>JANVCC010000018.1:51986689-52329269 GCA_025345505.1 Todiramphus chloris collaris | reverse complement strand
TTCATTTCATTTCATTTCATTTCATTTCATTTCATTTCATTTCATTTTCACTCCATGTGCTTGCCGTGCCTGGTGCTGCCTCGCCGCCTGCGCCGAGTCTCTCTCCGCGTTCCCCCGGGCTGGACGCCCCCGCTCCCCCTTCTCGTCGAGTCCCGCTGCCGACGGGAGCGAAGTCGGGCTCTGCTACAGGCAGGGATCTGGGGATCCACCCCAAATCCCACCAAGTCCGGCGTCAGCCGGAAAACGCCTCCAAAAAAATTAGGGGAACTGAAGGGTCTGATGAACCGGAGAAGGAAAACTGAGTTGTTCCCGAGGAGGAATCTCCCAGGAAATTTTGAATCATTACAAATACCAAGAGTTGCGGTGCTTTTGAGTTTAACAGAAGCCGAAATAACGCCGAGGGCAAAGGCACGCGAAAAGAACAAATTATCGTGAAGTTAAACTGGATTTACTCCCTGACTTTCTGCTGAGTAGGACACAGAGACGTAAATAGGTGAATGTTACTTAACTGCTAATTTTGACGGAGATGCATAGGAGAGAGATTAATTTCTAAGAGAGATCTAAGTTCTCATTTCAATATCAACCTTTTGAAATATTCGGCTTCACGGTATGGGTCACTACTACTCTGAAAAGACACTTTTTAAATTACCTTTTAAGCGCTTGTAGTAAAAAATAAAAAGCAACCAAAACAAACCAGAAACAAACCAACAGAAAATATGAGACAAAGAATGCTACTTGGTCTTCAAATGCCGATTTTTTAGAAAACTCTTAGGGAAAAATCTGAAAAAGAATGAACACTTTGAGTTTTGAAGACCTGGAAATATTTAAATTAATTTCATCAGAAAATTACCATGTTTAAAAATTACTGTTTGGCTCTGTTTTGTTTCCCCTAAAATGTAATTTTTATATTTCAAGTGCTAGGAATTGTTCTGAATGCCTGACCTTTGCCAAAATCATATTTCAGTGCCTAATGAGCATAAGTTTCAATTTTTTCTGCACCAGGTGCAAGGTTTAAAATTCATATTCATTCTCTTTTTTTTCCTCCCTCTTCTAGTTTAGTAAATTTGTTTTTCATATTGCAATGCAGCCTGGAGTGATGTGGCTGCAGGGTTTAGCCCCAGCACTGCTCCTTTCCCCATGAGAACAAATTTTGTCTTGGTGTTTGAGAAGCAAACGAGGGGAAGAACTCTTGGTATCAGATCTTAAAAAAAGAAATGTGTCTCATACTCTATAATTTTTTCTCCTGAGTAGCAAACTAATAGCCACAGTATGCGGAAGGACTCACTCTGCGGCTGGAATCCAAAATAAGGCAGTCAGCTAAGGAATGCCCCATGGGTCCCCACAGTGAGAGGCTGAGGGACCTCACTTGGAATGATGGGATCTCTCTTCTGCTGTGTGTTCCTGCTCCCGAGAGGTAGAGAGCTTTCCCGCAACACAGAGATCTGTGCCTCTTTCAAAGGTGACAGCATGCTGGGTGACGTACAAAAAAATGTCCACTTCTCAGAAGACGAGTCTATTTGAATATATACCCCAAAGACATGTCATACTTTCCTGCTGTTCATATGAGCTCTTCAAAAAACAACTTTGTGCCATAGCAAAGGTAGGACTTGACACTTGCCAAGGCTCGATGTTTGCTTCTCATGAAGAAAACCCCGAAGTATAATAGCAACACTTGCAACTGGGTGCTGCGTGGTGGCATATGGCCCAGCTTGTGTTCCCTGGAGAATCTCTCCTTGAGGGCTGCATTTAGGGGTTTTACCTCACACTCGAGAATATGTCGTGACAATCAAGTCTGATGCAGCTTGTTATGAATTCAGTTTCTTTTATAAACAGATATTTGACTATAAAACTGTCCAATATAAGACACAAGCAAACTTCAGTTCCTGAATGCAGAGCAATACAAACTTTCAGCAAAGGTGCTGGCATTGTTTTGCCTTCTCAGTGCACTCTGAAATCAGTCTTGGTATAGGAAATTATCCTGGAAACCAAGGGTCAGAAACCATATTCACTAATGATCTCACTGCATATTTACAATTATATATAAATAGTTTTTCTTGGTTCTAGATAAAGAATTTTAGGTGTGTTGAGTCACACAAGGAACTACAAAGCCTTGGGAAAAAACAGTTGAGAGATCTCAGGGAGGAAATTATGGAAACAATGAAGGAAAGCACACTTTTACACGGACATGGGTTAAGAATTGGCTGTGTACCATTAAAACACTGTCATGGGCCTATTCCTGCAGTCATGCACTGGTAATGTTTCACAGTAGTGATGCAAAAAGAAAATCTTGTCGTTAGGAATAAAGAATGATGGATTCTTATAAACAGTGAAAAAGTTGCAAAAAGTTATAACTTGCCTCGGAATACATTCCTATAAACAAATCAGTGTTATCTTCTAACTAAGCTGGAACCTTTCACAAAACAGGAATTGGGTATTGCTGTGAACAGCTCACTGTACAGACAAACAGATCATCAAATGAAACATCAATATTCAGAAAGACTGGGACAAAAAATTCACAGGAACGTGCTAACACTGACCACAGTTATTGCTCACCTTCCCTGGGAATCCTATATCCAGTGTCAGCCTGCCAGCAACCAGTGTGAAAAATCTGGAGCAGTGAACATCACATTCAATAAAAGGGTTAATTATTTATTAGCCAGAAGGGACTTTTCTGGGTGGTTTTTTTTCAGTTTGACCACATACATTCCTCACACTGTTGATAATATGCTTTTTTAGAAGCTCGGGGAGGCTTTTGCTGTTTCCAGAAAGGCACATTTTCCCATCTGGAAGATAACACAAGGTGGATGAAGAATCCATCCCTTGATGCAGTTGTTTACCACTGTGCTTAGCTGCCTTCAGTGTTTCTCACTTCCAGGTTGAGCTGGGCTGTCTTTAGCTTCCAGCTGTTAGTTCACATAATGCCTTACTTCACCTAGCTAAACTGTCCTTTCATATATAATATTCTCTTTTATGAAACTTACTTTATTCCACATAAAAATCTTGCTTTTTCCTCCAAAATACATGCAGCTCCTTAATACTCTACAGCAGTTTCTCCAGTCCTCATATACTTGTGGTACCTTTTTTCTTGGCACCCTCTGTAATGTTTCAACATCATTTAAAAAATGTCAGAAGAACTTGTTATTATTCTATCATCTCTCTTGCTGAAGGTATATACAAAATAAAACACCTTCTTAGCAACTGATGCTTACAGTTTTTGAGGACTTTTTTGCCACAACACAATTTTAAAGACACATCATTCTGATTTGCTTTCCCACTGTGATCACCACAGTGTTTTCAGGATCACTATTATGAGTTTGTGAAAACCACAGACTGCTTTGTGTTTTGGAGCTGGTGGTGCAGGAATGTTTCTAGCATTGCTTCTGAGCTTTTACATAGCTGACTGAGATTGCAAGTACCCAGACTGAAAGTTTTGGTGATATCATACAAAGCTATGATGCCTACTCACTACTCTTTTTAAAGTCATGCTTTCAAGGACCCTGTCCATCGCCTGCCTTCCTTGGTCCTAGATGTGCAGTGCTGCAAACGGCTCCATTCATGTGTTGTTTGTTCTTGAAAATACCAAGGGACAAGTCTCAGGTCTTTCCAAACATCCCACTTCTCACTTCATTCACCAGTCTTCCTGTCACTATGTTACCTGAAAAAAATATTGATATGATTTCATATAAACTCTCAAGTTACCAGTGAACATCTTGGAACAGTTCACAAAGTAGATAATAAGAATACTCCTATATAGTATTCATACACTATACTCCTACACAGCAGTATTGATATTCATAAATACTAAGGATTTCCTGTTGACTCTAATGCAATTTTTGACCATTTGTTGTGTGTTTTATTTATATTGTTCAGTGCCTCCCTATGAGATGATAACCTAGCTTTCACTAGGCTTCCTATTTCTGCTCTCTATTTTGTTCTCTGCTGCCTCAATCTGACTGAAGAATTCAGCACATAGTTAAGTTGAATGCACTGCTTGTGGGTTTACATGGGTCAAATTTGGCTGAAATGAAAGAAGATCAATATCACCGTTCTTCTTTCTTATTTTGTCAGTCTTTGTGCTCAGTCTCCCTAAAAGCTTTTTGGTTTTTTTTAGGGCTTGGCAACTGTTACCATGGTGTTCCCAGGGCTGTTTTTGAGGTGCAGCATCTGGGTCTGTATTGATGCAGAAGACTTTATGCTCAAGGTGCTGGCTTGGTAGTATTCATAAGCATTAGTTGAAATGAAAGATAAAAATCAGCATGGTAAAATAGCATGGGGTTACATATCACTGACTTCTTTGTCTCCTTCACTGAGCTGAGGAACCCAGTTTATAATGGTTTTTTTACATTTTATTTTAAACCTCTGAGAGTTAATTGAAATCTTCCTTTGATGGAGTGTTTCTCCTTTTTTTTTTTAATTTCCTTTTTTTTCTCTGTTCCTTGAAGAATTAACTGTTAGCTCCTAATTAATCACACATACAGATGCTATTCAGTGCGCATTTCTGTATGTGACAACACATCTACTCCAGTGACACTCTCTGCAGCAGCTGGACTGTACGCGGTGATTTTTACTCCATGATGTATTTACAGGGGAGCTGCAGCCCAGCTCAGGAGGCAGCATCTGGCGTGTGTCACTCACCCGTCCTACCCAACCCTTACGGGCTGGGGGCATCACCTGTCTCTCCTCTACTGATTGCGGCAGATGAAGAGATCATTATCCAGGGCTGGAGGGGAAATCTAGAGCTGTCATGAGGGAATATATTAACATGTGTGAGAACACATTGAATGCATTGAATTTAGAGTTTGATTTCGCAATATGAAAGCTCATGGAAGTTTTTTTCACAAGTCCGAGTAGGAATAGGCTCCGTTTTTCCCTCAGAGGTAAAGTCAGCACCTTTTCTGATGCATATATTGTGGCCCATTCAGATCTGAGCTGAATCACTGTACACTACTCTACTCCCCTGGCACTGAACCACTGGTGGGTGAACCTGGCTTGTTCTGAGATTCATTCACTAAGACACTCTACAGATATTTTTGCATTTGTATAGAAGGTGTACAATACATATGTCTTCTGTGCTCAGGACAGAGGGAAAATTTCAGACAAAATGTTTCCTAACAATCACCCCCAAGCACAAAATAGGCTTTTTTTTCCGTTTTATTATAAAGTGGGTTTTTTTTATTGCTGCAATGTAAAAGTAAAAACAGGCTATGTCTGAGCTCTGTTTAAGTTTCTTAAGCACCAGCCCTATTAATATAGACACTAAACTCTTGATGTAATTGTGGTATGTAGGTCCTCCGCAATTACCAGTCTCAGGGATTTTGATGGCACATTTGGATGCTTTGTTTTGAAAAAGGAAGTGGTTTTATGTGAAGGCCTTATTTCCTGTAAATGTTTTCATTTTAGAAGTGTCTTTCTTTCGACTTTTGTAGATAATGTTTCAGACAAAGGGAGGTAGGTGGCAAAGAAAGACTGCAGCTTGAGAGAGTAAGTGGCTCGATGGAAGGAAACAAGACAATGATCAGGTTTTCCACAGACCACAAACAGGTAGGGTATATGCTTTTTTTTTTGTCTGTACAGACTTTCATATAATACTGAGAATGTGAAGTTGGGATGAAGATAAGAAAGACGCACATTTACTTCCATGATTAAATCTTCCTTGAGTGGAAACTTCAATTACTCAGAGTGGGCAATAATATATCGTACCAGAGGGGCTCACTGATTCACTTCTGGTTTATCCAATCTGTATTTGGATAAGCCTCAAGAACATGTCAGTAGAAAATGTTAGCAGAGTATATTTTAAGCAAAATAAGTGAAAAATAAAGTAAAAAGAAAATTCATAGCAAAATACTGGAGGTGGAGCCATGGTACAGGGAATTGTGTTATCATTGCCCAGAAGCACCCCAAATAACATTGCTCCTGGATTGAATGTAAATGGGTGTGATTTCAGGGCTAGAAAATATCTTGACTTTCTGAAACTGAACAGGGCCCACATTTACATTTTTTTATGGCCATACTTAACAGACAACATAGTCCTGATATTTTCAAAAGCCAAACTCATCTTTAGAAATTAAGTTGAGACAAAAAAACAAAACAAAAGAAAGAGAGAGTAAGAGAGTAAAAAAGGAATAAAGGAAGGTGCTGCCACTGCAGGTATGCATTGTGTGAGTGAACAGGGGACAAAAGAAAATGTCATTTGATTTTCATAATAATACTTATTTTGATTTTAATAATAATACCTATTGTAATAATAATTCCTATTATTAATTCCAGGAAGTCCTTATTGCAGCTTTTCAATACTTCAAGGGGGCCTATAAGAAAGATGGGGACAATCTTTTTAACAAGGCCTGTTTCAACAGGACAAGGGGTAATGTTTTTAAACTAAACAAGGGTAGATTTTCACTAGATATAAGGGAGAAAGCCTTTATTGTGAAGGTGCTGAGACACTGGAACTGGTTGCCCAGAGAGACTGTGGATGCACGATCCCTGGAAGTGTTCAAGGCCAGGTTGGATGGGACTCTGAGCAACCTGATCTAGTTAAAGATGTGCCTGATACCTGCAGGGGTAGTTGAACTAAATGACCCTTAAAGGTACCTTGCAACCCAAAGCATTCTGTAATTCTATTGTACTCTTGTCCCCTGGAAGCCACTGTATACATAGCCATAGTCATAGCCATAATCATAGCCACAGCCATATTGCAGGCCAGCTGGAAACTGCCTTGATTTCATATTGCCATCTGTGTAGTTTTACTACATTTAATGTGGAAGGATGAGAAAATAATATGCAGGTGAATTATTTGCAGCAAATAATAATGCTTCAGGCTCTATCAAGGACACATATGACCTGTGCCCCCTGCCTCTGCTTGTACACAAAATTACTAGAATAAAGATGAAATTATGAAATCCCATGCAAATAAGCATACTCTCAAAGGGAAGTCATAAAGTACATACCAGGGAGCATGTGCTGGCATCTTCACACAAGAGGGCTGTACAGTTTAAAGAAGAATCTTTTCTCATGCTGAGATTGGCACTTTCCTGAATCACAAAGTGTTTTACATGTATGCATAAATTAGTCAATGAGTTGACAGAAGAGGTAAGAGCCATCAGTTTAGAGAAAATAATCCATTTCATACTTCTTCCATGATTATGCTTCCTTCCTTAAAGGTTTGCGTGCATTAAAGAACTTCTGGTCTACTGAATTAAATTAATGGAGATACTATCCTAACAAAACAAGTTTTTAAAATGCAAGTCTAGTTTATATATCAAGGTAAGAGAATGCAATTTTCAATTCAGAAAGATATCTCAATTGAGGAGTACTTCAAAAAATACCTTTAAGTTTCCTCTGAGGCTCTGTATTAGCTGGTAAAAGCCAAGCACACAGGGTGACAAATACTTGCAGTTTCTGCTTCACAAGAAGTGAATAGGCAGGATTTCATTTAGGCTCAGAATCTGGCACAGTTTTTTTGAATAATTGTTTACAGAAACTAATTTTTAACTCACAGACAGTTTGCTGACCAGGTGGGAGGATGGGTTATTGTAGAGAAGAGTCTGAGAGCTGAAGAGCTGGCCAAATGCAGAGTGGAATGGGAAGGTAGCTCAAAGCTATTTCTGTGTCCCTGGCTGTTGAAATAATACAATTGCTGCATTATATAAACTGGTTTTAAAACATTAATTATTATTATACTGCCTATTGCTGGTCACAGGGACAATTTTAGCAGTCTGTGCTACTCTTGTCCTGATCTGCTCCTCTACTTCTGACCTGGGCATAGACCAGGGCCTGGCTTTACTGGTTTTGATGCTACTGCTATCGGGAGCCTTTGTACATCTTCCTGGGGCAGACTGGCAGTTGTTTGAAAGGCAGCTGAAGCAGGGGCTGAGGGTGTTTTCAGGAAAATAAGAAACAGGCAAGAAAAAACTGTTGGGGAAAGCCTACCATCAACTCCATGCTTCAGAGGAAGAGTGGGAGCCTAGAGAATCCCTTATGGCTCCTTCCTCTCCCACACAGCCCATGCTGTGTCCCAGCCTCCTGCACATCTGAGGACAGAAGCATGTCTTTCAGTATGCTGGGTCTTTCCAGCCGGCGCCTGCCAAGCCATATTTCAGTCTCTCACCCTCCAGCACCATGCAAACTCCACAGTCCTCACATTCCCACAGCACGGGGCACCCTGCTTCTGTCCCTTCCTGTATGGAGTACAGCTTGTGGCTATGCTCCAGGGTAAACCACATGCAGATTAATGGGTGCAGCACTGTTTTCCAGGTGAGCATCTTCTCGTGGGGGAGGAGAACTTTCATTATTCAGCAAAACACACCCAGGTGCCATGCTCTGCCTACCTGCAAGTGCTGCCACACTGTTTGAAGGAAGTGTTGGAGAAGATGTCACAGAACCTCTTTGCCCCTGTGCTTTCTCATGCCCTGTACTCTGCATAGGCAGAATTAGGAGTATGCTACTTCTTTTCAGCTTGCAGACAGTTTGGGGTATGTGTCATGCTCTTCACTGGAGCTTCAGAGGTTGGTCACCAGTTTGTTTTCATGTTGCTTTCATGTATTACCCTGGCACAGTGTCAGAAGTCAGATGCCCTGTAGAAATAGGGCAGTATCTGTCCGTTCGATGTTCTTCTGTTTACCCAGCACAGGGATCCCACCTGCAGCTCACTGGAAAATGAACATCCTTGCTTCAGTAGCAGCAGCAGCCTAAAAGTCACCACTCTGTGGCACCCTTCTGTGTGCTTCTGTTATTTGAGAAAAGCAAGAGAACTCCTTCTCCATGAATTGTATCAGTGTTGCTCTCCTAAATCAGTGATGCTGCCTCATGGCTTTTACGTAGATGAGGGAAATCTGGCACAAAGGTAAAATTAACTTCCCAAAGAGTACTCAGAGCATCCTTACACTGTACGTTTTCATCCAAGTAGTTATATGCACTTCGTTTAGTCAGAACCATGTTTTCTTCTGCATCTGGGAGAGCATATGATAAAGTAATGATTCCACACACAGAAGAAATACTAAGCAGGAAAAAAAAAAAATTCTACCATTCTCATTGACTTAGTAAAAAAGCAATTTTCTCTAAGTCAACACATTTTTTCTTCAACTTTGTTCCTCTGTACTCATCATTTATCCTAAAATGTAAGACAGTTACAAGTTTATCAACACAAAGAGTCAATTCTTTTGCTTTTCAGAAAGAATAAAAAATATGTAAAATGTGTATGAAAACATGCATGAAATAGATGAAGTATCTTTCACACTGAAGAGCCCTAAATGCTCTGGAAGTTGTAGTTTACACATGTACTAGACTGTTCCTACCAATAGTGTTTATCCATTCATCTATCTATCTGTCTATCTATCTATCTATCTATCTATCTATCTATCTATCACCTAATAGCCTACTAGCTTATTATAAAAATTCCTCTCAATTATCAGATACTTAAGCAGAGACAATTTTAAAGGGATTTCATGGAAAGGGAAGGCTAAACACATAGTATCTAGAAACCAAGCCTTCAGATCTAAAATATATGATGGAGGAACTTTTAAACTGAAGACTAGAAAGAGCACTTTGAGCTTACCAGGGTTGGGCAGCCTGAAATCTAAAATGCAGCGCATTCATGGAAAAGATTGACTTCCAATCTCTTTTAGGGACCCATAAAGTTTCCAGTTTGCTGTTGTCTTTTATGGAAACACTTGTCTCAGAACTAAACCATTAATTTCCCACAGCTCCACTGAGCTTTCTTTTTTTTTTTAAATTCATTTTCCAGGAGGACTGGAAATCTGCCTCTATTGAGAACATGAACAGCTTGAAAAATCCTAGCACAGGTTAGTTACTGTTCAGTTGTACAATAAGCTGATCACCATTTAGTTCTGTTGTAGTTGATAATTTTGACATGGCTTTCCCTGATATTGTTGCTATCTAGTGCTGATCCCTTTGTCATGGAGAGGACCTTTCATCTTATGCTGTCCTCTTCCACCAAAGTCATCCTTTCCACCCTTTTTGCTGGAGTCAACTGAAGTCTCAGTCCCTGGAGATCACAGTGTGGTTCCTTCATTTTTCATGAGATCCTGCTCTGTATGTGCCTTCAGCACATTTTCCTAGGAACTTGCACCTTCATCTCAGCTCTGTCAGCATAAGCAGCATTCCCAGCAGTGATGGACAGCTGGCTGTTAGAACTTCCTTTGACACCATGTTATGTAAACCCACTCAGGTCAGGTCTTGTTGATGTGTGAAAAATGCTTCTGACAGCCTGCTCCCACCTGCACTGAGGTTTCCAGAGTCACAGACTTGCTGACCCACAGCGAGCAACAGTTGGGAAAACCAGAAAATGGTTTACTACAAGCAGGGAAGGGAGAAGAAAAGGAGTGGAGGAATAGGTTTGGTTTTCAGAAGAACAGAAGTTTTCAGAAGCACACTGAATGAGGACTGGCACCATGGGCCAACAGCAAGCGCAGTAAGAACAAACGAACAGAAACTTTACATACACAGCTCTTTCAAAAAACTGTCTTACAGATTAATTCACAGAGATTGACTGCTTTCTGCCAATCAACTTACATACAATACAAGTACATTTGGCTTTGCTGGGTAAATGGGGATTGTGACTGCTCAGAATGGCACACCACTGGTATAGCAGCCACTTGGGATGTGCTACCAGATAAAGTATTCTGACATGCTAACACAAATGGACAGTTTATTGTGAGAAAGACAGTAAAAGTGGTTAAAAAGTGTGTACATGTGCGTGTATACAAATATACATGCACACATAAGTGTATATCTACCTTTTATGTAGATAGATATATACACACCTATTCTTTTTCATTGTCTGGCAACCATAATGAAAGTCTGGAAATGAAAATTATCAGCAATCAAATAGTTTTTCACTAAAAACTGGGAAAAGGATGCTTTTCTTAAAGAAGGATAAAACCCTAGATTTCAGTTGAAGAACTGCCTCAACATAAAGCATGTGGCCAGGCCAGTAGATTCTGTTTCTCTGAAACCAGAAGCAGGTCCTTTTTCCTCTCCTGGAGGTCATGGAAAGTGGCTATTCTCAGAGAGCCCTTGCAAGGGAACACGTTCCTCTGTTCAGACTGCAGCTGCTCCTGCACCGTGTACCACCAGCTTATAGACGTTCACTTGGAGACATTGGACAGACCTATGGGAAAAAAAACCCCAAGGCAGTGTTTGTGTTCATGTGGCAGTGTTTGGGGGAAGTGTAACAACTGCCTGTAGTTTGGAGGAAATCTAGTCTCTGTCTGCTTTCTACAAATCAAATCAAAGGTCCATGCCACAAAAAGTGCACTCTCAAATCCATTGGAAGTTGTCTGTGTTATTTCAATATCAAAGGCAACTGGGACTGGGAATATTTAAAGATTTCTGTTAATATTCTGGACTTTAAAATGTCATTAAACTCTCTTGATAAATGTTTATTTCTTTTTCCCCAGTTTTTGCTTACCTCTAAAGCATTTTGGAATGCTGCATTTTTTTCCTGGGCCCAATTTTTGAACAAATAGGAAAATGCTGAGCAAATATGGAAATATTTTGGAACAAATATTCCATCTCCATTTCACTTCTGGAAAACTTTTTCACAGGCCAGCCTCACCTGTGCTAGAAGATTACATCTGTTAGTGAGTGAAGTGCTTAGAAACAAATTCTCAGTGCATATGACACAAACTTAATCTAAAAAAATGAACTGTTAATTGAGGCAGGCACAGGGCAGGGTTAGGAAAAATTTGGATTCATTAGGAAAGGAATAATTGAGAATTAATTCAGTGGAAGGCCATCAGGCTATAAAAATACTTCTTAGACACTTCCTCTTTCTACACTTCTCTGGATCTGCCTATTTGACTCTGGTTTAGCGTGGTATGAACAGGCCCCCAGTGCAAAATAGGACAGCTGGGCAGGTGGGCACAGTGTGGGTTGGCCCTCATGGGACTGTTCCTCTGGCTAAACCTAATGGAGAAAATACGTTTGGATTGCAAGCTCTTATGTTTTTTAGTAGCACTCTCAATTTGATCTCAAGTGCTTCTCGTGGTGGAAAAATAATCAACTCCAAAGAATAACTAGGGTTTTGCAAACTTCTCAAAGGAGGCTTCAGTTGCTGATCTGTTTCGATCAGCATCTCCAAATACTCACCCATTAACAGGAAGCTGTGGAACATGGTCTCATTAGATTTTGATGTGTAGTGGGGACAGATGTGTCGAGGCTGGATAGGGAGTGCACTGCATGGGTCATAATCAGGCCTTGTTACATGATTTAAAAAAAAATAAGGATGAGAGGATTACTGTTTTAAAATTGGTTTGGGAGGTGCTGAGAATAAAACACCTTTGACGTTGATCTGCTTTTGCCATTGCGAGAAAATCTAGAGCAAAAAGCAAAAGATTAATCTAAAATTACTTTAATTCTAGATACCATGCAGTGTTTTCTAAACTCCTGGTCCTACCATCCTGAATGCAGACATGGAGCAGAAAACAACCCTGTAGTCCTCAACTTACCCCCCCCCCCCACACACCCCGTGAGCACAGTCTTGTCTGCTGACTCCCAAAAAGCTATTTTTAGAGAGAAATGCTTGAAGCAAGATATAGAAATAAAGATCTCTGTAAAATACACTTTAAAAGACAGTCTTGTGTACATTGGTTTCATGTTATATAATGGCACGTGAGACATGCTCTGCCACCATCCGAGGCCTGAGCCCTTTTCACTCAGTGTGGCACGGAGCACACACAGTCCTGGGCTGGTAACAACTCCATGCTTTGCATGGGCAACATATTTTGGAAGACATTGAGAGACTGGGTTCAAAACAAATATAGAGAAAATAAGAAAGACGTAATGTGTAAACGAGTATTTCACGCATGTCCAAATTATGCCTGGACAAAATATTCTTGTGAGAAAAATAGCACGCTGTAGAGAGAAAGGAAAGCGCAGTTTGGTGGGGTGGACAAAGAGCTAGCTCAGGCAAGCCTGGCCAAACAGCGGTTACTAGGCTGTAAAAAATGGACATGGCAAATGTACTGCATTTGCTAAAGGCTCCATGAAACTCCAGGGAAAACAGTGTGTTCACAGAGTGGCTCCGCCGACAGCGAGAAAGTTTCATTATTATTAGTCATATGCTGAGGATGTCAAGGAATTTTAAGGCCGCACTCTTTGCATTTTTAGAGGTTATTAATGAAATAGCATAGCAAGGTGAATTACATTAAAATATTTTTCTAACCATTCCAGAAATCTTGGTCCAAGTTGGCATAGTGGGGCTGGCAAGTGGTGAACTTTTGACCGAAGCTCGGATTGCTGGGAGACACATCCTCCTTGTTAGTTTCGGGTGACAGTTCACTGTACTAGAGGGATCCACTTGTGTGTAAAGAGGCGAGTGGGGGAGGAAGATTTAGCGCTGCATTTTCACAGGGGCAAGAAATTCCATCCAGCTCAAATGAGTTTTGGCCCGCTGCCCAGCTCCTTGTCAAACACATGACCATCACTCGGCTTCCTATTTCTGGCCCGAATCTGGATCCTGGGGATAAACGAGACCCGTTAGTGGTTAAAATTAGGCAGCCGAGCTGTGACAAAACATGCTGAGTCTCCAATGGGGGTAGACATATTTAAAAACCAAAAAAGAGCTAGACACACCAAGATTTAATGTCAGCGCCATGTGTAATTCATCAGTTTGGGCTCCCATAATTCAGATAGCAGCTGATCTACTTCATGGCAAGGACTTAGCAGGATTTTCTATCTTTCTTCTGACCAAAGACTTCCTATATGATTGCTGAAGACAAGATTATGCCATTAATTTTTTCATGGTAGAAAACTGTAGCCCTGACTTCTCACCCTGTCATGATCTAGTTGTATGATGGATGATTTCTTCTGACCTGAAAATCACAAACCAGGACATCTGGTTTCCACAGGGATGTACTTTAATTGGTAGAGTTTATTTCCAATTGAAATAGCAACAGCCTAGCTGCTTAACAATGAGACATTTTGCATTTCTCCATAATTAGAAGCTTCCATTTGCAGAAAACAAGTCTGTCAAAATGTTTATGCATGTATGGATAATGCAGCACTCTGGTAGCCATTACACTTGTTTCTGCTCCTATTACATCTACCTCTGCCTGTCTGTCTGGTGGCACTGACCATGGCTGGCTGTTTGACAAGGCCCCACACAGCCCTATAGCCTGAGATGCCCTATAGCCTGAGATGCCCTTGTGGAATCCATTTTGAAAAACCATTGTCTGTCCTTGAAAACACTTCCTAAGCCTTTTCTACGTGTTGAGATATATCCAAGAAATCAAGTAGGGAATGTCAGGTCAGGTGAGCAGGGTCTTGTAGTCACTGCTGTTTTAATACCTTAAGAAGTGAACATACATTGCCATATAGGCATTGTACCCTTCCTCATTACCACTGGCATCTGTGTTGCTCACTAAAGACTCTTGAACCTGTCTTGCAAACTTTTCTGTTGTATAATGAGTCCTTGCATTGCACAACCACCGACTCAAGTCAGCCTTTTAAATATTTTAACAGGTGAATTTAGTACAACTCCTCTCCTCTCTTCTCTCCTTTCTCCCTTCCCCCCTCTTCTTTTACTTTCAATTTCTTTTTTTCCTAATGAATGTTTGCACACTATTATCTGTGATGAGGTTGTATTAAATTACACGTCCTACAGTTCCCAAGGCAGTCGTCCTTATTCCTGCCTTCTTCCAGACTCCTGAAAAACCTTGGCCTCCTCTGCAACACCAGCAAGACTCAATGGGAAGTAGAACTGAGATTGTCTACCTAAATAAAATCCCAGTATTTACAGGATCATCTTTGTTGCTCTACTGAAGCATTTTCCCTTGGGCAAAAAAAATGCAAGTGTGTGCAAAAGCTTAGGTCTTATCATCCTCTCAATGACCTGAGAGCCGCATAGCAGTATCTGCTGGTTCTGCTGGTGAGGAGCACGGCTTACTGGAAAACTGCCTTCTTGGACATGGACACTGGGCACAGCAGTGTGGGCTGGTATGAAATATCTCTCTGCAGGGACAGACACCCCCTCACACAGACGTCTCAGAGAGCTCTCTGAGATACTGGGGCCATGGGGACAGGAGACACTGCATCAGATCTCTGCTGACTGCATAGAGAAATAACTAACTTCTAAGGGAACTAACCCCCAAGCTGCTTAAAAGTGTGTATGTTAAAAAAGAGACTAAAATTTTACCCTGAGAAAATCGCAGTAGATAATGCAGGCTGGAGTAACATATTAATCGCAGAAAATTCTACTCAGAAGAGAGCCTGAGATATGTTGCTCTAACAGAAATTTCCAGGAGGTCTTCAGTTATATCACAAAGCAAGATACTTGAAGTTAAGAAATACACTTGCTAAATAACAACACGGTAAGCAATGTACCTGCCATGCTTTTGTAAATGTCTGCTGCTATTAACAGTTTGGTATTTAAATCTTTCCAGTCTAATGAAAGCTTTGAAAGGAAATACATCACATACTCATGGTCTGATTAGTTTTTGTGTGTATAGTGATGTTGCAGAGGAAGAGAAACTCCAGGTACTAACTCAGGTGTGACAATGTGTGCTACCTTTTCAGACGGGAGGATGCTGAAGTGGATCCACGACAGATACCTCAGCACAGTGTTCCCAGCACTACCTTGTGCTCAGGGTGCAGTGAGGTGCAGCTGGCTCCAGGTCTGCATGCAGCATGGTGTCTGCGCTCACTAAGCTCACACAGAGACAGATGGGGGGACCTGGGGACTGAAGTACTAGCCCCAGACCCAAGGTAATAATTTAGACTCTAAGTATCTGTGATATTCCTGCCTTCTGCTATCTGGCACTATGGAGAGCTGGCTGTGCCTGTTGGCGCCTGAATTTAGCCATCACTGGGCATGTGTGAGTGTTTTAACACACTGGCACTGCAGTTAGGTTAATCAATACAGTCCAGACAGAAAATGGCATATGGGGTTGATTACTGTTTGGACAGAAACTAATTGAAAAACCATTAGACCTTCAGGTCTGGTGCAACAACATCGTCCCTTTTCTTTCTCTTTTCTGTGCTCTTCACCCTCAGTTAGCAGGGTCTCAGCTGGCTTTTCTTCTGTGCTCAGGCGTCTGCTGTGCATGACCCACAATATGCCAGTGAATTCCCTATGCTTGCAGGGTGCCAGCAGCTGCCACTCAAGAGAGAAGATCAAGAAAATTCCAGGCAAGGCAGACCTGACCTGTCCAACTGGCAAGAGGGCTGTCGCCAAGGGGAGCAGGGTTAGAGAAGCTGCTGAAGTTAGATGTAGTTCATGATTATATATACATCCTCATTAGTCAGATGTTAACTCTTCAGATTTTAATCTTTTTCTTGATATCTTTCAGTCAGGTTATATGAAATGTTTTTATAGAAGAATCTGGAGTTTCAAAAGGTGTGTAAAAATCTAACTGTAACAGTAACACCTTTATTGAAAAGATGCAGGGTCTGCATCTTTTAATATACTCTTCTTTAAGATCATTAAAACACTCACTACATACTTCTGTTCTCTTGACTCTGAACATTTGACTCCCTCTGCAAGAAAAGTAATGTGTTTGCTTACTAACATGAATTTAAATGCTGACCTTCCAGGCATCACTCAATGGCTTCTGATTGTTTGGTATGATAAGCTATTGCAAGAGATGCTACAGAATCCTTTTTCCTTGAAAAGCAGCTTAGGATTTTGAATTGTTCATTAAATCATCATTTCAACAGCTTTCTCGTAATAGAATTCTCTGGTTCTGTTTTTTTTTATATACAAAAGCAAATTTTCTACTTAATTTTGTCACTGCTGTCACTCTGTTCAAAGAGAAAAGGTATTATTCAAGAATTTGTATGTATGTGCTCTTTTGTGAGCATGAAGAAGGAAAGACAATGTTCATTTGGCTTAGCACTATGGAAGAGAAAGGACACAGAGAGATCATGAATGTCTGGTCTGAGGCCAGAAGACTGATACACAAGCATCTACAGTTCTTGCTTGAGTGTAACTGCTAAATTATTTCAAATACATAAAGTTTAGTTGAATAGGAGGGCTTTCTGTTCAGTTAATAAAAGTCCATTTTTGTTGGTCTTGGGTCTCACCTTCCTCACTTGCTATTGCCAGTTGACCTGAGCAGTGTTGGCCCAGCTGCTATTTCCTGCCACCTCTGAGTTGCTTACTGGTTCCTTTGGGCAGTGCTCTTCCTACAGTGAGAGCTTAACGGTGACTGACTTTGCTGTCAGTGAATGAAGCAATACATGGCTTTCTGAAAAAGTTTAAAAATATGTGTCACTGTAGGTTCCCAAATTGTCACTAAGGAGTTCTTATGTAGACATGAAGAGTCTGCGGCCTGAGCCTGGTCACACACAGCTATTCATCTCAGTCTCCACAGTAGTAACAAATGTCATCTATATACAGAAGCTACTCACATATCTCTTTTGGCTGACATTATTGATGCTTGTTTTTCTGGATACATGTATTGACTAATTGCAACTGCCAAAGTTTCAAGAGTCGGATCACATAATAAAAGCTGTTGGTGGCTATGTAACACTCTAAACCCCTAGGTCCCTTAGAAATATGGAAGAATTATTTCCCCTGGTTTGACACAACAGTGTATTAGACTTATCATGGAGACAATATTCCAAAAGAGTGCTCATTCTCTACATTAGTTGCCAGTGAAACAGAGGAAAGAAAAGCAAGAAGTTTAATGTGTCACTTTGCAGACTGCTGTGACCTATTATCACAGTTCAAATCCTGCTGAAATCTTGTGCAGACTATAGCTCCTTAATCCATCCTTGACCTTTCCCACTTGGTAAGAAACTATTGCCAAGATGTGACCACTTCAGGTTGACCAGAGGAGCTTCCTCTCCATGGTCAGAATTGTTGGTGAACCTTTCTTGTTCTTTTTCCACTCTGACACCCCAAAAGGTTAAAGTCATTTCTCTGGTTCTTGAGCTTTTCCAAAACCAACTTCAAGATAGGTAGCTAAGAAAGTATTTCCAGTCTGATGAAGAAAATGGGCTCAGCAGCCTTCCCCTTCGAAAAATTTCTTTTTGAAATCAAGAACCAGCCTGTAGGGCGAGAGGTGTGAGTTACCCATGAGCTTACTGGGGTAATGCAGGCTTTTTGAAGGAATATTAGAGCAATGCATCTTTGATACTAAAGAGCAGATAAAGATGAATGAAAAAATTATACATTCCAAATCCTGGTGAGCAGGGAGGCTAGGCTGGAGGTAACCAAATCCTTAGCTGTGCTTCATTTAAGGGGAGACTTTGTTTCTTCACCCTTTTTCCCCTAGGCTACAAACAGCTGTCTATATACCTGCTTATGTTACATTTTACATAAGTTTGCTTTTGATTAATTTTTGTTATAGAAGCCATCCAAGTCAATAATCTGACTGCATTAATTTCCTATTCTACAGTTTCAATAATAGTCTCCATGGTTTTCATTGCTTGTTTCTCCTATGGATTAAATGTGACTCGCAAAGGCTTTGTAACAATCACATCATGAAAACCATGCCTCCTGCCCTAAATGTCCAAGTGATAGAGGCATCTTGTTCAAACTCATATAACTGCTTTTCAAGAGCAAGTGTAAGCGCTTACCCATTTTGCTGACACAGGCATAATTAATTAGCACTCACCTGACCTGGTGTAGAACACACTTTCATTCACTTGACATTTAATAACATGTTATCCAACACCTTGCTTGTGTCCTCCTAGGCATCCTGTTTATTCTAAACATCCTGTATTACTAAGACCATGTGCATGTCACGTTCATATAGTCCTGACTTCTAACATTTTCTCTGCCAGCCCCACACAGCATCCCCATTTTCCCCCTCCTCTTTACTACTTGCTTACCCAAAATATGACTTCTGAGTCACTGCACATGACCTTCTTATTTCCAGCCCTTTGCTGCAACACAGTATATCTCATGAGATGTTTGCTTGTAAATTTTGGAGTAGCAAAGATGGAGGCACTTCATCCACTTCTTAATCTCTGCCTCCATTTCTTTTACCACAACACCAGCAGCACCTTTGTTGCTCTTCCAGAAGGTCGGGTGGGGCAAGACATAGGAGAAAACAGGAGACATGGTGGATGAGGAGATATGATGTGTCTTCCCGCAGCTGTTTCTGGAGCTCTTCCTGGTACAGTGGGGCTGTACCTCCAGATGTCACGCTCCTTTCTAGCTTGCAGTTCAGGGAGCACATCCTTTCTTCCCACCTGAACCTGTGAAGCAGGGGAGCTCCATCTCCCCATCTGCAATGGGCTTCTTTGTTCCTAAAAGAATCTGTCTAGATCTGGTGCTTATCCTCCACACATTGCCACTGAGGAGTAGTTGCAACCATCAATCAGTTCTGAGATACAGCCTCATCTTCAAATCTGAGTCTTTTTTTTCTGGAAAAATGTTCTTTCCTCATCTGTCTGGTAAATGAAAAAATTAAAATCATAAGTATTTTTTTTATTTACCCTGCTCTTTCTTTAGGCCTCATGTAGGCTCTTCACAGCACCAAGGCTTACTGACAAGGAGAGGAACTGCAGTCCGAGTTTGTGCACATAACTCCAGGCTTACTCTAAGAACACCTTTGTTTTTCAAACACAGATTCTAGGCCAACAGATATTATTTAGTTACCCTCTATCAAGCACCTGACTCAGGCCTGCAGCCTGGAAAAGTAACTTCTTGTTAGGCTTTGTGGTTTTCCTAAGAAACTGATACTCCTAAACTCCCTCTACAAACTTCCTAGTGGGATCTAATGGTGGTGACATATGCTTATTGTCATATAAGGAGGGAAGACAGAACAAGAACTGTATGAGGCCAAGGTGGTTGTGCTTCTGGGATGTGAAAGAGAAGCTAAGGAGTAGCACGGTATCTGTCCTCCCATTAGAGATTACAGAGCTCTCTTCTCTCCCATTTATCATGACACAGCTTTCCTGCGGGGAGTATGGCATTCATTGACAACGGAATGTAATAGTAGGAAATTATCTGATGTGTTTTGATATGTCTAAGTGATAGCAAGCAAGTGGAAACATGAACAAAAGCTTCCATCTGCAAAAAGAGAAGTCCTGTGCTTGTATTCTGTCAACAATGCCTTATTATTTATATTCTGTAAGGACAACAAGTAGAGCCAAGAAAGCCAAGTCATCCATCTGGGCAAAGGGCAGAATGCTCAATCACTTAAAGAGGGAGAGTAGGGGTAATATGTAAGGGAAAACTTGAAGACAAATGAGAAGGGAAAGGAATGGAGGTCATGAGGCAAATATATCAGGAAAGGAAGGTAGATATTTCTGTTTCATCCTGGAAGGGTCAAAGATTTTAACCCTCAGTAAATTTAGGGAGTGTGGAAGCTGCCTCTGTAATTAATGTAAGACATGGGATTGCACCTATGAGTTAATTCAAAGTTCCTACATGAGGGACCTTCAGCATAGCACTTCCCATACTCAGCGTGTCCACTACCAAGAGTGAGTATTTGATTCCAGTTATGTTTTTACATTCTTCTTAGCAATCTTTTTGCTTTCAGATGCTGATTAAAGTTAAGACTAGGTGCAGAACACAGAAACAGATGTTTCTGGCCTTGAAAGCGAACATCTCCTGGAGCGTGTTTTCATTGCAACGGATTCAGTAGCGGTGTCTTCAGTAGGCTTTGCAACTAAGCAATGTGTTTATTGTTCGTGGCATTGAGCACTGCTGTATCAGCAAAGCTCAGACAAGGTAAGGCTACACCTGCTTTTGTCAAGCAGATATATCAGCACAATGACTTACACCTTTCCCTGTTTAACTTTGTAAGTGACAGTCATTTCATACCGTCTTGCTTTCCAACTCACAAAGAGAAAATTTGCTCTCATTCTAACCTGTCTGAACACAAAGCAGAAGTGAGGTCTGCTGGCAACAGCATAGCAGAGCTTCAACTGCTTCTTTCTCAAAGAAACAGGAGGAATACAGAATGATTCAGGTAAATCTGGCAAACTTATCAACAACTGCTTTACTATAGGATCATTCTGCATATTCCTGAAAGCCTGCTGCTGCATACATTGCTCAGCTTCTGTTTTCATAAATCCAGAGTTTGCCCCTGTTGCAGATCATCAAAAAGTGGTCTTCTCTGATACGTGGATTAATGTCACAAAGCTGAGTGCTGGCAACCTCAGTACTACAACATAGCAAGTTCCATTATTTCAGGTCCATTTTCCAGGTAAATCATGTAAATTCTTTCAATGCTTTATATTCAGGCATAGCTGTAACCCATCACTACAGAATGAGATTTTTTTTTTTCCCCCAGATTGGAGATTAATTTTATCTTAAAACTTTAACATTATAACTTTTCATTGAATCAAGTTTCAGATGATCTTCATTAGGAAAGCAAAATTAACCTGTTTGAGCATGTGGAATAGCAGCCTTCTTTATAAGGAATGACATCACTGACTTGGTGATACAGTGTCATGATGCCAAAACCTTCCTACTTCACAGGACAGAAAAAGCTCTTTCCACTCCTGAAAGTGAGGTGTCAGCTGCCTTCCTGCAAGAAATCCATAGCTATGTTTCCAGCAGAGTACTTTCCAGTATTCAGTAGCGTTGATGTGCAATGCAAAACCATCATGGGAAAAGCTGACATCAAGCAGGCTCTAGACCTGGTAGTGGAGAAGCAGCCTGTACCTCTCCTTTGGAGTGAGATACAGGAATGGCAAGAATCCCCCACAACTGATGATCTGTTTACTTCTGTCTCAGAATTCCCACTAATGTCCCCAGGAATGTACAAGATCTCAGCTATTTATTCACATCAAGTGGCCACAGTTGAATGCTGTCTGTAGATTTAGGACAGTTACACACATTTTCACATGTGGACAAATGGTCCTAATCGAAATCAAATTGAAGCATTTGTTCTTCTGGTCATCAGTCTAATTCTTCAGTTTTTTAATTTTGCCCAACACTGGAAATATTCTGCTACAGTATCAAAAGTGGTGGAAATTAGAAACATTTAATCTTGCATCTAATTAACAAAATACTACCAACATAACAGCATTTGTAAGCAAATATGCCTTCTATGAATTGTTCTAACAGAAAACTGTCTTGAGTTGTGTGCAATGTAGGACTTTTCCTACAGTTGCAATCATGTAGGCTGAAACTATATAACTAGAGATTATAGCCCCACTTCTCCAGAGGACATGGTATTGGCTTTCTCCCTGCAGGCTCTGACTGCACAGCCTGGTGTCGTATCACAATTTATTCACCCTATTGAAGTTCATCATGTTTTAAACGCATAAAATCCTGATCATATCTTTACCCAAGTATGAGCATAAAACAAACCACAGTTTGTCTGGCACTGGTCGCATGAGGAGACGCATCTCTTCATGCTTCCAATGTGCATCCAATGTATTACGGGTGTGTGTTTCACTGTGAAAGTGAAACTAGACAGAATGCTGTTTAAAGAATAAAGTGAGGTGACATCACTCTGCCTACTAAATTAGAAGTTTACTCATTGCCTCTCCAGGTCTCAGCTGACTCGATTTGGATTTTAACCAGCAAGTAAACAAGCCCCATTAACGACACTATTCAACACCACCGCTAGCAAGATGCCAATACGCTTATAGTTAAACAATATTTCAGACCGTCAACACCCAGCCACTAATTTAAAAAAACTGACCTTTTCAATTCACCACGTGGGTGAGCCTGGTAAGTCAAAGGACAAGGAAAAATCTTATAAAATAGGAGAAAGACAGCTGCCAAGGGTGCTATTGGATCAACTTCAGAGTAAGTCTGTGGAACAGAGTGGCATTTGCAAAGGCACTGAAGCTCTCTCATGGCATCAGGCTGGTGGTGGTGACAGAGCCATCTGTCCTGTCTTTTTTGCCCTTTCCTGTCTGCCATTAATTTTCCACAAAGGCTCCACGCGACAGTCCCCTTATAGTGACCATACTTGGAAACAAGGTGTATGACAGGCAGGGGGAGAATGGCAATAATCTCTAAGAGCCCCCGTGTTACGGCATGGGAAAAAATAGCTGAGAGTTTGCAAAGTAGAGAAGAAGAAGTGAAAACCGAGAACATCTGCTGACAGGAGGATTCAGCAGGCACGCACCCCCTCGTTACACGCGCCTTTGAACGTCGGCGCAGGAGCGGCAGCGCGCGCGCTCCTTGTGCCCGCGCTGCCGGCAGTAAAACAACGGGAGCGTTTCTGGAGCAGCTGCCTCTGTAAGAGGAGAGGTGCCTGTTGCTGTCCTGCAAAGTTACAGTTTTATAGGAGCGTGTATCTTAACGCTTCTGAAACTCTCCTCGTTTCTTGCGCTAATCGTGGCAGGCCATCGTTCAGCAAAACATCCCTCGGGGCCAAAGCCTGTCTTTAAAGTTGAGATATTTTGCTGAGCTGCATCTGTAAGTAGTAAGATCGCGTGCCACGCATCGCCTTTTAAACTCAACACCCATCAACGTGATCTCAGCCACAGTATACGCAGAAATTAATCTAGTTTGCTTTATGTTCAGATTGGTGCTATTCTTAGCGGCAGACAAGTCTAGACGTGTTTTACAGAGTTTGATTACACAAATTCCAGGTCAGAGATATTATGCTAAAATTCAGTTCTACTCCCCGTATATTCAGTTACCAAGTTCATCATTCGACTGTCTAAGTATCTTACATATTGCTTCATGCAATGCAATTAACGCTTGTCTCACTTTTATTCTCTCACATTTCCCCCCAGAAGGATCCAAGGAGGGGTTTTGTTTTCATATCTTAAAAGTAATAATGCGTGCGCACACCCACGGGCACACACTGCTGCATGGCCAAGTGAGTACGAAATGAGCTGTGTATTTGGAGCAGAGACTATTTCATTTAGTGATGATTGGCGGTTATCAAGAGAGGTTGCACAGGCTGGCAAGCTCTCAGGCTTGTTATTGCTGAAACTCCTGTTGGACCCAAAGACTGAGTCCCGCAGTCTCTGCCAATAGGCTTCCTCCAAACTGATTTTAAGGTAGAAATGCCTTACTGACTCTTCAAGATTTTGACTGCATGTCTCATTGTGTGTGGTTTTTCCATGGAGAGGGTGAGAAACGGGTGTTTAATAAGACTGTGACTCTACCAAATGACAAATACTTCCTCAGCCTTTACTCCAATTCCATGTTACTGTTCGCAGGACCCAGGAGGATAAATGAGCTCATAAGCTCACAATTTTATTTCACCTTCTTTCTGTTACATTGGAGATGTCCTAGTGCTTTGGCAGAAGCAGAGGGACCTGCACAGACATATCTTGAAGTGTCTTGTGCAGATATACATGACAGCAGATAAGGACCAATACTTCTCAGAATCAGTGACTTTACTCTTGTTTTCTTCCTTTCTATTAAGACAAGGAGAGAGACATGTAAATTATATTATGCTGAAAATGCTTCTTTTGCTTTCAGAGAAGGAAAAATCTTTTATTCCTGTCAAGGTTTATGGCTGGGCCAGCCACTAGACAAATGACAGATCTATTAACCACTTCCCCTTTTCAAAGGGAAAGAGAAAAGGGATAAGGGAGAGAGACTTATGAATTGGGAAAAAAAACCCCCAAAAACTAAAACAGATTTAATGAAAATAATAACAATAAAATGGAATATATACAAAACAAATATCGAACCCAACCCCCCTAATAGCAGTTATCACTGTCACTACTGATGCTGTGGAGCAGGCACTGGGGAAGTCCCAGGCTGGACTCAGTGGCAGATGTAAACCAGGTTCAGGAACTGGATTCAGGAACACATGGATTTGGATCAAAGGCAGAATGGACAGAGTCACCCTCAGATGCCAGCCATTGAAGAAGAGAGATTGACCCTCGTAAACCCTCAGCTTTATATTGAATATGATGTATGTGGTTTGGAATACCATGCTGGTCAGTTCAGGGTCCCCTGTCCTGTCCAGTCCTCCCTACAGGTGCAGCCTTTTACGTCCTGCACCCCCAATGTGGTACACAAGATTTAGCAGTGACCTTGGTCTCTGTAGGAGGAAGTATAAATGAGAGCCTTTCTGCAAACCAATCCTTGGTAGTAACTGTAAACATGGAGTGTTATCACTTGTAGAAGCAGACACCGTCTGCAAAAATATGCCATTAACTTCAGACACTGCAGTTACTCAGAAGTGACTGAGATGAAAAGTAAAATCACTGAACAGAATTAGTTCTGTTCTAACTGAAACCAGGACAATTCCTCTTTCATTTCAACTTCTGAGGTAGCCTCTGCTTAATGAAGTTGGATATATCTCTCTCTCTCGTATCAAGTATGTTCTAACTTTATGTGACCAACTGAACCATAACATGGTTAAACCAAGTGCTCAAAACAGCTTATTTGCTCAACCATTTATTTAATGTATTTTTTGATGTCCTGGGTAAATTCTGCTGGCTTCTAATTAGAACTAGAATTCTAGTTAGAGAACAAAGTTTCTGAAAGGTTTGAAGACACAGGAAGCAACATTCCTCCCCATGGTTTTTCAGGTTTTCTTGTAGTTCTTTATTTTCTAATATCTGAAGTTCAAAACATCAATGTGGGCTGCTTACTTGTGGGCTGCCTACTTGTAACGAAACTCAAATTCTCTTAACTTTAAGAATGTGACTTACACTGTTTAGTTAGAAAAACTTGTGTGTGTTTCTGGTAGAAATACAAGAAATATGAGTGTTCAATCCTGGATGCTTTAAGGATATAAAAGATGCAAACTTTGCAAGAGAAGTAATGGTTTTTAGCTGCTTGTCTAGCTACATCACTTCTTCAAAACTTTTTGATTATATATGTGTTCTTCGGGTTCAAATAATGAAGATATTACTAATAGCCAATATTCAGCTTTACTTCACAAACATGTATGTGGAGATTTTTTTGTATTACTGACACTGCACAATATTAAGTTATTTGACCTAAGAAATAAAAAAAAACCCCAAAAAACTCAAAGCTGCAAGTTTTCCAGTGACATAGAATCATGTGAAAGGCTTAATTTTTATAGACAGAAAATTGATTTTTTGATATTCACCAGCTATGTCCTCTAAGGAAATACTCCAGAGGTTCCCTCATTGTTCCTTCCAAAAGAAAACATCTCTTCTCTGTGGAAAATATTTCCTTTTAATTTTTCCAAAGCTTTCCAAGATTTTGCACCTCCATCCACAGAAAAAAAAAAAAAAAAAGGTGATGAAAACAGCTTCATATTCTGAAAGTTTCAGGTTTTCTTCCAGACACTCAGACCTTTAATCAGCCTGCAAGAGCCCAACATAACTACTGTACCTCATGTGTAGTTATTGGCAGAGAGGATGTAGTTGTTTGGAATGGGTGGCAGTTGTACAATAAGGTGCTACCTTGCCTCTTCCCCTTCATTAGAAGCTGCTGTGGAAATACTCCTGTACCATGAAGAAATAATAACTGTGGTTGCTTAACACTCAGAATTCATGCAGATGAGAGACTTTTTTGCATCATCCTTATGTTTGTAGACTTGCTTAAAGTTTAGGTCTGAATTCAAGCTTTGGGAGTTTTGAGATGTGCAGTTTTGTTCACAGATGACTTCTGGGGACACCAGTGACTAGGCAGCTCTGTAGGTAGTGTCCAATGGAGACCATTATACTGCAGTTGACTGTTCTGCCTATGCTGAAGTAGGCTGTCCCTTGAACAGCCTTCTAAATTTTTTAAAGATATGTGAGAGAAGTTCAGGCAGTAATCAAATTCAAGGAATCTGGGCTACTCAGGACATGTTCTGGACAAGAGTTGTCAAATATGACATTGTAATAATTTCTTGGCTACCAATGTTAGAGGTGCTTTTATCTTCATTTATCTCATTAATATGATAGCATTATTTTTCCATTAAAGAGGATGAACTCAAGGACAGGAAGAGCATAAGTGAACACCCTGCCCTTGAATGACTAAGATGAAGGGTTTGTGGTCATAAGCAAGGGCTTTGGTGTCATGGGGTGATCTGTGACCATTGACCATATGTGGCCACAAAGGTTTTGGCTGTTCCCTGTGCTTTGAGGCAATCTGTCCATCAGAGAAGTGAATGTGTGACAACCGCCTCTGTCCCTGGGGACTCCCAGACTTATCCTTGGGTTGAAATCCACCTCCAGTAGGTCAAATCTGGATGAGGATATGCCATCCTTCCTTCCTCTGGTTTATTACCTGGAAGAAACCTGAGCTCAGCACCTTCTCAGTGGTGTGGGGCTGCAGGGGGTGGAAACTCCCCCTGGGTGGAAATTGTGTCACAGGGTGGGACAACCTGGAGCTGCCAGCGGGATTCATGTCTGACTGTTGGCCAGGCCCAAAGGAAAACCCTGTGTCACCTCACTAGGAAGAGGGACAGAAAGGAAATGGAGTAGCTGTATTGGGGAGGCCACATGTGACTACACAGGGTCTGCTCACCCTGTGAGCCCTTGCTGGTGGCTGTCAGTGCCACCACACAGCTTCATAGGCCACCTTGGAGTGTTATGTTTGCTGGAAAAAATTAAACCAGAGTTTACATTTTTACCTGTGCTAATGTAGGCTGCCCTTTGAACTGCCTTTCACCTTTTTGGGAATGTAGTAGCAAGGAAAGTGTTATAAGACTCAGCGTAGTTTGGTTTTGTGAGAGAGAGAGTGAGTGTCTTCCAGATAATCCATAAAGATTTGCAATGGAAAATTTCTTTTTTCCTGATGATGCAATGACTTTTCAAATCAGTGGCTATTTTGCACATATCTACCTGCAAACTGTAATTACTTTTTTTTTCATTTTATTGTGTGGGGAGAGGATTATACGAACATACATGAAAAAATATGAATTAGTGGCTGATAGCGTTGGAAGATCTGGAATATTTTACAGAACAACACATGGGAGACAAACACTAGAAATGAGAAAATTGGTAGTTACATGGAGCATTCAGCTTAATACAACTTGACAAGATCTAAAAGTGGGTCTGCTTGGTTACCACCACCTACTTTATTATGTCAGGGCCATTTTGATCTACAACTTGGGCTTGAATTGGGAGACATGATGAATTTAAAATATGAGTTCCTACAGCTGAAGCTGAAGAGCTGCTTCAGTATATTTCTATTCACTGTGAGTTGGGCCCACACACAGTTGCTAAAGCTTATTTCAATATCAGATGTTCTTTAATATTCTGTAATTTTTATGGCCTGAATGTTGCCTCAAACTGTCCTTGGCACATGTGCAATGAAAGGCCCTTACAAGCAAATGCACCAAAATCAGGGCTAGTCATTTTTGGAAATTTCTGCTTGCTGCTGATGCTAAACCACATCTGCCAGTGCTAGTGCAAGCAAGGTGTCCAGATGCACAGAAGTAGCTAGGAAGATGCAGGCAGTTTGGGGTTTATATGCTCATATGAACAAACACAGGCACATTGCTCCTCATATTATGCTCCTCATATTGCCTATGTGTTCGCCATCGCTAGGAGTGAGCTCTCTTGGTTATCTGAAAGGATTCTCAATATCCTAAAGAGTCCAAATTGTTTTGGGTGCCTCTTGTGAAAGATGGAAAATGAGTGGTCAAAGGAAATCTCTAAAGCATGCTCTCTGGAGAGCGCAATACTTGGATTTACTCTTCACCAAAACTGCTCACTGAAATCAGACATAGAGAGTTCACAGTGTTCCCATGGCAGGGCTTCTTATGTCACTTCTGTCAAACTGAGAGTTTGGGGCAGTTTTGACCCAAAAAGTATTTGTAAAATTCATTCCTTAGCTAGTTCCGCTCAGCTAGGTGTGTTTGAGGGAACCCTGTTGCTTTCCTGTGATCTGTAGGGTTCCACTTCCTTTGGTAGAATGAAAGCAGCAGATTAGCAATGGGAGAGTAAAACCATCCATGAGGGTCGGAGTGCACAGGTAGAAGATGAAGTTACACTTGCATAAAATGAATGGAAACCTCTGTTCCAGGCCATCTGTGATTATGCCACCTTTGGTACCGAAGTTGGTTGTTCAGTTGGAGAAAACTTGAAGAGCATACATGGCTTGAGACACAAGAAATTCTATTACGTAGTGTGGATAATACATGCAGGATAGTAGCACAGGAGTTATCCCGTACAAGGGGAGGGGTGGATTTGACAAGTGAACTGAAAAGAGATTTAGAGATTCTGGACGGATACAGTGATGCACAAATAGAAGTTCATGAGGACATTGCTTCATCGTTATGTAATGGAATCAGTCGCTGTCTATAATTGTCCAGCTGGACTACTTAAATGAACTGAATAACTAATTGAACTTGTCTCATGTTATAAACGTTTTTCATCTGGGCTTTTTTTCAGTGATCCCTGTAATGTCATCGTGGCTAATTTTAGCTGCCATTTTCCCCTTGAAGATATTTACCAACACAGTGCCCTCAGCCTGTTGTAGTACAGGAAGTTGGGGCTGCAGGGTGTCTCTCCAGGCTGAATGCTCTCCTGTCAATGAGATCAAATTATAAGTAGCCGCACTAATCTGCCTATCATCAGAAATAGCCAAAGAAAAATGCACAAATGTAAACATAAAAGGGAGCTCTCATAATTTGCATACTTGTCATACTTCACCATAAATCAGCGTAAATGCTAGCAGGCTTGCTGTTTTTGACACAGTCTTGAGGCTAGCTTCAGTTGTTGACATCTTATCTCCTCACAAGATACTGTATATTAGTAAAGTTAATTGACTAATCATTTTCATCACTGTGAGTGTAAGTAAATAATTCCATCTATTTCTACCTAGGCTTCTGTTTACGGTCTGAGGGTGCCAAGCATTCAGACTAAATGAAAATATACCCTCTAGTAACCACGCACGGCATCCCCCATAACAAGCTGCAGAAACTCTCCAAAGCATTGCTGTTATGTTGTGGGGAATCCTGAGAATCTTAGGCTTAACTCGCCATGCCGGCCAGCCTCCTGCAGGGCTGGCCAGGCAGAGGCTGGGATGGCAGGAGGATGCATCTGGGCAGACCCATGTTAGAGCACCGACATCTGTCATTTTTAGGGGAAGGAGGCAGGTCTGCAAGTAATGGATTAGAGGTGGCTGAGAATGTGCACAAGATGATATGGTAACACATGCTTCAGCTAGAGGAGAGGAGATGGAGAGTTATCTGATGTTTTCCATCTTGTGACTGTCCCCACACAATCAGCCATAAATATTTTGTTCCTTTGACCAGGTTTTCCTAATGGTGGGGAAGGGAAATTTGCTGCTGTTTCTTCCTTCCATCTCTTTGACATGTAGTGAAATAAAAAAACAACTGGCTGTGAAATAAACTTTGTCTGTACTTGTGTTTTCAGTGACAAGACTTTGGTGGGGGCGAGTGTTAGTAGTCCTGAAATTCTGCTCTAATTTCTGATGAAAATTTTCTAGTTGTTGTAGGTGCAATTTATCTAGTTCCTAGCTCCCCATTTGTCCCACAGGAATACATGACCAGGTTTTTTTCCAGCTGTATCTCAGAGTTAGTTAAGGATTGTTTGATATCCCCAGACTGCCTGTATGGTGTGTTGTGTTCTGTTTCTTTCTTTCTGCAAAAATTTTGTCTAGAAAAGTGTCTCTGGTTTTCACTGGGCACTGTGTGTCTAAAAGATACAGACTCAACACTGTCACTGGTTCTGACTCGTTTGTATGACTTTCTCCAGAAACTTTTCCCCTCAAGCCTGCCCCCCTGTTTAGAGGAGGGCGGGGTCCTGTTCATCAGGGGAGGTTTAGATTAGATATTAGGAGGAAATTCTTCACTGAGAGGGTGGTTAGGCACTGGAACAGGCTGCCCAGGGAGGTGGTGGAGTCACCATCCCTGGAGGTGTTTAAAGAACAATTAGATGTGGAGCTTGAGGATATGGTGTAGTGGTTAGAGAAATGCTAGGACAAAGGTTGGACTTGATGACCCTGGAGGTCCTTTCCAACCATAATGATTCTATGATACGATTCTATGTATTTCCTTGCTTACTTTGGTTCTTCTTCCTGCCGTGACTTCTTGCCATCAAGGGTCTTGATTAGTGCTGGGAATTTTTGCCATGCACAACCACCTGGTTTGAGACCACCAACTCGTTTTCCCTGCTGGGCTGCAGCCAGGAAACAACTGCTGACTGCTGCCAAGGCCGGTCTTGCTCACACCCGGGGTTTACAGGTGAAAAGCTTGCAGCAAAATGCTGAGACTAGAACAGTTTATTCCCTGCCAACCTGGTTGTTGTCAGCAGCTTTAGCACACTCTCGCGTGAACCAAACTAAACCCTACCTTTTCTACTCGTTAGGTTAAAAGAAGTGGTGAGAGATGACTGCTTCTGCACAAAATGAGCTTTAAATAACAGCTTTTTTAGATTTAAAAAGCTGAACTGTAACTGAGAAAAACACCTAACCACATGCTTAAGTATCTCTGTATTCATCTGCACTTAAGGAAGGGCTTTCTTGAATAAGTAGGGACCTAAACACTTAGTCAAATCCTTCTAGTAATGAAGATTTTAGTACACAAACTTGCAGGTTTAAAATCCATTTCACCAAATAAAAAGGCCATTTATGCTTTAATTTAAAGAAATAATAAGTTATTCCAGTGTATGTTATTTCACATTTATAGAATGTTCCCATTTCCAAAAAAAGCTCTCATATTAATTCCCCAAATGAAGTTCTGTTGACATCTTTCTGTGTTTAGCTTATGATGGTCTTAGCTTATGAGACCTTTACTAATTTTCTTCTCATTCTAACATGCAAAAAACCTAACATGGTTATATCATAACACAATCTTGTATGCAGGTCATATTTGCTTCAGACCAACTTGTCCTCTGAGGAGCAGGGTTGTGTAAAAGGTGTGGGGGAGGGAGCTAAATGTAACATTTAATGGGAAGTCCATTCAAACCCTCTAGCAACTGGAACTAATGGGGACAGACAGGGTTGTGAAACGTGAGCCTGCAAGATTTCCACTGAGAGATATCGATTCCACTTTGTCCTCCTAGGCCTTACTTCCCAGAGACGCTGAGTTATTTTCTTTAAATCAGTTCAGATATTTATGAATAAGAGCAGTTCCACAGTGATTTCTTTCTTGAAATCCAAGAAATCTTCCCATATAGAGAGAGTGTTTCCAGCAGTGTTTTAGGCTGTTGTCTTTCTGAGGTAGCATGTTGCATTTTTTTTTCAACGCAATGCAGTGAATTGGTCTTTGACTGTGATTTCATTCCCACAGAAAACAAAACAAAACAAATGCATGGTTCTTTGAGGAAATAAGCTTTAATAATAGAAGTTTTTTGCGTTAGAATTGGTAGCAGTTCAGCCTTACAGAATCCTTAGGGTTACAGCAGATGTTAACAGTAATGGCATGGTGGGCAGAGTTTTTTTGTGGATGGACAGCCCAGATTATTATAGCTGATGAAAGAGAGGGTATTTTAACAAATGAAAATATGTGCAGATGAGCATATATTGCAGGTTTCTGAGTCTACTTCTGAGCTGTTTATGTATTGGACGCTGAACACTGCACCATCTGAATGCTTTGAACATCTTATTATCTATGAACAACTGAACTATGAATATCTGAACAATTTATGTATTGTGGAAATTAAGTAGAGATGCTTCTGCATGTTCTTGCTGGTCAGAATTAAAATTTTGAGTCCAGTGTAATCAACCATCTTTAATAATTGGAAATGTGCTTTACTACTTTGCTAGTAACAGAGTAATTTTGTGTCGAGCTCAGCATGAACACCCACTGCAACAGTGCTGGCCTAATTCAGGTTACTGAGTACCCTGCAGCTCTGGAAACAGAGGACTCTGAATATGTTGAAAGGGACGAAGTAGCCTTAGAAAATAGGGCAAAGGAATTCCTCTGGATGGCTAAACCAAATTCTTTTTATTTCAGAGAGGTGGGGGAAAAGGAGGAGTGGGGAGAAAAAGACAATCCATCGATGCAGCCATGGGGAACTGCAGATGTTGCTGCATGAAGACTAAGAAGTGCAGTCTTCTGAGATGTCATGAGGATTTAGTCAATTGGATCCCATGCTCGCCTCTGGGTAGTGAGGTATTTCAGGCCAACTGCTTTGCATGGATCAGATTTATTATTTACTTGGCCACCCAGCTGGCTGGAAGACGGCTGGCATGGTAGTGATAAAGTCTTCTGGACCTAGTTTAGTGTACAGCACCTTTGATATTTATGTTGTCTCCTTCTCCTAATAATATCTGAGCTGGAAATATCCCTGATTGCAAGGATGAGGAAAAAAGGAAAGAGTAGGGAAAAATATGGCAGGCCAGAAAAGGAATTTTCATGATGAAAAGAACTTCCATAAGATCGTTTCCCAGTGGCTAAACTGCTTCAGTGACTACAAGGGCAAGCAGGGAACTGGGTATACTGGGAAGTCTTAAATGCAAACTGAGGGCACTGCAGGCTGTGCTGGGGAAGCTGGAGGCATTTATAGCTGTGGTGCCAAGGAGAAGACTTGCAGCCTGCACTGGAGTCAAAAATAGTGTTAGTGTTTCACTGTCTGCAGTTATAGCAAGGAAAGATATTTAAGAATAAGAAGGGGAAATTCCTTTAAATCAAAAGTAGTACTGCTCTCATCTCTCCACTAGCATGCTCACCACTTAGACATGGAGGAGAAGAATAAGGATGGACTGCTTTATGTTTTCACTTTTGTACAAGCTTTAACCAACAAACCCACAGTATAGAAGCATTATAGCAGCATATAGTTAGAAAACGGAATACAGCTGTAAAGTAATTCAGATGCTCTTCTTCCTGATATAGTCTTTAAATCCCATTAGTGTTTCCACCAAACAGGATGTTAGATCTGTGAGCATCTTTGCTTGAAAATACTGTGCCCTTCCAAAATTAAAGATCTTTTCTTTGAGTAGTGAATATATATCAATCCTGAAAATACCAAGAGGTAGAATCTCTCCTTTCATGCAAAATTTAGTGCAATCTTAACAACCGTATCAGGATCATAATGAAGCTTTTATGTGACTGGACCCATACATGTGTTGCGTAGAATTAATTGTTGAGAAGTGAAATGTGTGGGTGATGTCAGCCTGGAAATATCTAATCAAGAAGTCTGGTGGTAGGTTACCTTCAAACATGTAACCTATTTAACCTGTAACATAATGAGGATAACTGTAGAGCTTCAAGTAGCTGCCCAGCAACTCTAGATATAGTTTGGAGATTATTTATGTTTAGCTAGTCTGGTACAAAACTCCAACATGCAATGGTCTCACCTGCCTGGATTGTTTATGGTCGACTCGTAACTGTCAACAGATTTTGTAAAAATAAGCTATTATTTGTATGTTTTTTTTAGTGAATTTGCCCTGAACTTATTTTTGGCTGCTTAAGAAAGCAGTCCAAACCAAATTTCACACCCCTGCCATGCCTCTTCCTGGACATGAGATAACGAAGGGCTCACTGAGTACTGAAAGTGCTGTTCAGTCCTGCTCTATTTAATGACTCAATAGGTCAATTAAGGAGCTGTGCCTGGAAAGACTCTGTGTGCCCACTGTCCCGAGACATATCTGTGGGTAGTTTTTCTGGTTATGGATCAGTATTGTGAGAACCAGTTAACTGATTCCTCCCTTGTATGTTTTCAAAAATATGATCTTATAAAATTTTCCCTGCTTACAAAATTCTAAATAGTTAGACCCACTTTTTGCTAAATAATTTATCAGCATAAGTCTAGAGAAAGTCAAGGACACTTGTCCTTCCATTTTACTTAAGCATATAGGGTCTATTAGGTGCACATACAGGGGAAAACGATACTTCCAGCCAAATATTACAATTTAATAACCATTCCTACTGCTTTTATGCAGCATTTTGATGGGTAATACTAGACCAGGTGATATAAATAACAAGCAGATGGATATTCTTCAGGGAAGTCATTTATGCCTTGTTAAACATTGTCATGGAGCCTTGGACTGGTAGGTATTAGGCACAAGACTCCATCTTCCTGTGCCTACACTGTCATGACTACCAACTGTGTCAGTAACTTGGAGAGATGAGACTTTAATATTATCTGTATGTCTTGTTTAATTTTGATTCTTACTGCAGCATCGAAAACACTTAGCAGATGTTTCATCTGAGCTATCAACACCCAACATAGTTTCCTTTTTCTGAATGTAGCACATACAGAGCAAATAACATAAAACTGTGGGCAAAGATCATTTAAAAACTCATGGCCTTTCTGGGACAGATACTATGTGAAATATCTACTGATTGGGCTAAATTGGCAAATGACAGGCTTTTTTACATGGTTACCACCTTGTAGACTCTACTGTGGCTCTGTGGCAGCCTATAACAGCTCCCTGACACATCCAGGAATACCATTTTCCCAGGTTCAGTTTATTCCTAGTTACCTATACAGAGATTGGAGCAATTTCATTGGTCTATATAACTCTCTGTTATATTGTAGCAGAGAAAACACTGAAGATTGTTGTACCAAGTTAGAACAACTGAATGGGCATCATGACTTTGTCAAACACAGTTGTCAGCACACTGATTAAGAAGGGATCTATTGTATTGGAAAAGTGTTTACTGTCAAAATGAATGAAATAGGACGTGGATAATTAGGATGGCCGTGTTACTGGAAAGGAAACAGGGAGCAAGCTCCTAATTCCATTTGAAAATAATTAGGTGGCCTGTCACTTTGATGAGATATTTGGACTCACAGAATCTGCTTTGTTGAGGGTATTTCTTCTTTAATTGGCCTGTCAATTACAATTTGCTATGAAATGCTGTAAACTGCTTACAGCTTGTTATCAGTCTGTCTTATAAAACGAGTCCCAGGTTTTCTTTCCTTTTTATTTGACCAAAAAAAAAAAAAAAAGAAGAAAAAAAAAGAAAATTACAATTAAAATGCATACTGGTTGTTATTCTCTGCATTTAACTGTATTTGCTATTCACTTTGATGCTTTCAGGACTGAACTGCTGAAGTATTCCACAAGTGCAAGGGTAGGAGTTATACTCATTATGTTTGTTGTAATGGAAAAATTAGATATAAATTGAACATGGGACATGGGACCCAGTGTTACTCTTTCCTGGCATGATGGGCCAAGAATGTTAAAACTGAATGAGAGAAGCAGGAGAATATGTGCCTTACCAGAACAAGACATCTTTGACATCATTAAGCTTTAGCTGAGAAACTAAGAATTAGCGAGTACTTTTTAGAAGGAGCATGGAAATAATCAAGTGTGAAATAGCAATCTATTGACCTCTGGTAAGTTGATGTCTTGATTTAGGCAACTGCTTTACAAGCTTGACAAACAACTTAATGTCAGTGATACTGAACTTTTTATGGTAGTTCGCTAGTTACTCAGATGAGGAACAGTCGCCATGTGACAAAACATTGACAGCTGACTCAAAGGCATGCTTGGTCAAAGCAAAGGCAAGTGTTTTCCATGTTGGTATTATTTGTTTCTGTTTTCCTGGCTGAGAAAAACAGTTTGGCTAAATGCAAGGGTGCTATATGCTCTTGCTGAGGGACAGTTTCCCTTTAGGAAGCAAAAACCAAGAAGAATTTGCTGTGAACATACACTGTTGAGAAAACCAATAGTGTTAACCGGTACATGAATTTATTTCTTTTGTTCCTGGTCATGCAGTGTCTGTATTCTTACAGAACTGCAGTAGCCAGTGTCTAGTCTCTGTTCTTGTTCTTTCCCTTTACACCATTCAGCTTGTATGAAAGAGTTATTTTTAAACAGAATTCTATAGGAAAATCACCTTTTCTCTCCCTCCAGTGACAGACCAAGCTGGAGAGGGCAGGATCAGCTGTAAGTGTTCTTCAGCTGTGTGTGGAATTAAACTGGTGCCATAAATCCAGGACTAAGTATATTGTGGATGTGAATGTCAAAACCTAAGTCCCTATTGTCCTCTAGTAACTCTTATAAATATGGAAACTATCTGAGGTTTCTGGCTAAGCCAAATCCTCTTTCTCTCCTCTTATGAATTGCAGCATAATATCCTGATCTTAGGAGGTGTGAAATGTGTTTTGCAAAACAGCATGTGTTTGAAAGCACTCAGCCCAGTCTCACGTCTGAATGAAGAACAGTTTGCATTAAGACTTTTTCCAGAGTCTGGATTATGTAGAGAAATAGTCATTTCCTCTCTGGATTTCCTCCCCTTTTTTCCCGAGTCCAGGTTCTATTAACACACATTCAGCTACTTTCCTCTGCAACAAAATGTTTGTAAGCTTGTGGCCTTTGCTTCATCTTGAGACTAGAATAATGCAGTTGGAAGAGACCTACAATGATCATCTAGTTCAACAGCCATTTTAGGTGTTGGCCGAGATTTGGATTGGAAGTGAGGTGGCTGCAGGCACGACACAGACTAGTGACCACTCTACAATCGCGGCCACCCGGCATCTGGCGCCACCGCCATGCACAGACATTGAACACTCATGCCTTATTCTGCTGCTATGTCTAGTGGTGTGACTTAAAATTTGATTTGGGTAGGAGAATTAAAAAAGCTAAATAAAATGATGACTCAAAATGCTACAAGTTCGTCAACCCCTTGAATAGCTGTTTACACTCCTACTTTTACTATAAATTGGTACCTCATGGCTTCTGTGTATAAGACAGTGAGCTAGTCTAGCAAGATGACCTAGTTATTTTTAAAGCCTACTTATGTCAATGCTCTCTGTCCTGTGACCATGTTGGCCACCATTATTTCGGGGTGAGGTCAGTCTTTTTCTTTGCTCGGGCTGCTTGCCAGTTTCTCAACACCTGCCTTGAAAGTGACAGCTCTATGGGTGTCCTCATAAATTACAAATCATGTGCCTCTGCCTTGATGCCTTGGGACAGGCACAAAGTTAGAAACTGCCCTGTAACCCAAGCCCCGGGGCTGCTGCATGGGACAGCTGAGCAGCAGGCAGTGAGCCGCAGCAGCGGGGGGCCGGCTATGCTGCAGACCCTGGGGGCAGCGCCCAGGCTGGCGTGGTGGAAACTCTGCATGCACCGGTGCCAGCGGGCATGTGGCTGTGCCTGCTGAGAGCCAGGGCTGGCCCCGAGGTAGGGGCCTTGCCCCACAGGAAGGGGTGGAGAAACCAAACGGCTGACAAGGGGATGCAGTGGGTTTTGTGCAGCACCTCTGCCCTTGCGTGCCTGGGACGATCTGAACTGGCAGGGATGGGGTCTGGTGCTCTCCACACTGAATGGACAATCCTGTGCACAGTTGTCACTATCCTTTGCCACCTTCCAGCTCTTCAGTTACATTGCTGGCATATAATTGACCACAGCACTAATTTAGTGATTTGTTTTCCTCCTTCCAGTGTGTGCTGCAGACAGCCAGCATACAGGTGCCCCGTAGCCTTACACAGTCCTAAAGCTTGAATTCAGCAAAACTCTTAGGTGCTCCCCTTGCCCCCAAACCTAGCTGCTCAGCCTACCCTGCTCTCACCACCTTCACCATACAAGGTACCTCCACCTGCAGGGAAACTTTAGACACATCAGACAAGATGCAACACCCCACTGCCCTAATCTGGTCACCCTTTTCCCAGATGTGTCTTGTCCCCCTGTGCTGCAGGATCCATGCCTGATAAGGCTGAAGGTCTGCAGAGCAGCACCTGCAATGGTCCTTTCTCAGCTCCATAACTACAGGTGCCAGACACAATTGTTAATGCGATCCCCGATGGACTGTTAATTCTTTGAGTTCCTGACACACACATATGAGCTCTCGGCATGGAAAAAACAATACAAACACTGAACAGAATAGAGGCTGGTCTGGCTTCCTTTTCAAACCACCTGTATGCTGCTTCCAAAGGCACAAGCAAAATCTGCTACCCTTTTGGCACAGGATCCTTAAATAGATGACTAAACTGAAGCAAAGTTGAACCCTGAATTATTTTAAATGATCCATGAGGTGTATTTTAAGAGAGACTACTTTCTTTCTTTCTTCTAGCTAGTGGGCATCTTTAGGTTCCTTCTGATGACTGGGTAGGATGTACGGTTGATGCTCTTGCCCATTCATCAGTAAGAGAAGGCTGCGGAGTGGTGCTGATCTGAGCTGTCTGTAAGTGTGCATCACCTTGCTTGCTTTTGATTTTAGATTCATGTGAAAAGAAATAGCACTTCCTTACAGCTGTGCTGCTGAATATTATGAATATTGATTTCCAAGGGAAATACCGAGATTTGGCTGATAAGTAGGCTGCAAAACAAATGTATTTGCTTTGTGAAATAATGAGTGAGGTTACCTCTCTTACATTTCTTTTTTTTTGGGCCACAGATTGGGTCTTATATTGACTGATTGGAGGTGGATGAGTGAGACGCTAAAGATAACTTGCTCTAAGTTTTGTAACATCAGATGATCCATTTCCTGCATGTGACTTACCTTCCCAAGCACACTGTATGGGGTTTTTGCGCTGGATCTGGTATGGATGATATTTTTCCTCCTAGAGGGTGGTATTTTCTCTTCAGAAGAAAACATCTGTAACCTACAGGTAACTCAGGGTAAACCTTGTAGGAATTTCCCAATTCAATTTGGTGTTCTGTACTTCCTGAGCACACTGCCACCACAGTAATGAAAAAGTGTCTTGGCATAAAAACATGCCATATAGAAGGAGCTATTAGTGAGAACAACAAAAGGTAGTGCCTTAGAGCAGTCATGGCCCAGTGTTTCTTCAATACAGACCAAATACTCTAGTGATAAGGTTCTAACCCCATTCAGTACTTCCCATATTGTATCTCAAAATAAAATGCATGGAGTTGGAATGCTACTGGTAGAGCCGCATCGTGTACCTTGGCAAGTCTCTTGCTTGGCAAGTCTCTTGGTGAGCTTCTTTCAGCTATTCTTCAAGTTCTTTTCCTCTTCCTCTCCCTGCCCTGTTAGCAACTGCCAGCATTGAGGACTTAAAGTCCCTTTTTCCACCTGGCAGCAACAGCAACAGTGATAAGAGTACAGGCATACATGGTTTGAGGTCTGCTGTGGTTTAAGCCCAGCTGTCTACTAAGCACCACACAGCCTCTTGCTCACTGTCCCTTGGTGCCTTAAAAGTACATATCACACTGTCCCTGCGTCTGGTGACATTTTACAGGCAGATGGAACAATCCAGACAAAACTGTAGTATTGTAATGCTCAGTTTCAATGATGCAGGGGGAAAACACAAACAAACCCTGAAAAGGCTTTCTGTAGGTCATAGTATCAACAGGTGTGGGAAGATACATGAATCTGGAAGAAAATACATCCAAGTGATTTCCTGATGAGAACAGGGGAAAACTAATTTGTTCCTGCAATGAGGATTTGAAATTTGAACCTGATGATAAAAAAGGATACACACTCCTCCTTTGGCAGGGAACAAAAATAAAAGAGAATAGTATCAGAAGTTGAAGCTCACCCTAAAGGCTGAAGATCTAATTTCTTCTGTCCAGTTCCAGAACTCTTCTCCTAATACCTCTTTCTTACTGTTTCAGGGAAAGGCTAGGTCTGATGCAGTCAGCTCTCTGGTCTTAATTTTCTTCGGATGTGAAGGAATTTCATGAACTAACTCTAGGAATGGCAGAGGAGGAGGTCCCTAGTAGAGTGTGACAATTAGAGGATTATATAAGCACGTAAGTCTTAGCCTTGGAATTTTATGTTGAACTTTAGGCCATTTGTCTGATCTGTCCTTCAGTGATGCAAAAGCCTATGTCCAGCTGTACCTTTGGAGAAAAGAACAATTTGCTGTCACTATTATTTGTAGTCAAATGAACAAAACAAAAAAGCAAGCAGTTGTAGTTCAAGGTTCTTGAACTGACCCATGTCACCAAAGGGACTGAGAATAGAAACGAAGCAGGAGGAGCATTTCTGGGGAAGGTTGCTCCACCAACAGCAGAGTCCAGGGCCAGTTCCTCTGTCTACAGTGTCCCACCCAGCACAGCACTGGGCGGCATTCCGAGCAGGAAACGTGTCCCCTCTCCTCTGGGCCTGGTGGTGACAACAGCTCCTGGCCCTCAGCCAGGATGGCTGTGGCCTGGGAGAAGGCATTCAGAGGGCTAAGAAGCATCCACTGGCCCAACAGCTGCTCCCAGCTCCTAGGGCAGATGGCAGACAGGGATGGAGCAGCCCGCAAAGCACCGGAACACAGCTCCATGGTTGGGAAGGGAAATGTTGGATCTGCAGGAGAGCTTAGTGAGGGCTAAGGGAGTAAAGTAGGGAAAAACAAATGGGAAAGAGTTCTGTGCTCATTAGTAATATGAAGAATTAAAGATAACTCTTCAGTACAGAAGGTAAGTGCTTCTTGCCATGTTGTGGTTTTGATTTCTTCTTTTCTTCCCTTGATGGCAAGCACTCACAAAACTAATAGTGTTAATAAACCTTGGAAAACTATCACCTCACACTTTTCCAAATCTTGAGATAATGATAGCATTGCCAAGGTGATTGCCTATTTGCCATCTGTGAACAACAGTATCAACTATTTTAAATCAAAGTAGGGGGTCACCAGAGTGACAGTAGCACTTCAAGAACTTCCCTGGCCTTTCGTGGGCTAATGTGTTGAGTATATCAGCTAACAGTCAGAATGAGATTGCCTTGGGGAAAATAAGATGGTCCTTGTCACACTGATCTAATAACACCTACAGCGGTCTTCATCAGGTCAGCAGTAATACGAATAAATCCACTGCACTAATTTTTTTCTGGGAAAAAATTCATAGTAGTTGTTGAAGAAAGTAGAGATTATGGTATTTCTGCAGGCGAGATCGAACAATTCTGCCAAAACATGGACCTCAAAGATATAATAATGTTGCTTTTTGTCTTTAAACAAAAGTTTTGACCTGAACAAGTGTCTTCCGAGGTCAGTGGAAAATGAGACCTGTAAATTATAAAAAGCTATCAAAATCCTGATGCTCTAGGATTATACTTCTCTCAGAAAGGCAGTGTTACTTCTTGGATTTAGAGTATGACAAGACATCATCTGACTGCTAATTTTATTCTTGCTCCTGTCGCACCTGTACAAACAGAGACCTGTTTGTTCTTAAATAAGCCATTTCATCTTCTGGCCCCTTCACTTCACTGTGCTTCCTCTTCGCACTGAGTACGAGGTCCCTGTCTCATTCTTAGCTTCTCGACCTTCTGGTGTTAAGGGGACATAAATAAAAGCAATGTCATGTGGAAACACAGGACTGGCCAGTCCTGTGCTATTTGTGATGCTGAATTAATTATACACCAGAAAAGTGGAAACTGTGGGAAACGTGGTGAGTTTACTGCACAAAAGTATGTTTTGTCTGCTGAAACCTTTCCTAACTGTTCTTTACTGGGAGCAGAATGCAGTTATGTTTGAATTTCTGTTATTGGTAATGTAATTGTGCAGAACACAATACAAAACAGAGCCTGCCTTTCTCCTGAAGGGTTGCTAATCCAAGGTCCTGAACCTGGCTACAGATATGAATATGTTTAATCACATGAAGATGAGTGGAAGACTTGTGTCTAAAACTACTTTTCAACTATAACTTCTGTGTCAGGAAAGGTCTCGACAGAAGTTTCTATTATTCAGGAAAATGGTTGGGTTTTTTTTTTTTTTTGATGTATTCCTCATCAGTTTTAGAGTTACTTAACTTGATTTCTGTGGCACAATTTTTGTGCCTAAAATAACTTGCAAACTAAGAAAAGCCTTGTTAAGGTCTCAGCCATAGAAGAGCAACATTGTAGCCTCACTTCAGCCTGAATAGCTTTCAGCATTTCCATATCTAGCCCACAAATCATTTAAGAATTTAAGTCAGACAGTAATAATAGGAGGTAAAGGTTTTGTTTAATTAGAGTCTTACATATTTTCTTGACTGCGTTCATCAGGGGAAAACTTCTGAAACAAAATCTGCAAAAGAAGTCTAAGGAGTCACCTTCCAATTTCATTATACTGTCAGATTTTTATGAGGGAAAAATGGAGTAGAAAACACACCAATGACACCAGATCAATTTTATCTGTTAAACACCAGCACCTCAAAGGACCAGAGTTACTAACTTGTTTTACACACCTCCAGAGTGGAAATATTTTATGCTGTAGGAATCCCTGCTCAGAAGAGAGGAAAACATAACAGTTGGTTTTTGTCCCCACATATGTACAGACAGGAACCTCCTAGAATGGGAGATGTTTATGGTTGTGCCCATGATGTGCTGGTGGGTGTCAATTAACCATGTCTTCTGGTGGCTATTCATGACAAACACATCTTGTGAGGAGAGGAGGAGGTTGTGTGGCTGTCACAAGAGAATAAATTTTCTGTAGCTTGAGCTTCTTAATCCTGATTGTGGGGCTTTTGCACCTATTACGAAGTGCTGCCTCACCATTGCCTTATCCATGATTCTGTGCTGATGTGCTGTTATGTGGGAAAAGTGAGAGTGTCTGAATGAGGCAAAAAGCAAGGGAATGAATATATTTGCATTTGGGAAAACTGTGTGTTCCACAGAAAAAAATGTCAAATCTGTTATTTGTATGAAAGCGGATAACGTTGACTTTGTTCTCTACCCTGGGGCAATATCACCTTTCATGATCTCTTTTAGCACTATCCTGACTCCTCTAGCAGTCACAAAGTAGACCCTAGTACCTTGGTTTATCAGGATACACATATGCACACTTTATACTGCAAATGGTTTTGCATTCAAACATTTTAACTGAAGTGATTTGTTTTGGTAACTTCGTCTGTAATTGCCTCCTTAAAGTCAGTTTTATCAGATGAAGCACATCATTTTGTGGTGAAGAGAGGCAGATTCATGGCTTCTCCTGGAGTCTGTCAACAGTTCTTGCACTGGCGATAGAAAAGCAGTGTCAGATGTTCACTCATGGTCTTGATCAAGAAAGCAGGCTGGTAGTAATGTGGGACCTCTTCATAGAAATAATACAAGATCATTAAGCTTCTCAAAGAGATTTGTCACAGCATTTTGGTTTTGGTATTTCAATATATTTAATGAGATACACAACTGGAACTGGCAACAAAGCATTTCCCAATCACTGACCTCCCATGAAAAATCTAGGCATTTTCTATTATAATCCAGCAAACAGAACTGAACAACACAAAGTATTTCAGAATGTGTTCAAAAACACTTTTACTTGTTGAATCACTGCACAGGCTTTGCTCTGTTCAAAGAGTTTGGTGTTCAGGTCTTGCCTGAAACTAATGATAAAACCAACTTTCATCCCTATAAAAGCTGAAGGGCTGCTTTAAGTATTGTGGAAACAAGTTCTGCACCTCTTGATGTTGACTTGGTTATATGTAGATGGATCTGTTCACACTTAATACATGCAATGCCTTAATACACTCCAAGAAATACACTTCAAGAAATGAAAGACAGCACTTGCTGAAAGCTTTCCTTCCTTCGTCTTATTCCTCTGAACATAGCACCTCACTGGAAAGGATGACAGTAAGCTTTCTACCCTAGAAATATTTTAATAAGGGCCAATAACATGTATGATCAATTACAGAATCACAGAATTACTGAGGCTGGAAAAGACCTCTGAAATCATCAAGTCCAGCCTATGCCCCAACACCACCACATTGGCTAGACCATGGCACTAAGTGCCCCATCCAGCCTTTCTTTAAACACATCCAGGGACGGTGACTCCACCACCTCCCTGGGCAGTCCATTCCAATGTCTGATGACAATGAAGGTGATCTGGAGGATATCCAACACTCCCCTATAATTGTCATTATAGGACAAATTTAATGCCTATTTGATTTCACATGCTGTGTTTTACCAGGTTTGTGCAGAGGGGAGGGTGGCATATTCATTCCCTGTCTCCACATAAGTGTTGCCTGACCACTGTGCTGAGAATAACAAAACATTTGGGGGAATTCTTCTGTTCAGAGTTATTGAAAAGCACAACATCATAGGGTTAATAACAAAGAAAAAGAAGTGCCTATAATTGATTCTCAGTTTTCTGTTTTTAAGTTATGCACGAGACCTAGACATCTCCCAAAGTGAATATTTCAACATTTGGCTGAAGAGAAACAAGAGTATGTTGTCTGTTTCCCTCTTAAAGCAGCTTCCACAATGAGGTCTGGGTGGAGGAGCAAACAGAAACATCCACAACAAAGAAAGTCTGCATGCTGTGCTTAGAAGGCACCAGCTGCACAAGAACCATCAGGGCTCCATGTAACAGGGTGAGCTGATACAGCTTGTCTCTCCCTTTGGGGGACCAAATTTGCTAGGTGCTTAGTGTCGGTGAAGTTCTCTTGGTGATCAGGCTGGTATTGCCTTTCCTATGCAGACTGTTAAAGTGCACGGACTATTATTCGCCTACTCAATTAACTGCTAAGGAGACAGAGGAAATATGTGCCTGGAGGAGAAAATGAAGCCATCTTGATTTGCTGGGTAATCAAAATCCAATGGCTTTTGAAGACGGTATGAAATGATCATTAATTAGGACAGATACCTAAATTTGGAGTTCAAAGAGCCTTGTACAAGCCAAGAAAAAATGGCCTGGAGGACAAAGTTTATTCCCCCAGGCTGATGAGGCCTTTGTGGGCTTAGCCATCAGGAACCATCCTGTGACTGAACTGGACCTGTCCTGAAAGACATCTTCAGTTCCCACAGGTAAATGCATCTTCAAGTTAGAGATTCAGCACATTATAGAATGTCCCAAAGAGAAACAGGTCAATCTGGTAACAGAATCAGTGTATAGGAAACAAAAGGTCCTTAAATGAGGGTGGATTGAGACCACTACTGACTGCTCTTTGCTGTCACCTACTCTGACATCAAAGAAGCCATCAACATGCCAGGTGACAACCCAAGCTGAATGTTCCCCCTTCCCTCCTCGAGACATGTGTGTTAGTGTACAAAAAGTCTGAGGAAACACCTAAATGACGAGGAGCCTCAGCTGTGGTCACCACTGTGCACGCAGCCGAGGCCATGTCCATGTAACAGCTCTGAAGCTGTACTTACAAGGGCAGTGGGACCACCACAATAAAATGCAAGGGATGTGGAAAAGGCAGGGGAAATGTTGGCGGGGTTGACACCCAAGGCTAGGGGCAAACAAACTATGCAGCTGCTGCACAAAACCTGCCACGTGGTTCACAACAGCACAGCCCATGGCTGCCCTGATGGATACCCCAGAGATGAGGCTGTGCGTGGCAAAGGCAGCTGGGTGAAAAGGAGCAGGTGGTGTAGCTGCGCCCTGGAGAAAGGGGGATGGAGAAGAGGAGGCTATATGGCAGTGCATGAGCCACATGCCCCATGGAGCCAGACCTGCTCAGACACATAAATTTTTCCAGTGTTTTCTTATTAGAAAGTACTTCATGTTTATGGCATCCTTCTGGCAGGGCAGCTCTGTGACTCTGTGGGGACTTGTATGTAGCCACTGTAGTGAACAAGATAGGATGTACTTAGAAAGTACTTAAAATGAGTATATAAGGCAGTAAAAATAAAACAAAATTAATTTGCAAACTAAGAAAAATATAAAAGTCTGGAGGTCTCATAACAGTTAGAACCCTTAACTTGCAATATACCATTGCTTTGTTTTCACTAAAAAAAAAAGAAAACCAAAAAAAAGAATCTGATTACAAGACATTGGCAATTGTGTACAGAGGAGTAGGTCTAGGATTGGTATATTCCTTCTTCAAAGGATGTATGTACAAAATATAATACTTGAAGTCATTACAAAGGTGAAAGCATAGTCTACAAATACATATAAACAATAAAGCACTACTGCCTGTCTTTTCAGAACAATATCTGTGCAATCCTTTGTGAGTAGAAATCTGTCTTCAGGCTCAAGAAGAAAAACAGTTCTCAAGTGTTTTTGAGAAATTTTGCCAGCAATGTATCTATTTATTAAAATAATTATGAGGTAACCCAGCGAGCTATAGGGAAACCTGATGAAAACAGAAGAGAGCAAAACTAGAGCAACTCAGAAAATAAAATACAACTTTTGCAGGGTCAAGAGGCTGAGATATTTCTCTTCTGGGAAATAAAACCTTGAATACATGTGTGGATCTAACCACAATCACTATCTTAAAGATTAGCCTGAAAGATAGTGCTCTGGAGGGGCATGCAGAGAACTCCATGTGATAATTTCCTGGAATTTCTGGATCGAAACAGATAAGAGCTGCATGTTGACATCTGTGAATTGATGTGACCTTTTGCTTGCAAGCTGATCAGACTGTGATCAGCAAAGAAGCATGCTCAGAAGCCCTTCATATAGGACTCAGTGAGTCAATTTTGGGAAAAAGAAGCAAAAAAAAAAATATCTAAGGACTTCAGGTCTACATAGATTGAAGTAGTATTTGCAGACTCCCCCACAGAAGGGCTACTTCCTAGTCAAATTTACTGTCTTATTTCTACATGCTAAATCATATTAAAAAGTGTATACTACTCACAAACCTTCAAAAAAGAAACATCTGCAGTTCCAAGAAGTGCAAGTATGTGAAAAAAGTACAAGTATGTGAAGTTAGTCTTGCCTACAAATATGCCATACTTTGCACTTTCTCCTTGTAAATGACTTAATTTATGGATTAAAACAAGAAATGAGGAAATATGGATATGATAAATAACATATTTAAGATACCGTGGTTTTGAAGAATACACCTTGAAATTATACTCACTATAGTTATATTACCATTATTTTTCACAAGGAAAACTGTAACAGAGCTTCAAGAATATATGCTTTGTCTTTATTTATAAAGCTTAGATATTTTCACTGGGCTTTCCCTTTGTGGTCAACCAATATTACTTATGCAGGAATGTTTAGGAACAGGAGCAGAAATCTTGTTAAACCAAAAAATGGATTTTCACCATGGATTTTAATACAGCCAGACAGGAGCTTTACTGTGTCTTCTTTTCTGGACCATGCTGCTGCCCATGACAGTCACAAGGCCTAACAGCTTGCATCAAAGCAATGATGTAGTTCAGTGTGAATAGTGAAACTCTGTAGACCTTCATGTCTGTGTGGAGACATTTTAGTATCCCAGTACAGAAGTGTTGGGCAAGCATTTGACAAAAAGCTTGAGGCTGAAAGCTTATGCAAAGCACAGTGAGATCCATTGCTATGGAATAAAATCACTTTGTCAGAAATGACTCTCCAGATTTGTCACTCTGAACGTGTATGGACAGCCTTCCTGACAGACACCATCTACTCACAAGTGTGACTGAATTTAATTTATCACTGTAAATGTATTTCACTAAGGCTGTAGAATCTAAGCTTCACAGTATAAATGTGGTTTAACTAATAAATGTGGTATAACTAATGGTTATCCATTCCAGTCTGCTGCTCAAAATGGGGGTAACTTCAAAGTTAGAATAGATTGCAAAATTTTTAAGGACTGAGATTGACCAGTTTTTCTGGATCTAAGTTTCAGTGCTTGTTATAAAGGATGTTTTCCTCATTTTTCAGTCAGTACTTCTATTGCTGTAGCTTGGCACCATTGCCTCTTGATCTTTCATTTATAACCCTGACTCTATCATCTGTGTAATCGTCTGTAGGTACACTGGTAGAGGACTGGTATTAGTTTCACCATCCTGCTTTGTCTTCTCCAGGCCAGAAAACCACATTTCCCTTGTTTTTTTCCATTTATATTGGATACTGCACACCTCTAACTATTCTGTTAGTCCTTTGCTGGACTTGCTCCAGACTGACAGACTGACCATGACAATTCTATACTAGTAAACAGGTACAATACTAAACACAGATGCCAGGGACTTGAGAGTATCTCTCTTCTTGGAAGTTGGGCTGCTGGGGCTGAGGACCAGCATCCTTCTGGAGACAGTGGGCAGACAGTGCTATGGGGACATTGTGGCCAGGGATGACATTCTGTACTCAGAGATGTACCCAATGCCCATCTGCCACAAGACTGCCCTGCTCCTGGCTGGGGTGGTGGGACAGCTCTGGCTATCGGGTTCTGCCCTGCCACCCCCACTGCTCCTGATTCCCAGAGAGCCCCTATGCCCTGGAGGTCCCTGACAACTCCAGATGTGGCCTCACAAGAGCAGAATAGAAGGGAATAATCCCTTCCCTCAGTCCACTACTTAAGTTCCCACTATCCATCATGATGACTGCTGTCCAGTGGCTAGTCCTCTGAGCCACTTCTTCTCTAGCCTTCTTTTACAAAACAGCTCAAATCACCCTTGCAAAGCCTCACTGGTAAAATAAGTGTCACAGTGGTGCCCATTTTCCATCGTTTCTATACAATGGGAAGAACAAGGTGTATTTCGGCACACAATTTGTTTCATATATCCTGTTTTTAATTACCAAGGTGCTAAAGAGAATCTGTAAAGCACTTAATAATAGCATGCATGCTAAAAATCTGCTAGGAGCATTTATTAGAAGAGCATTTCTTTCTTCTTTAACATGTCAATGTATGGAGGGAGGGTGGTTTTCCTGTTCCTTTTAAAAGGAAAAATATTAGGCTTTGATTCTCTGGTTTCTTTTCATCTTCTTCTAGCTTAAAAAGCTTCTGGAAAGGAATAAAAAAAGATAGAATAGCAAAGAAATCACAAAAGGAAGATATCAATAAGAAGCATCACTGACTATTCTCTAAGCAGTTTCCAAGCAACTTTTAATGGAAGGTCAGGCGCAAGCAAGATAAAGGGAGGAAAAAACAAGACATTATTTCATACAATAAAGTGACTGTGAATGCTGCCAGTTACAGAGGAAATAGATTGGCCAGCCTGAGCACTTATTTATGTTTTTTTTCTGTGAATACAAATGAAAATCCTGTATAAAGAGCACTATCAAATTTGAGCGGGAGTGTTAATTCCAGCGATAGGTTTGCATTACTCCTCCGAGAGGCTTTCATCACTGAATATGAGATGCTGACTTTGTGATAATGATAATGGTCCTGTTGGACTCCCTCAGCTCCTTCTGTCTGAAGATTTATAATAGTTTTTGTCTTCAACTAATCATGTCTCTCATTTGTGGCTCCAAGTAAATTTGTTGTGGGTTGTGAGGATAGGGCAACTGAGGCATAGAGAGGTGGAGTGACTTTACCAAAATTACTGTAGATACCCACAGGTATCCCAACACAGAGATTGCAATGGCCAGAGGTGTGCCTCCAGTCAAAAAGAGACAACCGTATGTGCAGACAACCCTAGCTACCCAGCACTACAGACTCCTTACAGCAGCTCACAGTGGAAAGCAATAGAGGCCGTATCTGAAATGCACATAACTTCATGTGTAAGTTAAGTATAATGTCTACTTTTTTCTTCATCAAGCATAGAATCATAGAATAGTTTTGTCTCTAAGAGACCTTCAAGATCATCAAATCCAACTTTATTCCTAGCCATATAAAAAACCGTTAAACCATGTCCCTAAGCACACCATCTAGCTGGCTCTTAAACACCTCCAGGGATGGTGACTCCACCATCTCTGTGGGCAGGCAATTCCAATGCCTGAGAGCCCCTCCTGTAAAGAAATGCTTCCTAATATCCAGCCTGAACCTCCCCTGGTTCAACTTCAGGCCATTTCCTCTTGTTCTATTGCTTGTTACCAGGGAGAACAGACAACTCCTGCCTGACTACAGCTTCCCTTCAGGTAGTTGTAGAGGGCAATAAGGTCTCCACTCAGCCTTTTTTTCTCAAAAAGCTTCTGGAAGCCTTAGACAGTTGGCAGCTTTTGAAGGTGAGTGCCATAGGAGGCAGTCTGAATGTAACTCTTTGGTCCCAAAGTCATAAAGCATGAAGCATTCCTCTGTACTCTGTGACCTGTATCAAGGTGAAGGAGCAAAAGCTCATGTGTCCATGACAAGAAGAGCCCTAGGAAGAAATCCAGGTGTTGATTTGGAGGCCTGAAAATTATTAGTTACCTCGAGAATGTTGGTCCTTTTAGTAGTGATAGCAAGTGTAAAACAAAACCTTTCTCTTTTAGTTTCTGTCTTGAAGTGAAAAGTTAAGATGACAAGCTGATAAAGTTTGGTTTGGTAAAGCTTCACTTTACTACACATTGTATCTCCACATAGCACTGACAGTTCTCCCTCCCAATCCAGCCTGTCCTCAGGTTGTAAAAAAAAAAAAAAGGAAGTGACAAAACTGTCTGAATCTGATTTTTCAACCAGAAAAAATATTTTTGCCAGGAGTTACTTATGATGAAGCTCTGGGTCAGAATCCTGTATGCTCAGTGGCCTGAACAAGAGCATCAAGAACCACTTAGATACTAGGAGGTACTCAGCCTTGAACCTATGTTTAATCTGCTAGCCCCATATATCAATCTTGGATACCTCTAGGACGTGCCAGATTCACATATATCTAGGCAACAGAAACCTGCACTTTCCCTCCTAGCATTGCCAGCTAAGAGAGTTAACCTTGTCAGACCACAAAGGCTTTTTGCTCTCTGGGAGTAAGGTCCACACACATGCAAGAGAGAGGCTGTGATGAAAAGCTACAGCTGAACATGAGTCTTTCCAGAAGCACCTTTCTACCCATGCTCTTCTGTGTGCTTTCCGGAGATGCAGCATAATGCTGAGGCCACTCTTCTTGCTCTGGGTCATTGCTTACCAGGCACAAATGGTTCATAATCCAGTCCACTGGGATCCTGAAGTGGAGACAAGTTGCATTATGCCCTAGCAACACATGAAAGCTAGATAGTCCTGTATTTAAAGTGTGAGATTTAAGTACAAGTTTGCATCTTTGATGCCTTACTACATTTTGTCCAGACAAATCGATTACCAACTTCTTAACGTGATTTCAGCTACTGTTGTCCACTTAGATTTTACTTTCAATTTCCAATCATGTACATAAGACTTCTCGAAGGCCACAAGAAGCAACTCAAAACTCATCCTATAGTGTGCTACGGGTTGGTTATAGTGCATTTTTCCTGTTCTAAAATAACAGAAACATTAAGGCTGGAAATGACATTCAAGAATATCAAGTCCAACCATCCACTAAATATTAACATGACCATTAAACCATGTCCATGCCGTATCTAGACATTTTTTTAACTTCTCCAAGAATGGTGATTCCACCACCTTGTTGGGCAGCCCATTCCAATGCCTCACCACTCTCTTAGTAAAAAAAATGTTCCTAATATCCAACGTAAACCTTCCCTGGCACAACTTAAGCCCATTTCCTCTTGTCCTGTCACTAGTCATCTGGGATAAGACACTAACACCCACCTCAAAAACAGACTGAGCAAGGGTTTGAAGGACAACTTTTGAAAAACAAATTTGTTCCCATGTTCTGAAAACATGTTATGAATGAGGTTTTAGGATCGAGAATAGCTAATGAACCAGAACCGATGTCTGACAACATACACTTACAGAGGAAGCAGATAAAGTTCAGCAGATCGTTGTCTATAAAATGCACTCAGATATATCTGAAAAAAATACTGTGAAAATCTCAGTATTATTAGAGCACTTTGCTTATAAGACATGATTTTTTTTTTTTATTTTTTATTTAGATCACACCCCTTTCCAAATTGTATGCAAAGTGCATGCATGTGAAGCTTCTGCCTGTGAAGAAGGATGCCAGGGAGAGCTGATTACGTCCTAACTGAATGTGCTGAATTCAGTCTGAAGCAGAGAGCTTTTTCACAAGACATGCTCAGCAGTGGACAAATTATCAAGGGTGCAATCACTTCTTAGACTGGTGCAGCTGTGTCGACAGTAAGCTTTGAAGTAAGACCTTAGTCAGTATGTTCTGTACATAGACTGATACAGGAACCATCAGTTGAGCTTCCTCTGTTGCCTTCTCCTGATGCACTAGTCCAGTTTTGTGGTCCAGGCATGTTCATCTGAACTCACCTCCTGGTCTGAAATCAGTGATGCAGCAGCCAGGTCTAGGTCCAAAGACGGATGTGAGAGGAGATTTCTACCTCAGAGTCGGTTGATACTGGTTTCATCTGGGTTGCTCTGCTGTCCCCTGCAGAAGTCTGGTGCCCAGCTCTGAGCATGTGGGCTATGTTGTGGATAGTGGTTGACAAGTGGTTTGACAGGGCAGTGCCTGTCTCTGTTGTCTGTTTATGTGTCTCTTCTAAGACAAAAGGTTAAAAACATTCCTGAATTTTACCTACAGAACTCTTGTTTTCTTTGCTTGCTTTTAATTTAGGATTGTGAAAACTTGTTCAGTCATGAAGGGAAAAGAACATCTCGAGAGCCATGCAACTGCATTTATCTTAATTTAAAATAGTTTAAGGAAGTTATTTATCATGATTCAATTGTGCACTGTATGAGACAGCATCCCTCATGTTTGATCACTACTCTTCTTCCTGATTTTATTACCTAATTTCTTCTTTACCTGTTTTTAGGTTTTGCAGGGGTTACTTTGAGAGTTACTTGAATTTTTTTTTCAAAGTGATGCTCTGCACAGCAGTCAGCAGCTGGGCATCTTAGTAGGATCACAGTGTATGCCTGTTCCACAGAACTACTTGCTTCCTTGTCTCTGAGGCCAATTGAAAGCTCTCATCTCAGTCTCCATGAAAAATCTTTTGAGTATTTTAGACTCAGTTGGAGCAGGGTTTCTTTTGAGCCAATAAAACCTCTTGAAGCTAAGGAAAAAGCATGACTGGATGAAGTCTCTGAGTGGAATTAACTACCATAAGAAATTAGTTTAAGCTTGGTCTAAATTGTTTTTGGAGCAACGGAAAACATTTTAAAAACAGCTTCTTGCAATAACCAAAGACAAGAAATTACAGAAATAACCACAGGAAATTTGGGGCTTTCAACTGTTCCTCTGCAGTAGGCTTTTAAGAAAACATTAGTAATGGCAGAAGAGGTAAGGTAATATCACAGCTATAAAGACAAAGGACTGCAGGTAGGAGTAAAGAGACCCATCTAACTGTTGATTTCAGGGCAGTGACGACTCAAGCAGTAGAATTTGGAGATGAGTTTTTAAAAATAGGGTTTAAAACATTAATAACTTACAGATCTACCTTTTGATTCCTAACCTGTCTCCTCCTGTCCAAGTTTAGATCTTGTCTTCTCTCTCCTTTAATACTTAATGAATGTTTAGTCACCATTTCAGGATTTATATAGCTAAAACATGACTCTTCAGTTTTACTTTCTACACCTTTTCCCAACACTGCACCAACATATCATCCTGTGGTTGGGACTGTTCTCAGCTTTTGGCAGGGAAGTGAATGTGAGATGTCTTACCCCAAGTCTCCTGGAGGCCTACCCTGACTTTGGTCCCATGTTCTTCCTCTTTCTCTCAAGCTGTTTGTTCTTTGGTGCAAGCATGTCAGGCAGTTGAGTGAGTCGTGCTGCTTCAAGACAAACCTGATGTTCTGGAAGATTTAGTTTTCAGACAAGTTGGTTCCCTAAAGAACCTCACTGTGAGGTTTCCTGGACTGTAGTGTCAACACCTGGGAAGAAAACTCTGGACTTCATCTGGGTGAAGGTACTACAGAAGGGTACCTTAACTGATGACATTTTTCTATATAATTTATCCAAACTGTACTTTTTCCTATTCACCATTCAGGTTTTGTTTCTGCAAAATCATCTTCCCTGGTGCTGGCAAAACATCATCCTGTCTCACCAGGGTTGCTGCAAAGACCATTTTCTCATCCTGTGTTCCCTGGACAACACTTCCTCATGCAGCCTCCACCAATTCCCCATTTTTCTGCTGCATTAAACATATGCAAACTCAGGGCTGTTTCTGGGCTTTTTTTATCCTGACTCAATAACTCTTAATTGCTCTCAGAATACCAGCTTTCTTCTCCAGTTGCTATCATATGTTCAGTTTCAAGGTGCTTTTGCCCATGCCATTATCCATGTTAGGGAAGTTTCCACATATCCATGTTATTATCCTCCCTGATACCCCTTTCTTAGGATTCTTTCAGCCTGGGATTCTTTCAGCCTGTGATAGCTGTAATGAAGGGGGGGGGAGGGGAAAAAAAAAAAAGGAATTTTCTATAATGCTGTGTCAGCCAATGTTGTACTAGTGTACCTCAGCTCATGCTCATATGGTTTTCTAGACTTATATTACGTTAATTCAATATATATCAGCACAGCACCCTGGTCCAGACTTCTTACTTGGGGGTGGAGGGAGGCAACTACTTCATTTTTATTGACTACTCCATCTGTACTAGGTGTGCAAGTTGCTGGTATGCTGCTTTGTACGGTTCAAAACATAAGGCAATATACATTGGTAAAAATTATCTGAATGGCTCATTCAAGTTACTAGATTCAAATGCAGAAGCACTTTCTGGAGAAACGTCATCAATGTAATTTTTTAAATAAAGTTGTTTATACAAACAACATAGTATAAGCTATTATAGAAAGAGTGGAAAAAAAAAATTGAAAGAAAAAATTTTTCAAAAATAAATAAAAATAAAGTAGAAGTGTGAAGCACTCAGGAGCTTCATTGTTCCACAGGTGAAGTTGCCCAAAGAGACAGATTTATATAGGAATTCAAGCACATATCTCCAAGTGGCCTGTATCTGCCACTGGAGTCAGGTCTTTGAAAAGATTTCCATGGTTTTCCCATGGCTTACAGCCTGATTTTACAAATGCCTTTGAATATTTGCCCATTTATGCATGTGTTCCCCAAGAAATATGGAATGTTTTGAAAATCCAGGTACAAACAAATAATTGTCATTTAATTTTGCTTGGGAGTTTCACAAAATAGGACTTTAAAAATGAATGTAAATGGAATTAAACTAAATAAAATAAAAATTTCAGGAGCACTTGAGGCTTGGAAGACACAGGCTGAAGAAACCTGTTTCTTTGCTCCAGTGTTGTTTTTTTATGAAGCCATTTTATATATAATGATGTGAGGATACGTTACCGTGGATGTAGCACTAAATATAGCGTGAGAATATGTGTGCTATTTGAAATCATCATACAAGGGTGTGTAGTGGGGGCTGCACTTGCTGTATGTGCAGTACCCTATTTATAACAGACATATAGGTTGGATTTAGTGTACTAGAAGTGAGCATTTGAACTGAAGACTTGTAAGGACATGGTGATAGGGCTAAACAAACCAGAGTATCTAATATGTCAAAAAGATTACTGAATTCATGAAACGTACACAACATTAGCTGCTTTCTTCTGTGCTAACAAAAAGTAGCTTTGGCTTGATTTCATTTTACACCGAAACTTAGCGGTCAATAATAAAGAAGGCCTTGATCTTGCAATTTATGGTGAGTGGCTTTTTTGCATCCACAAACAAGTCAAGTGAAATGAAACAATGCCTCAGTGCATAGGCTGTGTTCACATGGTGAATTACAGAATTATGGCCTAGTGCTGGTAGGTGACACTAGGAGCCATGTGTTAATGAATCAATGCCTGGTCTCTATTTTCTGCTAGGAAAAGATGTTTTCCCGGAGACTACTTCTCTCTTCCTTCTTCCTTCAGAATGCTTGAACACACTTTGTTACAGTTCTAATAAATTTTCTTGACTCTGAAACTTCCTCTGCAACCAGATAGAGAAGCTGATCATCTGCTTTCTCAGCTATGACTGAAGACAAATTATTTTTTTCCTGGCTTTTGCACAGACTTCTTCTGTATTGTCCTACTACAATTTTCTTTAACATTATCTCCAGTGCTAACATCACTGAGGTATAAACTTCCTTCACAAAGAATTGAAGTTTGGCCATAGGCCATTGATTTTGAACACTGAACCTATTTGAAGTAGGCATATGACTTGCAGATTCATCTCAGAGACCAACAAAGGATGTGTTGAGGAATTTTGTTTCCCTGTAGAAATACAAGTAAATGACTTTGTTGATTTATCACAAGTTAATGGTTTTTACTTACCTGTAAAGCTGAAACACCACTAAATCAGAAAATGAAACCTATACACAACTCCAGCTTCTTCGTCTATGTTTCTGAAAGAAATCATTACAAGTGTAAATGTCAACACAACTTGAGAAACTTTAAAATTTCTCATCAGCAAATATATAGTTTTGAGAGATACATGTTTTGAGAGATCAGGGGTATAGGTACCAATACAGAATTTTGCTCTTAATTGCATCATTCCTTCAAATATTATAAGGATTTTCTTGGCTTCCAGGAGTAGCAAAGATATCAGAGGAATGTACCATCTGCCCTGTGCAAAGAATCTCTTTCCATCATCTTTTCTAAGATCACAAGCTTCTGACCCAACATCCTCTGATTCCTAAAGAAAGGAGCACAGGGTTAAGCTGATTGATGTCTGCATGCCCTCTTCTACTGGTGGTCTGAATGGAGATGTGCCTGTGTCAGTCCCACCCTTTAAGGTTCAACTCAAGCTCCTTCAGCTGCTGAACACAGTAGCTGATTCTGGATCTGACCCAGTCAGTGCAGCAAGGTGAGGACAATACCATGGGAAGCACACAGAGCCTCTGTGATTTGCATGGCACTTCTCTCTCCAGTGAACTTCATTGTCTAGCACAAGGTCTATCACACAAGGAGAACTTATCAATGAAGAACCCTGATCTGAGCTAAAGTCTCTTACTTTGTCTACTTTAAGCCTGACCCTGACCTAGGAATACTGCTTCTCTAGGCTGGTACTGACTTAACTCTAAATTTGTTAGTTTCTGTGTCCCATTTACATCATTCAGATACCATTAACACATGAATCAATGATTTAGCATGTGTTTAGAGAGCCTTGTTGTCATAGCTTTGTGCCTTTAAAGAAACCTTTCTGTAAGAATTTGATAAAACTAAGGAATTTCCCCGAGTCCTTCCTTGCCAGGCTCATGAGGTCCTTTTAGCAACTCCATCATGAGAACCTAGATCTGCTACAGCTGGCAGAAACTGGCAGCAAACAGTGACTGGGGGAAACCTTTTATGCTCATTAGCATTACAGTAGAGTAGTGTGGTTTTAACTGAAGGCTCACGACCTTTGAGCAAAGTCATGCAGTGATACGCTGACCATGCCCTGGACCTGTGTGATGCATTCAGTCTCTGACCCAAAGGCTGCACCTTCACATCCAGCAGTGCGGGAACAGTGCAACATCTGTTCCTGCACAAGTGAGGAGGAATGCTTTTTAAATTTTTGTTACATCAGTACTTCATATATTGGTGCATTATATAAGATACCAGCATTGTAGATGATCTAGAGCCTATATGCTGTGTTAGTATTATAATTCCAGTTTTTCTGAAAGTAAAAGGCATGAGAGCCTAAAGACAGTATTTTTAAGAGAAGCCTATTCATAGCTGAAGTCATCTTTTCAAAGAGGTTTCTAGGGCTGGGTTGTCAGTAAGAAGAACAGAACATACTTTTAGAAGCCTGGCTCCAGATGTGCTAAGCAAAGTGTAACCGGGCTTGCAGCACTTCTGAAAGTCCAGCATTCAGACCTTACAGGAAACTTGAGGCAAAGGTTGGAGAGGGACCCAGGCCCTGTTTCCAGGTTTCTCTGGCCCAGAATGAACATTCCTATTCACTGAACCATTCCCATTTACTTTGAGACATGCTCAGCTCCAAGGGTAAAGGAAAACTTGGTCAGTGCGGAGTTACCAAGTTTGACAATGATGCTGGATAGAAGTACCAACTTTTCACATGAGATTTAATGACTACCAGGTCTTTATTCAGTCAAGCCAAAGCATTTTCATCAAGAAGATGGAGAATGTTTTGAACAAGAGATGGAAACTTAGTTTCTAATACAGGCATCAGAACACACCTGTCCTTTCTACTTGGCCACATGTGGATGCTGAAAAGCTGCTGGCAGAGGGATTTTCTCAGGTTCTCACAATATTCAGTGAGTATCCTGCCTTTCTCATGCATGTTACGAAAAACAGTAGGATGTTTTTTGTAAGCTAGAATAACACCTGGTGTTTTGCTAAGTTCTGTTTATGGTACATTGGAAAAATATTTTGAAATGGGTGCTGTAGGACTTTAGCCAATCACCCTAGGAGATGGGTGATCACTGACCAATCGCCCTATGGGGCTAGGGGATATAAAATGGGGTTATAATAAAGTTGCTTCTTTTGCCTGCTCTTGCTGAATTTGTGTGTTGCTGCATCTCTCCACTCCCAGTATAAACAGCGACAGCCACATACTTGGACTGTTAGAAGACAGCATCCCCTCATAGACATAAAAGATTCTGACAACTCTCCTTTTCTGTAGAAGGTCCGGATTTTGATCTGAGGGGAAATGTGACAGCCACATACAAGCAAAGGCAAGGGGTGGTAGTTGGGACCAAAGTCTGGAGGAATACATGATGAGCCTTCCCAGCTCTGGGCTCAGACTCACCAAACACAAGCACAAGTGTAGTGGTAGCTGCTCCAGACCTGGGCAGCCTTGATCAGAAATACTTGTGAAAGCACTTTCAGAGTTTGAAATGTTTTGTCTAGCTCTGACAGCAGTTTCTGCACTGGAGAGAGTGTTAAGACAACTGTCTCCTGGTGTCATCCAGACAATGGGGTGATGGTCTGCAACTACCTCTGTCCTGTTACCAGTTCTCACATGTCTGAAGATGACTCCACTTCACAAAACTGGGCTTGCATAGGGATTTTTCTGTTCTCCGGGGCATGGGCCTTCCCAGACTTTTCTCCAGAATTAGGTTTTGGCTTAATGCACGGCTGGGCCTCTTGACATGACAGAGCTCTATTATTGTGAAGGAGAGAGGGCACGTCTTTGTTTTGTTGCTGGTTTTTTTTTAGTAGATGAGTAGATGATGTTTTGACCTCTTTGGCCTGTCACCTCCTGCACCACAGAGGAGAGCAGAGACCTAAGTGATGAATGAAACTCTGAATAGAAAACACTATTGTTTCAATATTTTTAAAAAACAGGAATATTACAGGGGCTAATTGCATGATTTAACATTTGAAAACTTTGCATTCCTCCTCTGCTTTGGAGAGTAAAAGGGCCTATTATCATTTCCAGGCCAGATGTTTCAGTTTATTGAGCCTGTTTGATCCCTGCACCTGTCTAAGACCAGCAGTTGCTGGATTAGTGTAAGGAGCTGAATTAAAAAATCTGGACAACTGTTACTGAACAAGTGAATGGTGTGAAAATGAGCAGGCTTTTAGTATAAAGGATTTACTGTTTGTGACACAAGGCAGTACACATCATTTATAGTGCAAAATGAGCACACACTGTTCATTCTGCATGTCCATGTGCTGGAATATACATTACAAAGTGACAATTACAGGAACTTCCAGTGAGGGAAAGAAAGGGAGGGGGGGAGTGAAGGAAGCAGGGGACACATTACACCATCCATCTGTGAGACAGCCGTTCAGTTACAAGGCATTATGTATTATTTCTGGTGGATTACGCTGATTATAAAAAGAAGAATTCGGTTGCTGCCCCCACAATGAAGATTGCTGTGCATCCTAAAGGAAACAATGGCTTTTCACTTGCCCCTTTCCTGTGTTGTGGCTCTTGCCTTTGCCCCCTGCTCCCTTGAACATTACCACTGGACACATTTTCTTTCCTCCTGTTTGTTTTGGGGTTTTTTTTCCTGTTTTGACTACAACTCACTGTGCTGCTATATGACTTAACAGAAGTTGTTTCATGTCTCAGTTCTCTTCGATATAGCTGCAAGTATGGCCAGCCCTGCAGGGTCAGAGACCAATATCTGTCTTGCCTGGTAACCTGTCTCTGACAGCTGAGATTAAGCAGATGGCTAGTGTTCATATATCTTTGCAGCTTAAAATCCCTCGAAACAAATATGCCTCAAACACACACTCTAGAGGATGAACTGCAAGAGGTAGCTTGCTGGAAAGCTGTTTCACAAACTGCCAGGGATTTCTGCCAGTGAAGGTATAAATCTTGCTCCTTCATATTATCACCAATTTGCTGCTTGACTAGCAGAGCCTAGTGATCAGGGGTAGACATAGATGTGAAAGTGTCAGTTAAGTGAAGATAAATGGTTCCTCTGCTGTGTGAGGTGTGTCTTAGATCATTTCTTGAACTCCACAAAAACAGAGGTGACTCCTTTCCCTGCTGTCCCCACTCAGCCCAGCCTTGCCTTTCCATTTGACCTTTCCATTTGGAAGAAATCAAGTGTGTATTCAAATACACAGCACAAGGTTATTCCTGCCTCTACAGAGGTCGTGGCTAAAGTTATGAGACTAAGGACTGTGGATGTTACATCTGCTTTATAGGAAGAAGGATAGCAAAATGAAGTCACTTATCCAGCATCAAACAGCTCAGTCTATGGTAAGAAATTAAACCAAACATTCTATGTGACAGCTCAGAGACTTAACCACATCCTTTTCAATAGCATTTTCAATGCCTTTCTTATCTGTATGCACAGACCCTGTATTTGTACAAATAAGCTGACCTATATGGCTATGGCTTGAGCAAGGACATTCTTATGCATTTAAATGCAAAGGTGTGGTTGGTCCACATTCATCAAGAACCATTTTTATTCTCAGAGAGGACAGCTTATGAGGCTTGTTCAGAGACTGGTATGATAGAGGCAAGATTTGAATCTTTCCAGAACCTTCTTAGATGTTCTTGCACAGGCAGGTTGCTGAGCACATACCCTGATGTGCTGACAGTGCAGATGTTCTCTGCATTTGGAAGAGACTGTGTGGAGAAATCTTAGAAATCAATTAGTTCCATATTTCAAAAGGTATGTTTGTGTGCCCTCTCTCTCACTGTCATATTTTACTGATGTAGGAGTCTAAACTCCGTGACTTTCAGTGCACTAGTACATAAAAACCTGTAAAACTCCAGCTTCTGGTCCGTTATGACAATTAGAAAGCAAGAATAGCACATCCCAAAATGTCCTATGTTGATCCAGCTGGACAACTGTAGTTTAGTTCCACTTCTTATTATAATACTTCACACACATACAGCTAGTAAAATGACAAAAACTTAACATTAGGCAAGGTTTCAGCATCTTCATATGAAGTCTTTGGGGAATAAGTTAAAAAAAACCCTGATTTTTCATTCAGATTATGGACAGCACATCTTATTATTTACTTGTTAATATGCTTATTAATTACCACTGTTTTTTAATAGGTATATGGTTATGAGTTTTATCTAGAAAATGGAGGAAGTACAATTTTTTTGGTGTGGGTTTTTGTTTTGTTTTGTTGTTGTTTTTGTTTGGATTTTTTTTTTTTTTTGCTTTTTAAGTAATTGTTATTTTTAAAGTGTTTAACTTGTGTAAATACATAAACAAATGTATGTATGTATGTACGTTAAACTTTGGTGTAATTATCCTGAAACTAGTTGTTGCATGCAGAAGGAATGTAATCACTGAAACTTGTCATTGACTTATGGTCGCATACAGAGGGTGATGGTCAATGGCTCAAAGTCCAAATGCAGAGCAGTGACAAGTGGCATCTCTCAGGGGTCTGCACTGGGACCTGTACTGTTTAATATTTTCATCAGTGATATTGACAGCAGGATGGAGTGTACCATCATCAGGTTCACAGATGACACTAAGCTGAGTGGTGCTGTTGACAGGCTGGAGGGATGGGATGTCATCCAGAGGGACCTGGATAAGCTGGAGAGGTGGGCCCAGGTGAACCTCATGAAGTTCAACAAGACTAAGTACAGAGTCCTGCACCTGGGTCAGAACAACCCACAATATCAATACAGGCTGGGAGATGAGGTGCTGGAAAGCAGCTCTGTGGAAAAGGACTTGTGGGTGTTGGTGGATCAGAAGCTGGACATGAGCCAACAGTGTGCGCTTGCAGCCCAGAAGGCCAATTGCATCCTGGGCTGCATCAAGAGAAGTGTGGCCAGCAGATTGAGGGATGTGATTCTGCCCCTCTACTCTGCTCTGGTGAGACCTCACCTGGAGTGCTGTGTCCAGCTCTGGAGCCCTCAACACAGGAAGGACATGGACCTGATGGAGTGGGTCCAAAGGAGGGCCAGAAAGATGATCAGAGGGCTGGAACACCTCTCCTACAAGGACAGGCTGAGGGAGCTGGGGTTGTTCAGCCTGGAGAAGAGAAGATGCCAGGGAGACCTACTAGGGACCTTCCAGTACCTGAAGGGGGCTACAGGAAGGCTGGAGAGGGGATGTTTATGAGAGCCTGTAGTGAAAGGATGAGGGGTAATAGGTTTAAATTAGAGTAGATTTAGATTGGATATCAGGAAGAAGTTCTTTACTTTGAGGGTGGTAGAACAGTGGAATAGGCTACCCAGGGAGGTAGTTGAGGCCCCATTCCTGGAGATATTCATGTTGAGGTTGGACAAGGCTCTGAGCAGCCTGGTCTAGTTGAGGATATCCCCCAGTGCAGGGGGGGCTGGTCTAGATGACCTTTGGAGGTCCCTTCCAGCCCTAGCCATTCTATGATTCTATTCGAATAAACAAACAAATGAATAAATGAATGGATTAAAGTTCTGTATTAAGTAAAAATAATTTGTCAAGTGCCCTTCTAATGTCTTCATGCAGCAGTACTTCTGGGATGTTGCTTTTTAATAACTGAGCTGGGAGCTTTTCTATTTGGTGTCACCAGCATGCTGCATATAGGGGTCACAGTACAAGGTATACAGCAAGCACTCTGCTAGTCTGGTACCTTCACAATCACCTCTGAGTTCCTCAAAACAATTTCTCAGCAGTGTTCTCTGTTTCTGAACACATCCAGAGTATATCACTGGCATGGAAAATGCTTTTGTGTTTTGCCACTAACTTGCAGGCATGCCAATGAGTTGGCATGTCTCTTGGTTATGAGTCAGTTTAATTTCCCTGACTCCAGAACAGCTTTAATGGTTATCACTCTAAGGCAGTGTAGCTCCTCTGAGGCCCTGGAAATAATGACACATACATTGCCCTTGTTGGATCAAGCCCTTGTGCATGAAGAAACTGCTGAATACCTGTAAGGTGGGGGTTAATCGCACTAGAGTGCCTGCTAATAAAAGTATCTGGTAATACCAAAATGTCCAGTGTTATTTATATGAGAATGCAAGAGGTGATCAGCTCCATGTAACAGAGAAGAAACGGAAATTCATGACTAGCTCTTGTTGATCACAGTGGCTGGAAGTTGTGTTTGCTGCTGTATCAGCCAATGTTGTCCAATTCCCAGCTAAGCACATGATGCAGTAGGGAAAAATGGTTTCCGACTGTGATTATGGGCTTCTGCAATGAAAGGTGACTAGAGCTTGGACACAACAAGATTCCCAAGGGTCCTGCTCAAGCTGGACACTTCCTTGAAAAGAGCTACATGAATACAAAATTCTCACACACCCTCCTATGGGAGGACAGGGGCGCATGAGGCTGCTGTGAAATGTGTAGTGTCTTTGTCGATATGAACTTATTTTAACTTAAAACTACTCATACAGCTTCAGAGCCCTCTGAGGGACAGCTGAGTGACAGGGTGCCTTTGAAGATACAGTGGTATCACCGGTATGGCATCAATCACCTGGTCTGTCTTGTATGTCACCCAGCCCTGTGTAAGGCACCTGACATTAATGAAAATGCACTGCTTTTGTTGGTCCATGGTTAATCCAGGTGGAGGAGAAAGTGGAGCTGCAGAGACACCATTGCACTTGTAAGAAAGAAGAAAACAGGCTAATGCCAAAAATCTTCCTGTTTGCAAGATTATTCAGTGGTAAGAGGGAAAGAATCCATGACTCTACCTCTTCTCAGATCTATTTAACCAATATACACCAGGAGTGAGTATGCACATCTTGTCCCTGAGTGGCAGAGGGCTCACATTTAACACTTCTGTGAATTAACCACATAGCTGAACAAGAAAATAATCAGGACCTGGTTACTGTCGGCCTGCCTTTTTTTAATTTATATGCCAAACTTCTGAAGTTTTTCCAAGTAAATTTAGTGTGGAGTAGAACTGAATGCAACACACATTCAAGAGCATGATTCTAGCAGCTCCTCTGTTTTCCTTTAAAGTTAATTTATCTGAGTCCTAGAGGCACTAGGCTGTCCATACTGGTTTACCTCTCTAAATTGTTCAAGTAAACATTCTCAATTCACTTATAATCAGCTTGCTACTGAATTTGAGCAGACTGAACCAAACATCTCAGACCTAGTGGAAGCCTAAGGAGACTGGAGCTGTGTAGTATCAGGATGGATGTACCCTTGCAGAAAAATCTTGAATCCAATAGCTTGTTGTCTGTAGTGTGTCAGTCGATTTTTGATATGGACAATATCACTATGAACTGAAAAATTAGAAGGTGCTAAACCAAGTAATGTATTCTGATGGTTCTTCGTTATTGTGCTCTGTGAAACTTGAGTTTGTTAAAGATTTTGATATTGCAAATATGACTTTCTGTGAAACTTTTGGTCTGTGTTGCAATAATTTTACAAGGTTCTCGTTGGAGTCAGCTATTTTCCTTTTAAAAATATTTTGATCCGATGTTTATGTACCCAGAGGAAGTGCGCTCACAGCTGCTTTGTGTGCCGAGGGGATATGTTGTAAATAACCTGCTATTTTTGTGATACCTGTGGCGCAGCTCAAGACATTAACATGCTTATTTTTGTAAGCAAGATTATTTTTGCAAGCAAGAAATTCAAGGCCAGGTACACGAAAGCTCCTAGAAAGAAGAAAGACTAAGACATTAAACTTCACCTTAGTGAGACAGAGAGGTCAGAAGTACTCTCCATATCTGCACTGAGGCTCTGCCACTGTTCAGCGAGGACTATCAGGTTAATGGGGTCAGTCAGAAAGAAAATAAGCTCTTGCTTTTCAGTCTGATGAGGCAGCTTCTCCACAAGAAAGAGAAGGTCCTGTGCTCTGGCCCTTGGCCTTGAAGTTCATATTCAATTTTTATCAGGAGTGTTTGCACTAGGAATTGGAGGTCAGAGCAGATCTCTCTCCTCTACTACTTTGATCTTGAGTGAATGCACTTACCTGGTTACGGAGTCATGATTCTGCTTGTATGATCTTGGTCTTGTTGACCCTTTGAGTTTCTGGCTGAGCCCCTCAAGGACAGTGAAATCTAAATGCAATCCTGCAGAGCCTGGAGGATAGACATTGAGGGTTTGAACCTTCTGAAGAGCCCCTCACTCTCTAACTCAATGATCTGCACTGTTATGTATGAAAACATAATTGCCAGCTCCCACACAAGAAGATGTATCTCTGGGACAATATATAGGGCTATGACACTCTGGGCTGCATAAGGCAGCAGAAATTCAAAGACATATTTGCTCATTAGTGTGGCTTGTTCCCGTTCTCTGGCACCAAATTCCCTGGCTCTCATGGGGCACACAAAACCTTCCAGACCCCAAGGGCTGGGACTCTGTTGTAGGACTGACCTCATGCAACTTCTGTGAGACTGCACAGGAAATCTGTGGCATGGAAAGGGCCTAAAATAAGGTCTCCCACAGTCAAAAGCTAACTCTCCAGTCCTGCTCTGCCCTTGGATCCAAGGAGGGGAAACACAGGAAAAAATCTGCACCGCAATGTAATGGGTAATCTATAGGGGCATTGGGCAAAATATCTGCGAGGCGCAGCAATGGTTTAGTGGTCACTGGTAAACATCAACAGCAGGTAATAACACCCCTCCTAGCTATTTGTAACTCATCACAGCCACTCTGTGGCTCATAATCATTCATTATAAATAAATGTGTAATGTAATTTTCATCAATGAGGGTAACTCTCATTAATATCCATAAATTAAGCGAAACAGGCGGACACAGATAATCACTGTGGGATGCTCCCACTGTGAGTAAGATAGCAGAACTGGGTTTGTGACCAAAATATGTATTTTAGAGTAGAAGGAACAACAAACAGACTCTGTCATAACAGACCAGATGCCATTAACTAAAAAGCGACATAGAAAGCACTTTTGACTTTCGCTCACTAAAAGTAATCTAACATTTACCCGCCACAAGACAGAGGTCAATGTCTCTTCCCTTCTAGCAAATGCTGGCTATGGAGGAAAACTAAGGAGTAGTGGTCTTCCTTTGAACACTGCTTCCTTCCATTAGCAAAAATACTGATGTTTCTAAGTGGCTTTGCTGTTGAAGCACAAGGCCACTGTCCTTAAGAGTTTTAGATCTTTTAAAATAACAGCAACAACAATAACACCTTTTAAGATAAAAATCTTCCTGAACTTAAAGATTTTAGAGAGAAACTTTCAAAAAAAGGTTTGTGGCATCACCTAATGCCTGAGCGTTGCCTTTTAAACTTTAGGCTGGGGATGAAAAACACTTTTATTCCTTCCTCTGGGCTTATATTCACTTTACAATGAAGTACCCATTCTTCATGTACACTTAAAACTGAAGTAGGGAAATCTGTTCACTGATATGGGCTCTATGGGTTATTTATAAGTGAATGGGTTATTTATAAGTGAATGGGTTATTGTGGTCTTGTTTTTGGAAAATCCATCAAAATAGCCACTATGTTCTTGCCACCCTTGGATGTTTCTTTCTGCTTTTTGGTCACAAGGAGACTCTTGGACAGCCCAGAGCTGGATTAGGGATGCCTGTGCTTCACCTTCTTCATCCTCAGCAGAGGTTTGCTACAACTGGTGAGCCAGTCTTTTCATTAGTCTGCACACTGTCTTATACTTCAAAATAACCAGAAAGGATATTAAGTACTAGTAGATAGATGGTAATGTTTTGCACATTCCTTGCAAATGACAAAATTCTCCTTTGGAAAACAGATCATATGTATTGTCTGAAATATGTGCTTGCATCCCTGAAAATCTATCTGTGAAAATTTCTCTGAAGACTGTCTTTTTTTTACCTCATGCACAATTTGATAAGGTTGTGTGTGGCTTCCATACAAAGTGAAATATTTTCTCCCTTTTATTTTCCATTGTTTTGGTTAGGACTTACAACTCAAGAGACTGTTTTTTTTTTTTTTTGTCACAGAAACAGGGAATTAAGTCCTTTTTCCTGAAAAAAACTTCTTAAAAGTATTATGAAAGATTATTACAGTCAGTTTTGTTCATGTACATATTTTTTTTAAGTAGTAGAAGATAATTAAAAACACGAACACAAAGTTAAGATGTTCTAAAGTTGAAAAATGGCAAGTATTTTACTTCATGAAAAACAGCATATGCTGCTCGGGAGAACGAGTGTGTAAATGTGTTCTTTACGCTGTTCACAGAAGCCTTTCCTCTGTATAAAAAGGTGCATATTTATGACAGAAACATTGTAGTGGAAATCAGAGTATTGAGCCAAGGTACTTCTTAGATTATAAATAGCTGTATTAGAAGATATATCAGTATAGTTGTACTTTAATTCAGTCTTTCCTTTGAGAAGAAATCCTATTCATGTTTTAGTGTTTTGATATAGTCAACCTAATTTGGAGTTATTCAGTGCTTTTTGTATGGGAGACCATCTAACAGGAGCTACTTGTCTTTTTATGAATAGAAACTCAATCTCTTAAGTATAATAGAGCTGTTCATTGGATCTGTCCTTGTGTTGTATCGTTGAAATTCAAAACATATGTTCATAAACAAAAAGTGACATTATTCAGTCCACATCCAAAAGGACAGAAACCTAAACATTTCTTTATGAAGGTAAAATGCGGTGGCACATAGCAAAAAGGAGAGGCTTTTTCGTAGCATAGTGTAACTAGATACAACAAACACTGAGGAGTCTATAACATAACAGCTCTAAGAAACATACTATGGACTTTGATGGCAGTTTTATCTGGGTATTCATCATATGATGATGAATATCTGAGCACGGGTGTCAGTCTCAGAGCAGCTAAACAGCATTTTTGGTTCTGAAAAGAGTGAATGAGTCTAAAGAATGATTTGTAAATTTGGTCAGTACCTTTTCATGATTTTAGGTCAGGGTAATTCTGAGCTGGCTGCTTGTAGAGGAGCTGGTCTTGCTCAGCCTGGGGAATTTTTAACTGGCTTCAGAGAAAAATTGTTTACTAGGACAGCAAGAGTTTATCTGTGTACAATTAAAAGAATATTTTTCTATCTCTTCCTTGGTTCTAGTGAGGGTGAGCCTAATTGTTAAAAGAGGGTTAATTATAAAATGCCTGCAGGCTATAAGATTCCAAAGACGTTTTTGAGGAGAAGGTTCAGTGGTTTGGATTTAGGGACAGAAACACAATCACAGGGAACTGGGGGAAATAATAGTCTGCTTCTTATTGTCCCTTCTGCCCTGGTACCTGAGTCTCCCTATGTCTGTTCTATCAGAAGCTTGAAGGGCCACTGAGGAGCTTCTTGGGAACTCCACTGAGATTTCAGAGTGTGCTGGGCCTTAAGGCTCACTGCATCAATCACCTGCATGCATAGGACCATCTGTCCCTTGCACAGCCCACGTGGTAGGATGGATGTATCACCGAGCCTTTCAAAGACACATGCTGTTGTCTGTATCAGTTGTCCACATGCTGCTGTTGCAGCTGGTAAATACATGTGGTGTGACACTAAGGAGAAAGGCTGCAAGCTCTACTCTGCAGTAATCTATCTGGGTTTCAAAAAATCACAGAACAGCTGATGTAGTAAGACCCCTCTGGAGATCATCCAATCCACCCTCCTTTCTCTAGAAGACCTAGAGCAGGTTGTCCAGGACTGTGCTCAGTCAGGTTTTGCATATTTCCAATGATGAAGGCTCCACAATGTCTCTGGACATAACCTGTAGGGTTTGATATTGGTTAGTCAACATGTTCAGCGTTCTAGATCTATGATGGTTGTCCTCGCTTCATGGATTAGCACTCATGTGTCCTTGTCTAAGTAAAGGCAGCACAGAAGACTGTTCCCACCAGCCCCTAGCAAGTCATCTGCAAGGTCCACAGCAGGAAGCAGCCCCAAGGGTGTTGTATGGGCTCCTCCATGCTTCCAGGCATGAAGTTACTGGGTGCAGTCTCCTGGAGCTCTACCTCACAGTGGAGGTAGACATCTGCCAGTGTGCCTGCGATCTCTTCCTTCATTTAACTGCACCACTGTTGATTTTTGCCTTTAGGCACCAGCATCTGCTGCCTATAGATGGCACAGGTATGAAATCACACAGTGAGATCTGGAGGGTAAAGGCCATGCAGCTGACAGGCAGTGACCATTGGCAGCTACTAGCTCTGGGCAAGTCCAGAGCTGTGGTCTGACTCACAGTAAATGTGTGAGACCCATGGAGTAAAAGAACATCTGAGAATGACAGTAAGAGGATAGTGGTGGGGAAAAACTTCCTAAGGCAGGTTGGGCTGGGAGAAGTGCTGGTGTGATAGGATGGAGAGGAACAGCAGGTGGTTATTGCCAGGGCCCACACCAAGTCATTTGTTACCTCTCTGCACGGGGGATGCCAAGGAGGTGCAAGACAAGTAACAATATGTGGGTTTTTTTGGACAAGTACCCTCCCAAGATTTTTGCTCTAACCTCAGCAACCAATAATGTCATAAACCTGAGGACAGAGCTTCAAAAAGCTTTTCCCATATTAAATACACCACAGGAACTTCAAGCCAGCAAGGTTTAGTCATCTGATTTCTCAGCAGGGCCTGCATCCTGAGTTCTTGCTCACATGGATGTGTTGGGCTCTCAGCAAAATGGCAGGCACATTTGAAGATTCCTCTCTAAAGTTCTGAATGTAACTGTCCCTGAGAGCTGATGAGAGTTGGATTCCTGAACACTTTTGGAAAAAAGACTTTGGCACTTAAGTACAAACTAAAACCAACATGCCTAATTGTTTAAATTACTATTTTATTGAACACTTTTAAAGCTATACCCATTATTCCTGTATTTCAAAAGATCTGTTTAGCAAGTAAAGTAAAATGGAAACATTTAATTCTCTTTTCCTTCTAAACCTCTTTTTAATTATACATATTTTTTGCTCTTTTCTGTCCTGTGACAAAGACTTGGTTCGCTTGTTCATTCTGTTTCTCACAGTGCAACCTGAGCCGCGTTCAGTGTTATGTTCCTTCCTTCCTGCACCAAGGAACCTCTATCATGCCCAATTAACACTCTTTGCTTTCACTAAAGGTTGTGTCAGCATTCCAGGCTGCAGTTAACAAGACAGAAACGCCTGAAATCCACTAGTGATCCTGCCTGAAACACGGGAGTTGCCCACTTCTCTGCTGCTTGTTCTGTACAAGTTTACGGGTGCTCGCTTACACTCTCTGCTGAAATGCAAAAGTTACTCATTTCATAAGAAAAAAAAAACAAACCAACAATTCTTATCTTGGAAAATTGCTTTTCAGTTTTGTTTTACAATTTTTAAAACTTTGCTGACATATGACCACAGCTTTTCCCCTTCCATTGGCATGATATTACCAGGGTATACAAAGCATATGCTTTGACTGAGTTAAATTGCTTGGAGATATAAGCTTAACTTCAGCTCTCTTTACGCTTTGGCATGCTCTGTCTATTTGTGAGGAGATATTAATTATCAAGTCAAAGCTGTTACATTCTACTGGGGGGGGGGGGGGGAAAGGAAAAAAAAAAAAAAAAAAAAAAAAAAAAGAGAGAAATGGCTACATCAGTGTGAAAATAAGTACTCAAAATTTAGGGTTGAGTAAGACCTTTCCCCGAACCTGTATTCCAGCCTTTCATGCAACTTGCATGTTTTGAGTCCATGCTGTCAAAACACTTGTAGCCTGTTTTGCTATAACATAGGATTTCTGTGAGCAAACTCTGCCTATTCTGTATGTGTGGCTGTTTACATTCTGTTGTTCATTTTAAAAACAGTTGAATTAAGAACAGAGACCTCCATGATATTGAACTCCTAAATCTTAAGAAAGCTATCAGATAAGTGTAGGAAACACACCAAGATTAGTACTTTCCCCTGAGGGAAATGTTGTAATTTGAGCTAAATCAGATTACTAGAGAGGAGAAAATCCATGCAAGGCAGCCATAGGAAACCTCTCTGCATGACTTCTGCTGCTCATGGGATTACCTGCTTAAATTCCTGTTCCTCATCTGTTCCTGCTGGTAACATTGGGTTGGCCATCTCTGACAGCCTGTATTACCACGTCAGGTGTTACTTTCTAACAAGTGCTTTCCCTTCCTCTTCTCCCCAGCCCCTGGGACCTGAATGGAAGTAGCTGCTCTGGCTGCAGTAGTATGAATATAGCAGCTGATCAGAGAGACAGTGAGGGCTTGGTAACCTACGGACTGATGCTTGCAGACGTGTCTGTTATGGCCATATAGTCTATGGTATCATTCTGATTAATTTGTTTCATCGGTATGAAAACCCTCCTTTAAATTCTACTCCTCAGCCTTACTGAAGTATATCCTCCATTAGTCAGGCAAGTGTAAGGTTCCTCCTCTAAAGAGCATGCCTTAAAACCCAGACACCACCCTGTGCTGTCTGTGATGCTGTCTGGAGCAAGGCTCTACCCAGATAATCGGTGCTTGCTTCAGCAAGGTCTTTGGACACCAGAGGGGTGCAGAGAGGAGGATGAGCATTCTCTCGCAGAGCAGGATCCTGGTGGAAGGCTTCAAGGCAAGATCACTGTAGCAGGACTTCCTCCTCCGATCAGAAACAGCGATAAGAGTGAAACTCTAGCTAGAGAGTCTTGTCTCAAAAGGAAGATTCAATTGCTTCTGAATGATCATGTATCCATCTAATGCATTTAGCCTGTGGCAGAAGGGGGAAGGAAAAAAAAAAAAATAGAAAAAGAAAAGGGTTAGGAAATCCAGGACTGATCTTAAACTACTATGAAGCAAATCTCTGCACATAAACAACTGAGTAGAAAGTTTTTTCTCTCCAAAACATTGAGAGAAAACAAAAAGGTTGGAAACCATTTTACCTGCATGTTTAGCAAATGAACATACTAACTGGAAAACCCACCTATTTGAGGAAGAACTGAATGAAGACTAGGACTTGTTGGTTTGGTTTTTTGTGCTTATCCTTTACATCTTTTCTCAAGAGAGTACTAAATCACAGATAGCACAGAGTACATAAAGCACAGACAGTACATATTTCAGGCAAGCAAAACTTTTGCTTTTTCACAATATTGATATGAGTGTTTTATTGAAGAGTGCTCAGACATTGCAACAGTGTAAACATGGCCATGAACTGGAGTGAAGAGGACAGGACAAGTATGCCATAAACAGACATTCCATCATTTGACAAAGATACACCTTTCCAGTGTTCAAAAATGTTAGTGGCATAAACAGAAAAGTTGAGAAAGGTGGACAGAAACCAGAGCATAGATGACTTTTGGAGACCTATTTGTCAAGCACCTCTGACATGCTAAAACTCCAGTATTGTTTGTTAAGCAGTACATCAGTTGCCATCTGTCTGTGTTCTTTGTGAGCTTTATTTATTTTAACCACTTCTTAAATATTCATACTATTAGGTACCCAAGCTCTAAGAAACAAAGATTTGGGGCGCATGCTAAAGTACGCTCATGTGGATTTGTACTGATACCATTGATGACAACAGTCAGTAACTGAAAAATCAGTCCCAGATGGGATGGATCCCACTGCAAACCTTGTTCCTCAGCTCAAGGTTTTGACCAGCCTCCACTGAAGACACTGTGAATGATGGGCTCTTGTGCTGTCTCATGTAGGGTTGGAGAGAGGCATTAGCTTACACATCTTCTGAAACTGGAAGCAGGGAAAAGGGAAATGCAAATAAATATGTATATGCCTTAACAACACATGAACAGTTCTTTCCTCTCTGCTCTTAGACACCTACTCAGCCCACAGTGCAGAGCAGTTTCACATGAGCGTGGTTTTGGGAACTGGCCTCCGAGATACATTTTGTGTAAATGGAGAACAACTGGTACAACTTAAACCAATATTATTAGCTCAAGAGCTTGTATCACAAGATTTTAGCTCACATTCTGCAGAAAAGCAAAGGCCAATGCTGCCAGGAGATGTTGATCTCACACTGTCCCTCTGTTTCTAGCTCCGCCTCTCTGGCAGCCTTTTCTAAGAGTCTGCAAATAATGATTTTATCATTGCTGCAGGTTAGTGAGCACAGTTCCCCTTCTCCTCCTGCCATTAGGGTCTTTCATGTCTTATTATCAAGGTGTCTAATCTTCCTGACTTTTGTTGATCATTGCAAGTCTTGTTGCAGCTGTTCTGCAAGAGTTTAATCTAACTCGCTAGATAGATGTGTGGATGAGACTGTCCAAATGGTTGTGTTCTGCTTAGATGTTATCATGAAAACATAGCAGCCTTGACCTTTCACATAACTTAGCTGTCCATGAATAGTGGCAAGCTTTGTCCCCCAGCTACATAAATTTCATGCCTGTTCATCAGCTGCTGTGATGCAGAAGAGCACTTTATCTCCCTTACTTTTGACATCTTAATTCAGTTACAGGGCTTTCCTAGAAGGTGTTCTTTGTATATTTTCATCCCCAGCTTTCTTCTGCTGGCAGGTATTATGCAGCAGAATGCAGCCTGGACACTTTCATTTGTAGAACATGAGATGATTAGCACTTTTAATGGGTTTAATGGATTGCACCAGAGTCTTACAGAAACAATACTTCTTATCTACCTAGCAATAATTTGGAACACAAATTATTAGATCCCATTTTTCCTTGTAACTGCATTAAATCAGATGATGTCTGAGTTGGAGGAGTACCTGTGTGAATCCATTTATGAAAATTGCTACATTTTCCACATTATTTTATTTCTGTATTCATATATGTATTCATACATGTCATGGTGAGAGCACATACATGTTGCTATTTCTGCTGGTGTGTAGTTCCCTTTTCATCTTTGTACTGTCTACCGGTCATAATGAGATCCTAAGAGATGACAAAGCTTTATCATGGTTACCTTCTATTTCTTAATCCCTTGTTATGCAGTGTTACATGTATTAGATGGTTTACATATTAGATGTTAATTAAAGGGGAGCAGATGGAATCTGTCAGCATCAGAAAGGCTGCGTGTTCAAGTTTCTGAGCCAGCAAAAGCAATCCAGTAGTTTGCCAGGAAGGCAGCCTGCTGAATAAAACTGATGTGTTTCAATGGACAATCAGAACTGACATTTCTTTTCAATTTAGCTGTGATGTGATTGATTAATAAGAAATTTTATAAAGTAGTTAAGAAAAACAGACTTGATGAGCAGAAGCTGCTGCTTATATTGGTATATCTTTAGCAGCAAAATAGCTTTGATGTCAAACAGGGTGTTGTGCAAAACCTAGCACTTTTGATTTTATTCACTACTCTTCTTCCACCTTCCTGCAAACAGCTTTATTTCTGTATAGCAAAGAAGCATCACTGCATTCTACTGCTGGTGCCTCAAAATATTTGTGCACTTCCCACATGTAAACAAACCTCTCAACCTGCAAAGGATGCAGAGTAAATTGAAGGGTGGTGTCTGAAGCTGCTAGTATAGACACAGCTTCTGGTGGGAAGGGGGTAAGAGGCTTCCAGCTCAGACTTCTGCTTATTAAGTCCCATCTCTACTCATAAACATTCTTGAGCATGGAAGTAAACCAGCAGAAAATTCAGCCCCTGTAGTGGTGAGTGTCACTGTTCAGTGACCTGCAATATTATTTATTTTTTCTCTTTGATTCTCTTCTTGGTGATGTACGTTGTGATACTGCTGCAAAGGGGATGCTTTCTGACAGCTGTGCTGGTACATGTAGTGACACAAACACTTGCCCCCTTGAAAACTCGACTATGAATCAACATTTTCACAGAAAGTCCTCAGTAATCTTCAGAGCATATAGTGTGGAGATGAGCAGAGGGAAGATCAGAAGCAAATGGAAATAATGGTTGATCAGTGGAAGGGAGAGAAGGAAAGAAAAAAATGGAGGCAACTGTACTGGATATTTATCAATTTCTGCCTGCAAGTGTGAAGACTCGTTTCACCTAAACCACATTTTTATATCAAGTCTTCCTCCTCATCAGCTTAGGATCTGAGAGAGGGAGAGATGAAGTTAATCTGCTACATGAGAGAATGAAAGGACAAAAGTGTGAAAAGGAGGCTGTCAAACAGAGCACGTGACATACTAGTGTCTAGAGCCTGTTGGTGCCTTCCAGATTTTCATATCCTTATGCAAAGCAGCTGTATTCTGATGGTGGGATACAACCATGGGGTTGTGTGCAGCCACGTGTTTGGTAAATGCCTGGGGAGAATGAGGCAAGCTCTCGGCTTCCACAATGCTCTATGATCATGAGGGCATCTCCTCTTCAAAATAAAAATAGGTGCAGAAACAACATCACAGCATGTAGCAGCTTAGAGACTGACAGACAAGCCCCAGTGAATGTTTCTATGTTGTGGGGGCTAATATCTGGAAAGCAATTCTCCCAGCTGAAGTGGAGATAACTATGAAATAAGTGAAAAGTAAAGATATTTTCTGTGACCTGATGACACTGCAATCTTCTACTTTGTTTGAAATGCATTTCTGTGGTAAAATGAAGGACCAGATCTTGATTTCTCTGGAAAATCCTCTAAAAAAATAAAGACTGTACTTTCTTCCAGGGTGACTGAGCAAGGCTGTGTGTAAGAGGGGCTCGAGGTCGCATGCTATTGTTATATCCTGTTTTGTGTTATGGCAATGGCCAGGCTTCCCAACTCATTAAACCAGGCAATGGGAAACAGAATGTGTTCAAGAGTGAACTGGTGTTTTAAAATCAATATGGCATTTGGTACTCCATCAGATACCTGCGATGAATCCAAGTTATGTTATCATAAAACAGTTGCTTTTATTGACAAATGTGTAGTAAGTGCTTTTTATGTTTAAGACCGCTAATGTTCCACAAAACATGCTGATTACCTTTAACCATATTTTTTGTAGCTTTTAGTTTCTTATTCTTGGTAGACTTGAACATGCTTCTTTCTTGGTAGTCTTGAACAGACATTAATTATTTTGCTTAAGATTGTCACCAGGTGACTGACACAGGTTTCCCCAGGTCAACTTTTTTAGACATTTCCCCTTTCTTTAAAAAAAAAAAAAAAGTCATTTTTTTTATCCTTTGTTATTTTCTTAGTTCATGACTGAGTGCTTAAAACCAAATTCTGATCTGAAGAGCTCCGTAGCTCATCTTTCAGGATTTTAGATGTAAGTTTGAACCTGTTGGTTTTGAAAATTAGTTTTAACAAATTTGTTCCTCATGTTCTTTTTTTTCTCAAACAATAAGCTGCTTCTTCCATTTATAGCTCCATATAGAATTATTCTTTTAAAGATGACATCTCTTTATTTTTTCTGTACCCATTTCTAAATATACCATCTATTCCCATGCCACCTGATGTCTGCCATGGATTAATCTATTGTATATGTTTTTCTTAATGCCTTATATTTAGTTACCTTTTAGTTTCATTTCTCTGAATAGAAACTGTGTATTACATTTTATAGCTGAAAGCTTTTCTTTTCTTCCTTCCTTATAACTGTTGCCATTTTAAAAAAATATATCGAATGCTCATGTCTATTTTTAACTAGGACAGATTTATCTAAACTCTTTTTTTCTTTTTTTTTTTCCTTTTTTTTTTTTTTATCTATAGAATTCTATGTACTGGTCACAGATTCTTTAAACAAATCCTACCTTAAACTGATTTCCAAGTGTGCTAACAACCATTAAAATCCTTTGGAAGGTTTAAGTTTCTGGTATGCCAATCTCTGCTCTAGTCTGCTCCCATCACATAAAAGAACACTAGATCACAATATTCTACCCTTGGTAAATGTATTTTCTTTATATTTCACTTCTAATTTGGTGATTAATACTTTGCCCATCAGAGAGAAGCCAAATCCTGAATTAACCTGTAAGGGATAGTGTGGTAAGGAAACTCTCTTACTTTTTCCTTTTACAAAAGCTGTAAGAGCTTTGTTGCTAGCATTGTAAAATGTGCATTAGAAGTTGGGGGGTTAAGGACAAATACAGTATGATTTGTTCATTCCTAAACATACATGCAACACTACGTCTATCTTTAATGTAAGTACTTGGAACTTTAAACCATCAAGTGCCCAGCGTAGATGATGTCTTTGTAGAAGGCTGAAACATCCTTTTTTATTTATCATGCCTTTTTCCAGTTCTAATGGACAAATTAATTGAAATTTTAACTTCAAGGTGCAATCTATTCTACCAGTACCCATCAATTCTTTTTTTTTTTCCTGTGAGTTTATCCAATTCACTGAGGATTTTATGTCAAGTACCATTTGAGCTTGGCTTTGGCACATGAGTGAGGCACAGTAACGCTCACTGCTGGATCCAATATTGAGCAGAAGAGAAACAGGGGAATCTTACTGAGCATGCGTGGTCTGACTGAGGAGGGCCTGTTGTCTACCAGCTGCATGGTCACAGTCCTGAACCACATGGGCTGAACTTGGAGTGCATCTTTCCATGTCAGAGCATGGACTGAGAGCTGTTGCTGAGGATGTGACACTGGCTAGATGTTTCTCATTGAAATATGTTACCTTAATTTCTTAGCAAGAGATTCACATTCATTTTCATTTGCTGCACAGATAGATTGGAAAAATGTGTTTTCCTCCTGAGATAGTGTATAATGACACCTATCCGAAGAATGCTTAAGTATTCACACTTCAGAGAAACTGACCTTTAAGCCACACTTAGTGAAAGTAAGCTAAAATCAGTATTGCATTCTTGTTACCAAGGACACTTTTAATAATCTTCTTAGTTGTCCTTGACAATCCTATCATTAAAGATCTTGGCATTAATTAACTGTATAATGTCCCTTGCTTGATAAAATCAGCCTTGCTGGCACAATAGGCATTGTATTCCCCAGGCATTCTTTACAGGGACTGTATCTATGGCAGGGGTCGTTCATGTTACTAACGTTGCCTGGATGACACACAAACATTTGGAGCACTTAATTGTCTGAGAAGTGAGCTGAATGAAGACAGTGGTGATGCTGTAAAATATGTTCCAACTCAGTGTTTCTTAAGGGAGCTTTTATGCCAAGATTAGGATCAGTGTTTAATTGACAGCCTCTTCACTTAGTTAATTACTTGGGCTATTGTAGCAGAAAGAGAGAAATGAACAAAGGCATTTGTGATATGAATCACTACCAATACAGAAACAAATATGTGAGTGCTGTGAAGACCAACAGGAAAAATACTGAGTCTTATCTTTCTCCTGCTGGAGTATGATCTTCTTTCATCATTTTCAAAGGAAAACGTGAATCACCACAATAACATTGGTGGTTCAAAGGTAGCCAGGTTCAATGCTTTTATATTTTTCAGATGACTGTTAGGAAAGATTGCAAATTGAAGGCTGAAAGTTCAATCTGCATGTCATATATAAAAACACAGTCAGACAAAGTGCATGTAATTCACTATCTGCACACACACAAAATATGTGTAATTCACAATACAGCCCCACTTTCATAAATTGGAATCATCTTTAAATAATGAAGAAACTGAAAGACATTTTGTGCTTTCTTAAAGCACAATACCCAGTCAGACTATAGTTGGGCTATCTGAGACATCAGAAAGATTTTTCTTTTTGTAACATAAGGTTACAGTGCTTATGCAACAACCACTTTCCATTCTAAGAAATGGGCAGGCTAAAATTTTGAATGCAAATCTCAGACACCTTAATGCACTGCCTCTGGTTATACTTAAAATGTGAGTGTGCACAAGATCTTTGTAAAACAAATATGGAAACACAGCAGTTCTGTTGAGTCATCTTGGTGTCTCACCTCAAACTCTTGGATGTTCATGCAGTACCCACCTCCAAATGTGCCACCAGCAGATATTAGCCAGAAGCACACAGCTGTTGAAGGGAAGCAGTTTCTAGTGTGGTCCTTGTATGGGGCTGAGGCCTCCAGAAGAGGAAGGAAGAGCAAATTTGTTCTACTGTCCCGTACACCTACGATGGGTGAATTAGGGACACTGCCCATAAACTGAGGGAGCCAGCAAACCTATTAGGTTTGTCAGCAGTGATGTGGAGACACTGCGTTGACTGCCTACTAATGGCCATGGCAGAGATCTTCATAACTGCAAGGGAAAAAATCTCTGTCCTCCCCTCTTACCAGGGCTATAGGAGGCAAGACCAGAAATACCCATGCCTGTTCTGGTTCTTTGTTCTGTAGTGTTCCAGAAGCTGTTTCCTACCCAGATGTGTATCACCACAAAAACCCAAAGGACTTCATCAGTGAGGTGAGAAGGGCTGTGAATCTTCCTCCCCTTGTCAGTGCCACTGTACTTCCACAATGAACAATCAGGGCATGATGAAACTTTTTGAGTATGAACTCTAAAATTTCTTTGGCTCATGCTCGAAAGATTGGGGATCCAGTGCTGGCCCACAAAATCAAGGAAGACTTTAACAAATCTACTTAGCACTAGCAATGCGTTAAATCATAGCAAAAGCAATGTTCATTAGGAATTTTAACCAGAGACCTTAACATGAACACCACTGCTGTGAGCAGCAATAGCTCAACCCCATCAAGAGTCTTCTGTTTCAAAGCACAAATCAATCAATTCCTCATACCATGTCATAACAGGTAACTCTGTGGTGCAATTTCACTATCAACTTACACTATGAGCTGCAGATAGAGCAAGAGGCCATCTCTCCTCTTGTCTCATCTAGGTTACTTGTCCTCTCTCTGGTTGCTAGTACTCAGCTTCTCTAAGACCAGGATGAGCCACCTCTGTTGGCTGCTCTGCCTAGAAACTGGCAGTGAAGAAGAGCAAAGCAGCTGATGGATGATGTGATGTGGCTTGCTGTACCAATACACAGGACAGGGCAGGATACACAGGCAGGGGATCAAGGACAACAAAACTGTTCTTCTAGGGAAGAGCCAAAAGGTAGACTGGCCTCAGCACAATAAATCCATGTGTTTGTGGTGTATGTGATGTGTCTGAATGCAGAGGCCTAGCCAGAAATTTACATGAGTAAGTGTTCAATTAGAAGAACTGTGTTTATTTTGAGCAGAGACCTTTTGACTCAATGTGACTGTCAGACTGTATTTGTCTATTAGCATTTTTTCCATCTGTGCTGGGCAGAGGGAGACCAAGCCCCATTACAGTTATCACTGTGTCTGAACTGGCTGCAGAGGTCTCCAGGTATGCTCTGTGAATCTCTGAAATACTCATGCCTCATAGAACATCTGGACACGTGATTTTTCCATATAGAGCATTAATTTGCTTTTTCCCTCTCTGATGGAATAATTCAGATTCCTAGATTCAAGCAAATTTTTTTATTATCTGGACCTGTTTTTACTTTGCACCTTTCTTTTCCCCTAGAGATTTCCTTTCATCTCTTGCTAACCATTTTGTGAAACAGATTTCACAAAACATTGCATATTCCAAGGCAAACAAGAAAGGGTTGCAAAAGTTTGGATTCTCTGTCATTCTCCTTCAGACTCCAAGGAGTTGACTTTTCTGTCTCATTTGCATTTTTCACAAGGTAAATATGAATGCTGGTGAATATTTTGGGGAAAGTCCACAAATGAATCAATGGGAAGACTCAGGGGCCAGTGAATTTCAGCAGAAGAGTTAAAGATCACTCCAAAGCTTCTGTATTTGGGTCTGAACAAGGATTGAACAGAGGTCTCAAAGGCCAGTGGTGCTTGAACTTTGACTTGCAGTAGGCTGAAATACACCTTCCAGTTCATTCAGGGGCAGGGCTGTATTTCATGGGCTTGGGTACAACTCACAAGCTTCCATCACCCTCAGCCCCTGCCAAATATATAACTGAGGCCAACTTCCTGTTATTTCAGGTCACTGTCATTTCATCTGCCTTTAGATACTACATTTTCATGACTTTGAGGAATGCTACATTCACTATTTCAACACATAAGCTTTTGCTCTGATTACTCATTTTGGAAGTGATCACATGTGTCATAAAAGTAGGTCAAATAGATGGGATTTGGTGAATGGGCTTAAACCAAATACTGGATCTATAAGGATGTGCCTTTTGATGATTGCACCTGACCATTAGGAGAAAGCACAGCCAATCTAACATCTCATTGTGCATTGAGTTCATTCAGATGATTTGTGATATTGCAGTACAAGAAGAAACCACTTTTCCTGCCTTTCCTTGTACTATTTTATTAGTCTTGTAAAAGTTCAAAGACTCAAAAATAAACAAAGTATTTTGAAGTTACATGCACCCAGGAATGAAATAAACTTTGAAAGAATGAATCAGTGATAAGAATAAGCTAGTTCCCAGGGCAAGTGTTCAGGCAAAGAAGTTTTGATGAGCAGGTCCAAGTCTTGGCTACTTGTTGTCCCTGTAGATGCAACCACTGTTAGAACAGAGTGGTCACTTCTGTCCAAAAGCTTGACTTGGTAGTTAACTGTAGCTGGGTGTTGCCTTGATGCCCACTGACACAAGGAAATCCTGTATGAAAATATCTTATTGCTCTGTGAGTTAAATCATCCTAGACCTTCTGCTTCTTCTTATTGTTGAGGTAAATTAAATGAAGCTCTAGAAAGAAAGCAACTTGTGACACAGAGAAAGGTGACAGAATGACAAGTTTGGCACACTTGGCTGCTGTCTTCACCAAAAAAATCTTTCCTTTTCTTAGCCCTTCTACAAGCCATAGCTCTCCCCATGCCTTTTCTTTAGTTCCCCACTCCCCATCTTGCAGAACACCTGCTGTTATTTTCTCTGGCAGCTTAATAGAGCCTTGGAGTACCTGAAAAATATAATACAGAGGAAAGACTAGACTGAAAAAAATAAACTTCATGGAAACATGAATCTGTTAGTCTCTGAAATAGCCCTCACTGGCAGACTCTGCAAAAGGTGTATTTGAAAAAGAACCAGTCACTGGTCAAGAACAGTCCAAAAAAGGTTGCAAGAAGACAGATAATTTTCAGAGAATTTTTTTTCATATTGTCTATCCCTGTTTACAGGTTGGTGTCACCTGAGGCAACTGTAGTAACAATCACCATTGCCTTCCTGGCACTAGGATCTTAGAGGATCTGAGACTTGCCTAAAATAATAAATTTAATAAAATAATAAGTTTTAATAAATTTTAAATAGGATTTTGAATTAAAAATTGAAACAGCAATTTATCATTTGTGCATTGAAAGCCACAGCAGGTACTCACAAGACACTATATGTTGCTTACATATGAAAAGCACTATCAGTGTAAACACCAAAACCAAGCCTGGGGCACTGATCTGATAGCAGGAAGGGAGAAGGATAAAAGTGCAGCTTTTATTCAATTTACTTCTGATAGCTATTCTTTGCTGGTTGAAAAGTACAACTACCTCCCTACATAAGAGATCTCCTGATGTCCAGTGCACTTACTCAGTCCATAGTCAGGGCACATATGTGCAACCATCACATCCTGTCTACAGTACAAATAAATGATACACAAATAAATGAGCCACGGCGAGGGATCAGTGCTCTAATTGAGAGGGAGTCTTTTCAAAAGTGCAAACGACTGCAGAGGTTTTCAGCTCCCCCTGAACCTTTTTAAAGTCTTTCACAAACCCAGTATCTTAGGGCGAAGATATGTCTGACAGGTCTTGTGCAGTTGCCTGCTCCATTGCCTTTGCCTATGAGCTAAGCAGCTGCAGGCCAGAAGAAGTTGGGATACCGTGTAACTATGTCAACATGCTGTTGAGCATGGTCTAATAAGCCCTGCTGAGAGGTAGCATCTGTTGCTTCCGTCTCAGTTTAGCGCTAACAGGGATACATCTGCTGACTTATATCTGGCTGGCTTGGTACCTGAGATGAATGACTGTCAATGTCTGATCGTTTACATCTTAAAGAAGGATTTTATCCAATGCAAATCAACATTTCTCTTTTCTAAAGCATTAGGTTGTCTCTCTCATTCTTCAGGAAATAAGAAAAGTACTTTAAAAAAAGTCTTATTATGAGAAAAATGGTGTCATTCAGTCTGACATGCTGCAGAACCCATAGACGTTGACAGTTACCATGTGATACTCTCTGTAAGGATAGAAAGTACTTAGGCCTCAAACCTAGCACCTTCAAACAGGACCAATATAAAGTAGCAGAGATCACTAATTCTCTTCTGAAGGCCAAATATTTACAAAGGATAGCTGTACATGAATGTCATCTACTCCAAGGCAAGCTGAAAGCTTGAACAACTGCCAAGAATGAGCCAAGCCAAGGGACATGACTTGGCTCTCCCAGAGTCTTGACAGGGGCCAAAGGAACTTGCTGTATGCGTATGGCAAAGCATATAAATGAAATGGTTTTAAACAGTAGCCACCAGAAAACAGTGTCAGCATCCTGTCACTTGGCTCTGCTCTTGCCCTGCCTTACAGGCTGCAGCAAGCACCTCAGGGTGAAGGGCACAAATAGCTGGATTATGTCTCAATCCACTCGTGTGTACTGCAGGTCATGAGTGCCCTTCAGTATAGCGACAAGGGATAAGAACAGAAAAACCCTTCATTTCCAGGCTTTGATTTTGCCGACTACTGGCAACTACCCATGGAAGAAAACACCACAGCTTTTTTCACTTGTTGCTTTGCATTCAAAGGAGCTGTTTCCAGTGCAATCACGAGTGTGTGAAGACAGGAAAAATGAGTTATCAGCATTGGCCTTTGTGAACCAGTCAACAGCAATGCTGCTTAACATTTCACACCACAAATCTGTTTGAATCGGCGACAAGCCTAAATCCCATGGAACAGGAAGCATGATCTCCCTAGGATTAGTGAGCACACACTGTTAATATATGTCCTAACCTTTGGAATCTGTAGCTTTAATAATATTTATACAAAAAGAAATTTAAGTGACACTGCTAATTTGAAACTAATGGCAGCTGAATGTACAATAATTTACCTCTAAATTATAGCTGACCATAAGATGTACAGTGCCAAAAAATGCAGACTGATTTCCCAGATATTTACCTTCAACGAGAGAAATGTCTGTAATACCGGATGGCAGAGCTGGAGTGCACCACTCCAGTGCCAGAGTCTCCACTCAGGTTGGGAGGCATGTGCTGGAGGCAAGTGGGTTTATGATCCATCAGTCGCTGTAGAGATCAGAATATGCTTTCACTGCTGAATCACATGATACTTCTTCACATTTTCTAGCTTATATCGCTCAATAAATAGATCAGGTGACGGATGAATATGTGAAATAAAGTGATGCTATCTGCCTCTGGGTGTAAAAGATAAATGAGCAGAAGGGGAACCATTGAACAATGGAAATGCTAATAGACAACATTCATAACTCCATATAACGCCAAAGCAACAAGTACTAACACAGACATACCAAGAACAGAGACCCATTATACATGTGAAAGGTAAGACTGTCAAGACTGTCAGTAAAAGACAGTCTTTGCAGCTGTGCTTCAGGTTTTAGTTTTTTTTTTTTTTTTTTTTTTTTTGCTTTGCTTCAGCTTCAGGATAACTGGAAGGGGAGGATCCCTATTCATATTTACACACAGGAAGCTGAGTCATTCAGAGATTGAGAGAGGGGCATCTTCCAAGGGAAACTCATCCTGCTGCAAGGCTGGGCTCACCCACTGGAACGTGCCTGTCCCTTTTTTGGGACCAAGGAAGCATAGAGATCGTGAAGTCCCAACTGGGGACCCAAGTTCAGCACAGATGATGCTGAGGGATTTCAGTCTCCCTAGGAAGCTTCTGGCAGAGTGAGAAGTAGATGCTACACACTCAAAATTCATGTACAACTAAAAAAACCCCAGATTTTTAACTCTTTCCCTGAATAGTGACTGAAAAATGTGTGTGATTAAACAAAAACTGTTATATACTTGTAGTATTACCACAGTTCAATAGTTAGACAATTAAGAAAAAAAAAAAGTCAATCAATAGTCAGATTAAAATGTTATTTTAACTTAGTTAAAGGAGTGAACAAACTCTGGAGTGACTTCAATTGAAGGAATTCAGAAATTTGTAGTCTTTTCAGAGTGGGGTTGATTGAGTTCATTTTTCATGTGTGAGGGTTTATGTAGTTAGTGCACTTGGACCCAGATCTAGGGGTGAGTGCTGATCCCATTCTGCACTTGAAAATGCTTTAATTAGTAATTTAATGTTGGCCTAAAGAACTGAGCACCATTTTTACTGAAGATGTAAACTATGGCAAGAGATTCAGGTTTGAGAAATGGCAGCAAGTACTAGCGTTCAGAAGAGCTCAGCGGACTGTTTCATCAGCTATCTTGTTAAAGTCCAATATCCTCTTTACACTCACTTACCTTCTTCACTGAACCTAATAACTTTATCAATAATCCTAAACTCTCACAAATAATCTTCATGAGAGTGGTTCTTTAGACAAGGAATTTGGAAGATCCTTTAAAAAAAATTTATTTTTTTTTTTATCAACTTAGATCCCATTAGTGTTTGACCTGAAGCTGAGGGTACTGGCTCTATCATTTCACATGAAATGCAGCTCTCTAAATCAACACGTGTCTCACCCTGAGTCATTGCCTAAAATACAAATTGTCCTCTGAGGGAAGGAGTGCAGGATGCCTACAGAGGCTAAATAATTAGGAGCTCTGATTTTTAGAGTTAATGAGATAAGTCTTGTGCCAGGGAACTGTAGTTTGCAGCACACTATGAAAAAGACCACGCGTTCAAGGCTACATACAAAACTGAGTATTTTCAATATCCCTTCATCATCCTATCTGAATCAGCTGGAACACATGATAACATTGGGCTAGGAATGAAGCAGCACACGGTGATGTACTTCAAGGCTGTGCCACAATATGTATGTACAACGAAGCAGAGTTAAGATTGTTCAGGCAATTTGATGTTTTAATTGATGACATGAAGTCATCGGCTTACATTGGATTGCCCCCAGTATAACTCAGACTGTAGAAGACCTTAAATTATCTTTTAATGAACTCCATCTTTGGTGGTGACCTGTGAAATGATTTGCAGTGTACAAACTGGTATTATTAACACACTTGGCAAAGCTGCTATTTTCACAGACTGCACATGAAAGCAGTGTAGCAGAAAAGGTTGCTTCAGAGGAACGCTTCCTCGAACAATTCACTTACAAAATACTATTTCTTCTAGGTTTTGCACACTGGGTGATGTAGCTCAAAAACTCTCACTGTTTTTTTTCCCCGCCCTTCAGTTTTGGGAAGAAAGCTCTCCCTAGATTGCTAGTGAGGCATGTCCCCAAATGTCCTATTTCCTTAACAGGTGAGAATGTTCTTCTGGAAGTAACTACTAGCCCCAGCTGTTGAAACATTTTGAAGGTTCATTGTACTGACAAAGGGTTACTTCATGTGATGAAATTCTGATCAGTAGTCCAAATATAGGATTATGTCTAGCCCCTTTGTTTTGAGAACTGCTTCACTTACTACCACATGGGCTTAAGCACGTTGAGGGATTTTCCGCTCACAGGTGTCACTTTGGTAGAACATTTGCAGGATTGATAGCTTTGCAAGCTTAAGGCAGTGATGGACCTGAAGGGGTCAGTGGTAGCATAGCTGCATGCTAAACGTATGCAAACATAAAGGGATTATATGGAAAAATCTGTCTGTAATTAAGTCTTCATTGCCAGAGAAAAAGAAAAGGAGAACCTAAAATCTGGTGTTTTCCTCTCCCAAGCTCCTTGTGTGAGTCTCTGACTGATCTGTCTTCTCTGATTTACAGCACGAAGAGGAAATTATTCTGGGGAAACTAGAAAATCCCTCATTTAAGTAAAATGAAAACCTCTTCTATGAAGACAGGCTGAAAGAGTTGGGGTTGAGCATAGAGAAGAGAAGTCTCTGGGAAACATTATTGCAGCCATTCAGTACTTAAAGGGGGCCAACAAGAGGGCTGGAGGGGGACTTCTTACAAGGGCACGGAGTGACAGGACAAGGGGTAATGGCTTTAAATGAAGAAGGCAGATTTAGATTAGACACAAGGAAGAAGTTCTTCACTGTGAGGGTGGTGAGACACTGGAACAGGTTCCCCAGAGAGGTTGTGGATGCCTCCTCCTTGGAAGTGTTCAGGGACAGGTTGGATGGGGCTATGAGCAACCTGGTCTAGTGGGAGGTGTCCCTGCCTATGGCAGGAGAGTTGAAACTAGGTGATCTTTAAGGGCCTTTCCAAACCAAAGTATTCTGTGATTCAGTGAAATACCATAGATGTCCATTCATCTTGGTGATTTTCTGGTATCTGCTGCAACAATACGTTATTTACAGATTTGCAATGGAATAGTATTGGAAGTGATACAAAAGACTAGGGCAAGAATATCCAGCACTATGGATTTTGTGTTACAACAAATGTAACTGTGTTGTCAATTAGGGGCACTGCTAGGTGAAAGCATGTGTTGAATTCACTTTGAAATACAGTAAAAAATAGTGCATCTAATGGCACTTGTTCTTGTAGCATAGATAATCAATGCACAGGGATTTGAATGCAGAAATACAAAGTCCTAAATTCTATTATCTCCAACAGTGGTTGTTTTTTTTTCTCTCTGCCTCCTATAGTAAAGCCATCACTGACACATCTGCAGTTTACCTTATTTATCCATTTCTCAACTCTATTCAACCCATTTTCTTCTAAGTAAAATCAAAAACGATGATGAATAGGGTTTATGTGTAGACATCCTTTCTCATCCTCTTCCTATATATTTCAAAAATGTAAACAAATCTATTGAAAGTTCATGAAAACATGCCCCAGTTTTCTTCTGCTATTTATCTATTCTCATGTTTTGTCTGCAACTGTAAAATTTGAGAATTTCATCAGCTGACAAGGGGAGAAAAGGTTTTGATGGAAAGGACCTTGCTGAGTGCTACTGACAATAAGGGAAAAGTGGGGGATGTATGTATCTTGGAGTTTTGGGTTAGGATATTGGCAGTTCTGGAAAGATGTAATTTGAATGATGAAAAGTAATTCATGATGATTTTTCAAGGCATTTGAAGAGTTAAACAGAAACTTATCTTTATACACATTTCTATTTTAACAAAGAAAACTATCATACAGTATTAAGAGAAATGAGCATGAAATTAAAGTTTTACCATAATTGAAAGAGTCATTAAGACACACTTCAGAAATACATTCCTAAATTGAATCTGGCCTTGAGTCTAAGCAGGCATGAGAGTCACAAGCAAAAAGCACAAAAAGCTCAAGCTAGATTTGGTGAGATAGTTTTGAGCTTTGTAGTACATCCCCCTAATAACAAATTTATGCCTGAAAATAGCTCTGCTATCATACAGCTCCTGTGAGATAAGGAAGTGTTAGCTATTCCATTAACCCTTCCCCATTAAGCTCTATGGTTGTTTCAACAAAAAAAAATCCTCATAAAAAAAAAAAGTTCAAGACCCAAAGTCATCATAAAAAGCCGAATTGTTAGGCATGAACCAGCACACTCAGAGAGCATCTGGCAGTTGCTCATGTCCCTGAATGGTACTCAGCAGGTAGCAGTCAATCCTCTGGCAGACCGGTGAGCCTTGAGGGCACAATGAGAATCCGGCCCCCATCCTGCTGGAGCAGTCTGGAGGACACAAGGATGGTAATGGAGGCATTGCTGCTGTGCAGTGATGCTCTGCACCAAGAGCCGTGTGGGATGTTCATTAGAGGGTGAGAAGAGTGTCCTTCTGCATGGAGAGACAGAGTGAAGCAAGCAGGGCAGCTGGGAGGTGGTAGAGCTCCGAGTGGGGGGAGATGAAAGGAGAAGAAACTGAAAACAAGTATGCACGCCTCCAGGTCTCCAAAGGCTAAAGCTGTTAAACTTTGGATTCACACTAGCTCCAGGAAATAGCTGAAGTTCACATCCTATCCCCACAGTCTGCATTTAGCTGCACATTTACTCTTCAGTTTATTTTTAATTTTATGGCCAGTCCACATGCCACTGGTTGACCTATGCTCCAGGCCATACCATATTTACTTGAGAGATTCAAATAATTATCTTGTTTGTTTGTTTGTTTGTAGTATAGTGCTAAACCAAACAGAAACTAACTTCCAGATTCCTCAACTTTCCTTAACTGATAATGGGATTTTTTTCATATTTCCATAGTAACTTTTACTTTAGGAATATACAAGAAGGCAATGTAAGCAACATAGTTAAACAGTCAATTAATATTATTAAATTATTATAACACACAAATCTGTCGCATTATTAACAAAATTAAGTGCTTTAAATCAATATGAATCCAGGAGCTACAGAACTAAACACTGGACCGAGTAGTCAAGTCCCAGTCCTTCCTAAAATCAGGAACCTCAGTTGGCACATCTGGATCTTGCCCACCCTGCACACAGCAGAGATCGAGCCAGGGCAGGCCATTGCCAAGGCTTTGTCACCTGTCCCGCCTCTGATGGAAGAGGGAGGAGGAGGAAGTGGCAAGAGGTGTCCAAGACGTTCAATCTCCTAGCATTGCACAGCAGAAGAAGGTCAAAGAGCAAAGGGAGCCCACCAGGGGATGTTCCCTTAGACTTTCCTGACCCACTAGGGGTCTAGAGGAGAAAATCCATCACCCGAGGGAACATCTGTAGCAGATGGATTTTCCCCATAAACACTAGAGGAATCTGAAAACACATAGTAGCTGTAATGATGGCAATTTTGACAATAATATTCATCTTGGCTGAGGTCAGGAACACACTTCTCTGAATGTGGAACATTCAGAGGGAGTTAGTCATATAAATCCAGACGGCAAAGCCAGCCGCAGCATGGAAGATTTTACTACAGATCAGGGCTGGAGCTATGGTGAACTCACAGAGCACTGAAAAGAGAACGTATTTACAGCATCTCAGATTAGTACTCACATAATGCTCAAAGCTTTTGCATTTTTGGTAGAGGCTTTTTTTTAAAAAAAAAAACAAAAAACCCTATGCTTAGTTTACCACAGCGTTTTGAAACTGGTAAGTCACATTTCCATCGAGCAGAAAATTTTATGCCAGTTGGATGTGGTTTCAGGAGCAATTTTTAAAGAAATGTCCTAGTCCAGCTCCTTCAAGGATCCTGTGTTACGTGTATAGGAAACTCTCACGCATTCACCTCTGTCATTAGCACTAACACCTCTCACCAAGCCCCTGCAAACAGTGCCCTGTTTGTGTGAAATCAACAGCAAATTTCGGCTGGATTTCGTTAAGCGCCTAAATATGTGGTAGAAAACTGGCAGATAGTGGGAAAAAATGAAGGTTTAACTGGCACCACAACAGTGTTAAAGGGGGGATTAGTATCAGCATGTGCTTTGAATTCAGAGTAATAGAAGTAAAACCAGACGCGTTTTGTTTGGCATCTATTTCATGTCCCAGTGAAAACGGCATACCACCATTTGATCGGGCACAAAGCCATCCCAACAGATGGTCCCCAGCAGCAGCAGCCAAGAGACCATGTATGAACATCAAATGTGTTTGCAAAGGGCAGGACTCCAGGCTGCCAATGTCAAAATTGTTTTCCATTCCCAGCTTCCGTGCCGATGGCTAGTGGGGCTATGCAGCCTCCTCGCTGGTCCAGGGACCAACCCAATACCGTGGGGAGGGTGTACGGTCAGGAGTTTTGCCAGACCTTTTGTGCCCACCTTCCTCTGGCCTTTTGGAGGAGGTCTTCATCACGTCGGCTTAAAAAAAGTCCTGGACACAATGTTTAGGTTTAAATAAAAGGGTGGAAAAAGCGTGGGCTTCTGCTCCATGATTTTCTCAAGACCTGTGTAGGCATAAGGGCACCAAAAATGCTTACAGAATGGGCACATCTAGGAGGCAAGACATGTTTCTTTAGGGACCAAACAAGCACGGACGAGCACATGTTACTGTGCCAGAGACTGTGTGTTGAGAGGAGAGATTTTTTTCAGTTCCCAATTAGCTGGCTGCTGTGCATCTGTTGCTCATGTTCCTGGGTTGCAGCCTGTATAGATTATGAGTTTGGTTTGCAGATGTTCAACTAATCCACTGTGGATCTGAATGAGCCCCAGGTCTTTCTTCTCCCAGTCATCACACCCTTATGCAAAGGAGGAAATGTCATTCAGGTTCTGTTGAGCCCTTTGCAGTCAGCAAGTGCTTTCTCTCTGTTGTACCTTTGTGGGCATGTGCTTTGGTTCCCAGGAAAGACGGGAGCACTGAGATTACAGCCCAATCTCTGCTTCTCCTTCCCTTTTCTCATCCTGCTACAAAACAGAAGGTGTTTATTCTGCCAGGCCAAACACTCCCTCTCTATCACATAGCAGAAAAAAGAGGAGGAATTGGAAAAACTACTGTAATGTCAGTTCAGTGTGATCCCCACTGTGCCCATCAGTGCCTGGCACATCCTGGCATGGGGAGACCCACAGTCAGGAAGCAGGAATGGTGGCAGGAGCTTCTTCCAGTCAGCTCCTTGCGGTCACCTCTCTCACTGGTGCACTGTGCAAAGAGAAGAGACCCCTGAGGCCACCTGTCTCTAAGGGGTGAACCCCACACCACACAGCACAAAGGACCACAGACTCTGGACATGATTTCTCACCTCTTCTTTATCTCCTATTCATTTTTCCACTCTATAGGAGCCTTTATCCTTTTGAAATACAAAAACACTCTGAAGTTCCTTTGGAGTTCACAGTGCTAAGGATGATCCTCTCTTTACTCAGGTTCATGGCTTAGCTGCTATCCACTGTGTATCATGGCGTTGTCCATCAAGGAGCTTCCTAGAGCTTAACAAGCCAGGCATGTAAGCTTCACAAGCATGCAAATATAGATATATGTATTCCAAATAACTTCTCTCATTGCTGAAGTGCAGCCACCCTGCCATGAATTGTGGCAATTTTTCAACAATGTGCAGCTGCATTACAAAACTGTGTAGGATAGGAAGCGAAGGATACCTCATTTCAAGGAAACCCAGGAGGAATCTGAGGTTGACTCCATAGAATTAATCCCACATGAATTTGTCTCCTGACCAGGTTAAATAGTTGGCAAGCAGAAAGGAAACGAGGACATATTTCATTAATACTAGGGCTTTAATTTGCTTATATTTGAACCCTTTTGTGTGTATGAACCTTGAAAATAGCTTGTGATTCAACATCAAATGCTTTTGTGCAATTGTCCTGCCAAGTGAAACTTGTCTGAGCTCCATTGATGTTCCAATACCAACAATTGATACAATCTGGCTAAACCCTAAATTTCCATTTGTTACGCTCTTTGAACGTTTCAAATACTAAATAAAGTGTCAGAAATGAGATGGATCTATGAATATGTTGGAGAGAAAAAAAAGGGGTTACATGCACTGCTTTGTATATTCAGTGAATACCAAAAGGCCTTGAATCTGGCTGGGGTGCCAGAGTTAGTGCCAAACTAACTACAAACAGCTTTTCCAATAGCATCTCCCCTCATTAAGGGCTCAGGTGGACCAGCACTAGAAAATGCTGACAGGGTCAACCCAATGACACTTCCAGCAAAGTCTTTCAGCACCATCTAATGAATTGCAAGGCTTTTTTCCTGGCAGGTCTGTGGGAATTCCTCAATCACACATGGAACAAGTCTAGAGTCTGGGGCAAGAGAGAAGCAAAATAATGCTTGTGTCTGAAGCTTCCGACTGAAAGCTCAACAAGAAATAAGCCAGAATCAGTCCATTTGTAGTGATTTTTTTTTTTTTCCCCACTCTCAGTTTTGCTCAGGTTTGTTTGACTTAGCAACAGGCTCACTACAGTTATGTTTTCTACAATTTTAACTTTGTTTTTGTTTTTTCCTTTTGGAAGGAAATAAGTAAATATAGCAAAACTGCATCATCTCTGCATACATGAAGCAGCAGATTTGTTGTGAGTCTGACATAAAGCCTTGCTTATCACACTGGCAGATTTTTAATTCATCTTTTTTACCCTTTTAAAGCAAATACTGGAAAAGAGGGAAGAGAAATTTCACAGTTTCATCTTTCTGTTATGAAATTGTATGGTTCTATTGATGACATGTGCATACTTAGCTGGTGCATATAAACTAGCAACCCTGAAGCGATGAAGTCTCCAGTGGAATCACTGGCCCTTCTTCTCTTCAGGGATTTCTCTTTTTACTTCTGTGGCAGGATGCAACATTTTGGAGAAGGTTGTGCTGCCAGCATCATGCTTAAGGACTCTTGTGGTCCACAGCAGAAATTTTAGCTTTTAGCTTTAACTGGGTTCTTTGCATTTCAGCTCAAATACTTACTGGACACGTGTGTGTCTTTCCCTTTTAAATTCTTCCAGTGGGCACAAGGGTGCACGGCTTCCCTCAGCCTCCTGGGAGTTTGTGTTTTAGAGCTTCCCAGGACTGTGCTGCCACCTCCTGATCAAACCTGAGGCTTCTCCTTTCGACAGCCCGCCGAGACGAAAGCTAGCAACCTTTTTCCTTCGCTTTCCAGAAAGGGGAGGCGCGGTGCTGAGGAGGCAGAGGTCCTGAGAGGAGCTCCTGTGAGGCTCTCCCCGGTTTGCCCCTCGCAGGAGAGGCTGGGCAGAGGTTTTGCCCATTCCGGGAAGACGGAGAACATTTTTCTGAATCTAAGTTTTCAAGAAATTCAACCTAGACTTTTAAGGCTTTTTTTTTAATTTTTTTTCCCCTTTATTTTTTTTCTCCTTTTTATTTTTTACTTACTTTCCTTTCTTTTTCCCCCCTTTTTCTTTTTTTTTCTTTTTATCACCCCTTTTTCCCCCTTTCTTTTCTTTCTCCCCCCTTTTCCCCCCTTTTTTCTTTTTTTCTTTCTTTTTATTTTTCTTTTTTCTTTCTTTTCCCCTTTTTTCCCCAGTTTTCTTTCTTTTTTTCCCTTTTTTTCCCCTTTTTTCTTTTTTCTTTTTTTCACCCCTTTTCCCCCTTTTTTTCTTTCTTTTTATTTTTCCTTTTTTCTTTCTCCCCCCATTTTTTTTTTTTTTTTTTTTTTTTTTTATTTTTTTTTTCCTTGACATATCCAAACACACATTTTTTGCTACACTCACTATTTGCCCATGCCCAACGTACAAGTCTGAGGTCCGCGGGTCTTCGCCCCATCTCCTCCCCTCTCCCCACCTCACTACTGCGACTTACATCTTTCTCTCTTCAAGCGTTGCACCAACACCCCCTCGGCCTGCCACTTCTGCTCCTTTCTCTGACGAGGAAGAACCGCTTTGCCCCGGCTCTTTTTTCCCACCACGCCGAAGGCAGCGCCGCTCCGCAACCGCCAGGGAGCGCCCCAGAGCCGAAGCGGCATCGCCTGACCCGCTGGAGGCCGCGCTTCTTTACCCTCATTTTTATTTATTTTTTTTATTTTATTTTATTTTATTTTATTTTATTTTATTTTATTTTATTTTATTTTATTTTATTTTATTTTTTATAATTTATTTATTTTATATTTTTAATATTTTATTTTGGGTTTTTTTTATATTTCACTTTATTTTTTATTTTGCCCGAAGGCAAAAAGCCCTGCCTACAGTTGGAAGATCCTGGAGTGTACTTTGTAGCAGTGGTTTAAGGGACACACTCGCTTAGCTTGAAAAGAACAAGTGAAATGTGAAGCGTCCCGCTGTACATTTATATTGGCAAAGCGTTTCTCTCTAAATATTCAGTGGTTCTCTTGCATCCCAAACCAGAGTGGTAGTAATTCTTTACCTCCCTTATTTATTCTATACTTATCATTAATGGATTAAAACTAGAGATAGGTCGATTCAGGTTAGACATTCGGAAGAATTTCTTCCCCATGAGGGTGGTGAGACACTGGAACAGGTTGCCCAGAGAGGTGGTGGAAGCCCCATCCTTGGAAGTTTTTAGGACCAGGCTGGATGGGGCTCTGAGCAACCTGCTCTAGTGGGAGGTGTCCCTGCCCATGGCGGGGGGGTTGGAACTCGATGATCTTTAAGGTCCCTTCCAACTCTGGCAATTCTATGATTCTATGATTCAGGTGTATTTCTCTCAATGTATGAACCATTATTGGAAAATCTTTTTAGCAATAAGGCATGAGTTTTACTACTAGGTTCTTTCTAATGCAGGAGTAAAGATTTAATGGTAGCATACCACCTCTCTTATAGTATGTTTTCTCTCACTAAAGTAATGGCAAGTGGAATAGCAGACAGGTGGTGGTACCTATAAACTCTGTTAATGGCCCCATCAACATATGTTTAATGTATTCTAAACTATACTTCACATCCTACTGTTACTAGTACATTTCCTCTGGCACCTCTTCTCAACAAAGAAATTTGAAGAGGAAAGGAAACATTAATAAACCCAAAGTGCTTAATTTAAAAGCAGATATAAAGTTTAACACTGCTCATAAGAAGGCTTATTCGACAAGAGATCAGCTCATTACAGACCTCAATAATTTTGTTGCCAGCATTAGTGAAAGGCTTTGACAAACCAAAGGCTTTTTAGATACAGTTATGGCCTTTCTACTGCATTTGGTGTTTGATCATGTCATGCAACAGTATTGCTTTCTAATGGATTACAAAAGTCATGAGACAACCCTGGGTAAATGTTTGTTGGCAAGAAAAAAGGTCAGGTGTACAAAACCAGGTTTTCCACTGCTTAGCTCTTTAAAACATTTCTTCCTCTACCAGCAATGTACCTTGTTTTCTAATGCACAGGTATATTTCAGGTTGAATTCAAACCCTCTGCTTTTTGGTGAGGCCTTGAACAAGCCTGTGATGCCATTCCCCCTCCAAACTGACAACTTTCCTCCCTCCTCCTCCCTGCACCCAAGGAGCCACCAGCACAACAAGGCCCTAATCCCTGGCAGCATCACCAAGTGCTCTGAGAGCACCAATAACAGTGATTATGGCACTCACAGTTCCTGTGCCAGCAGTATGCATTCAAAGGCTTGCCCAATTAACTTGGAGTGAAATCAGCCATCTTCAGAGTGCATAGGTCCCACAAAGAATTATTGCTGCAGGAATAGTCTCCTCTGAGTGTGTGAAGTCAAGACTCTGGTCATTAGGATGACATTTTGCCTGATCTACTCATTAAATACCTACTGAAATCAGCATTTAGTGTGGCAGGGAAAAGCAGAATTTGGATGCCATGTTTTCTAACTAGCCCACATAGGTTATCCTGAATGTGCATCATATGAAACAGCTCCTGTTGAGCAGCCTGGATTAACAGCACTATGATACTTGACCACCAGAAGCACTTTGAAAAACATCATAACTGCTATGTTAGCACGTTTTTTTCCTGGTGATGTGCTCATCTAGCAATGGTGACAGACAAAATTCCCATCTGAACTGTAGTATTCAGAACATGACTCTGTTTAGCTATATGTACGCTAAGCTGAAATCACTCAAATCACCTATTTTCTCATACTCAGTTCAGGATAGCAGGGCATTTCCAAAAGGGGACACTTGATGTGATGCTGGGGCAAAGAAACAGTCAGTTGTAAAGTGCCAGTACAGGAGAGATGAGGAGCACTTAGGTACCCAACCACAGGTGGACTTTAGGTACTCAAACTCTTAGGTGTCACTATGTATGTGATCTACCTAATGTACACTTGTAGGAATCATCTCCCCAGAGAAAGCAGCCTCAGTCCTTAGCTCCCATCGGGGTTCAGAAGGAGAAGGAGGTGGTGCTTTCACATCTTCTTTCTCAAGATATCTGCCTGGGCAAGGGAGGGCCCTGGTTCAACTTCCTCTTCTGGTGGAGAAGTGTCTCACTCCCAGAACTGGGTGCTGAGCATCAGGCCCAGTGGTTCTGGATGAGAGTAGTAGTAGTAGTAATTAAAGAATTGCTGTCTTAAATGAAGAATTATCTCAAGAGCAAACATGGCATTTGTGTGCCATATGCACTACAGGGCCTGGACTAAGAGTTTCTAAAATACTGTGACTGTGCCTTATTTCTCTGGATTGATTTCCTAGTTACAAGTACATGCTTAGGGTAAAAAAAAAAAAAAAAAGGAGGTAAGCATGAGAATAAAAAGAACTAGAAATTCAGAAGACCTTTACCATATACTCTTAAGAGCTATTGGTTATTATAGATAGCAACAAACACATTCATTATCATATTCTAGGAAATACCAAATATCTTCTATTCACATAAAGAAATCATTCAAATTGCTTTTCTGTTGTCAGTGCTGTGCCAGAGTCATGCTATGATTTTTAACAGAACACTAATTTATGTTTTGTTCTGTTATTACAGAGGATCAGTTCCATGTTAATGAAATCAAGCATTTCAACCTGCACTTAGTCTTAATTGAAAGTCAATGAATCTACTCATATATGTAAAGTTAATTTAATAAAAGCAGGACTGGAATATAAAGCAATCTGCAGCATCAGGCCCTAGGAATGTTTCCTCTTTCCTCTTAGTAATTAAAGAGGATTTTCCTTTAGATTCACAAGCGTGTGCAGCTCTCTGTCCTGAATGCTATTGTTTATTAAAAGCCAAAGGAAACAGATCAGCTACTAGAAACTCTTTTTTCACTTAAAAATAATCTAAATGAGTTACACAATTGTGAGAACTCATCTGTGTTGTAGTGTCACTGTTGTAGCCCATTTTCCCTCTTACTTTAGCTTCTGATTTTGCTTAAGGGTCAGTGAGGGTCAGTGGTAAGAAAAGCCATTGAAGATGATCCTCCATTTGTCCATTTTTGCTTTAAGTTTCATGAGTTTGTATCTCTTGTCACCAGCTTGCCAGACCCTGCATTTACACATCCAGCTTAGTAACAGAGCAGTTCCACACAGTGCTTCATATGTGGTGTGGATGGCATCTTACGCCATGTCGTGATAGAAGCAGATGGGACCAGATTTAATACATCGCTAATAAAGCAGAGCCAGACTTCCTCTGACTCTTCCAACTCCATTTTTGAGTTGATGTTTATAGGAGACCTAAGCCAACTGAGGAAGGGTTTGTCACTATTAAAGAATATGTAGAATCCATACGCACTCAGTAAAGAACAAGACCAAGGTCCTCAGCTGCAAGAGCGCAGCTTAGTGGGACATTCCTACAATGTGCTGCACAGAGTTCCTGCTTTCCCTGCATGTGAAAAATCAGATTTGTGCCATTTGAAAACATCCCCAAATTTTCCTCTCCCTGTGCCTTCCCATGTCCTGTAATTTTTTCATAAAATCCATAGTCTAAATTAAAACATTGCTTATTTCCCTGAATTTTATTTTCATTTTATATATAAATAACATCACCTCCTCATCTTTTTTTTTTTTTTTAACCTCTGTATTCATTCCCAGCAAGGTGCTAATAATTATCTCAGTTGTACACTTGCAATATTGGTCTTGACATACAACCTTGCTGAGCCTCAGCTTGCAGTATAGTATTGCAGTTTTTTTCCTTAGGGTTGTTCGTGGCTCTCTTGAAGCCACCCATTGATACTGAAGCAGAGATGGTTAACAAATACAAGCTGGGAGAATCAGTTGATCTTCCGTTTGCCGAGGGCCTGATGGAGACCTGTACTGCAGTAGCTAATGCAAAGTTCTGGTTAAATATTGTCCTACCGTTTGCACTATACCGTCTGTTGTTTTTACACTAAAGGCTTAGCAGAGGTTGGAGGCAGTATTGACTTTGTAATTAAACTATTTTAACTTCAGGATTTTGTAATCACCGTACTTAAACCATCTGTTATGGTACATGGGCGACTTCCCAACCCCCAGCTCCACCCCTCCTCTCTGGGAACAAAACACCATGAAGTTTTTAATTGCAAAGCCCCTCTTACAGTAAGACTAGAAAGGGAAAATTAAGATAATTTCCTTTTTCTAAGACAACATGCTAAAGATCACGAAGCTTTTCCTGCTTGTGAGGGGATGTGCATGTAGACTTCCACTCCTGGCTCCTCCTGACCCCTGGTCCCAGGAGTAAAGTAGAGTGGGGTACCTCCTTTTCTTTACTGACAGACTAACTGCTCGGCCCTCACCAGGGACTCAACTGGGAGAAGAAAGGAAAGGAGATGGAGTCTGAGTTTTAGCACCATAGAGCCTGGCAAATTCGGTTGTTCATATGGGGAACCACTGACCTGTTTGTGCTTAGGGAAAAAGCAAAAAACAACAAAACAAAACAAAATAAACAAAAAAAACCCACAAAAAACCCGACCCCCCCCCCCCAAAAAAAAAAAAAAAGAGAGAGAGAAGAAAGTGTTAAGGCAGAAGACAGAGCAGAAGATTTTGTGAAGCTATTTGTGTCTGTTGACCTGCCTGTATACCTCCCTTGCTGACCAGGACACCCAATACCTTATATCTGAAGTTCTCGATGCTGCTTAAAACAGTAGCACCACTGCCTGTATGATCTTGGACAAATCCTTCAGGATTTGCCTATTTCTTGCAAGCTGCACTAAGTCAGTATGGAGAAAGCCATACCAAATGGTTCCAGGGATATAATGGTTCAGCATTCCCAGAGAAATGAGCATTAGCTTTTGGCAACACCAAATTCTGGACTTTCATCAGTGTAATGAAGTCAATGCAAAAGAGATGATCCTACCTGAAACAGTTATGATTGTAATAATGCTAGGTATTAAAACCTGGGCTATATTTCTCTGCATCAGTAAAACAAATTAAAAGCATCTTGCCTTTTCTCCCCGTTGTGTGGAATTCTTTTGTTTTGTTTTGTTTCACCAGCTGGGTTTGGTCTGCAGTTTCAGCATATCCAAACGCATGCTGAATACATATTCAAACGTAGTAGAGAATTTCTTATTTTACACATCTAAAGTTAATCAGAAGTCTGGGTTCTTGATTTCTGATTTGCTGCTCTGAATTTAAATCACTAGGTCAGACATCTTTGCGTGCCCCTTAGTTAAAAATGTATTTAAATTTTGCTTCACCTTGCCTCAGTACAGTGTGTTCACCTACATTTTCTTATTGGTAGTCAGCTCAGCAGAGCTTTTTGACCAGTGCATGAGAGAAACTCTCACATCCTGTCACATACACCTGAGGCATTGAAAAAATGAGAGAGATACATGCGATAGGGAATCTTCCCAGAGGTACTGAGCAGAACTCCCTTTTTGCCTCTTGTTATAGTTTGCCAAAGAAGATTTTTCTTTCAGGACAGAAAAAGGTGCTAAATCAGACAGCAAATGTTCTTCATACTTAAATATCAGATCCATTTTTCTCCAACATATCATGCCTAACACACATTATGTAGTCCTACACTTTGATCTCAGTCCAAGTTAGTTTGGCATTATAGCTTCTGAAGTTCTTCTCAGGGAAGAGCAGATAAATCAGCACTCAAGAGAGGCAGATTTTTGCTGTTACGCACTGCAAGTACACCAGGCCTCCTGGGGCTGTATTTGTGTGTGTAGAGGGCTGGCCTTTAGTGTGTCTTACATGGCCTGCCTCACCAACTTGCTTCATGAACCTGTCTCAGGATGGCTTCTTCAAAATTCCTGGGGACTGAAAGAAAATTGGTCAATGTGGTATGATTGGTGGGTGAGAAAGTCCCCTTAATTCAGTCCTGTCTGACAGCAATAACTGTTATCAATGATGGTGGGTTTCACTGATTTCTTTCTCCTTTGTAAAGAAATGGCATATTTCTATTTATTTCCTTTCCTAAACAATGCTGTAGTTGTTGTGAAAAAGTGTAGCATGTCACCTAGTGCTACCACAGGCCAGTGACAAGACCACCCTGATCGTGGCCACCCCCACTTGTGAATTTTGTTTGTGCCTCTGTGGCTTGTCAGCGTGCGCTTGCCTGGCAAAGCCTTTTTGTTAATACCAGCCATCAGGAACTGCTGAGTGTGCAACACTTCAGAAGAACTGTTTGCTTACTTGAGAAACTACATGCAGATGTGGAAGCCTTACCTCACCTTTCTGATTGTCAAATGAGTTGAAAGAATGGAGACTAGCATTTTCAGACATGGAACCCACAGTTGCATGGGGTTTTTTACAGGTTTTCATACGTTGTTCTGCTCAGCATTGCAAGGGTGAAGATCTGTTTCTTTAAAGATAGATATGTAAGTATTGATCTAGAAGTTTTGTATAAATTAGGTGCCTGGATATTTTTTTAGGAGGTATCTTCTTTTACTTACAGGATTAAGGATTAGATCCTCATGTATATGAAAAGCTCTTTGCACCCATCAGTGTTAATAAACCTAGCCACCATTAATAAACCTAACCGCCAAACTCAAATGCTTGGACACTTGTTAGCTTATGTCCCTGGCCACCTCTCAGCTTAGCCCCCACAACATATAACATATAGCCAGATGTTGATTAAACACAACTTCTGCATGGCACACTATCTAGATATCATCCAATTTCATCTGAGATGTTGTGTGATGCCCAGTTCAGTCTGCTCCACTGACTAGTATTTCTTGGAGGTTGGCGTTAACTCTCATTGGTTGTGTTGTTGTAGGGCTGCAGCCAGCCTGGCACTGGGGCTTAAAAAGCAGGCCCAAGAAGATGGGCAAACATCTCGCCCTGTGACCTTGCAGGCTCCACTGAGACTTTACAGGGCCAACAGTCATGAACAGATTCAAAGCTTGCCATGTATTCTGCTTCATAACTACTGCATGTCCTATTGCCAACCAGATTTCTCAACCTCAAGCGAAGCATCTATGCTCCTCATGGGATGTGTGGAAATCCTCATGTTGCACATGGAAATCATGTAAGCCACAACTCTAAGAAATTGTGTGAGCATCAAGTGCTAAGCAAAGAGATTCACTGATTAAAAATACCCTTCACAGGCAGACACCTGTCAAACTGTTTTGTCTGGAGGTAGATGAGAGATGGACACAGTTCCAGGCCTCAACAGTTAATCTTTTTTTTTGTGTCTGCATTGTCCAGGACTCAGGGGCATACCACTTATCAGTGATAGATGCTGTTACTGCTGGCAGAAGTAGTGTGAACTTCATTCTCAGCTCCTTGAAGAAGGCAGGAGACCTACGAGACTGCTCTTGGAAGACCATGAAGGTCTGGGGAGGAAAATCTAGTTCACATTAATGATGTAGAGTAGATGTGGACCCTAGACTATATAATCAGGAGGTAAAGACCACTCTGAAAAGCAGAGGAGCAAACCAAGCTGACTATACAGATACAGCTTTAGTTTTTTCTAAAGGCCCTGTTCCACTTCATCTAATCATGATTTTCTTCCAAATGAGCAAGCATTATGAGCAACTGGAACAGCTCAATATCAAACTTAATCTGTGGCTCAGTTCATTCCCAGTACAATGGACTGAGTCCATTTCAATCTCATCCTCAATATTTTACTCTTTTAAAAATTAATTTCCCTAGAATTTTCCATATACCCTTAATTTCCAATGAAATTCTGTTTTCAATTTTATAAGGAACTTAATAGCATAGGTAACTTTTTATGTTCTTTTAAAATCCTTACAAATCACCCATACAATCAATTATACAGTGACAAGTATTTTGGTAGTTTCAGAAATGGAACTAACTGAAAGAGAACTTACATCTAGGGCACTGAAGGTAGTTCATCAGCTCTTTTTCAGAAGTCAGAAGATGGACAACTGCTATCCGAAGCATCCCTGAAGATCAGCCATGTGATCTCTAAAGTTAAAGTACTTACCAAGAACTGAATGCTGGAGGCTGTCAGAAACTCACAGCCACAGTGTATTGGATGTGGAAGAGGACAGATCCAATGTATCACTCAGTGGATGGCACACCTACATGGGAACAAATGTGTAGAGTCAAAGTAAAGATGCTATTAGAGGATGCTGTACATCTGGGCTGGTTTTTGAAGCCTGATCACGCTTTGAAGATGAAGCTTGGTAAAGACCATATTGGAGAGAAAGGAAAGGCTGTTTATTGTCCACCTCTGTATTACATACAGTTGGTATTTTTACTGGAGTGGAGATTTTCTAAACCACGTCATTTTAATTAAATTTTGAGTGATCTCTGTGTATCTTGATGTGAAACAGGTGACTGATGAATAAAATCAGCTTCTGAACAAAACTGAATTATATGAGAAAATTAAATATGACAAGAATTAAAAGACATAAAATATCAAACTCTAAATGTACAATTTCACTGTCTCTTTTTACTGTAGCAACCAGGGCACAAGGGCAGCATGAACATGTGGCCCTTTATTTGATCAAGGATAATAATCAACTAAGCCAAAAGAAAGGGAAGTAGATTTTCCTAGTTCAGCTGCTAATATAATCTTTTACATGTTTCCTATTGTGTAACCATTTCTCCATGCAGCATTGTAACATGCAGCCATTGTTAAATAAGGAAAAACTGTGCAAATAACAAAGAATCCAAAATGTAGAGAAATGATATTTGGTGTCACTAATTATGCAATGGGCCTGATATTTTGCTTTCCCCCATTTCAGATCCCACACCTGCTTTTCTCCTGTTTTGCCTGCTCATGCCTCCATTGGCAGGCTCAGGTCCTGGTGAGAAGTAATTCTACTGAGCCTTGTAACTTCTGCAAGTCTGGTGACCATGGAAGCAGCATAGTTTGTGGTAGGACCTCCTTCTTTCCTGAACTTTCACCATCCCAGTAATGTTGCTTACTTGAGGTCTAATTATTAGCAATGATGCAGTAGTATCTTCAGAGTCTACAGATCCTATATTCCTTCCATTAAGGATATCATTCTTGTCTTAGGCTGTGAAAGACGTGTCTCTTTTTCCAGCAGAGAAGTTTCAGCCAATGACTACTAAGATGTACACTGATGATGGCTTACACAGTTACTGACATAGTCTTAGCCTTTTATTCTAACTCTTAGCTGAAGTTAATGAGTATGTCAGTGACTCTTAATAGTTTCAGTAATGAGCATAGATTTTCGCAGGTCTTAAATCCATAATTAGTTCAGATTAATTTCTTCATGTTGGCCTGAACCCCAGACATGACTTTGAACTCCTCAGTGCCAGCCTCAGAAATATGTTTGTCAATATGGTCTCCATCACGTAAACCCCCAAATTAGTCTCACTCGTTTCTTCTAGACCTGGATTTAACCTAAATGGTTTATCTTCTTTCATTTCCAAATATAAATTTCAAATCAACTTTGTCTACTCTTAAGACTAGACCTTGAAGGTATCATAACTAGATCACCTAATCTGTCAGTGGGTTTCCTATAATCTCAAAAACCTCTGCTAAATGCAGAAGCAACCCACTTTGACCAGTCCCTGCCCAAGTAAATCTTAATTCCAACTAGAAGAGTAATCTATGTTGGTCTCCCTACATTCTGTTTTATCTAGACTTGTGGGTCTCTTTAAGCAGCAGCATTAAGATGTGCTTGATGGCCACTTCTAAATCCAACAACTCATGGTCTCAGCTTCATGTTGATCCAACCCCTGAAGTTAACCCTAAACCAAAGCTAGCTCAGATTTAAGCTCCATCCCGAGTACATCACTAAAAAGAAAGCAGAAAACTTTCCTGAATTAACTATGTTAAACATACCATGCAGGCCCTCCTGGCAAAAGCCATAAGCCAAGCTCAGGCTTTTTTGCAGGCTCATCCAACACAGTAGCCTGAATCCAAATTCATAAACCTAGCTGTAGCTGTTCCCAAATCCTCCAGAGTTCATCATAAAAACTAGACCTGTCACCTGTTTCAGACAGGTAATTTAGTATAGCTTTATAGGCTATTTACAACAGTCATAAGGCCAATACTAACCAGATCACCCTTTCCCAGATTCTATCCCCAAGGTAAATATCAACTTTAATTAAATCCCTAAAGCTAGATTAGTGATTCCAGTTAAATTGTAGCCCAAAACTATTCGTATAAGAGAATGTTACTTACAACCTAAAGCACATCAGCCCTAAAACTACCTCTAATCTATCTCTTCCCAGTTATCAAAACCAAGTAAGGCCTCCTACAGTACCTAGATCTAATTACTAGCCAGCATCCTCAAAAATTTTAAGTTTATCTTCATGTTCCCTTTTATTTTAGCACAGTAGGTTTGACTGCTGTGAGACTCCCAGCCTGTAGCAGTACATCTTCTTCCAGAGGTATGGCACTAGTGACCTGTATCATAACTCTCTTACTTCTACAGATTCTTGCATTTCTCTATCTGATCTTTGGTTCTAACAGATTTAGTTTCCAAGTCTGCAGTTTTCTTTAAGTGCTGTAAGAGTGGGGTTTTTTTGTCATTGTTTCTTCTCTGGACCACTTGCTCCATAAGCCTGAAGTCCACTGCGGGTGTCAACACTGTGCTGCATTATATAAAGCATCCATTTCTATTCCAGCGTATCTGTGATCTTATAATAGTCTGCTTAAACATAACGTTCCACTAAATGGCTCTCTCTACCTGCTGCACTGCAGGCTCCTTTCCTCTTTGTGTCCACTGATTACTCACGTACAAGATGGAGATATCTGACAGAATGCTGATCCAAGTAGCAGGATGCATTTGGCATGTGGGATGACAGTATGACACAGCTTTATATTTTACAAGCAATTTCACTGTGTTTTCACTATACATTTAAAGGTAAAGGCAAACTATCTTTTGCTAATTTTGAGTCTGGGGCAAAATTCCCATGGTCTTAATCGACTTCAAAGAATTGCACTTCTTTTCCAGCAGAATTTTGCACTGGTAGACATGGGCTTCCAGGACAATCAGTTCTTCTCTCATATCACTTCATCTTGGCTGATTTAATTTGCACTAGATTCAATTTTACCTCAGAAGTGGAAGCAGATTTGAACTGTTCATCCCTCTTGCCATTTCTAGCACCTGCTCAAATTCACTGATTCTGGCAAATAGATCAAATAGATTTAATTTTTCATCTGCTTTTTTTTTTTGTTTCCTTTAGGCAATACTCATTTGACATGGACTGTACTCAATATGTACAATTTTTATCACAGATTTTCTGGTATGTATATATTAAAAGCAATATATTAATACGTCCACAAAAATGCAACTGAATTGAGTAATGTAAGACCACAAAGGGATGACTCCAGCGATTCTTCATACTATTTGCTGTAATGCAGCTATACTATCAAAGGTAAAAATCTTCTCATGGAGGTATCAAAAAAACCTATTAACGATTTCATACCTTACAGAGAAAACTTGATGAATTCATCAAACCACATATTTAATTGAACTAATGAGTCATAAAATAGAATTTTCTCATTTTGTTTTGCTAATTACAATTATTATGAGCTTGGTTTGTTCTACAACACTAGGAGAGATTTCCCTTAACTGACTATTTGAATATTAGACAATTTTTTTACTGCTCTTGATGATGAACTGCAATTTACAACAACATGATACTTCGTACTACTCTGTGTTTTGCAGACATAATGAGAATCTGCACATTTAACAATATATATATTGTTTCTTATCTCAGATAAAGTGCACATAAAATTATTTACGCAAAAAAAAACCCAACCCAACCCGCACTGCAAAATGTTTCACATGGCAAAAGAAAATGACTGGAAATGATCCATATAAATCACGTATGAGTCACTATGTACCATGATCTGTGCTTTTCAGGTAGGGCCTGATGGACTAAGACCCTGTCTGTTAGTGGCTGCCTACTTCCTCCAAATGCTACGTATCGCTGTCATGTAAGTTCAACAGTTTGGAACTTTCCAGCTTAAAGTGATTATGCAGTGCCATTTGTCAGCAGAAGGAGCAAAGGATTTCAGAATAGTGACATATCCCTTACCTTCATACTCCCCCACCTTATCTCACATGAAATGGGTGGGATCGATGTCTCGTCACTGACTATAGAAGTTACCTGCTTAGATAGGGAACCTGACCTTTATAGGACTAATTTTAGGAGAAAATATATCATGTTCTAAATAATCATGAAGAAAGAACTCTTTTGCAGTGTTTACTTCACTTGCTGTAAAGCCTTGCCCAATAAATATTTGTTGGAATAGCTTGTATTACCACTGCATGTCATCAGGAACTTTTATTGAAACAAAAACTTTCTTGCATCATTACGGCATTTTTGGTCACAGCTAAGACTTCACCCTCAATTAGGAAGCGACTGAACTGAAGTCTTCTACATCTCAATTACTGAACTATGGTGATTCATTTCTGCATAAAGTATTTCATATCAGGAATTATTCATAAGCTATCCCAGTCAATGCTCCTCGTTATTTTTCTGCTGCAGTCAGACTTCTCTTGATAGAAAACACTAAAGGAAGTTATACAGGATTAGAAATAAAAACTTCATCATGCTATCATCCATTTTCTTCCACCAAAATTTACAGCATATATTCAATGGACTGAATGGGAATATGGACATCAGACCACTTCAGAAGTTTAAATCCAAATCTGAATCTGATGTTGAGACAGTCTGGTTATAAAATAACACCTATTATATCATCAATGTGTAGCAAGAAGCTTGTTTTCTAAGTGTGTTCTTTTCTCTGTTCTCTTTATACCACCACTGAATATTCTTCACCTGGCTTCTCCAGAAACATACATATTTAGATAAAAACAAATACATGTTTGTATACAGAATATCATGGCACTTGTATCTTTTTTTTTTACTAACATACCTGGTCTGGAGGGTTGCAATATTTTAAAATCATCTTCACTACTTTTGGTCTCAGTATACACAGTTGCCCTAAACCCGTAAGTGTTGATGAAAATCTTTTTGTGGATTTCCACCAGTAGAAATCTTGGGCCCATATCACAAGTGATTTTGAAATCCCATGATATTTTGTGACATAGTTTTATTTGTTTCAGTTATCCAGCTACAGCAGCATGCTACTGCAATTAGCTAGATTATGATATTTGTATGGTTTGTTGCTTTTATGAGAAAGTTATTTCAAAAGGAAGAAAAAAAACCCCACAATATGTTTTATTTATTTCCTGAGGACTTTCACTTACATAAGTAGGCACTACACATTTAAAATTTACTTTCCAGAGCACAACAGTAAAAAACTTAAGAATTTGGCTTAGTTTCATTTAAAACAGTGAAAGCTGACCTTGTAAACATTTCCATAGGAGGTAGGATACATATATTTGACAATCTGTCAAATAAGAGAAAGTAAACAGTTACTCTGTGGTCCTAATAAATAATGAGCAACACAGGCATTAAATAAGCATTTTTATACCAAAAAAAAAAAAAAAGGTGAAAGTCTAAAATAGTACTTTTAATAAATTAGAAATAGATGTAATAATTTCTTTACAACTTAGTCTAGTGTGCAAGAATCACTGGCTCTTTCTGCTCACCCTCAGTTTCTGAAAAGCTGTAATGGTGAGAACAATCATGAGTGATTCACAAGCAGGACCCAATTTGAATATAGCTATATTTTTTGTGTGTGTGGAGTACTGCTAATATCTCTAAAATAGCTGCTTTAACACCTAGATGTAATACTTTTCTATTCCACCAGCGTGAAGGGGATTGTCCTCATAGCCTTAATGTCTGGATTTGGAAAGTAGGCTTAAAGCACTGACATGTCTCTTTCAGTTAGGTTCCTCCAGCAGCTGCTCCCATGAAAACAGTATTGATTGGAGGTAAAGATGACACCATATCTCTGCTTGACAGGCCATGGGTCTCCAGATTTTCCTGAGAAGGGACCTGACCGGATGTTCCATACATACACTGGGAAGAAGATGTGGTTTGCATGCTTGAAGCTGTGGGGAAAAAAAGGTTACCATCATTGCATGTTTCTTATCTATTGAATTTAACAAAAACTACATTTTAATTTCATCTGAAGGAAAACCCTATGTACAAAGCACACATCTGAAGGATGGAAATGTCAACAATTCCGTACTTCACTCAATTCGCCTATACTTCTATAACCTTTTTTTGGTGGCTCCTCACACCATCAGGGAATAGGTCAAAAACCATGTATAAATGAACTTGACTAAAAATCCAGCTATAGGCCTGAAGTTTATGGCTTGCATATGAGCCACCCTCTATGAAAACTGTGCCAAGTTATTTATGTGAGCTATGTTCGTATTTCCGTATCTTGCACCATTCAGCTCCATATTTGCTGCCACCACCTGGCACATACCACCACAGAATACAGAAGATATTTGATGGGCACAGTCCCTGCATGGTGATGCTGCAGTTTTTTTTTTTCCCTTTTTAGCATCCTTTAAAGAACTAAGCACTGAAATCTTGCAGAGCCTTAATGAGTCAAGTAATGTCTGATCTTCTGTGCAAGGTTAACAAGTAAGTAGTAAGAAGTGGTAATCTTGTAGAGAAACAAACAGTGCCCTAATTTATATCTTCCATGCAACCCTTTTCAGAATGTGAGACCAAACTCAGCTGCCATTTGTTTAATGCATGTGCCAAAACAAACCCTTTGGGATTAGTTAATTTCACCTAAAATTCAGTCAGTGGAGCTTTGCCTAATACAGAGTTGTTGAAATACAGGACAAGAAGGGACTATACCACAGGAAGTACATTTCTAGACATCCCAGCTCGCTTGATCTGTTTGCCAGTGGGTATTCTTAAGAGCCCTTAGAAGAGCCCTTAGAAGAGACCAGTCCATTATTAGCTTATTTAATAGTTAGAAAGCGCTTCCTAATAAGGATTTTTCTGCAATTCAGGCCAATCATTCTACTCCTCATAGACAATGGATCATAGCCCTCCTTACAGGAAGAAGGAATTATTAAACTCTCTGTCCTGAAATTTTGAAGAAAAAACATCTTATGATACATCCTAGGTACTGAGCTATTTTATCTCTATATTAAATCTCATATACTATATATGTGAGTTACAGTTTAATACTCAGTACTTGCTAGGATGCTAAAAAGTTCATAGCTTTTCTTTAGTCGTTGGCTATACTTACGCATAGGAGTCCGACAGACAATTGAAGGTGAGGACTCTATGTAGTATGAGCCTGTTTGTTTTCTTCCGCTGTCATCTAAGATATTCAATGGATCATGTATGTCATTGTACGATGGCAATGATCGAATGCTGCTCACACTGCTGATTACAGAAACATGTTGATCCACCATTGTTCCAAGTCTGTGAGATTCAGGATAATTTATGTTGTTTCCATAATATCCTGTTGACAGGAGATTGGAAAAAAAACAGAGTGAAACTACTGTTGAAGAGGAAGGGTAGGGTAGGAGCCTGTGATAACCTGGAGCAAAAGGTAATTGTTAGCGGCTGAGTCCTTTGAGAATAAGAATATATGTACACATACAGCCCAGTAACATCAGTCACATGCAGTGACAGGCACAAAAGAGGGGTGGTAACAACGGAGGAAAAAGATACTAAGAGTTCAGTCATGCCTTCAGTACAGAATTTCCTTCTATGACAAGTTCAGAATCAAACAGCAGCCTGCAATCAGTGGCCGTAATGAACACCATGGGGACTCCTACCCACAGTTCAGTGCTCCCTTCTGAAGCTCACAATCAAGGAAATAGTACACACGGAAAGAAAATCTGCATGGCAATACATACTTACTGCATATATGAATCCATATAAAAGCAACACTTCCACTGTGTCTTTCCTCCAGAAGAGGAAGGCATTTTTGCTTACCTCTGAAGCAGACTGTGGCAATAACTTTACATTTCAAATATGAGAAACATTAAGGACAAAGTCTCAAACTAATACCAATGCACATTTTTATACTTCGCTTCACCATCCTGACCCTGTGACTAGAGTAGTATTATGCTGATCCCAGAGGTAAGCTACCTTATTTCATAGTAGAAGTTTTGGGGGCTTTTCAAGAGATTGTTAAATCACAAGGTCATCCTGGTTTTGTTTCCTTTGTGTAAGACATGGCGATGGTGCCAAAGGAAGATTAGCATAGGCACAACGTATGCATTTGAGGACAACAGGATTCGCCAGGGGAAAATAAGTCCTTAAATAGCTCATTAAGATGCTTTACAATCTCTGTGTATCATCAGAGAAGTGGAAAACAGGAAGATATAAGTAAGAGCTGAAAAACATCTTCCACAGAAAAAAAGGAGTGCAAAAAGTGTTTTATTCAAGTAAGGAAAGAGAAACAAAAGAGAATAAGAAAATATATATTAATACCGTTGGAAGCATTAGCAGGATATGCTGCTCCTGGGCATGTAGACACTGAGTTGCTCAAGAAATTGAAATTCCCAGTATTCAGAAACTGCATATTGTGTGTGTCCTGAGACACGGATGAGGGACCATAGCTGGAAGGGGATCTGGCATTGTATGGAGACACAGCACAACTGTTGCTGAAGCAATCTCTGGAGAACTGCTGTTCACTCAAGGCATTGAATCGGCTGTGCTCTGTTCTGTGGTGGTAAACTCCTGAAGTGGAATGGGCCTGAGTTCTGAACATAGCTTGGTAATTGGAATTGTTTCCATAGTAATTCTGATTAGTTTGTGACAAAGTCTGGTAAAGGGGTTCTGAGTAGGAAGAGCACTGTGAATGTGTGGATAACACCGGACCTACACTTGGAGGTCTCACAGCCATTGGCCCTTGGTTGATAACACTTCCTCGGCTGACCATGGCTGGTGAAATGGGTGGAGTCATCAAGTGACCAGTGCTTTGAGACAGCTCCATCTGACCTGGAATGAATAAGCATTAGTGGTGATTAGTGTTCATACTTCAGTACTGCTGAATAGAGCACATCTGTTAAGATATTAACTCTCTAGTGAGTGTGTATTATCATTTGAAACCTTTACAAAGGGTATTCATTGATCCCCATCTAGACAAAATGCCTTGTTTAATTCATGGCTTCAGGCTATAAAGCTTTCCACTTTCATTCGCCAGCTTGGAGGCTGCCACATTCTGTGGGAAATTCTAGCAGTTACAAGCCTCCCATGCTCCAGGTCTTACTGTTCATTCTCTCCTCACAAGAACCTCACCAAGCCAAGATGTATATGGTAGCTTCACCATTGTTCTAAGAGGATCTACTGGCAGGGCTCTACAATTACCACCTTCTGTAAATCATCCAAGAGGGTGGGCTCATGAAATGTTTTTTACTAGAAGCCTTTATAAAGGCATGTATATTAAGGGCAGGTAGCAATACGATGAGGGGCAATGATTTTAAACTAGAGAAGGGTAAGTTTAGATTGGATATTAGGAAGAAGTCCTTTGTTATGAGGGTGGTGGAACAGTGGAACAGGTTGACCAGGGAGGTGGTGGAGGCCTCATCCCTGGAGACATTCAAAATCAGGCTTGAAGGGGCTCTGAGCAACCTGATCTAGTTAAGGATGTCCCTGACTACTGCAAGTGCATTGGACTAGATGATAATTAGAGGTCCTTTCCAACCCAAGGCATTCTGTGATTCTATGATAAATGCGTATGCTTATTGTTCCCCCTACAGCAATGTGTTACTAAAGTAAACAGTGAAAAGACTAACAAGTAAATAAGAGAAGAAACTAGAAGAACTGATAAATACCTGTCAGCTGCATATTCTCACTGTCTCCTGTGGTGAAAGGGTTCAGACCAGAAGGTACACTGCTGGGCTGGCTAGCTGACAAGGACACGTAGGTTTGCTCTGCTAGGCACTCATTTTTGACTGAAGTGTCACTGGGCAGAGGAGCAGCTTTGTTACGATTTGCTAGGAAGCAAGAGCTTGGAGATGCGGTAAAGGTGGCTTTGCTTGCATCTGAAAGAGTAAGTGAAAACTCTTGGTGGCTGTTATTTTAAAATCCAGTGATGCTTCCTAATTTTCATGTAGTCAATGAATACAAAGATTACTCCAGTTTTGATTTTCCCAGTAGAATTGTTTGTATCATGTTCCCTGAACACAGATCTACATCACAGAGTATCAGCTCTTTACTGAAGCCATCACAGTGAAAATATGAATCAGACTTATTCCCTTGAAGTAGATGTCGGCAATGAAGTCAAGTAAATTGCACTGAGTGAACCAAGCTCATGACACTTCATCCTAAAGAATTAACAACAGGAATTTTAGAATGCTTGAACTCTAATTTCGTACTGATATATAGGGAAAGTAATTTGTTTCATTCTGTAGTTCTTCATTTTTCTGCAAAATATTTATAAAGTCAGTGAAGTTCTGCTATTCTTCAGTGGAAACTGTGACTCTACCTCATGGTTTCAAGAACTTCAACAAAGTATCCAAGGGTAAGGCAACTTCTACATAGGACTAGGCTTTTTTCCTGAATTAAAATTAAAAGTGCAGCATCTACTCTCAGTCAAATTCTATGCAAGTTTCTTGCAGCAAAGTGCAGATTTAGAGTAACAATAACCAAAAAGTTAAAGACTGATTGCTGGTGTTAATGTTAATAAAAAATAATTCAGCAGAACCTAGTCAAGTTTCACTGGATTTTTAGGGATTAACTTGGACCAGAATTTGATCCAAATCAATCTGTTCATTTTATAGTAAAGGACATAGAGCATATGACTTCAAACTGTCTAACCTTGAAGAAGACTGGTAGATGGAAAATGTTAAGTATACTGTTTTAAACTAGTTTTGTTTCTCTTCCACCTAGTGCTATTTCAGACACATACTACACAGGGCTCCGAACGTGAGTTCCAACCTTGCAGGGCTATTTGCATTTTGGTAACATATCATACAGTCCTAGTTCTAGGTGTAATTACATATTTAAGCTTTGGTAGAAAAACTAGATTAGTAATTCCTGCCATTTCTGCTGCTTATACCTCTTTTCAAACTTCAGCTTGTGGTCCTTAAGATGTACCTACAAGTGTTCGTTGCATCCAAGATCATTTCAGTGATCCAGTGTATTCACATTCCCAAAAAATGTTACTAAGTGAACTATGGTAGGAAGGTGGGAATGAATGACTGAGTGAATAGTCACAAGGTTTTCAGATTAATTTGACAATGTGGCATGTAAGTACACCTTCAGGAGAAGACAATAAGCCTGCTTCTGTTTAAAGTTAAACAGGTATGTCAGTTTCTAAAAATACAGGAGTACATTCAAAAGAACCAAGCTCTAGTTACCTAAATTCTTCATATATTTGTCCAGTAGATTCTGGAGTTCTTGTTCTTTGTCATTGTTGAACTGTGTCTCCATGGCGAGCAGGATGTACTCATCTAGTAGCATGCGGATCAAATGAAAAGAACCTTTTGGAGGAGAAAGAGAGAGAGTAGCTGAGTTATCTTTGTGACCATCTCTCACCACTCTTTAAGAAGCGAGTGAAACAAACAAGTAATTGTGGACTTTAAATGACCTGGCAAGACCAACAAGGAATAGTGACTACCTTCTAGCTCTAATCTCTTTTTGCACTGGCCCACCTAGTTCAATTGTTTACTGTCCTGTAGGCTATTTGACCACTAATTACATCAAAGAAAAATACTGATGAAAGTGAGACATGCTTTATACTTGAAGAGGGCACACAGTGGAGCTAGATAAGGCTGAAGTCTGCTAGAATGCCTCTGCTCAATTCTGTTTGCTTTGTGCTAAATAACCAGACAATAACTGGTGAAGTCTTTGACCTTATTTCAAGGATATATCACATTAAAAACATGTCTCTTCTTACAAGCATTTCAAACATGCTCTGAATTTTAGGTAACAATGTAGCTATGACTAAAATTAAGAAATCATGTACTAGATTTATTTTGTTCTTACTGAGAGTCTCCAAAAATGAAAACATTTCTAAAGATGGTCATGTGAACTTAATTTTGAAAAGCCACAAACATTATTGAAATGACTGTCTGTGATCCCAGAATTAAATGAGTGGTGATCTGCCAAATTCCTTTCACTTTTATGAAAACATACCATGTACAAGGACTTCTATACAGCAGTGATTTTTCACCAAAATGATCCACATATAAAATGAATATTTTAAATCTTCTGTCTCCTATACTGAGATATGCAGTTACATTTCCATTGCCATATCAAAACAAGCAGACCTTCCAGCTCTTAAAGACATTATCAGACAGCAAATCAAAAGAAAAATACCTTTTAAAAATGAACATGTGACAAAGATCACTAACAAAATATTGCTAGCATTTACTGTGAAATGTTAGTTTGAAGAACATGCTACACTGCATTTGTGGCTTTGATCAAAGAATCTTTCAACTAGGACCAGTTCATCTGCTCAAGAAATGGTGGAAAGCTGTTAGCACATATATACAAAATATGAGTTTTCACAAAGTCCAGTACCAAAACTTGATGCATTGTTTAGAGTTAGGTTATGCATCACTCGAGCACCGAAAAAACTCCATTTGAGAAGGAAGTCTTGAGCTCTCTTCTTTAATGACCTCCCATTTTGCTTGCTTGCCTGGAAGAGAATAGTAAAATACTGTTAAGTATGCTAATCTGTTTTCTGCACACAGAAGAGAAGAAAGGAGATCTGAATGCTTGAGAATTCAAGGAGTCCTTGACTCAGACTGATATGGCAGGATCAATCTGTCTGAATCAAACTGTCTTCATAATGTGTGTCCTAAAGTGATAAAGAAGAGAAGCATACACTCTTTTCAGTGCAACTAGAGTAGAGCTCTGACATTAGATGAAGCAAATTGCTTAATGCCTGGGCTCCACTGTGCCCTGAAGTTATATAAACTACCCCGTCTTCTAAGGGTGCCAAACTGTTCTGTAAATATACAGGTGTACAAGGCAGAAAGAAAGAACCCCACATGCCTTCTGTCACTACGTTGTTTCACATAAATAGGAAACAGAAATGTATCTTTGTATTTTAATGAAACACGCATAAAACTAGACAGACTTTCTGTTTCAAAATGGTATGTGCACTATTGTAACATTGATGGTTTTAATGATGCTTATTTCATACTGTCACTGCTTTGGGAGTGATTTGTTCATGTGGTGATGTATGTCCTGTTGCCTTCTCAATCAGCAAGCAGAAAGAAGCTGTTGTGTGAGTTTGACAGTAATGACACTTCAGCATGAACAGATGGCAGACAGCAATGAAAGAATTACATGTTCTGTAAATTATTAGCTTCTGCTTAGTTGATCTAGCTTCATATCAGGACTTGGTGGTATTTCTTACCCTTAACTACAGGAAAACAATGCTAGGAACCATACCTATTAACTTTAATAATATAGTATCAGGTAGTAGATGCTGAATGGGAGAGTGCTTCACCATTTTTGCCTGGATTATTTATCAGGAATTGTCTTCTGAGATTTTAGAACCAATTTTAGACTATGATAATTTAATTCTAAAGTAAGTTGTGATTGCTCAGCTTCAGTGGGAGTTTTATGTGTAGGTAAGTATATACCAGGACTTGCTTCGGCTCTGCTGCCCTGAATCACCTGAAGCTCCTCATTATGCTGTTCCCATAGGACAGCAAATGTAGGAAACTCAGAGTGCTTTATTCCAATGAAATCTGGGAAATAGTTGAAGAAAGGAAAAATGGCATGCCCTTGGTTACCCTGTAAGTGGAAGAGTCACTCTTTTGCAAGCCGGTCAAAGCTAACTGCACTTTTGCCTTCTCTTGCATCCATTCCTATCAAGTTGTTCCCTAAAATGATGGATAAGATATTGCATTTCTGGATAGAACAAGACCTGATGAGAGGACCATCATTCAACTACTAGCAAGGAATGTGTAACATTTTATTCTTCTAGTTTACATTCATTAGAGTTACAAATTGGGTAAATATCTGTTACATGATCTATAACTCAGAAAATTATTTTGTTCTGAGATATAGTGTAATCATTCCTGTATAAATACATGCATATAAAATACTTGTGATTATGAAGCATCTGGTAAATCAGGAGCTGGGAAAAATCCCATCAGAACCATCAATTACTGCGTTAAGCACCTTACAAAGCTACAAAACAGTATCTTCCATCTTGGTCTGTAGAAATCCCTCTACAGGTTAGCTACTTCTGAATCCATCTGCTACTGTAACTTGTACCATCCTAATGGATGGTACACATACAGTAACATCTGAATGCCATGGAAGAAAGAATTGCTTCTCTGAGGAACAGGTCTGAGGAAGCAATATGCCTGTGATTCCACATGCACAGGTAAGGTGGCTTGGTTTCTTTCATGTACAGTTTATGACAGTGCTGACTTTAACGCTTTAGTTAAGGTACTTCTTAGTTTGTCACAAATGTAAGCCTGTTCAACAGCCCTCAACATGATTAATTAGAACTAACGGCACTGAAACTTTCACACCAAATTAAGAACTCCCCTCTGACAATAAGGAGACGGAAGCAGAGATGACAATCCCATGTGGGAAATCAATGTGATCGCATAAATAAGAGACTGTGTAAGGAGTAAGGGGAATAGGATTTGGTCTTGAGTCAGGCAGAACATTGAAAGGTACCTTGATAACCCTTTGTTCAACCACAGTATCCAACCATTCAATAAATGATTCCACAGTGGCATTCTTCTTTAGAAGGTCCTTCAGTTCTTGGAACACTGTAATAGAGTCATCTACCATGTAAAAAGGAGAACATATCATTGCATACTATTCTGAATGTGAGAAAAAGCCACTCACCAGCCATATGACAATGTTGTAGCATGGAAAGGAAAAGCAAAGAATTAGAGCAGTGAAGAAATAAGCAATTCCCCAGCAAAGCAAGCAGACACACATCCTTCACACACATATATTTCAATTACTTAAGCATTACAAAGATACAGGTTGTAAGACAATGAAGTTTTACAAGAAAATAAAATATATAAAAAAAACCCCCAAATGATATTTTCCATTTCTTTTAAGACTCAACCTTGAAAACCTTTCTATTGCTAAGTTTTCTAGCAAAACTTTATCTGTAATGTGGCAGATTTGTATACTGTCTTAGGCTTCCCTTATATTGTACAAGTTTCTCACAATCCAATGTAAAGCTAACTTCCTCAGTTCCCATTCTGAAAAATGCGCCTGAATGACCCGTTATTTCTTTTCTCCTTTTCTGTTTTTAACAAATATGAAGGAAGACAAAGAACAAAATAGAAAACAGACACACAAAAAGTAGGAAATGGGTAATTCAAATGAAAAGATAAATAGAATTGTGAACCATTAAAAAGAGCAAACTTTTGTGATCAAAGTAACAATATTTAAAGAACAACACAATGCTATTCCTTTCATCTCTCCAAACTCTGATCAACATGATTCTGATGACAAAAGTTATCCTTTTAGATGACAAAAGGTCTGTATTTTTTTTTTTCCAACAACGGGTATGTGTATGAAAATTAACACTCTCACAACTTGTACTTCACTTCGCTTATGAAAATAGCTGTTACACTTTATAGAAAATTATGTACTTTTTCATCACAAAAAAAATTCTATTCATACAAAAAAAAGTAAACTAGCTCAAATACCCATTAGAGTAAGCCATAACAACATGGAATTTTTGAGACAGCTTCCAAGAATTATGCTAGTATCCCCCATATGATTAGGACAGAACTTCAAAAGAGATTTTTATTACACTTAGTAAGTGACATGTAAATGACCATTTAAAGTCATCTAGCTGGGATGACTTTCCAGTGAAAGCTTCTGCTCTTCTAGAACATGTGAATGCAACCAATTCTTCAATTGTTTTGGGATTTTTTTTTTTAAGCTACTGAGGCTAACACTGAGCTTGTGTCTACATGTGCCTTTTCTCAGTTCATCTCCATGTAAATTTGTTTGGCATGGAATGAAAAAGACATTACTTTTAAGGACACAAATACATTACTACAGACTTACATTCACTGTAGACCTCTCCATCAGAGTCTGTGCTCCCTGAGACTGCAAGGAGTGCCTGAGAGCCAATACTATTCAAATCAACTTTTTCAATATCTGACACCATGGAATTCACCACATGCTGATCAAAAAGGGCTGGCCGAGCAATCTGTAAGAAAAGGCAAGGTAAAATGCTGACACCCTGTTGTGGTTTAACCCCAGACAGAGACTAAACACCACACAGCTGCTCGCTCACTCCCAACCTTGCTGTGGGACTGGGGAGAGAACTGGAAGTGCAAAAGCAGGAAAAATCATGGGTTGAGATAAAAACAGTTTAATAATTCTTTTTAAAAGAAATGATGAGGAAAAAAAACAGACAAAACCAAAAACAAAACAACACAAAACAGAAACAAAAAAAAGCCCACAAAAAGACACAAACCAAACCAAACCCAAACAAAGAATGAGAATTTAATCCCAAGAAAGACAACTGATGCAAATGAAAACAATGGCTCACCACCAACTGACTGATGCCCAGCCAGTGCCTCAGCAGCAGTCCCCACCAGCCTTCCCACTAGCTTTATATGTTAGGCATGACGTCATATAGTATGGAATATCCCTCTGGTCAGTTGAGGTCAGCTGTCTCAGCTGTACCCTTTTCCAACTTTTTATGCACCCTCAGCCTACTCACTGTTGGGGTGGTGTCAGAGGCAGAAAAGGCCTTGACTCTCTGTGAGCTCTGCTTAGCAATATCTAAAACATCCCTGTGATATCAACACTGTTTCCAGCACAATCCAAAATATAGCCCCATACCAGCTGCTATGAACAAAATTAACTCTATCCCAGCCAAAACCAGCACAAACCCACACCTGGGGTTCACCTGAATCACTCCTCAGAGAAGAATCATATTCTGTTCACTTTTCTAATCACACCTGGGGTTCACCTGAATCACTCCTCAGAGAAGAATCATATTCTGTTCACTTTTCTAATCATGGCTGGGGTTTTCATAATCAGATGAGGTAACATTTCCCTTACATTAATTTTCTAATCATAGAATGCATTGGGTTGGAAGGGACATCTAAAGATCATCTAGTCCAATCCCCCTGCAGTAAGCGGGGTCATCCTCAACTAGAGCAGTCTGCTCAGAGCCTCGTCAATCCTGACCTTGAATGTCTCCAGGGATGGAGCTTCCACCACCTCCCTGGTCAACCTGTTCCAGTGTTCCACCACCCTCATAGTGATGAACTTCTTCCTAATGTCCAATCTAAATCTATCCTTCTCTAGTTTAAAACCATCATCCCTCATCCTAATGCTTTCATATCAGATCACCTTCATGGTGTCACCCACATGCTACTTCTGTTTTAGTATTTATGAAAGAGAAAACTAAATCAAGATGAATATATGGTACATCTACAGTTACTCATGAAGACTACCACCTCAAAGCCCAAGCTGTTAGCACTTAGTTAAGTTTCCTGAAAGACACTGTATTGTTTTTCATGTATAATCTACTAAACCATTATATGGATGTTCTCCTAATTGTAGATAATCGTATCCTGCCAACACGGCCTTTGAGCCCTCATCTACCTGTTGCTCAAATGTTCTCCTTTCAGTCAAAACTCGAAAAGAAATAAGCTCACTAAAGGACATCATGGACAAGACAGCGAACCTTTGCTAGGCAAGAAGGATCATCTGCTGTTTTCCAATTTGTAACTAAAACAAACACCCATATATTTCACTTTATCATTTGATTGCCAAACATTCCCATCATAGTTGTTCATTATAACCATGGTCTTTTCTCTCTTTTATACTACAAACATTTTAAGCTTTGGTCAGATCTATTTATGGGCATTTCCTTCTTGCATGGTTAAAACTACGAGCCTTTCTTGTCTGAATTTGAACCTTGAAAAAAATAATGCATCATATCTTATAGCCAGCAAGGTTCACTGAATGTTACTGACAGTTTTTCAGATGCATAGTCTTACTCTGTTTACCTGTGCTAGGTGTAGGAATGATGTCTGTCGTTTCAGGGAGGAAACGAATCTTCGTGCAATAGGCAGTTTCTTATCTCTTAGGTTTTCTGGTAGATTTTCCAAAGAGGAAACAACCCACTGTTCCCAGTTTTTTGCAAAATTTCTTATATCTGCCAGTAAACTACAGGAAGAAAAAAAAAAAAAAAAAGAAAAAAAAAAGTGGTTTAGAGAAACATCAATAAAAATTGTCTTGCATTACTTTAAATAATTGGGTTTCAATCTATGATTAACAGACTTTTGGATATATCTGTGAATACTCCTCAGGTGTTACCAACTGGAAACAGGGCATGACCACTCATCAAAAGGCCAAAATCAAATATATATTGATCTATACCGCCTCTGAGAAAAACTGTAAGCAACCTAGCAATTGAAATAGGTTGAAAAAGACTAGCTAAGAATAAACTATAAGAAATCCAGCAGACATTGGAGATATCTGAAGCTAAAGGCCTAAAATCCTGTAAAACCCCATAGAAGACACCCTTCGAGGGAAAGATGAGAAGAACCCCATATATATATATAAAATAATCATCTTATTAATATCTTTTTGAGGAAATTCTTAGATATTATGGTGATGCACAGGATACAACCTTGAAATGTATTCTGAAAAAAAGGGTAACAATTATTTTTCCTTAAACACCATGAGCACATCTGTGTCTTTTTTGATTGCTTAGGGCTTTAGTGAAGAAGAAATCTGTTTCAAAATAGCCAACAAGCCAGTAAAATGGGACATTAAAATATTGTGTAATATCTTAAGACTGTTCTATAGCTATCCTCAGAGATGACAGTATTTTGCCATACATACTCTACTTTCTAAAAATGAGCATAAATATTGTGAGAAAAATTCTCTAGGATATAGGATTTCTGATATTTACTCAGAATGTGCCTAACAAACTGAATGTAGTGTTATTATTGTCAAATACCTACCTTTCTGGCATTTCTTGCATTGTTGCAGGGATGAGTACATCCGTAAGGACCTTCAAAAAGGTAACAGAAAATTATATCAAGCTTCCACTGGCCATTCATTCATTCATTCATTCATGTCTGTCTTGTCTACTTAGGTTGCGAAGTGACAAGACAGGAAATTTCTACAGAATAAAGGCATTCAACTTATTGTCCAGATATTTCTATACCTAGATTTTCCCATCACTATTGGATAGCAACATATGAGATATTTATATACCTAGGTAGCTCCCATTCTTAATGTATGCCAGCATGCCAGTAAAACAAGGAAGAGCTATCTCTCGCACCTTACAGCAGAGAAATAGGTAGAAGTGAGATGCATAGGCACTTTGTCTTTTCTAGCATCACTGTGAGTCTCAGTAAAGACGACACAAAAGCATCAAACATATCCTGACTCTTCTTTCTGCCATGCTGAAGGAGGCACTGAAGGCATTCAGAGTTTAGCACCAACCTCTTATAGCTAAGTGTAACGTGGAACTGTTTTGGCAAAAAACTGCCACCTGGCATGCCTTCTGGTAAATGTTACTGTGGAGGGCAATGTTCTTAGCCTATGGCCCCGAAATCTGTTTCCACTATTCATGTAAATGGTTTTATAACAATGAAACAAAATTCCTCCTTCTTTCTGGCAGCTCTGCTGTCAGAATATCTAACACGATTAGAAGTAAGAAATAGTGAGAGACAATGAAGAGGCACAATAGTAAATTTATGAACTTTTGAGAAATTCTGCCTTGTTCAATTTATATTTTAGTGCTCCTATAGTATTTCTTCTTCTGTCACATTAAATATTTGTTACTAATAAAGTTAAATATTGTATCTATTGGTACAGCATGCTTACAGCAGGAAAAAACCTCATAAGCTCAAGGTACAATATAACCTCTACAAATAAATGAGGCTAATGGCTCATTTCCAGAGTAGTAATTATGATCTTTGAAGGTAATCACTTTTACTTCCCTTTGCTAGATAAAACACCTCTTCTTACTTTACAGCTTGATATGTTTCTAAGAAATAAGTATTTTCATTTTTTCTGGATTTTTTCCCCCATGTTTTTGTACAGTAAAAAATGACAAATAGATGACAATAAGGCACTCAGTGCTCAACAGCCCCAAGTCTCTTGCTTTGACTGCTTAGTATTTACTGTTATGCTAATAGTTATTTCTTCCCATCGATGTGGTTGTGAAATGTGTCAAAGAGAGGATGGCAATCCTTTTCTCTTTATATGGTATGTCCTATCAGAGGAATTTAAAGTACTTTGCAGTTATTAATTAATGATCTGATCTGGTTTTCCAAATTAGAAACTCAGGAAGCTTCGGTGGCTTTACTTTCTTAAGTGAAGAATAAAGAAAAAATATCTCCCCAATGCTCTATTGCCTAATCCCAACCTTGCAACACTCCTTAGTTTCACTTAGTTTCAACACTTTGTGTGATAGTGCTGTGAACTAGATCAAAGAACTCGTATGACATGATAACTCTGCAATACAAATGTTCCTTAGGTTTCGGGTTTTTTTAAACTCAAACCAGTTCAGAGTGCAGCAGTTTTGCTGGTACATCTAGAAGCACAGAAACAGAAATGAAGTGTAACAGGCAGGAGAGGCAGGAGTATCTTAACCCAGTATTGTTCCAAGTCTGTAACGTGAAACCATGGCCTGGCATAACCTGTGAGTAGAAGATTTGCATGTGGAATCACCTCACCAATCTGCCACAGACTTCTCTTGCTTGTAGAAACTGCAATAATCTTTTAATAATTAATTGCAATTATTTTTTTAATAATCTTTTCAACAAGGTTTCAGTTTTCATCCCAGCTTATCTTAGCCAGCCTTGTCAGTGAAGCATACAAGCTTTTCTTTTAGCTACTTTCAAGCAAGTAGGTCAGGATTTCACCATTAGTGTGCTGCCTGCAGTCACACACCAAGTGTGCAGCAGAGCTGAGACTGGAGTTCAGCTCTTATGTGTGGTAGTTTTATGTTCTTGATTTCAGTGGAATCCTTGCTGATAACCACAGGTAGGAGGCAGAAAGCGGTCACGGTGTCTTGTTACCCTAACTTCAATGCTGTTTTGACGTAAGCCAAAGTTGAAATGTCATTGAGATTATCCATGTAGCTAAATGCTTTACTTACCTTATAGAGTATTGAGTCACAAACACAGAAGATGTCAATGATGACGGGATTTTCCAGCAGGGGAAGAAGATGGTCAGGCATTCCTTGCCAAAAATGTAATAAGAAATGCTGAATCTAAAGGAGTAGGAACCAGATTCATGGATGTAAATAATGCTTTCTTGGTTCCCTGTGCATACATACCAAGAATGTGTGCTCAAACAACCTTACCTCTTCAAAGTTCCCATTAATTGCATTGTCAAGGACACACTGACAGTGTGTTTTGTACATCATGATAAGAGTATCTACCTATTTTGGAAGAAAGAAAGATTAAACAGAATTTCTTAGCTCTCTCCTTTACTGCTCTAGTGATCTAGGCTTTTTTTTTTTCTCTACCTAGTATTTAAATATAGACTATAAACTGCATTACAATACGTATTTACAAATAGGCAGTCTGTATATCCAGAAGTGATGAGGACGTCAGTCATCTCTACTTTTTATCAACACCTTTAAGTCTCAATGCTGTTGCAAGATATGTAGCATCTGAACCTGTACACACTGTGAAAATGTGGATATCAAAGTAAGGCAATAGCTAGATTAGCCAGTCAGACGGTAAAGTAAATTCACCTTTCTGAAGCGAAGATTAATCCCAAAGAGTAGTGCAAGTTAATCATTAGGCTACTATAGGCGTCTATGAGTGTTCTGAAACATCATCTAGTTGGACAAATGAGAAAATAGCTGCCAGTCATTTGGTCAGAGTTTAATCATTGCCTTACACAAACTGAACTTTAAAAAGCAGAACTCCTTTTCAATTCATCATGCTAATTTATCTGAGTGGAGTGTTTCCTTATTTTAATAACTGTGCCGAGGTATTACAAGACTTAATAAAAAATGGCATCAGATTTTAAGATTTTGTAGCAAATTATAAAACAAGAAATTTATAAAGTATTTTAAGGGAAGAAAAATGATATCAAAACCATTCTTGTGGTCCAGAATCACAGGAAGTTTGTCACAGTTTGTGAATTTCTCCAGCAAACCAATACTGGGTTTTGAATTAGCCTAGCACTACCTTATTTCAAGACCATAAAGCATACAAATTTATTTAAAAACAGACCTTGCTGACTTTCCGAACTGCTTCTGTAACTACATGTCTTTGAAAAACAATGGCAAAGTGTGAGATTTGAGAATATTTAAAAGAATTTTTTTGAAGGGGTTGATGGAAGTTTAAAGTATGGATAAGTTTTCTTCAGAAACATAAAATGCAGAAATTATCATTTTAGTACAGACAGCTACATTTATGGACTCTCCAGAGTCTTGGGAGTTCAATGCAGGAGTCAAACTTTATGTATGGGCTCTCTTCAACAGAGTACCTGAATATCTTAGGGTTGCTAACCCTTGGTCAGATAAGCTGAAGGAGAGGAAAGACAGTAAGGAAAGAAAACAGAAATTAGGAAAGAGCAGCGATGAAAGAGAGAGCAGGAGAGACACAGAAATACATCTGTCTTCCCACAGTCTCCTCACAATTCCATGAATTACTCCCCAGACAGAGTCACCTGCAAAGCCCTGCTGGGCCCTCCTATATCTGTTTCCAACATCAAAGCAACTACATGCTGCTGACCCCAAAAATGAAGAGAAAATGAGTTACATCTTTATATTAATTGTTGGAGCAGTAAAATTCAGTTTTCCTTGCACTGCTATGTGGGGTCTGCAAGGAACCTCAAATGCTCTTCTGATTAAAATGTTATGAGAACGCTTTATATGTGAGAGATGTCAAATCACTGATGGAGACTATAGCAGCAGGTGATGCATCTTGCTGAGTACACCAGTTCTTGGGTTTTCTTTAGGAACTGTAATCTTTCCAGCTAAGATCTCTGTAGGACAGATGGCACCTTTGGTTTAGCTCCTCACAAAAGGAATTCTACGCTTCACTGCTTTCACAGAACAAACTTAAGGGGAAGGGCTTATAAAATAAAGAGCTTTAAAGCAACGTGTGTCCAGACATCCACCATCATGGCCTGTACTGGAGTCTAAATCAGAGTTTACACATTTACATCGTGTATCAAAAAGTTTTGAGCACAGTTCAGGGATGAAGCAGTCTGTAATGTGACCAGAAACACAGATGTAACACACAGGCAGAGAGCAGATTACATAAAACCCCTGTCAGCAGTATTTCTAACAGAACAGTTACCCTTAGGATAAACAATGCTGAGTATTGATTTGAGGAACAGGATTTTATTCATTATAAAAAAGATACATATATGCTTAGATTTTCACGATCTCCTTTCAAACAATTAATGAAAGTTCATATAATTATTTGTTTTGAATTATTTGTTCTGATCCAATCAGAATAAAATTTACCTTAAATCTAAAGGCATTTGCAATGAATGCAACTCTTGGTTATTTGTTTGTTTTGCTCTCCCCGTCTTACATACCATCAGTTCGTAAAATACTAGGTCAGTTAATAGGTAAATAATTCAACCACCTTTCCAGTGGAAAGCCAGTTAATCGGTGTTAGTAAAGGTTTGCCCCCTCTATAAATCAGTCACCTCTGTTTGATTATGGACATTTCTGGCTCTTTCATGTCAATACCTCAAAGGCTAAGATATGAAGAAACATTCTGTAGCAATTTTTGATCTTTAAGTCAGAAGAGAAGTAGCTCACATTTTACCTTGTCTTTAGAAATGCACGCTTGAAGCAAAAGATGTTGAGCACTTGGAAACTCTGGGAGAAGAGTTCCAGTTTTGGAACTCAGAGAATATTTACGAGTGAAACCACCCTGAAATGTAAGAAAAAAAAAACCAAAACAGGAACATTGAAATGGCTAATATAGCTTCAACTGAAACCAGAAATTCATACTAAACTTGTATATTATTTCATGAGCCTCTCAACATTCCAGAACATTTACACTCAGATAACGCTTCCAAAATATTGTTGCTTATCCAGATCTGGATTCTAGCTCAGGATGGTAATTAAATAGGTGCCTAGATCTAAATTCCACCAAATACAATCTTCAGTGTGATGCAGGCTTGGAGACACATTACTTCATGGAATTCTACAAGCTTTGGATCTAATCTTCGTTTAAAAATTAAAGCAGAATCCTACTCTCCTCTGTAGTATGGACTATGATATCCTCAAGGAGACCTTAATTATATTTAATAAGTATCTTTCTAGTGCAAGGATCTAGAGTAGTGGAGATATTACTGTTCTGCCCTGCTCACTTACTATTCTGATAGCACTGCAATAGTCATTTCTGCTGATTTACTGTGGTAAACATTATTTTAGTTTATCATAAAATTTGATGATATTTTATGGTGTTATGGATGTGATGGTGTGTAGGTTTTACGGACACTTCTGAACTAAGTATTATATAGCTCTCTGAGATTGTGGCACACTTGGTATGAAGCCCCATTTTCATAGTTCAATAAGAATAATATTCTCATCCATTTAGCATCCTCTGGTTACTTTGTTGAGATGTGGTCAATGCTAACCTGGAGACAAGATAAATTCCTCCTGACCGATGCTAAATTCTGCTGATCTGAGTGTTTCTTTCAGTTCTTAGAATTCACCTCTTAAGCCTCTTCAGCTTGTGACATCTGAAATATTGTAGACATATCTTGTACTAGTTACAGACTGAGAAAAGTTCTCGAATAATAATTACATGCTAGCCTTTGGAAAGATAAGATCAAAGGATGCAACAGCCCTGTATGTGTGGATACTGACCATGAAGCAGTATATGGTAAATGAACCCTTGTTTAGAATCCTAACATAACACTCTCATAAAATCTGATTGAGGCATTTGAACGGTACTTGAAGTGGCCTTTTCCTATCCCTTTGCATGCAGTCAGATTTCACTGAAGTGGGCATAGTAGGTATATAGCATAATATACAGTGCAAACATGTGCCAAAGGGAGTATTTTCCTATAAATGCTGTCTCACAAATTGGAAGCCTGTTTCAAGTGAAATTCTGTCAAATACCAAATTCGGAAAACTATAGCTGCAACTGACTTTTTAATCCTATATATATATATATATATCTCCCTAATTTTGCAAGGTTATATGTCTGCCAAAGCAAGGAATAAAACCACAGATTATGTAGTCACACTTTGTACGTGCTATCTACTATTTAAATACATATAAATCTCTAAATCAAAGAAACTAGAAATTTAGAAACATCAGTACTTCTTTGCATCAATACTTTTGTAGTGTTATAATTGCCTATCAGTATCAGGAGGTTTGTCTTTTTTAATAACAGGAGTAATCTTAATGATTTTATTATGCAATTACCCATGAAATATATTAAAAGCTCTGATTAAAAGGGATTAGTTCATTTAAAAGAAGGCAGTGATGATGGTGGGAGGTTTAAGAGAAGATAATCTGCACTGTTTTTTACTTTGCTAATGGACTTATATGACTATGCCTCAGTTCTAGGCTTAATATTTTAACTCACTGCCACTTGCCCTTTCAATTTAATGCCATCTGTTTCTAATGGCCATTTAACATTAAGATAATGACAGTAATATTATCTGCCTAATTAACCATGCAGACTCTAATGGTGCACTAACTGGTTTAGATAAAAGAATTTGCTGATATCTCCCCCTACAGAGAGAATACTAGAAAATGTGATAAAACATACCAGAAGTAAACAGTGTCCCTGGCACTCAATAAGTGTTCATTCAAATGCCATTTACTCAGTATATTTAGACAATCAGTGCTTTAACATCTTTTCAATGTTTTTACGTTCCTACTGAGAATTACATCTTATGCAATCATTGTAAATCTTTCTGGAATACCTAATTGCATGTACTTTCACACAAATGAATAAGGATATATCACCTGTTCACTTTAATGGAAAGTATGATGCCAAATTTTCAGTACGTTGAGATTGTTAAAATTCAGTTTTGACCATGAAAGAGTTTTTTTTTTTCTTTTAAGACTTGCCTGAATGATTTCAGGCAACACAGAGCTAGACAATCAAAAACTCATACTAATGTGCCCTTTTTAACTTATTTCCACCAATTTCTCTGTGATTCTTTTTCTGGGAGGACAAAAATACAGAATTTTGAGGCAGAAATGAGACTTTTGATTTATGAGACTTTCACCTCCCAAACAGACTGGGAATGCCACATCAGAGATCGATGTAAAAAAGCTTTTATTTCTGCTAAGGGAACCACAAATTTTCCATCCCAAAAATCTGAAAGAATGAATGCTGTAGTAATGTTCATGATTCCCTCAATATGCTGGGGATATCCCATGGCATAGCACTATCTTTTTTTGATAAGATAGCTGATTATCTGAACAAGGAAAATGAGTCAGACCTAATCTATCTGAACCTCACTAAAATACTTAACATGGTGTCACCATGGGAAATGATTAGTTATGTTGGTGAGACTGGGGATTAGTACAAGAATGTAAAATGTTTAACAAACTGACTCCAGCTGAAATGATAACAAGTTGTGTTGACAGGGAAACTAGTGGGTTGAAAAGGGATTGAAGTGAAGATTCTCAAAGATCAGGCTTGGGGCTGATCTCATTGAACATTTCATTAATCAAATTGGCTGACATGAGCTAATGAAATCATCAGTAAAGAGGAAGACCAAGAGGTCATGTAGAAAGATCTGGATGGCTTTGAGATAATGGCAATAAAGGGGATGAAAATCAATAGACCAAAGCTACACTCTCAGGGACCAATAAGTATTTCTTCTATCAGCTAGGATAGGAGTTGCTTATCTGGAAATGAAAAAGGAGAAAGACTTGCCATGTATCAGTCGATCACAGAGGGTATATTTAGTCTAGTAAATTAAATGGTGTGAGGAAACATTCCCAGGCAATACTGGGACAGTATAATTCAGAATGGCCCCTGGCATTCTTTTGATCCATGCCAGTCAGCAGTCTCCTGAACAATTCCCGGTCATGCTTCAACTGTTTCAACATGCTAGGGAATTTTCTCTGTTGCAATGTGGCTGAGATGTGTCTATGTTGTTTTGTAGGTTCAGGATTATAATAACATGGATGCAGGCTATTCCATGCCAGTTGAATTCGGTGTCAAAGAACAATCCTGGGAGCAATCCTTAACTCTTAATGTACTATAAGCCATCATTTTCTGATATAAATATGACCAGAAAGACAGTGACTATACCATAGTATACAGTAGTGAAAATGTAGGCTACTTGTGGAAAAAAGAAAAATAAAACAAAAAGCAAATGCAGTTCTAAGGTTCATCACAAGGGATATTTCCAACAGAAACTGAAGACATGACATTTACAAGATTTTATGGGTTTTTTTCCTATAAAGATATTCAAATTGGAACAAGTACAGTGAAAGGCTATAAGGCTGATCAGAAGTGACCAAAAACTGCTGGTTGTTCCACCTGGCAAGCAAAAGTAGCAAAAAGACATATCACAGTAAAGTGTCACAAAGGGGAAAAAAATAGAGAAATATAATCCTGACCAAGTTTAAAATTCAGTTTATTAGAAAAAAAAACCATCTTTTTGGCTTCCAAATAAGATTCTGAAAAAGCCCTCCTGCACAATTAATGGATGCAAAAAAAAAAAAGCTAGAGCTTGAGCCTTTGCGTTAAGAGGGTCTGTTATGAAATTCTGTGGTTCCAGAGAACTGATTTGGAACAGGAACACCAGCAGGTGCCTTCCAATCTCATTTTTCTTTGAAAATGAAAATACTCAGCTTCACAAAAAAAAAAAAAAAAAAAAAAAAGTTCTGTAGTCTATTCTTTAATGAAAAATATTTTAATTTTCAAAGAAATTAATGTGAAAAAAACCACACATCACATAATATAGGGAATACAACAGAAGTGAAAGGAAACAGACTAATGCACTTACCTCATTCTTTAACTTGCTTCCAGAGAACCTTTGAAAATAAACACATTTGATAATTTTTTCATAAGCAGAACTTTTTTACAGTTTGTATATATATATAGATACATAAAATAGATCAATTAGAAAAATGATCACATTTCTCTTAATGTAACTATAATAAAAATCATGTTCTTTTCTTAACTTCTTCCATTGGTTTACCTGAGAATATCAGGAGACCTGCTGGTGTCTTCTAAAACATGAAGATTCAGATCATTGATCAAAGAATAAAGCAGAATACCAAGTTTTGTTTTTTAATTTGGATCTTTGCTATGTCACAAATAGCAAAAGGGTGGCATAGGTGCAAGTCCATAAGGCCTTTACCAGGAAATACATAAAGTTTTTGATACAGCTGAGTAAATTCAGTGTAGAAAAAATACACCCTATTAAGAAACCAATTGAGGGATTCCCAATGAAGTCATTAGACTATCAGGCAACTCTTCAGTGCAGAAATTAGAAAGCACACATTTTAAATTATAGCTACTAAACTAGAGAATGTATAATGACAGAGATTCTAATGGATCGGTATAATGATAAATGTTGTTTGATTATTATTTCCTGTTCTGCTAGCTGCCAACTGATAAGATACCGTGGGCAACATGAAGTCTTATAGTTATTAGCATCAATATTGTAAACTCGTGCTGTTGAGATGCTCTGTTGTCAGGACAGAAAAACAGAGGCTGAGTGGTTGTGGAATTCCTCCTGCCCAGGCCAGGCACAGGTGCCTGACAGTTCCCTTCACCTGGTGATCCAGCAGATGTTACCTGGAGTTCCCTTGGTTGTTGATGGATGATTATGAAAGAAGGCATCACTCAGTTATTACAACATGGAGCTAATTAACTGCATAGCTGGATGTATTCATTACGGACTGTGGATTTCCACGTGTGCACCAAAATGTACACAGCATGTACAGCAAAAACATGAGGCAGTATCTGCTAGCTAAAGCTACCCTTTACACAGTGCTGTGGATACTAATGATTTTCAGTGTCAGTTATGCTCCTTTCACAAGTGCAAGGCTTGATATTTAAAGGAACCGGGAGGTCAAATTTACAGTGGAATTTATGGTTTCAGGCATCCGCAACACTGCATCTGAAGGATATAGTACTCATCTCAATTATTAGGTAATATTTAGGATATTAATACATATATGCCAATTAAGTTTGAAACGGCAATAGTGTCCAATATTTAGGCAACTAAACTGAAGCCCATCGACACTTTTAATCTTTTGACAAGCTGTCATCTAACACACAGGCCTTGGGATAAAGGCCTCCATATGCCTGTATTTGTGCATGGACATTAGTGGGATCTGATACCATTAACAACCCATATACTTTCCCTGACTATTTCTGCCCCAAGCATGATCCAGGAGCCATTTTTATAGCTTGCCTACCAGAACAGACAAAAGACAAAGATTGTTTTATAGTGGATTATTATACGCAGCAGACAGCAACTGGGAGATTTGCTCTCAGTTTTGTATCCCTATACTGCCTGACACTTTCCCCATCCAGAAGCTTGTTCACAACCCCAGGCTACTGCATCAGACAAATCACACAGACAAATCACACGGATACTCTTCAGACAAATAAATCCAACCACAATGATGGCCCAGACTGTGCAATATGATCATTTGAGCTAAATAAACCAGCAAGGCAATTTGACTGCTGGACCCTGACAATTCCACATCTCATACATGAGAGCACAAGTACTAATATAAAGAAAAGGTCCCTAACTAGTGAATCTAGTCAATGCCGTGAGTACTCCTGAAAATCTTAGAGACTGTCTGTGCCATCTTCATGTCAGTGTACACTGTTGGAAATCCAGTCGTGGGGAATTTTACAGAACCTCCTCTTTCTTTGCATTCACTGCTGCTAGACTGTGCAAGGACAGAAAAGGGCACTGGCTGACATAAAGCTGAGGACTAAGCGTGATTATACTTCCTAACATGAAAAGAACTGTCTTTTAGCCAATTAAATGAGCAATCCGTTCAAGATAATTCTGTGTTATGAAAGAACCTCATCTCACTATGTACCAGCAACACTTCTGCAGCTCTGGATAAAATACTGGACAAGGAAATGGCATATTCCAGTCTATTATACCTTAAGTCCTGTGGTGGAGAGATCAGTCCTTTTAAGCATCACTGGCAACAATACCCTCAATTTTTGCACTTGTAGTACTCTTTGGGAAAAGTCTCTTTGGATATAACCTAAATCTGCCAGAGGTTGAATTCTCTTTGTGTGATTATAAACTCATTTATTCCTTTCCTTTCTCAGAGTCCCCACTTATACAGGTATACTGCCGCAGACAATGAAAGCCATCATTCAAGCCATATGTGAATAGAGACATTTGTTTTACGAACTATTAATCTTTGGCAAACCAACAGGCAGCTATCGTAACGTATTGATCCTGCTAGCTGTCCCTTAAATAAATATAATTAGAGCTTCCTGGGTTAGGTTTAAACTGATATTAGCCAGTCAAAGGACCTGTAAATATTAATCTACACTGACCCCTCCCTCCTGCCCACAGGTGCCGGCTTCACACCATTCTCCAGACGTTTCATAGTAGGAAGCTGTCCCGGGGAAAGAACTCAGAGTGACACACAAACAAAAAAAATGAGGCAAGTGCTCTAGAAATGGTGTTTTGCTGCCTCATACACACTTGAACAAATCCTCTGCTGTTAGAAGTTGATGCAGCTCTATACTGAGTGCAGTGGGGACATACTGGAAGACACCAGCAAAATATCTACATCAATCTCTTAAAATGAAATCAGTGTCTTTAGGGAGTAAACTGGTACTGAAATCTAGGAATGTCAGACATAGAGCTACACAGCAATAGTAGTTCTGGTACCCACAAAAATGAGTGTCCTTCAAATACCTTCCTAAGGGAAGATTAAAGTTAGACCTTCACTACGTCTCAGAAGTTATATTATTGTACCTGGTTAAGCCTTTTCCAGAATACACAGAATGGTAGTATGCACTGCTTTCTTTAATGCCAATTCCATAATAGTGATACCTGTGGGGGAAAAAAAAAAAAAGGAGGAGTGTTTATGAATGACATGTCAAGTAAAGCAAACTCTCAGATTGATTTTCAATGCTTTCTGAAAACTTTTCTTAACAGTGTCTATCAATTCCTTTCACTGACATGGAACAAAATTTGGACTCATAGAAAACAGTATTGTTATGACTTGATCCAAAGTTCAAGGCTAGGATCTTCTTTAAATTTAAAACACTTTCACAAGAATATAGGTGGAACAGCAAATCTTCTAGAAACATGTTACATCTCTTTTCCCAATATAGGTGGAACAGCAAATCTTCTAGAAAAATGTTACATCTCTTTTCCCTAATACGCATTCATTTTCATTTTATTTCATTTCTTGAAAGGGTGCAGGTTTTGATCTTCTGGGTTTATTTTATCAGGCTTTCCACTGTTACATTTATACAGTTCCACAGAGCACTTTTCATTTGAAAGTAATTTGCTGATGTACCTTATAAATTAGCGTTCATACTCCTATGACTAAAAATGATAACATGTCATTCATTCATTCTTCTCTCATGTTGTAGGCTGACTAACTCTGAATTATTTAGCCACTTAAGCCGTTCTCATCCACATTTGTCTCCCTTGCCCCTCTCCTGGACATGACTGCTCCCAAATAGATCTGTAAGAAAGAAACACTTGCCTGTTGCTGAGGCTCTGCAGTGCTTAGACCAAAACCTCAACCAAAGACACTAAAGAGGGTGAGACAGTGCTAAGAAAACTGGCTATGCAGTAGCTAGCTATCGCTTTCCACTGATTTTTCTACAAAAGGAGTGACCTTTGGTAGAAAGGCAGCAGAGCAGACTGAGGGTAGCTCTGTTTTTACTGGTCATAGCAAAGTTTGCTTGTCTTGAGTTCATCTATCAAAGGTGATAGGCCCCGTCTTATAAATTACACTCAATAGATTTAAAAATTGATTGTGTTAAACCAAATTGGTCAAAGAATGTTATAGACAGTAACTGAACTTCTTTTTTTTTTTTTTTTTAATTGAAAGTAACTTGAAAACACCATGGCAGCTGGTTGAACTCCTTCAAAGTAACACTTGCAGTTCACATACCTTACATGTAAACCAATACTAACACTTTGCAATGCATTACGCTAATTTTGCTGTAACTTCTCAAAATCTTTAAGAAACGCACTCTTAAGACACAAAGCCCCCAGGAAATAGAACACATAAACAAAAGTTTTCAGCTCATCTCTGCTGTTCCTGGTGATGCCCATTAAAAATAATCCCAATCTTTTTGCTCTTGTATAGGACAGTCACCGATAAGAATAAAAACCTCAAATGTTTTATATTCACAAAGCTGACTAAAGGCATTAGATACGAATGATATTTAAGAAAACATTCATTAGGGTGATACACTTGCTTAGCCCAGGTAGCTTTGAAAAACTCAGCTGAAGTAGTCATTCTCTTTCCAGACAGTCTGTTGTGTGCATTCAGGATTTTACAGCCAGGAAATGTGACAGAAAGTGGCTGCTGTTAGACGTCATAGATTTTACTGTTTGCCTGAAACTGATAAGTCTACATAACACCACTAGATCGCAGTGGTATCTGGAAACCCATAGGAAGGCTAAAAGGTTCTCCCTTATTTTTTTGCTGTTAGTTTTCTTGCCCTGTAAGCACATTTTTCTGAGGGATGATGATGTGGTGAACTGACCATTTTTAAACACCTGTTAATACTTGGAAGCTCAGACACAGGACCATCTGCTCATAACTGTTCCATTTTTATCCATTCAAGTCAGAGTTGTCTGATCAAAATAAAGTGACACCTCAAGGTGGTTTAGAATGCCAATAGGACCTTTCATTAAATGTCATAATGCTAGACTGCTGTCCTCCAGTTCACATAACTACCATGTCACCTATGTTGTGAGTTCAAGTCCTCCAGGTTTTCAAACACTGCTTTTGTTTTAGGAGTATTAAACAGATAGATGTGGGCAAAAGACCTGGATCTGGAAATTGCTAATATTTGACAAGAGTTCTGACAGAAATCCTAAAGGCATGAACAAGTTTTTCTTCTTTCAGAAAAAATAAGTAATTTTAGATGTGACACAAAAGGTATTAAAATATTTATGTTTGGATTCTGTGAAATAACAGCATTTACTTAGTCATTGAACAGGTTCTGCACTGAACAGGGTGAGAAAAAAAAAAACAAACCAGAGCTGTGACTGCTTCTTTAACAATGTAATCTGCACATTTGTCATTGGCCATGTAAGCAAGCAGTTGCTTACATCTCATTCCAATACCCTAAATCTCCCAGTTTCAACTACACTGCATTTTTAAAATTCTAGAAATAAAACTTCACACTTTCATCACAAATTTGGAATTCCCTCCTGCTAAATTCGGATCAAGCCAGACTCAAAGAAAAGCACTACTTCTTTACAAAGTTAGCTTCCATACCTAGATTATTCAACATCTAATTCAATACTTGGGCTAGAAACAGGAACTGTAGTATGATTTGGATTCTTAGGTTTCCAGTGGTAGGCACTATAGTTGTTCCTGCTCTGGGATGCCTCAAGATATCAGAATTTACTATAATTACTTTTTTTTAATGTAGAGGATAGGTGTTTTCAGCACCTATTCTCTGTGTATTAAAAGCATAGCTCTTATCATTCTGATTTCTTTCAGTGATTCATGTAGGTGAATCCTTAGTACTAAAAATACATCTTTCCAGTCATGACACAGAAGCAATTAAAAAAATTCTAATCTGTACTTTTCAAGCTCTATCTGGCATGTTTCATAGAGTTACAAGGTCTGGAAATTTTTTTTCATTGCCAAGCCAAAGTCATTAGCCGAGCAGCTTGCTTTAGGCTTCATGTTGAGAGTAGTATACCCATCCCAGACACATTAACAGCTTTAACCTACAACTCCAAGTACCTTCTTTCTGTCTCATTATATGCATATTTCTATATATATGTACAGTACATATGCATTTTACTATTTATATTTCTATTGTATAATTAATTAAATGGAACCAGTCATTATAAGGAACTTATTCTCAATTTTTGTAACAAACCTTTTAAGAAAATAAGCTGAACTGCTTTCCTCTTTTAATTTCAGCGGTTTGTTGTAACATATGTTCCTATGCAACTAGTAGCCCTGATTTTAGCATACACTGACACAAATGATAGCTGATAAGGAAATGATAGGCTTAAGCTGTTCAGGGACTTGCAATAACTTGTTATCACAGGCCCAGCTGTCATATCAGTTTTATTAACCCACTAAATCACTCCTAATAAATAAGATAATAGTTTTCAGACATGATGGATAAAAGCTAAGATTCATCACTGATCAAAGTCTACAAAGAAATTAAATTGTAACTTGAGCTCAAACAGACTTCTGTGATATATACTGAGCAGTATGTACATTTTCCCGAATAGCTGCTCTAGGTAATCCATTATAACTGAATTATAGCAGTGTCCACAGTAGGTTCAACATTACCTATGCAAAAGGGCAGATTCAGAAACTGCTGCACAGGCAACTGCTGATAATGAAATACTAATCTAAGACAGCAGTGTGCAGTAATTACCGTGCTGGGTCTTCTTCCACTTAGCAGGAATATAGAAAACTTCCCCTACATTCATCAACCTGAAGCGTTTAGCATATGAGAGATGTTAATCGAATTGTGTCCAACAAGTCCAATTGTACCTTCTTGGCCAAATGTTTAAATGAGTGTTTTAGTATGGATGCTTTTGTACAAATGGGTTGTTGGATGTAAACACATAGAGAGAGACTCTGACTCAAGGTCCTAGGATTTATTAGACTCTGGTTTAAGTCTCTCCTTTCTGGAACTGGAGATGACAAATGCTACTTGGAATCAGAGGAGGAACTAACATCTGTGTATCTCACACCTTATAACAACACATGTATCCTATGCCTTAGAGCAGGAGTTCTTTCTCAAATCAAATTCATGCTTATGACAATGCTAGAAAGAGCCTGGCCTTGTTTCTTTGTGGAAGAAAAGCAATTTCTGTGACCTTGAAGATGATGGAAAAGGAAACTGGTTTTCTTTGCTTTCTTCTGACCACAGCCAGGCTCTATCAATACATTACCATGTATGCATGCAGTGTCCAGTAAGGTACTTTATTCTTGAGGAGTTAACTTTTCTTTGCAATAAGAACAATGATTCCATTGGAAAGGAACCGTCTTTTTCCTTTCGTGCTCTTGCTGCATCTGGCTCAGTAGAGCCCTGGACAATGATCAGAGGTCCTAGACCTCTGTCAGAAGTAGTTAGTACTATTACTGCTCCTACTAACACATTACATCGAAATAATGATAGCAACAACAGAAATAAAGCAATGTCACTACACTACCATGCTTAAACACATAGGATTTAGTTGCTAGTGAGAAGTGTCTCTTACCAGTCGCAGTAACCCAGCTTTGTTCCACACAGAAACAGGTTACAACATCTAGAGTTCATGCTGACATAAAAGCAGAAGGTCATTTAACAAAACTGATGGAGTGTCCCTTAATTTACTGATTAATTTCATGGAAATACTTCTGTAAATGATGTTTGTGTGACTAACTGCTACCTGGTGAAAGTAAAAATGAATTTGCTCTTCAGCAAGTCTGTGGTTCTGAGGGGAATATGGTGCACAATATCAGAGACAGAAAAATAACTAACTACAACCAGAGATCATTATTTATAGTGCCCTTTCTCTATGGCTACTTGCTGCTGCATCCAGTTCAGAGACTGGAGATATTGTCACTTGTGCCTTTTATGAGGTCCCTTTTTTGTACAGTAAGAACAGTGTAAATGTATCTTAGTGGAAAGGAGAATTGCAGAGGAAAAGTCTCTGAGGAAAAAAAAGAAAAAGAAATGCCAGATGTTCAAACAAAACCTGCTGATGCCTTATACCTTTGAGGAAATTGCTGAAGAACAGTTAATCCATATGAAAATATGGTACATAACACCAAGGTCAGTAGGGATATGAGATCTGCCAGAGAAACACTGGGCATGAGGGATTTCTGTGCTAATACTGTTAAAAGTCTTAGAGAAAAGGGGAATATAGTGACACATGTCCAAACAATTAATTTTGTACCTAGATTCCCATGTCAAAAGCTAGGTTTGAAACATACTCCTTTACTTAATAAAGGTTGACTTACTGTGCTAGATTATGCAGACACGTGATACATTTTCGAAGTCTGAATCATGATTGGATGATGTTTATCAATTCCTTAAATATGTCAGAACAAAACCATAACAAGTATTTGGGAAGCTTTTTCCCTTGTATTATCTCATTCACTGTAACTTGAAAGTGGTTCTCCAAATATGTTGGGTTATGAACCTAAGACTTAACCAAGGCATCGATGAATTAGTAGGTTGTCAAGTATTCCCACAGAGACTGTGAATGCCAGATCTCCTAAAATCTTAAACACAACACCAGCACAAATGTCCCATCTGCAAAGCTCAGTGTCTACACAGCTTATGCCTGTAACCACAGCTGAACTTCATCACAGCAGACAGTACTCCGCTTTTCCCCTATAAATAACCTTTCTAAAAGCAACTCAAACCCCCTCTATTCAGCATCTATAGGTCATACAAAAAGAGGAATTAACTTCCATTCCTGTTTTCCTCTCTACAGTGCAGATTGTGTACTCTCTTCTGAAAGAAAATCAATGGATCATGAATTTTTAAGACTGTGACAGAAACTATGCAAAAACTGTCCCCTGTTAAGAAAGGAAAAATATTTTATACAGGCTTTATTTGCTTTGATTTTTACTAATGATTATTTAAAATAAATACTTGAGACATTCTCAAGAAATAGAAAGCCTTTGTAAAAATTTGGAATTTAACTTCTTCCCCACCATTGTTTATACTGTAACAAACCCTAAAATTCATGAATTACATCTCCTATGCACTCTTCAGTAAAACTAAGGTGGAATCAACTGTCTCTCATATTTCTAAGGAAGGAATAAAACCAAGCATAACAATATGAAACAATCCCCGCAAATTATAAAAGTAAATAATGCATCTTTCAGACATCCCTATTATATTGTGAAGCACTTAGGAAAACCAGTGTCTTGTAGTTATTTTCCTTTTCAGTCTTCTTTGGAGTTGTGCTCATAAATTGCTGGAAAACAAGAGTAACTTTGTCTTTCAAGGATAAGTTATTCAAAATAAAGTTTTCCCAATCAGATGTTTGAGTTTCTTCTATTACTACCAATATTCTGGTTTTCTATTTTATTCATTAGCAAAATGTCTCTTTGCACATTTTCTGGGCTTTAGTTCTGTTTCAGTAAACCATCAACTCTTTGTGCTTTTTTTAATAAATCAAGGGTAGTTTCATGAATCTTATTCAGTAAGTACATAAACACATTTGTAATTTTAAGCATGAGAAAAATTCTAGGGCTGCTCACATATATGAAGGCATGCATCTCCCAAAATAAAGGCAATAACAGTAAGCGTTTAATTTCTGTGTATACACACAAAGCTGGGCACAATATTTATCCTAATTTGTTCCTTGCTGCAATGTTTTACTTTTAGGAAAACATATTTTGAAATTAATAGAAATAGGTGGATAAGGATCTGGTCTAAATTTGATTTGGGATTGAAAACCATTAAGTTTTTGAAGAGTTTCTTTAAAAGAAGAAAACTCTTTAACTAGTCCTATTTTATGTTGAATGGTATGGGTACACTATTTTAGGTTTAAATATTTTTTGAACTGTATATAGATGAACACTGAAATGACAGTTAAAAGCACAACAGTCAGAAAAGCTCAGAGTCAGTCTTGGCTTCAGGCAATACAGAAAACTGTTGTATTTGTGACTCCCCAAACAGGGACAGAAGTTTCCTAGAATTACCTAACTCACAGTGTGACATTATCAATATCCTAGAGCATTATTTTGACTTCCCTACATTTCTTACATAAATATACAACACAGTTTTATTTCCTTAAGAAGTAGCATTCCCCTATTTAAAAAAAAAAAAAAAAAACAAAAAAACAACAAAACAAACAAAAAAAACCCCAAACAAACACAAAATCAGATTGGGGACAATTCCTTAGTCCTTCTTCAGTGTTCTTGATAATAGGTCATATGAGGGAGGGTGGATGTAGGGAAGTATGTTGTTACCACTGGGCACCACAGTTTTACACTAACTTTATCGTGTCCAAAAGCATGACATCAGAGCCAGAACTAACAACAATGTCACAACAAGTGACATACAATTATCTGCAATCTATTCCTAGAGTATAATATTCCACACAGCAAATATACAGATGAATTGGATATATTATTTATGAAATGACTGCACGATAGGTTTTGTACTTTTGAGTTTTTATAAATTACCCATAATAAAGAGCAGACATATACCTTCTTCTCAATTTAAGGCAATGTTTTTTTTCTAGTGTCTTTAATCCATATTGTTACATAGAGAACACAGTGAAAGTTGTTAGGTTTGCAAATGGCAAATAAAATCACAGTTCATTTACACACTATTTATAGAAAGATGTGCAGCTATAGCAAACATATGTGCATTATGTAAGTGTTTATATAGAACATTTTGACATATATTTGCAACAAATGCATGGCTCTCTAAATATAATGGCAAGTTTTAGAAGCTTAATCAGCTTAATTTTAGAAATTATGCCTGCTGCAATGTTTTCAAACTCTGTATCAGTTTCATCATGCACAGGAAAGTTACCACTTGCAGCATGTCACTTTATGAATAAAGTTCCCTACCAGTTAATATATATTATGGAGACACGAAAATACACGTAGTTCCTCAAATGTATTATCTAAGTGGATACACAGATAACTGCGCCTTACTTTGAATGGCCCCTTGTTCCAAGCCGCCTTGTGGTGAGGAGCGGAAATTTCTGGCGAATGGTCTAAAGAGAAAATAATTGTATTAATTTCTAACATTGCTACTCTTTCTTAGCAATCTGTTCACAGAAAAGTCATAGTGCAAGCCTATGGTCTAATGTAGTCCATAAATAAATATTTGTGACATTTCTGTCACAACATAAACAATTAAGCACGTTTCACACTGCTGGGGTCCTTCTATCCTCATCCACCTTACATATCTCCATCTCATGCATTCCCAGTGTTATCACCCATAAATTCCTTCCCACCTGTTCTTGATTTTCGATTTCACTTCTACAATTTAAAATCGAGTTTTCTTACAGGTCCCTAAAGTGCAACTGTATCTTTTGGTTCAGAGATCTAAACAGAACCCAGGGAAAGATCTGCCCTTTAGCTATTCTGTTTTCAAAGCACATCAAGCAAAGTATTCTGCCACTGGACTCCACAGGTTGAGATAGTGCCCTAAACACATCTTATTCTTCCTGTAAAAAATAATGCTTAAGGCAAAAGGTTTACTACATAAAAAAGTAACTCAGTAATAGAGGTACATCTAATAGCTGGATCACTATCGAAACAATGTTTAAATGGAAAGCTATTGTCTTCCTCATTTAAATTGAATCTGTGTAATGAAAATTAGATATACACTCTCTCAGTATATCCAATTCAAGAGGAAAAAATTAGTAAGTGAACATTTTATGAACTGGATTTAAAATCCATTATTATTATTTAATTAAATTAATGCATTTTGCTATGTATGAGCAATGACTGGATCTGTAGTGTTTAAAAAAAAGATGATCTTGGAAGCATTTTTGGTTTCGTGTTTCACTAACTACTCAGGATTTAATTTGGAGAGTTCACATCTCCCTTTCATTAAATCATTTCAGGATTAATTGTAGGGAAGGGTAGAAAAGGGGATGAATCAACAATTTTTCATTCAGGAGCTCTTTGTGTTATTAATTTTTATTCCCTTCTTGTATTGCTACTTGTGTCACATCTCACTTTACACACTGCCTTTAGTATAATTAAAAGTATCTTCTATGTCAGATACGGTTTTGTGTAAAGAACCCAATTAATGTCAACATCAAAAAGAAAAAAACTAAAGCTCTCAGAGAGGATGAATTTTTCTTTTTTTTTTTTTTTTTGCATGACATAACAATAAATCAAAGGAAATTCCAGTTTCATTCTCCTAAAGCTGATGTCATGAAATCCCTTCATATGGAACAGTACAGCTAGTCTGATTCCACGTACATTAGCAGCAGAAAATGTGAATTTGAGAGGAATTTTGACACAGGTGTTATAAATTCTTATCCTATCAAAGATTTAATCGAACAAAGTATGAAGGCATTTACTCTTTACCTTCCCAAAAGTTGCAGCACAGGCAGGTTCCAGCTTCTCTTTTCTGCAGAAGTCTAAATAATGCGCATAAAGAATGCATCTTGGTAAACAAACTCCTTCACAGACAATGTAGTTTTCTTCCAGCCTGCACAGAGAAAGAAACTGATAGGGTAAGAAGCAACATGCCATGTCTCCCAATTTCATTTTAACTCTGGTTTTTGGTATTGCTCTCTTTTTTAAATTAATTTTATTTTACTGAAGAATTCCACAAGAGCACACAAAGGACTTCCTCCTGAATAAGACAGGCACTACAGAGCAAGTCCATGCTTGGTGCTTAGGTTAGTTGCAGACTACGGAAAACATGGGGATGGGTCATTTTCCTTGAGTCTTTTTCAATGTCTCAACTTTTTTGCTTTATAAAAATAATAACATGATCTTCACCTAAAAGCCAGCCTTGCTCTGAAAATAAGAACACTAACTAGACTATAAAAGACGTGGGTTTAAGTCTGTCCTTGGAATAGAGCAGGGGCTTGAACTTGCATCTTCTGACCCACTCTAACTTTAACACCCAGGCTAAGGTCTCTTTTCTTCCTACGTTTGTTTTTTAATTTCTATGCTGGACCTGGGACTGTTTCTTAAGCAAATTGTATTGAAAAGCAAAAAACTTGGGTTTTTTGAAGGGAGTGTAGCTTCCCAATCAGTTTACAGAACACCAGTGCCTAGTGATGGTCATTAAAGTGAAATTTTAAAAACTGAAATAAAAAAATGGTTGTCTTCACTTGACTAGAACTCTTGGTGACAGATGGGTATTTCACTGTTGTCCTGTTTCTTTTCTTTATCAGTTTACATTATTTGCTACTCCTGGGATTATGTGCAATAAATTTATTTCTCAAATTACACGAATCTGTAAGAAAATACTGTGTAGTAAAAGCTGCACACTGAATAATTTTGCACTGACTCACCAGACTCAAACCCCTACCATTTACACTCAGAAGTCAGATGTAAACTAGATTAAGAAACTGGATAATTTGGATTGTTCTTATTTTTCAGTTTGAAAAAAAAAAAAAACAGAACAACTAGATTCACAGTCTGCATTTGGTAACTAAATTCCCATTTAATTCAGCAGCACTCCTTGCTGATTTCAAGTGTACTTGCATAGAAACATTTCCCAATTAATGTCTGCAGAATTTGACCTCTAATTTGGTTAATTTTTGCCCAGATAAATGAAGTAAAGTTAGGGCTTCTGTGGATGGTATAATAAATGTAAAAAAAAAAAATACAGTATAAGGCAGTGACAGTCACAGCCTTAAAGGATAATTAAAATATCCATTCACAAATGTAAGTAATGTTTCATTACTATTTTTTCGATACATTTCACCAATAGCCACATACAGTGAGGCTCTGACAGATTTCTGTTAACTGCTAAACCTCTGCTCATTTAAAAAAAAAAAATAAAATTTGGGAGTGGATGTCCTGATATTGTAGACGACGTCTATTAAAATAAATAACTAAATAACTAAATAATAACCAAGGAAGAAGCCGCGGGGTGTCCCCGCCGAGGGAACAGTGGCTCCGGGCGCGGGGACTCTGCCTCCACGGCCGGCCCGGGGCAGGGGCGGGCAGCGGGGTCCTGCCTCTGCCGCCGAAGCCCTACCATTGCAGGGTGAGCTGCGTCTGCTTCTTCTTGTCCTTCATGATCTGCGTGATGCTCTTCTTCGCAGACGGGCTCTGGTCCGCGGCTTTTAGTGCGCCGTCGCGAGCGTCTGCATCCTCTTCTTCCGAGGAGAGGGCTTCGCTGTTAAAGCGTGTTTCTGAGAGCCAAGGCGGGGACAAGAGAAACCCAAGGGCATCGTTACGGTCAGGCAGCACGCCGCACGCCGCCTCCTCCCGACGCCACCGCCGTTTAACCGGCCGCCCTACCCGCCGCTGCCGGAGGGGACGGGCCCGGCCGCCCCAAGGCCAGGCAGCCGCACACGCCTTACCTCACGTCCCCGCCGGAGCCCGAGCAGCAGCGACGATCCGGGCACCTCCCGCGCCTCGCCCTGAGTGCCCGCACCCGCCTTGGCCGCCGGCCCACAAGGGAACGCTGCCGCCACCCCGTCTCTTACCTGACTTGATACCGGAGGGGAGCGCCGGCTCCGGGAGCCCCCTCTCGGCGCCCGCCGCGGCGCACAGCCCCTCCTCGGAGTAGGGCAGCAAGCCTCGCCCCACCGAGTCGGCGTAGCAATCCTCCTGCGCGGCCGAGGACACAGCCTGCGCGGCCGGGAGGTGCAGGAAGGCGTCCTCTTGCTCGGGTCCCTTGGCCATGCTCCTCACTGGTGCCTGCTCTGCCTCTCCGCGGCGCGGGCGGCGCCCATGGGCGGCGGCAGGGGACGGGACGGGGCGGGCGCGGTGGCGGCGGTCGTTGGTGCGGGAGCTCTGGCACCTCGGCGGGAGAAGGTGTCAGCCAAGCGCCGCCGCCGGTAGCGTGAAGGGGAGGAGAGGCGCGGCGGGGGCGGCGTGGGACAGGTGTGCCCTACGGCGCCTTCCAGGGAGGTTGCATGGCTGCTTCGCGGGCAGAGGCGGCCGGGGCCGCGGACGCCACCCGCTCCTCACGGCAGCTCTCCCGCACCCGCGGGAGGATGAGGTCCCGGAGGTCGCTGTCGGTCCGCAGCGGGGAGGTCCCTCCGTTCCTGCTTTCAGCCTCCTTGCCCGCCGCGGTGCTCAGTCAGGCTGGTTGCGCCTGGTCGGGAGGGGACGAGGCACTACTGAAAGCCCGGGAAGTTGAGAGGAGTCGTTCCAGAGCCGATCTGCCGGGGGACTTAATGATTAACTCCCGCCAGCCGTAGCTCTCGTTCTGTGCCGGAGCAGCAGCTCTCGGCCCACCGCCCCGCCACGGCGAAGGCAAGGGGGAGGCCGCGGGGGCTCCCGCATCCTTTTCGGATGAGGGCGAGGGGCTCCCGACGGGCGCTCTGCTTCTCGCAGCAGCCGCTCGACAGACACAAGGCCAAGAGGGGGAGCCGGCCGTGGCTGGCAGGCTCTTGGGCACCGTCTGTTGCTGTCAGCGTTTTGTTATTTCCCAGTGTAGTTTTGCGGGTGTTGGAACAAAACATCTTGTTTTTGTACAAATAAATCATATTGCTCTGGCAGACGTGTCTTTGCTTTGCTCCATTTCATCATGCTGAGAGAGAGGGCAGGGGACGGTCACAGAAAGATGGTATCTGCTTTTTCCGGAGAGCAAAGGTGTCAGTAAGATGGAAAACGAGCCTGATCACTGCAACATCCACTGCTTTAATATGTCCTCATTAAAGCAAAATCTTGGGAGTTATGCTCCTCTTGGATAAGGACTGGGAAATTGTAGTGGTGGCAAGAAGCCCTGAAATGCTGTATCAGATGAATGTTAGAGGCATTCTTCTAGCCTTTAATTAGCATTGGGCTGTCACAGACACACAGCTCGCAAAGAGCTGTTCCTTCTCTCTTCCAAGCTTCTGTGGCACCTCAAGTCATTGTCAAGTGGTACAAAAGTCAAGTCATGTCACCAGTGGTACAAAACAGCAGAAATTACTACTTACACTCTTGAACAGATGTGTTACCAGAGCAGCTATCAGCTGTTGCATTCATATTTTAACAAAACCCCAGGTGTGCCCATATCTGACAAAAGGCCCAAAACCACATCATAAGTACACATGACAGACTTGAGAAATTAGAAGACCGGTGAGAGAGTCCCAGAGTAAAACATGGCACTTAGAACTTTCTGCTGCTTCTATTTAGGGACTGCTACTCATCTGAGCCAGCCTATGACTCTTGTCATTATGGGACTGTGCCTCCTATTGATAGCAGTGCTGTAGGTATGCTTGACAATGTGGGCATAGAGTCTTCAAGTTCGGTATCTTATCCTCTGCCACATGTTCCTACTGATGTTCTTGAAATTTTTGCTTATTTGGTCTCATTTTCATGGTCATGGACTATAGTACTGAAAGACTTGATGGACTTGCAGAGATCATCTTGTCCATCCCATCCCCTCCAGTGGAAACAATGCAGGACTACAGACAGGTATTGTTATACCTGTATGATTTCCCAACCTGTTTTCCTCGCTTGTTCTCCAGTGATGGAGCATCACATCATACCCAGATCATCTGTCAATGAAAAAAAAGTTTATTAGTGTCAAACAATCTCCCTTCAGCTTGTGTTCATTGCCTCATTTTTCTATGTAAGAACATGATTACTTTTCTTCTATTTTCATCACTTTTTCAATATTTGAGGACTGTTGTCTTGTCTCCTCTCTGACTCCCTGACAAAAAGCCCAGGGAGTTGTCCACAGGTTTGCAGTCTCAAGCAATCTTCTTTGCCACTTGACAATTTTCTTTACAACTTCCTTAAAAATCATGATCTCTTCATACTTTTGGAACTAAAACAATTGTCCTATCTTTGGTCTTCATCTTCTGTCTTACTTACTTCATCCCTCACTAACTTCTTTCAGGCTATGCCTGCTTCCATCTTGTTCCTACCATTCTCTTTGTATCATGTTGCTTCTGTTTTCAAGTCCACTTACCAGTCTGTTGAGCCAGACTTCAACTCTGCTTTCTGTGACACCTTTGCTATTATTTTTGTTTATTTGACTGACTTCCCTAGAGCCTTTGCCTCACTAATGCATTCTGAAGTACCTATTCCAGCATAAGCAAATCATCATGAGTCCTCCTTCTGTTTACAGGACCTTAAATGTCAGAAATTCTTACTTCGGCCTACTGAAGGTGTTGATTTGAGGTATCTGAAGAGGTTTCTTCAAAAATAACTAGCACACTGCGTACATCTCTTTTTACCTCAAGGAGTTAATTCCTAGTTTTCTGTTGTTTGATGTAATCTCAGAAGCATTCATTCTGATGGAAAGGTCACACTTCATATAAACATAACATACTGCTTTCATTATGGCTTAGCATTCTTATCCTTGTTCTCTTTTTCAAGGCTAGTATCACTGCTGGAAAAGTGCTCTGAGTCCTTTTTAGCAAACACCTCTGAGCCACAAACTCAAAATTTTCAAAAGGGACTCCATGTGAGAAACAAATATTTGGTATCTAACTCAGGTTTTAAGCTATTGTCCATCTATCACCTCAAGGTACTTAGAAGAATGGACTCTTGGACTAACCCTTCTGCAGTAGGAACTGCTTTTCTTCCTGCACTGTGCATGAATCAGCACAGAGAACTCTAACAAGTACTGCAGCAGATGGGGAGAATATCCCTGGACTTCCATTGATTACACATAGATGTTCTGGAGATGTCTTAGAAGTCAAAGAAGCAGTAATTTTAGTGCAAGATAATTCATATTTTGCCTAAAATACATATATATCTATGCTAGTAATTCCATAAGAAAGAAAAGCCTTTCCCAGAGGCTAAATCTGATTCTTATTTGTGTTTCGAACACTTGCTGTCACAGCTGAGAAGAGATAGATTTCAGGTTTCCCAGAAAGCTGGGAACACAGCTCTCATGGTGTATTAGTCAGGAGGCTGGTATCTGCTGAGCCCTGCCTTAGCCACAGGAATGGGAAACACTGTTTCAACGCTAGAATCAAACAATACTATGCACTGCTGAAAGGTTGGGACATGAGGCATTGGAGGCTCAAGTAGTTTGTGTTGGCCTGGGATGTAATTTTTTATTTTTCTCATCATTAACTCCACATTTGAGCTGTTGGTGACTTAATTTTTTTGGTACAAACTGCAGTATAAAGTGAGTCAGATGGCAATGGGACCTTGTCCTCTTTTCCCATTCCTGGGATTAAGAGATTGACTATCCTAGAACACAACCTCTCTCTATCTCAGTCCTCTTTTGATCTACAAACCCTCTCTGAGCAGAAATTCTGTGTGCTCCAACTCTTTGCTGGAGCAAAGGAGGGCCACCAAAAGCTACAGCAGGTGAAGGATAATCCTACTCCACGTTTAAGCAACCTGCTGCTGGAGTAGAGAGTCCACCCAAGATGTATGATCTCAGTCTTTGGGAGACAGAAGGGAGAGGGAAGATTCAGAGATTGGATAACTGGAGCCATAAGTGCTGTGGACATTACAGCTTTGATAGTGCCTAGGAATTTCTGTTATCATTTTGTGGTGTGATCCTATCAATATTGCTTATTAGTGAGTGAAATCTAAGTTACAAAGTAGAACTGTTAAAGCATATATCCACATATATCTGTCTCTTTATATTTTTCCTATTCAGAAATTACACTTGTATATGTATGCGTGTATATATTATATATATATTTTTTTTATATATATATATATGTATACAATTGCAATCATTGCCCAGAGAGTTAGCAGATGCCCCATCCCTGGAAACATTCAAGGTCAGGTTGAACAAAGCTTTGATCAACCTGATCTAGTTGAAGATGTCCCTGCACACTGCAGGGGGCTTGGACTAGATGACCTTTAAAAGTCCTTTCCAACCCAACCCATTCTATGATTTGTCTCTGAAGCATGGGGTGCCTCTTGTCTAACTTTGTCTCAGAGTTAGTTTTCTGAGTCTAATCTGGTCACCTCAGTCTCCTATTACAGTCAGTGGAGAAGAAGAGGTGCCTCTCAGGAATGATTCATATCAGCATATTGTCCATTGAAACAAATCATCCTCTTGCAAATATGTTTCTCTTCCTTGTTTGTACTGAGAGTCTAGGAAGTCTTGCTTAGTTTTAGGTGATTTTTGTAATCATGTAATCCCACCAAAATTCAACAGATTCAGCCTGGAGTAAATGCTCAGCTGTATGTTCTCTGTAGCACAACAGGATTCTTTTTCAATACTTTATACATGAAATATCTTTTATATCAGCACTCAGGTATTGCACCGTATCACCTTGATGAAATGTTCCTTTTTCTTGTTGTCAACGCAGCACATCGAAACAAAATCTTTTCAGCCTTATTTCTAACAGTGTGACTTGCCAGTAACAACAATGTACTTGAGTGATGCTCTGTGTTGAACTGAAAAAGGTTTGGAAGAGAAATGCAGCAATAGAAATACAATTTGTTATTGATCTGTTTCCGTGTAACTTTACTGTGCTTATGTAAGTGTTGGAAACTGTTACACCTCATACCCTACCCAGAAAAATGAACTATACAGAAGTTCTTGTGTGGTACTGATACCAGGACTATTTGGTAGACTCTTAACACCTACTTCTTTTCAAATATGCTGACTGTACAATAACAGTACATTATAGTACATACCAATATTCCACAAGGAAATGATAATTTCTCATTATTGTCAGTGTTTGTCATTCTCCCTGCCTTGACATGGCATGAATCTACCTCTTTCTGAAGCTCCATTTCTGGTTTCCTGTGACTCAGTACAAGGAAGATTTTTAACTACCAATACATCAAACAAAGAAGCTTTATCTTTCTTTTTTGGGGGTTTTTTTGTTTGTTTGTTTGTTTTTTGTTTGTTTGGTTGGTTTTTTTTTTTTGTTTTTTTGTTTTTCTGGTCCATGTCCCATCTAAGTCTTTAATATTTAAAAATAATTAAATAAAAAAAAAAAAAAAAAAAAAAAAATTGATGCACTAAGCTAAAAGACCCTGTGCATTTCACCCTGTCACTGTTGACACTTTTTGAAAGGATATAACCAGAAAGAAGTTTTTAATCACACAAATTTCTTTACAGAACTATCTATCTATGAATTAAAGTGTCAAAGCATTGAAGCATCCTCCATAATCTCAGGTTTATTGCTTCCAATAGTTATCTAATCATTCCTTTTGATAAACTAATTGTAATGATTGCTTTAGATCATCACTCACTATAGGGAAAAATTATTTGCCTCTGCATGTTTACTGCAGCTTTTTTCTGAGCTCTTCCTAAGGTGCTTATACCTTAGCAGTGTTGTCTAGATAAATTCTCTAAAGAATTTGTTTAGTCCTGGTGTCTTGAGTCACTGGTTGTGTGAATGCAACTAAATGAAACATTAGAGAAAATGAAGAGTTTTTGCACTTCTCCGTTATAATCTCTCTTCTACTGCAAAGGAGTATGCTCATATTAGCCATTGTTTCCAAACAGTGCTGTGGCTTTTCTGAAGCTTGAGGAAAAAGGAGGTTGTGAGAGATGCAAAGGAGGGCAGGAAATCCATCATGTAAGGAAATGTCTGTCCTTAACTGTGGGGCCAGGGACTTCTGCTCTCAGTAGGGAAGGAGCATCCTCCACTGCCCATCAAGGCCAGCTTTGCATCAGGGGTGTGAAACCTGCACTGGTGCTTTTTGCCCTCAGCATGCTCCATGAGCCCCGCTGCTACTCATGATGCTGTAAAATCACACTAATGTCAGCATAAAATACCCAAGGGGACAGCCTTACAGCTCTGTGCTGTGCATGTGTGTGTGTGTGTGTCTGCACAAAAATACCACAGCAAACTGATTATCCAAAGAATGCTATTGCTCCCATGATTGACTACCCCCACCTTCTTTTTTATTTAAGTTCCCAGTGGCTTATTATCAATTTCACAGCCTGTATTATATCACCCTGAACTTTCTGAGTTAGTTTTCATAATGCTGTAAATCTTCTCCCAGCCTGGTGCTGAAAAGGTTCATAAACCTTGTCCTGACAATAACTGCGTAAGCAGTGCCAGATCCGTGGAAACAGAGGTCTCTCTGACAAGTTAACTCAGCATGGAAGCTTAGGGTTCCCTTTGCAAGGAACAAATGCTGGCATCCAGTAGATGGTGATGTTTAATAATGTATTTCCTGCTCCGTCTCCAGATGATAAAGCCAGACATACGCCTCTGTCTCTTCAGATTTGGATATTTTACTTACTTCCTGTTCTTATTACCTTTGAATGAATTTCCATTCTTCTTTGCATAGAAGCAGACACTTCTGGTTTTCTCCCCAAAGAGCAAACTTCAGTATAAATAAATGAATATTATATATCTGTGTTACATTAACCCCTTCACTGTTCACGTATCTCCATCGTCTACAAACACAGGGAGACTACAGTCTGTAGGTACTCAAGGTAAACTGCAGGTGCGGACTTCATAGTCTGACCTTATGTAGCTACATGGAAATATAAATTTCCCGTGCTTACCTCTCTCTCAAGCTGATGTTAGACAGTTATCTCAGGTGGCTTATCTTGATTTTAAACCACCATTATTCAGTATGTATTCTTTTTTCCTTTGCCAAAATGAAAGAAAATGCTTGTATTCATATAAGTACATGCTCCTAAAAGCTTGCAGACTGAACAGCCACTTCACCATTCATATATTTGCTCTGTGCTTTGGCAGTCAGCATCCAGGACAAGAAAGTAAGGAGTTTTTCACTGGGCAGCTATCCAAACATCTCCAGTTTCCCTGTGAATGATCCAAGAATAGAACTGAGGTTAGAGAATATGTTCACCCTTGAAGAAGTGGCTTTGAGAGTTTCTGCAGATACTCCAGGCAGCTCTATTAGCAACACTTGTTCTTGTATACCTAGCCTATCTTCAAATAGCTGCTAAATAGGCGTTTACAGAAATAAACTACTAAAGTCAAGGAACTATTCTTTTTATGTAAAGTGGAGTCCTAAAGGCTCTACCACCAGCTGAGTACAACTCCCTAAAATGCTGCATTCACAGACAGCTGAAAAAGGGTTGTTTTCCCCGTCTGCATCTCTCTGTCCACCCTATTCCTGGCCGCTCATTCCCACTGCTAAGTGTGTGCTGGCTTCAGCACTTGCCACACACTCCTGTGTCAGTTTAATTCACTGAAATATCAGAAAACAAGACCAGTAAAAAATGATCAAGAGCTTTCTGACATTTCAGTAAGTTAAATTAGCCAAGGAGTGTGATGAAAGACAAGGGTTGCACAGTATATCTGGAACTGAAAGAATAGGACGAAAGACAGGGTAGAATAGAGGGAGAGGGTATGTGAGAATGGAGAGGAGCAAGATTTCCTCACTTCTGCAGTAATAAGATCTGCTGAACTGCCTGTGAAACCACAGACCTGTTCGTAGTTGTCATAGGTGAAGTGCATTGGTAAAAAAAGACACTTTTTAGATTTATGCAGCCTTCTTTGAGCAAATGTTCTCACACAGTTAATACTCAACGTCATAGTTCCATAATGTATAGATAACCTCTTCCTTTTTTTTTTTTTTTTTTTTTTTTTCTCTTTTTCTTCTTTTTTTTGAATCCTAGGCTTGACTTCCCATCTTTTATGGAATGTTACCAATGGTCTTCCTGACAGGTGTGAACAGAAGCATGCTGCACTAGGCATCTACTAAGTGCTGTGACTGGGTGTATCGGAGTCTAGTGTTCTGTTGCTTTGGATAATTCTGGCTTTCACTCCAGAAAATATTTTTTTTTCTTGAGATTGTTTAGTCACACTCTACAGAAAGCCTCAGGGACAAACAGTGCCTTCATTTGGAATTTGCTCAGGTTCTCAACCTGGAAATAAGATCACTGCTTGCCCTTTTGCATATTCCCATTTGTAGCATATGCTTTGTATTAACATGCAGGGGTGAGGCTTTGATTCTCAGTTTCCTGGACAGAGAGACATTAATGTGCTTGCTAGTCTCTGAATTATAATAATTCCAGAAAATTTTTTCTAAGGTGAGGAACCAAGTGTTTGCAGTTGCCTGTCTCTGATTTTCACTGACAAAATGGGGCTTGCCAGAAATGGGTATATTATAGACAATTATTTTAAAACTTTGGGACAGAAGAAAAAATTTGGTTGTTTTTCTCCATTACATATTTGGACAGTATTTCTAAAAACATTTTTTATATATTATACTTAATGACAGAGAGTGTCAGAGCAATTCAATGCCTGATCCAGAGGCAATAGTATTCTTCCCACTGTTTTCAATGGGCTCTTGATTGGGTCCTTATTTGCTGAGTAAACAACAGATAAAAGTTCAGTTTGTTGCTTGTACACAACCACAGAAGTATTGTGCTCTAAGTAAAATCACAAATTCTTGCCATTAAAAGATTCTGGAATCTGCTCAGGAGGAAAATGAACTCTAATATCTGTGTTGGAGAAGCGACATTGCTTACTCTCAAAGATCTCTTATCTTCAACCACAAAGTGGTCACTCTGTTTTCAGAGCTTTTGAGTCTAAATACTGGCCAAAGACAAGATCCTTGGGATAGCTGGGATAGTGAACAGGAACCCAGACATGCCCTGGGGAGGGCACAGTATGAAGCCTCACATGCTGCAGAAGAACCTGCATTGACATGGGCTGCTTGATAAAGGGAGACTAGATATGCTCCATAATGGTCATGTTCCTGGTGGGCAGGGTGCTTTCCAAAGCACTGATAATTAAAGCTTGCTTATTTCCTACTCTGTTGAATACAGGAAACCAAAAGAGGCTGAGTATGTCTTGAGCCCCAGCCCGCCTCAGCAAGTCCTTTCCTTCACCCAGAACACCTTCAACACCACCTGCTCAACCTGCTACATGTTTTGAAAATATCGGAAAGGTCTTTGCTGTGTCTCTTATCAACAGATTAAGCGAACAGAACATTTGTGCAGGATTTAGCGCTACATCCCACTGCCATCTGAACTAACGTGCACTTGAGTTAATACTGAAGCGATGGGTGGGTTATTAACGATGTCACTCACTAAAGAATTATAAGAGAGCTATAAGAGACAGGTCTTATTGATTGCTTTTAGCATATCTGATTTGCCCTTGAAAAAGTCACCTGGTCTGTCTGTGAAATAAAGTCTAAGAGTTCCCTGGGTTCATTTAGTCTGTAAATCTTTCTTAGGGAAGAAGTGTTTCTTATTATGCTTACTGCCTAGCACGCTATAGATGCTAATAGTTTGAAAATACAGAATTATTACAATTAATAGTGTATGCTGATATTTATGAAAAGGGCCATTACAATTACCTTGCATAGGACAAAGTTCTTAATTTTTTTATAGGCATATTTTTTTTCTGACCTTTCCATGTAACCTTCCTATTATTCTTTATAAGGATTCCACAAAATAATCATATCCATCTCATAATACTTTTATTTCATCAGTAAGGATAATCCTACACAGAACTTAGATGATCTCATAATAATAATAGTTTGGGGTGAAAAATGAAAAACGATAAGACCAGTCTTCAGTCTTTATCTCACTACATTTTTAATTTTTCATATATATGCGTATAAACTTGCAGAAAACAGACATGGATTTATCTGCTAATTTATCTGAATTCCAACCAAATGCTACCCCTACACTTCATTAAAAACAAGGCACTTGGACATTCACTGTTTATAAATGGGAAATAATATAAACAAAACAGGCAGAATAAGGGCTAGACCTGGTGAGAACAGGAAAGCTCTCATGGGAATGAAATTCATGATGGGAAACTCTGGCAATTATGTTTCTTCAAAACATTTTATATTGGATCAATGTTTAATGGTTAAACAATTGTGACACTAGAATTCACATATTAAACTTTTGTTGGACACCTACCTATTCATTTAAGAATTATTTTTTTTCTCTGAGATTATATAGCGCTTTATAGGCACATTAATGGCTACTGAAACAGCAACAGCTTCCTCAGATCCTCTATTAATGTAGTCCTAGAAAGGCAGTTTGATGAAGTATATTACAGAGTCACAGAATCACCGAGGCTGGAAAAGACCTCTGCTATCATCAAGTCCAGCCTATGACCCAACATTGTCACATCAGCTAGACCATGGCACTAAGTGCCCCATCCAGCCTTTCTTTAAACACATCCAGGGTCGGTGACTCCACCATCTCCCTGGGCAGTCCATTCCAATGACTGATCACCCTCTCTGTCAGGAAGTGCTTCCTGATATCCAACCAAAACCTCTCCTGGAGCAGCTTCAGACCATGACCTCTTGTCCTGTCACTAGTTGCCTGGGAGAAGAGCCTGACCCCCATCTGACTACAATCTCCCTTCAGGGACTTGTAGAGAGTGACAAGGTCACCCCTGAGTCTTCTCCAGGTTAAACAACTCCAGCTCCCTCAGCCTCTCCTCATAAAATTACTTTACAATTAATTAATTAATTAATTAAGACTATTTACAATTTCTGTGCCTAAATTAGTCTTCAAACAAGGATACTGTGTGTAATGCGAGCATAGATGAAGCTGTGTACTTATGTGAAAAGGGATTAGGAGATTGACGGTGACAGTACATTTATGTAAATCCTCTGAAACATAATTTTCTCATTAGTGAACATGAACCAGACATTTTTCCTTTTATCATCTTTAGTTATTACACACAATAAAATTATTTTAAAAGTGAATTTTTGTTTGACTCCAAGCCTAGAGAAGCATTACTATGGGTAACCTCCAGGAGCCAAAGTATGGGATTTTCTGTGCAAAACTGCTATGGAGAATTTTACTCTTCTTAGCATAGATTACTGTCCAGAGGTGAACAGGCCCAGAAGTGTCTCTTTTCCTTATCCTATTATAAAGGAGTTTTTCTGTTGTTGATAAGTGGTAGGTTAGGTGATAAAATAATCATTGTCTGACTCAGCGGTATCTACTGTTGTGTTGGGCAACTAGGAAAAAATTAGACCAAATCCACACATTTATCCATCTCTTCATTCTGCCTACCTTCAGAGACTGCACTGTTTAAAAAAGTTCTGTTGTTAACAAGTCCATTTAATTTTTAAAGCATTTCATGGGAAGAGGGGTGGCGTTTTGTTTTGCCTGTCATTTAACTGTGGTCTTGTCACTTAGGTATCAAAGTAAGGGCTGTATAATAATTACTGCTAAGAAGATTCACTTGCCATTATAGTTGAACAATTTTGTTGTTGGTTTGGTTTTGGATTTTTTTGTTCATAAGAAACAATAATGGTGCCGTCGTAGTCTTGGAATATTTAAATAAAACAAAGTTGTCTTTCACTACACTAGTATTCAAACTTGACATCTCATTATCTACTGCTCTTTAAATCAGCCCACCAGAGAGCATTAAACATTAGTCTGGGATCAAAACATATGATCTGTGCAAGGACAGGGAATGGGAGGAGTAAGGAACTGTTTGGTGTACATATTCTGAATGATGTTTCAGGAATACTATAATATAATAGACAGTCATACTCATGGCAAAATACTTCTGTAATCGTTTTCCTTGTTCTAGCTGTTTGCTTTTACTTGCTACTTGGATACACCTACTAAGCTAGTATTTCCTGAAGATGAGCTATTTCTATTTCTTTTGTTCTTACACTAACATTTATATGTTAATAATGTAATGCATATGTCACATTGCCATATATTAAAAATTACATCTTCAAAGATTTTGGTAATTAAGAGATTGCATTGTGATTTGAATGTGAAGCTATGTTGATACATTCCTAAACATGACAGTCTCACCGTTAATCTGTACGTGGTTCAGTCCTGGAGGGTACAAATCAGTCTAGTGCTGCCAAAATGCCTCTGCAGAATTAAGCTGTGAATTAGTCTGGTGTAGTTTAGAAAATAATTTAGTTTTCTATTTCCTAATTTCTCACTAATAAGACAGGACTACATGTGATACCTGTATAGAGACCTTTCTTACTGCCTTACTTCTCGGAATCCTGTAATTATGAGTAACCTTTCATTAACCTATAGATATACTCACAGACTCTAATGGATAATGGAAATGTTACCTACCATCATCATCATTATCATCATCATCATCATCATCATCATGTTTTTATTGTGCCTTTTTGATGATTTATAAATACTCATATGTGGAAATAATGACATTACCTTTTAAATTAAAAATATTGTCTCAAGAGCAATAAGAACATTTTTGCAGCCTTCCAGTATATAAAAGGGGCTTAGTAGAAAGATGGAGAAAGACTTTTGACTAAGGTCTGTAGTGACAGGACAAAGGGCAATGGTTTTACATTGAACGAGGGTAGATTTGGACTGCATATAATGAAGCAATTTTTATATGACGAGGGTGGTGAGACACTGGAAGAAAAGAAATTATGGATACCCCATCACTGGAAGTGTTCACAGTCAGGTTGGAGGAGGCTTTGAGCAACCTAATGCAGTGAAAGATGGCAGGGAGAGTAGATTATATGATCTTTAAGCCTCTTCCAGTCTAATTCATTCCACAAGTCTAAGATTCTGCTGCCCACATATGACTTCTTAGATAATTGTATGTTAAAAAATTCTGCATCCATGTAGAAAAGAAAATGTATTCTATAGTTTCAGAGAAAGTAGAATCTGCATTTTGATGTATTTGACATAGGTGAAGGATTTTAACAAGGTTGATATTAAAGTTACTATTAGTTGATAGTATAACTTTGGCATTGGTTATGTAATCACAGCTGTAGTTTCCTTCAAATTAAGACTATTTTTAAAGTTTATGCTTAGTTTTTCTGAGGTGCCTTACAAATAGGATTTTTCTTGTCACTAGAAATAAAGTGAAAACAGAACTTCCCTGGTAAGTGATGGAAATCTATGTAAACAAGTTGATACATAAAAAGAAGGAAACCATACTGATTAAAGAAAACCAAAACCAAACACATGGGAAAACACTACATGCACTGAACACAAACTCCTTAAGTATTATTTTCTCTCTGTCCATCTGATTATAAAGTCAATATAAAACCCTTTTGCTGTTGAAAGAAGGGAAATCTCTAGAGCCACTTATAGTACAAGGTTTTATGTTTATCCTTTCAGATTCTAAAGTGGGTCCACTTAACAGGAAACACTAGTAAAAGAAGTAAGCTTTTAAAAATACAGGTATTTAAATATACCTCTAGGAAAACGTTAACTTTCTTTTTCCTTTTTCAACCCAAATTTACATGCTTTTCTATGAAATAACAATTTCTGTCTTGCAGTGTGGTAATATCTGTTTCATCAACATAGGTTGGAGTAACTGAAGATTGCAGGAAATTGAATGCCCTGGAGAGATGTAAAATAAAAAAAAAAAGAAAAAAATCTCATAGCTAATGCCTTTTTCTTCTGTCCTTTGTTGCTTCAAGTCAATTCTTGCTGTCTTTGGGATAGCTTCTGACATAACTTGTCTCCTCTTCCAATTAATGAAGGTAATGATAGTTGTTCTACCACCCTCAGCTTTAAAGGCTGGGTGGTTTAAAAGAGATTTAATACTAAACTTAATATCAGTAATGGTTTTATGCACTGTTAACTACTCTATATTGCATTTCTAAAAGATGTGGATAAACAGAATGCTTGGGGAAGTAACTTCAGATTAATGATTTTAGCCATTCTTGTGGTATGTCTTCAAAGGAAATTTCTTGTCAGGGAGCAGAAATTACTTAAAATAAAATCTTGTTTCCTATTTCCTCATTAGCAAAACTTAGTAATGCAGTATTTGTGTCTGTGTGAGCCTTCTTTAACCAATAGTGCACAATATGTTGTAGGAAGTATGTAGAGTGGTAGGTTATTCTGCAAGATTTTAAGAGTGAACTTTTTAGCAAGAAACATTCCCAGGGGTTTTAATTTGTGAATTTTTTATTTCTCAGTCTGTAACTCTAAAGTTTGAAGTCAGTCTCTGGAGTCACTCGTGCAGATTTACTGTTTGGGGTTCTTTTCCTTATCTGAAAGGAATTTTTATGAGTGTCACCTGTTCTGCTTGTACTCTCTTTTCAGATGTGTGTTTACTTTTATAACACAATCAGTTAAACCTTGTAAGGTGAGATGATCTTTTAAGATCTCAAAAGAAAACCAAAATAAATAAAAAAATCCAGAATAAGGGTGACAATGACAACCTTGAATCAATTCTCAAAAAAAAAAAAGGGGGGGGGACAAAATAAATGGAGAGCTGAAGTCCTAGAGTCCAAAAACCTTTAAAGACAATTTTAAATGTATTGAAGTATTGAACCTGAATTTAGTTAACTAAGGTATGAAACCTACCTACTTTCAGGAATCTTGGCCCTTGCCTGAAAAGCTTCTTACATCTGAATAGAAAGCTCCTAACCACTTACCTCCTTTATGAACATAAGGAGATTAAGGTTCTCAAAACCAGGGTTGTCCAAGACCAGCTGGCTAAGCTTAGGGCTGCCTACACTGAGAGGAGCATCAAATCCCACTTGTCTCTTCTAAAGTGTGGCACCTATGGACACTAGCCCTTCCCCTCTAAACACCACTGGAAGTATCATTATCACTGGAAGATCACCTAGTCCAATCTTAAATTATCTTTCACTATGTCAAATAACTCCTGTTCAGGGAGAAGGTAAAAAATATGTTCTTGCTCAGGTATGTGGTTGCAACAAAGTGATGAGACGAGGACTCATATGAAAGCAGTTTCTCTGATGTGCTGTTCTAGATCCTGTCAGCCAGCACATCTGGGAGACATGGACTCAATTTTCTTTTCTATCTGAAGAGGTTTAAACCCATGTTTTCCAAAAGTGTACTTGATAAAGTATGCTGCAGGAGAGAAGCAATTGAATTTTCATTCTTTCCCTTGCTAATACTTGCACAAAGTAATTAGGACTTGGGCCAGAGAGACAACAAGTATTTCAATGAAGTCTTTTAGTGACGACACCTGACTTCCAGTCGCTTCTCCCAAAACTGGACCTTTTTTTGTTTCTCTTATTCAAATTACTTCTTAATACTACCAGTTCTATTTCATCTTGAAAATGAGGGAATAAAAGTGTTCATATTTTAAAAGGAATTTATGTGGGACAAGTGCTGTAAGAGTTTAAAAATCTCTAATTACTATTTGCAGAAGTGATATAGTGAGAATAAGCACAAGGTCACCAAGATGCTATTTGGATTTAGGTAGTTATTTGTCCTTTTAGCAGCCTATATTCAAAACTAACACTCTCAGACCCTCACAGACAATTCCTTTGGGAATGTCTAAAAACTGCAACTACTTACTTACATTTTAAAATCCCTATAAACCTAATTCTATTTTAAAGACTGTTCAACATTAATAATGCTGAGAGGTTTGACATCAACTTCATACCTGCTTGCCATCAGCATTTTCATGTGAGACGATCTCCAGCTTGACTTTCTTGTAGACAGGCATTTCCAGAATGTGCCAAATACAGTAGACAATAGACCCCTGGGTATTTCTGGATATACTGACTCTCTGACAAGGGTCCCTAATGCTCAGGCTAGAAGCGCTTTCTCAAACAAACCGTCAATGATATTCCAGTGAGGAGAGGCCACTAGGAACAGAAAGACTTGAGTCGCCTCCTTTATGTGGCAGAAGTCTCACTATCAGATTGTAAGCAGTCATTGTCAGAAGGTTTGGACCCCCAGCCTCTGAAAGAGAAGCCCAAATATCCAAGCCAGAGGTTTTCTTTCCCCGTGGGTGGCTCTTTCACTACAGGCTGAGCCCAAATATTTGCATTGTCAATAGATGAATGACATTCTTGCTCTCAGAAATGGAGTAAAGGATAGAAATAAAATCTCATGAAGAATTCTGAAGAAGACATCTTGATCAACTAAGCCATGCTGGCTTTTGTGAAAAATTGTTCTGCACCCACCCTATGCAGCTGATTGTTTTCTTGGATAGGTGGAATAAGAGCAGCCTGGATAGATTATTATGAAGAAACAGTTCATTTACAGAGAAATTCAATTTTTGAATGGCTAAAAATAGTTGTCCTCAACATCATAAAAGTCAAATCCACTTGGTTTTTCATGTAAAAACTGAATTTTACTTGAAATTTAATCTAAGTATGTTAAAATATCAGAAAAAGATGCTAAACGAAACAAATACCTCTGCTCTGAACTGGAAAAAAAAAACAAAACCAGAAATTGGTTGTATTCCCTCCTTCACAACTCTGCTTTGATTTCATATGCTTCTACTGTATCATAAACATACTGTATCATAAACAGCAGATGTGCACTGAATATGCACAGCACTGACTATTGACTAAAACAGTTTCTGCAAAAGAAGTTACTGTGGGGCTGCCCATGACTGCCCTGACAGTATAGGCTGGAGGCTAGAGGCATCATATCCCTCCTCTAAGCAAATGTTCCAGCATCTGTTTTCCACCATAAGTACTGCAACAAGGCCATTTGCATCAGGGGGAAATTCAACTTTCATGGAACATCAGGAGGCACATTATAATATTGTGACCTGATACAGAAAAACAGGGCTTGTCCTCCCCATCATACAGCTCAGCTGACACCCTGTAGAGGACAAACCCAATGAACTTGAAAATCAAGCTAGTTTGTTTCTCAGAAATTAATGTGACCACTTGGCTTCCATCCAAATTCCATTTCGCTGTTGATGTGATTTTAATTTCTAATTTCTTTTTTTTTTTTTTTTAATAACACATAACAAATCAGTATTATGTGTATTCTTCCTATTCTTTATTTTAAATATTTAATATTAAGATCTGCAGGGTCTCAGTAAATAGAATATGTTTTTAACAGATAACTAAAATAAAGTAATAAAATATTTGCTTCTGGTGGTTTTTTTTCTGCATTGTTTCAACTTCCTTGAAAGAAACACAGTAATCCAGAATCATTGGGTTAAATACAATGGTTCTATTGGTCTAGAAAGCTGGCAATCCTAACCAATGTAAAATACCATTTTTCATTCTACCTGACAGGAAATACTCCTATACAGACAGCTGTGAAAGTCTAGCAATATTACAATAGTATGTAACTAAATTTTAATCAAAGAACATTTTGTACTATACACTTATTTCTATCAGTCAATGAAAAAGAGTATTTGCAAACACTTCCAGTTAATTCTGCAGTGCTAGATTAGGCTAAGCTATCTCAGTTAACACTTCTAAGTGCTCATCACGAGCTGCAATTATGAGACCTGGGTCTTGAAAGCAAACAGTAACAATAAAAATTCTTCCCTGAGAAAATACTCTACACTGTGACATAAATTCCATGTAGTTGAATTTGAAGCATACCTCATTTTACAGTGTTTTTATAAATAACATTAAATTATGCACCAATTAAGTGTGATGTTTATTATGTCAACTTCCACTTTCCGAAGTGACCAAGTAAGAATTTTGGTTTGTAGGTAAATTCTTAGATGATGGCTAGAGTAAAGTTTCTTTTATGCTTCTAATCATAAATTATACCAAATCTGAAGTTTGAAATTATCACTACTTTATTTCCATTGAGTCCTTAATGCAATACTTAGTGTTAGGTCCTTGAAAGCTTCATTTAATACTAAAGGCTGAACATTTCTTGTGGCTTCCCTAAGGAAATAGCTCTCTCCAGACTTATGTTTTAACTACCTCCAAGTATACAGAACGTTTACACACAAAGTTATATGCAATGTCAGAGTAAAGGAAACACCAGAGCATGTGGAACCAGGCTTTAGGATGCATTACATAGATAGTAAAGGATGATGAGATCAGATGCATTAAAAAAAAATGCAGGAAGCTGTCTACTATATTCCCTGACCCATCAGTGAGAATGCCACATGGAAAGAAAGAAGGCAAATGAAAGACAAACAAGCTGTTATATTATAACAAAGAAGAGGATGAATGGTAACTTAACTAGGGATTAATGTTTGCATTTGCAAGTAATATGACTGTTGCATTTGCATTTGCAAGAAATATCTCTGTTGTAAATGGATACTCAAAGAGACTCAGGAGACAAAAAAAAGAGCAAAATACAATAATTCAAAATATTTATATGGTATGCATCATGCTTATCAGAAAGAATATGTAACAGACACCCTATTTCTCTTTTTCACTTACCAGAAAACAATCCTTCATTCAAATTTTATATGTAAGTCCCAGCTTTTTTAATAAAACAATCATAGACAATAAACACTATTTATTGACTGACTGATCCCATTCTTTTGAGAGTGCTTTGTCTCACTACCAAAAGAAGCAAAGCCTGAAGAAGCCCCTATAAGAATATAGAGAAATAAGCCAATGTCGAGAACAGAAGGGGTTTATTGTCCAATCTCTGTCTCTTACATAAATTGTTACTGTTTAGTAACATCAGTCATGTTTCGATCCTAAAGAGGTCCACACTGGTATTTATGGTTGGAGTTTATGAAATCTGAGAGTCCAGCCTCTGCTTCTTTTTTCCTCCAGTTCCCTTCTGTCACAGCATCTGATTCCTGTGAAACAGGGAAATGGTGACACTGGGAACAGCTACTTCCTAGTCCACCCACAGCACAGGAGGTGCTGCTCTTGTTCTGGTGCCTTCAGTTAGAGGGGGAAGACAGCATATTTCCCTCCTGCCAAAAAAACTAATATTAGGTTTTCTCACTGTTCTGCCTTTATCAGATCAACCATCAACAGACATGGCCTGGCTTGTAAATACAGAACATGAGCCAAAGACCACCTAAGTCCCTAGGAGCTGTGTGCTCATCAGAACCATGAATATTGGCTTATCCAAACAATTTTTATACAAAGATTTTTAAACTTAAAAGAAAAGAGTTGAGAGAAAAGAAGTCTTTTGATAGTTTTGGATTGCTTTTTTTTTTGGATCAGAGACTGATCTGCAGTACATTTGCATTACATATGCATGGCAAGGGGGTCTTTTTTCTGTACTCTTTGGACTAGACCCTTAACATATAGTGACAGTAATATCACTACCATACTACATAACTGCTTCTTTGCACCCTGCACTCAGTTGGAAGGTATTCAAGACAAGCCCAAATTTATACCAAAATATTTGCCATGTATTTCAGATAAGGTGCAATAAACTTTGAACACAGCAGAACAGATTTTATGTCAAACATTTCCTTTTAAACTCATTTATCTTTCTCCCCCCCTCTTCACTCTCACAACCCTGCGCCCTCACATTTTATGTCACAGCATTGCTTTAGTACCTTCAATAAAATAGCCTCAGCCAGTGAAGCAAATACAAGCACCTTATGAGGTGTGACTAACTTTTGAGTGCAGCCTTTTTCCTTTGCTGCTGTTTATAGATGACATAGGAGGTCTTGTTGGCCCTGCAGCTCATTTAATTGACTTAAAGCTGGTAGTGAGCAAGTGAAACAGAAACATGGGATTCGTTAGCTTTTTGATCCCCTGCTTTGTGATCAGCACTGATATCACTTTCTCTTGCCAGAATACTGATGACTTCGTGGGCGCCAGTTCTCCAGGGGACATTGTTATTGGAGGTTTGTTTGCAGTTCATAGCAAAATGCTGCGTCCAGAAGAATATCCCATCAAACCAGTAATTCAGAATTGTTCAGGGTGAGTAATACTGGAAATTTCATATATAGCTAAGAAGAGATCACTGGCATGTACATGTTACATTAAGATCGACAAAATCCAGTTCTCTTGCATTTCTTAGTCTTTAAAAAGACCTTGGACATCACATAAATTGTGCGTAAATTAATACAGGATGACAAAGTACGGCAACACTGCAGTAAAAAGTACTGTGGCTGCCTGAGGAAGGGAATAAGCCTTTGATCTTATTTCAATCTTCATATACAATGAAATAGCCCTGGAGGTTTGTGCTGAACAATCATTTAATTTCCATGTAAATGCTAATTTGTGCTGTGTGCCTGGTGTACTCTGCTGTGTGGTTGTTTGTTATTTGTCATGAAGTTGCACCTACATCATTTGAACACAGGTGGACTGTTCCATTTTACCTAAGCACATATTAAAGTATGTTTCCTAGCCCACAGGGCAGTGCAGTTGTAATGTGTGATGATAGTATTTTGATGATTAAATTGTAACTATTGTTGTAATTATTACACTGTGCTATAATTGTGGCATTATGTTATATAGGATAGATATGGGATAGATATGATAGATGGGACAGATAGGATAGATATGATATAGGATATATAAACAACATGTCCTGCGTGTGTCCAGGTTCAGACTGTGTCAGAAAATTTACTTTGTTGGCTCCAAATTCTACTGTCCTTGAAACATGAATTTTTTCTGGAAAGAATGCAAAGGAAATCTGGTGAAGAACTTGATTTTAAGTATGTAATAAATCTTTCCTAAGCCCAGAAGTTCCAAATATACATTTTCTTTAAGACAGGTGCAAATCCTCAAGTTTTATCTGAATTTTACATGCAACTTAATTCCACTTCCAAGTCTAATAATCAGCTGGACATGCAGTTATCTATGTGGATTTATTTCAAAATTATGATGAAGTTGACAATTTTGGCAGTCCTCCATTATTTTTCTACATAGCCATAAATTGCCTCTGGTCCATTTGAAATTTAATTTAGTTTGCAAGATCTGTAAACTTTAGAGAAGCTTGCCTGAGAGAAGAGTTGGTTGTAGTGTAGTCATTTTCTGCTAGCACTGTTCTGATTAAGCATCTGTTATCATATCCACTGGAGGGTGATAGCTGTACTACACCAGGTCTAGAGAGGACTTTAGAGACATTGATACAATCACGAGGAGACAGCAGCCTCTGAAATATCTTCTTCCATTCTGAAATATTTAGTCCTTTCATTTCTTTCTTTCTTTCTTTCATGATTTTGGTAGTAAGCAAATACATTTTTAAAAAAAGCTTACTGGGAATATGAAGTAAATTGGAATAGCTTCACTGACTTTGAGAGATGCTTCCTGAAGATACCACTTGCAAATTTTCATGAAAACATGAAAATTACATTTGTTACATTTTCATGTAGCATGAAAATTAACTTTTTAGTACCTTTTTTGTTTGTTTATTTTAGAAAACCAATTTTATTCGGTTATATTTTATGTTTTGTGTTCATTTTTCTTAATTTCCCATTTAGGTGAGACAAAATGATATCATTTCTAGTCTTTTGTATAACAAAACCTAAGCAAATCACACAAAACATACTACCCATCCCTTCTTTTCAGTTGTTGTCAAATTCTAAGGGATATGCTCAAAATGGACTTTGCTTCAGCCGTGTTCCCCACCATGTTTTTCTAAAATAGAGTTTCTGTGTTTTCTGACAGCTTTGAAATTCAAATTTTTCTTCAGACACTTGCAATGATACATGCTATTGAAACGATCAACAATTCAACGCTGTTATCTGGAGTCACTCTGGGCTATGAAATCTATGACACATGTGCAGATGTTACAAAAGCCATGGCATCTGCTTTGAGGTTCCTGGCTAAACTCAATTCTTCCGAGGATGCTGTGGAGTTCAAGTGTAACTACTCAGACTACATCCCCAGAATTAAGGCAGTCACTGGAGCCAGCTACTCGGAGGTGTCAATGGCAGTTTCGAGGCTGTTGACTTTGCAACTGATCCCACAGGTAAGGCTTGAGGGAATTATTTCATTTTGCACAGAGGATCAAATTTACCATACTTAGAATAAAGATGCAGCTCTGATTATAAGGTTTGCAAAAGCCACATGTTTGCTACAGGGCAGGATTTGGCTTAACCTAAGGACAACAGGTTCAACTCCAAATGGAGAGCTTGATTCAACTTGACTAAACAACAGCAGTAAGGGCTATTTTATATACACAAGGCACTCCAAGTGCTATTTCAAGATGATGCTAGGCTCTTGTCAGATTAGCAGCACCATGAGGTGGTCCTGTGTGGCTGTGCCAGTTACTCCAGTGTACCTTGGATGACTAGTACAGTCCCACGCTTGCACTTCAGTTGGGGTCTGTGATAGGGCAAGAGATAACAGTAGCAAGCTGAAACACAGAAAGTTCCACCTCAACATGAGGAAAAACTTCTTCAGTGTGAGAGTGACAGAGCACTGGATAAGGCTGCCCAGGGAGATTCTGGAATTTCCTTCTCTAGAGGCTTTCAAGATGCACTTGGAGCTGTTCCTGTGTGGCCTGCCCTGGGTGATCCTGGCAGGGGGGGTTGGACTTGATGATCTCCAGAGGTCCCTTCCAACCCCTGCCATTCTACGATTCTGTGATTAGGTTTACATTTGTACTTTCACCATTGTAAGAGTTGGGGTCAAGACAAGGAGCAACAAAGAAAAAGGAGATCCACTTCCACACCATTCTGTGTAGTACCTTGGGTTTGGCAATTTGACGTAAAATACCCCATTGCAAAGTAGCAACATAGTAAGTAAACACATGAAAAAGAGGTAAAATCTGAACCAAACATAGCTTCTAACCAGATCTTTTCCTCTGCAGTGGTAGGAAGTAATTTTGACCTTCAGCTCCACCATAGGAGCTATAGTAAGTATGAAAATGAAAACGACATATTTTAACATAATCAAAAGACAAGTGATGAACTAAAGCTGTAGTGGGATGTAGAGATGGAAAGGGTGACCCTGCAGATTTTTCTCATCAATACCATCTGTAATCTTTTAACATCAGTAAGATTTTGTATCCCCTCCAGACAGGTAACTATAATTTTGAAAAGCTAGATTTACTTTTTTTTTAAGAACTGCCAAGAAATATTTAGAAATACAAGTGTAGGGAAAAAAGCTTCTGCAAACAAACTAGACAGATTTAGATAACAATGTTCCATATGCTTTTTTTTCTATCTACATTCATAATAAAAACGTAATAAATCTTTTCTATGAAAGAATTATAGCATTCTGTAGTTTTAGTTACTATGTGTTTTTCTGGGAGATTCTTCAAAAAGACTTAATGGTCCTTTGAAATAAATCTTGAAGAGAAAATACACATATGTGAGTGAGCCATACTAACATGGTCTGTGATAGAAATTTTTCACTGCAAAATGTAAGGGTAGTAGCAACTTGAATAATAACACAAATACTAATTATTGCTTCTAATATTTTAAATATTAAATATTGAATTATAAATTCAATTAATTATAATTATTGAATGATAAATTAAATATTTTTAATAGTATGTTGGTGGTATCTGAACAGAGTGAGCAAATATATATATATAAAAAATACTAGCATAGCTGTCATATTCATTTTGAAAGGTTTTATTCTCTAATTACGTGGATGAGAATGAAAATAATGGAACTGGCACTGGGCATCAGTCTGCATCCTAAGAGCAGGATGAGGAAACCTTTCCCATTTGTCTGCACTTGTTGATGCTCAGGCTGGGTCAGGTTGGATGAAAGAGTAATTGTGGCAGCTTTGGATCTCTTGGTGTCCTTTGGAGAAGACCACCTTCATAACTGAACTGTTCCCTCTTCCTAGGTCAGTCCTGCGTCATCAGCTGAAATCCTCAGTGACAAAATCCGGTTTCCTTCTTTCTTCAGGACTATCCCCAGTGATTTTCATCAGACAAGAGCAATGGCCCACTTGATCTATGAATCTGGGTGGAATTGGATTGGAGTAATAGCCACTGATGATGACAACGGGCGCTTCGCTCTGGAGAGCTTTGGGGTCCAGGCCATGGCAAACAACGTTTGCATAGCTTTTAAAGAAATGCTGCCTGCCTATCTTTCTGACAACACCTTTCACACCAAAGTTGATCATGCAATTGAGAAGATTGTCAAGGAAACCAGAGTAAATGTTATTGTTGTCTTTATGAGACAGATCCATGTGCTCAAACTATTTAAGAAGGCAATTGAGAGGAACGTAAATAAAATCTGGATTGCAAGTGATAATTGGTCAGCTGCAGTCAAAATCAGTACAATTCCCAATATCAGGCAGCTGGGAACCATTGTGGGGTTTGGATTTAAAAGTGGAGACATCTCCACGTTTCAAGACTTTCTGAGAAACCTTCATGAAAAGCCCACTGACAACAACAAGTTTTTACATGAATATATTATGCTTTCATCAATCTGTGCACACCTGGAATATCATGATTTCCAAATGTGCATTTCAAACCAGGCCCAGGATGATCTATTGCAAAATGTTGAGAATAAACAACAGATCTGGAGAGATGATTTTTTGAATGCTAACATTGAACCGGGATTTATCCATAGTACCATACTTGCAGTCTATGCCATTGCTCACGCCATTAGAGGGAAATGCAAAGACAGAAACTGCAAGGATCCCTCTGCTGTCACTCCCTGGGAAGTATGATGTTAATTCTTTCAGGTCTTGTTCTCTCTGAATAAATTTCATATCAGTTTTCCTCACACATTCCTGAATTTACTAGTTTGGTCCTTTTGCTAAATGACTTTCTATTCCTGTTACTGTTTTTCTTCATCAACTAAAATCACAGGCTATCTCCTAGAGCAGCAACATCTCATGGCTGCAGTGATGAGAATTAGACTCCCATTCTGTGTCCCATTTTTTTGGCCCATGTAGATGCAGAGGCTCCTGGTGCTACACCAAAGCTGTGTTCTGCTTTAAATAGAGAATGATTATAGCATTTCACATACAGATAGCTACTCACTGATGGTGAGTAACTGCATACCCACCATCTCCTCCTTCAAGAGTACAATAGCAATGGCTGTAAATATGTGATGCTACAGGTGCAGAAGGGATCTTTAGCTCCTGGGTTTCATTAGCTACCCAAACACTTCCCCCATCACCTTCAAAGAGCACACAGGTAGGGACTATCTTGGATGAGGGCTCCAGTTTTTAATCTCCTTGAGAGAATGTCTTTCTAGTTGCTCATGTGTGATAGAAAACAATGTATAGTCAATCTACAGTGGATGTATCAGCTGTTCAGGCACTAGTGGTTGGTTCTGTGGCTGCAAACCACTGTAATACACAGCACTGGCTGCTCTTGAGAGGCAGGGATACTGCAGGACAGGAGCATTCACCAAAGAGTTTCAATATTCCACTCTCTTACCATTTCATCTCTTTTGTCTGAATTCAGGTATTTTCCTCTATAATGAATCTTTACTTGTAAGTGAAAATGCAACAGACTAATCCTCTCTCTGATTCTTGATTTATCCTGAAGTGACTGGTAGGAAAGTCAGACACAATCGTTAAGATGGTTAAGGTACTTGTTATCAAACTCTACTGGGTGGGAACAGAAGAGAAAAAATCAGACAAGTAAACCTGACTTGACCTTTTACCCAAGAACCTGCTCAGGAGTATTCACTTTTACACACTTTTACTCAGAGGATTAAACAAAAGTTCATTTAAAAGTCAAACAACTACTCTGATTTGCTCTGACCTCTTATCCTAGGTCAGGTCAGGTCAAACCAAGATATGGGATTTGAAAAAATACCCAAAAAACAAACATCAGTAACAATCAGACTCTTACACAAATTTGCAAATGCAAATGGGACAAATTCAGGACTGCTGTATAGGGGATGCAATTATATGGAGATGCATTTACATCGTTGCTGAATTAAATCCCAAACCAACCAAACTAAAAGTCCTGTTAAGAGGCTAAAAAATCATGATGAAAACTGAGTAAGTTATTTCCTCCATGCTAGTTTCATAATACATTTCCTCTACACCAAATTTAAGTCCTCTAGAAATGGATATATATGCATAAAGTTTAGGAGGCAGCTAATCTATATCACATGTATCCACATGCAGAGAAATGACAGTCATTGGTGTTACAGATTTTACAAAAAATATCTGTTACATCAAAATGTTGCTAATCTGCAACCCCTTCTGTCTGAAGCTCAAGTAGTTTCCAAAAAGCTCTGTTGTTCCCATGTTGATAGAGAAATTGGAAAAGTGGAGAACAGAAAGATTAAATGACTAGTCTGAGTATATACAATAAAAAAAAATCCTATTCAGGCCCCATGAAACATCCAAATCAAATGCAGTATTGATTAGAAGTACACTTTGGTTCTTCATAAATTGATAGAGGTGCAATGAGAATGTATGAAATCTCAACAAAATTACATGTTATACATGAAAAAATTACATTATATACACTGTTTATGTTATATACACCAGATGTATTATATACATCTATTTGTCAAAGCCTGTTGAAGTCACGTGCTTTTCAGTATGTTTGTTAAGTGCTACAAATATCACAAATGGAGCTTGCTTTTCAAAGGACAGTTAAATTGAGCCTTGCACCAAAACCATGGGATTTTTTCTTGTTGATTAATCACTTTTTGCAAAAAGAAAAATAAATTGTTATGCATGTGAAGGGATAAAGCTTTTGTTTCAATTAAGAAAAACAGTAGCTAATGAAAGTCTTTCTATGGTTTCCTCATGAAACCATAGAAAGAGAGCTCTATGTGCCTCAACCTGGCCTTTTCTAAATTCACACAGAACTTTTTGATCTCGCTGTTTGTGATGAGGGGGACAGAAATTTCCCCCTGTTGAACAGAATAGGTTGCAGTACGAAGCTGGACAGTTGCCTTACCAAAGTATGCTTAGTTTGATATTTCCTACAATCGATCAAATATGGCCTTGTTGTTTAGTGCCATTGTGCCGTTGATCACTTCATCTGAGCAAACTGGCATCTATTGTTCATTTAACAGTTCCAAGTCTCACCTCACAATGCACATTATCAGTCAGAGTCAGAGCTCAAAACAATGTTAGATATTTCCAGACACTCTTAAGGACATTAGTCTGGCAGAAAATGTTGCCCATATCAGCTCTAGTGATGCTGTAGTAACAGTCATTCTTTATAAGAAGGGATGTTCCAAATGGCCATTACTTCTTGAAAGCAAAAATATTTTCTTTCACATCATTATACCAAAATTTTCCTAGGCTGGAAAAAAAATATTAACATGAGTATTTTTACACATTGCATAGAGTTAAGAAATGAAGATTTTTCTTATTAATAGATTTTTAAGGTCAACAGGATTGTCTGAATAATGCAATTCTGTGTTGGACATCGAATTAAACAGTTATAAAGATTACTTTTAACTTAAAATATCTTCAACTTCTAAAAATCAACATTTTTTTTTAATTTTGATCATGTTAAAGTATAGAGTTTATCAAACTGGTATGATACTGATGTATGTTATCATTCCTTATATATCATTCCTTATTCCTTATGTTCAGCTCCTTGAAGAACTTAAAAACGTTACAGTCATTGATGATGGTAAAGAAATCAAGTTTGACTCCAATGGAGATATGAGCACCAGTTATGATGTTCTTCTTTGGAAAGAAATTGATGGCCATATGGAAATCATCACTATGGCAGAATATGATGCAGAAAAAAGCAACTTTGTCTTTGAGGATGAAGAGAAAAAAAAAGAATTTCTGGATTTAAAGGTAATTTTTAATTTGTTTACATAGTGTGAGATTTATTTCATATGTTTTCTTCTCCCTCCAGTATTTGCAACTGAAGAAATCTAGAAAACTCTCTTGTGGTTTCATGTTCTCCTTTTAGAACAAAGAACTGTTTCTGGGTATATTCAACCACTTTCATGAACTCTGAGAAACATGTTAGCCTGTAAGCAGGCTCAGTGATTTGAAATTGAGTTATTTCTCCAGAATGCTCTTGGGAGGTCTCCTACAATGAGTAAATATGTCTGTCCTAAGGATGCTACTCCAGAACCTTGAAAAGGGGGTTTAAAATTAAAAATGTCCATGTACAAAAGCCTCCTCTTGTTTATTTTTTATGTGAAGACTCATATCTGTGGACTTTACTGTTAAAAAATAAAAGTTAAAAAAAAAAAAAAGTTTTGTTGATTATCTGCTCCGTTTGAGCTGGGGTCAGCACAACTACAGGACTCTGAGGTAGGTGGCACCACCTGAAGCCCCAGAACTGCTGTAGGCAGGACTAGTGTGTGGCCCTGGTGAGTTCCAGATGGATATCTGTGCATGGATGGAGGTCTTAGTTTATTGTGCAGCAATGTGTTGCAACATATTCACCAATAATGGGATGAGGAGAGGCTGCTTAGTAGATGGTCTGAATTTGAGTCTCAGCACGTAGACTCAGCTAACAGAAAAGGTTGAAGACAGAAGAAAACCTCAGATCTTGTCCCTCTTTGTGGTGCTGCCCAGGATGGCAAGGAAATGTCTCCGCCTCCTTGTGAGAACCATCTTGGAGGGTGAAGAAATAGTGGTGTCCCTCAGGACTGCTTCTCCATTTTACAAAAAATTGTCTTTCGAAGGAGGACCTGAACTCAGATCTCAAGGGAAGGCCCTGTTCACACACCCCAGAGTGATGCTTCATGATTCAGGGATGAGCTGCCAAGTGTCAGGAATGTCAGAGATGCAGTGCAGAGCACCTGCCGAAGTGTGTCCCCCGAGCTAGTGTCTCCTTCATTCTCAGAGCAGCCAAGCAGGGCTTCAAGATCTCACATTTGAATCAGTCCACTTGAATCCTTCACCAGATGCTTCTGGGCTTTCTTTGGAGAAGATCTGCAGCTGTCTGAATTCCACATTCAAAGCTGAATGAAACACTTTGATCTGAATTTTAAAGATACAGATGATTCCACTGATTGGTATTCATGCCCAAAATATAGAATTATCAGATAGATAATTCCCCATCCTTTCTCTTGTTGACTGCGTGGGGAAAATACAAGAAACACGGAGCCTACAATACCTTTTTTCAGCACCATTTTCCAGTTCTCTTAAAATATATTAGATGGACACAGTGAGTGCAACTTGCAGAATCACTAGAGGTTTATTTTAACATTTCTTAGTAATTAGTTGTGCCTGAGCTGATTTTGTTATTGTTATTTTTCTCTGCACAATGCAGAAGGTGCAGTCAACATGCTCTCAGCACTGCAGGCCAGGACAGATGAAAAAGGTTACAGAAAGTCCACACACATGCTGCTATGAGTGTGTTTACTGCCCAGAAAACCATTACAGCAATCAAACAGGTAAGGAATTGTGGTCCAAATAAAGTTTTATTTAGACATCAATACAATTATTTTGTTCGGGTATAACGTGCATTGGCAACCTTGGGTATAACTTTGGAATAGGATTAAAATATTTTCTTATGCTCAGTTTCCCAAATACGAGTGTTTGTCCTATAAAACTTAGTTTTAAATGCTTTTTAGGAGACCACACTTAAAGCAATTAGATTTTACAGCTGACTAGCTGGAAATATATAGTTAGCAAGGATGACAGTGTTATCCTTTGTTAGGCTGGAAAGTCTGGCTGATCTATCAGTAATACTGACTCTCATGAAAATACAGCCTTGCTTCTCCGTCTTTCTGCAGTACACCCACTCCAATATGGGAGAAATTTTTTTACTATGAGTGTGCTGAGGCACTGGAGCAGGTTTTCCAGAGAAGTTGTGAATGCCTCCTCCCTGGGAGTGTTCAAGGTCAGGTTGGAGGGGACTTTGAACAACCCGATCTAGTTAAAAATGTCCCTGCTTACTGCAAGGGGCTTGAACTAGATGATCTTTATAGATTCCTTCCAAGCCATTCTATGAGTGTACAAACCTCAAGGGTAATGTATTTTGCTTGCCAGCATATTTTTTATCTTACCAGGGAATACTGTAAAGTTTTCTATAACTGTAAAGTAATATTTTGTAGTAGAAAATATGATGTGCACTTTACTACTGCTTCATTTATAGGTTTGATCAAAAAATTTTTAAAGGGGAAAATTAAATATGGAAGGGAGAGATGGAATTAAGAAAATTTCAGTACAATGTGCTTTCAGTATCCTGAGAGCAGAAGGAAATCAAATCTTATCTTTTAAATTCAAATAATTGCAATTTCTGAGGACAGGAATTTTAAAGTAAAAGTAGCCTTTCAAAGCATAATCTAAAGCAATGTTTATTCTTGCTGTTGTATTTCAAAAGCTGTAAGTAAACAGTTGAGGGTGGTTCTTGTCAAAATAAGTAAAAGAAAGAAACATAGTTCAAATTTCTGTAAGATAATCGATTTAATCTCAGGCCATTGTTCAGGTTTCAGTTAAAGTTTGCCCGTCTAGAGCTCTGCCCAGGTCACGTATTGCCGGTCAGCAGTTTTAGGACCCTGGTCATTCTCCCTGTCCCCTCGCTGCCCCTGCCTGCAGGCAACCCCTGCTCCCAGCTGGCAAGCATCCGTCCTTTGCTCTTTCTGCCGCTGGCACCGCTGGCACCGCAGCCACCGCTGGCACCGCAGCCACCGCTGCTGTCGCCGCAGCCCCGCAGCTCCTCCGCCTGGACGGCGGCAGCAACAGTCGGAAGCAATCAGCCCTGTCTCTTCCCCTTAGCATCTCTTCCCACACTGCTCCTGTATCTCAAGGCTCGATAATCCACTTCGCACTTTACTGACTTGGGGTTTCTAAGCTATCTTCCTGCTTTTCTCTGCTTTCAGATATGGATTACTGCTACCGATGCAACAACAAAACCTACTGGGCTCCCGTCAACAGTACTACATGCTACAGAAAGACAATCCATTTCCTCACCTGGACTGACTGGTTTGCTATTTTCCTCCTCATCCTCTCTGCTTTTGGAGTTGTGTTGGTTTTGTCAATTAGTGTAATATTTACTAAGAACTTGAACACACCAGTTGTAAAGGCATCCGGAGGCCTAACTGTCTGCTACATTATTCTCTTCAGCCACTTCTTAATTTTTTTAAGCACCGTCTTCTTCGTAGGTGAACCCACAGAATTCAAGTGTAAAACTAGGCAAGCCCTCTTTGGCATAAGTTTTGCGCTCTGCATTTCATGCATTTTGATAAAGTCACTAAAAATTTTACTAGCCTTCAGCTTCGATCCCAAGCTGCAGAACTTCCTGAAATGCGTGTATAAACCCATTCCTACCGTGGTCACCTGCACTGGAATTCAAGTTTTCATTTGCACCTTCTGGCTAATATTTAAGACACCTTATGTAGAGCAAAATTTCTCAATACCAAAATCAATAATTCTGGAGTGTAATGAGGGCTCTATCGTGGCTTTTGGGATTATGTTGAGCTACATTGCTGCCCTAGCCTTCATTTGCTTCATATTTGCCTTTAAAGGTAGGAAGTTGCCAGAGAACTACAATGAAGCTAAATTCATCACTTTTGGCATGCTAATTTACTTTATAGCGTGGATTGTATTTATCCCTGTCTATGCAACTACATTTGGCAAATACCTGCCGGCAGTGGAAATTATTGTTGTTTTAATATCCAATTATGGAATCCTCTGCTGCACTTTTCTTCCAAAGTGCTATGTCATCATTTACAAGCAAGAAACAAACACAAAATCTGCCTTTCTCAAAATGGTTTACACATATTCCACCAAGAGTGCAGGCAGTGTTGCTGTTAGCCAGATTTCTTTGGATTCAAAGTCTTCCAGCTCCCGTGCTACTGTCTCAGACTCTTGTAAACCTGAGAAAAACTCTGTGAATGGAAACTGCCACTTCCAAGTGCCTGGGCAGAGATTAATAAAAGGGAAAGTTCTTCCTAAAAGCAATTCAAGGACTATGGCCAGGAAAAGACTTTCCAGCATATGACTGGGCAGTGTTAAAATGTTAGAAGATGAAAAGCGATCTTTGGGACCCATTTGTCTTTTAGGTCTCTTGACATCCCCAAAGAGAGCAGACCATGTGAAATACCTCCTCCTCTGGTATTTAAGCAGTTATCCATTACCAGATTTGCAAGACTCTCCTTGCTCACAGAGTCCAGACCCTGCTCCTGTGGACACCATGAAGTGCAGTCCCCTCCAGCAGCTACCTTCCTTCCCTGGCCCACTCACATAGGCCTTCAGGAACCTCTTCCACCATCTCGCTCTCCCAGGTGAGGCAGAAGCATCTGGAAATTTTTATTTCTCACAGTCAAGTGGTTGGGAACATACGGATTTACCCCAAGTTTTTTGCATCTTTGATGCTCAGTTGTTTAAGGAGCTCTTCTTCTCACCTGACTCAGTTTTACAGATCAAACAGAACCCTGTCCCAGCCTTTGTTTGCTAGGATAAACAAGCCAGTCCTTCAGTCTCCACTTTTAAGATAAGCTTTCCAGTCTCCTGAACATCCAAAAGTAACTCTTTTCATCTGGTATCAGTGAATCCTTTTCTTTTTTTAACTCCCCAAAATTGCACACCTTATTCCAGATGAGTGCTGCAGTAACCGTTAAAGTTTCTTGTATTTACAAGGATGATAACGAGCTGGAGACAAGTCTGCATAAAAACTAAAGAACTTCTCTGGAGCTCTGTAGTTAGACATATGTTCACCTACATTTTTCCCCATACTCAGAGGAAATACAGTGATGCACCTCATGCACCTCCTCTGAAGCATGAGAGAGAACTCATTATGATTGTCCCCAGTTATCTGCATAATTGAAGATGTAATGGTGATGTGTGATGTCAAAACTTACAAATGCTAATTCATTTCTCTCATCAGCCTAAATAATATAATGACCAGGATCAGCATGAGTGCATCCTGGCAATTTTAGCTTTTTTTGCTACACACTTTAAAAATCTGATTTTCAATAAGAAAATGACAAGACACCATGCCAACACATAGAAATAGCACAAGGATGAACTGATAAGAGCTACACTGGATGAGTCTTTGGTCTGTAGCCCAGCGAATGAAGCTATGCTGTGCCATCTCTATGAGAGGCAAAAGGCATGTTCAGAGAAGGAGGAATTTTTTTCTGTTGGGACAACAATACTACAAAGCTCTTTGAAACTCTACGCAGCAGTGCTGTCTTACCCATCCAGGACTTGGAAGAATATTTTTTCTGTCTTCACAAAGCCTGTGGTCTGGACCATAGAAACTTCTGTGCCATGTTACTGGGAAATAATACTAAATTCCTTGAGTTTTGTCCATGCTTCTGTTTAGGTCTGGAATAACTGAATGCTGTGGCAAGTCAAAATAAAATGCAGTAGACTTGGTGTTACACAGACATATTGTATAATTATTATATACAATATATCAATTTTTCCTGTCATTTCTATTTTTGTATTTTAACCTGTATGACCTTTCTACTCATATTTTGTTAAAAATAGATATAGATCGCATTGCAACAATGGACACAGGCAAAGAAATTACTTTGACGTGTAGACTATATATATAATACATATCCATGAAGACATTGCTAAAGTAATTTGAATGGCAAGGGTGCAAATGACATACATATTTGAGCAATTGCGTAAGTTCTGTAACTGATTGGAAGAATGAAGGTTTATGCACATGTGTTCATATGATGAATGCTGTTCATACAGTCATTGTTATAAATACAGTTCTGAATACAAAAATATGCACAATAACAGTAAAATTCCTGCATTTTTTGGCTTCCAGTGCAGCAAAAAGTCTCTCCCCAAAAGAGAGAAACAAAGCTGAAATTGCACAATGACTGTCGGCACTAATCTGGTTAGAAAAGTTAATTTGTCTTGAATGTTGTACCTGTATTTATTGTTTTCAAAAGTGATGAACATGCCGTATCTTGAAGATACGAAGGAAGAGTATGATTAAAGACATATTGTTACTTAAAATTGAGTTTGCTTACTTAATTTCCTTACCATTCCTCATGAACTTTGATTTGTCTTGGAAAAGCAGGAATATATGCACATGTGCAGTGTTTCCATCCAGCAAATCCCAGTCTGCTTCTTACAACCGTCCTACAGGTTGAAAGCAAAGTTTGGAGGGCATCCCCCCTACAGGACAATGGGGAAAGTGTCTTGAGGGACAGGGCATGGTGACAGCAATGTGAGACAGAGACATCTTTAAGGAAAGACATCATATATTTCAGAATTTCAAAAAAGTTCTACATTCTACATTTACCTCTCCAGCTGCTCAGGTCTCCTGCAAAAAGCACGGTCAACGGTGGAGCTAAGATGATGTAGCAGAATTGATAGCTAGACTTGGCAGGAAAAAAAAAATAAAAAGAGACACTGTACCAAGCTTTGTAACATGTCTTTAAATGCCTTGTTTGCAAGAAGCAAGTGATCATATGTAGGTAGAACATAAAAGGATTGTGCTACCCTATACGGAGGATAAAAAAAGCTGAAAATAGGGTTTCATGATGTGGAAGGGAGCATTTGCACACATTTCCCATCCCAGAAGAGTATTCCAGCAATCTAACTATTCCTGTGGCCAGTCATGGTGACATTAAATGAGGCTGGAACAGATATTCCTCCCCAGAGCACAGAACAGGCGTTACCTTCCCGAGTCATAGAGAAATATTGGCATGGCCTCCCCCGGGGCCACAGCCCAGAGGACAGACCATGAAAAGCCAAAGGGGTCAGCTCTTCTTTCTGGCTCAGAGCACGCCCTGCTCTTTGAAAGGTCTCAACACCACTTCTCAAAATGCTAACATCCGTATGTGCCCACCTACGTGGTTTTCATCTCTGAAAGCAATGAGAAGGACAAACATAGTGCTGACCACAGAGAAGTCAAGCATGAAAATGCTACTTAATGAAGTCATCAGGAGACTGCTCTGGATGTAACCACTATTTAACCTTTTTGGGGTTTATGTCATTCATTGTTCATAATACTAAATGATGCATTCTGAAACCACTATCATGCAGTGTACAGTCTCTTTGAAGAAAATGAAGACTGTGAAGGCCAACAAGTTTCTCAAGTCCTCTTCTCCAGGGCATAATTCCTCCAAGATTTCAGTAGCTCTGTCTGTGCAGGTGCCCATAATCTTTAGGGAAGTTCTCTGCTCTGTAGTTCTTTGGCCAGTGCTGGGAACTATTTATGTGAGCTCCAGGCTTCCTCCCAGCAGCTCTGCTGGTGGCCAACGGAACTACAATGACTCTAAACGTGTGGATTACCAGCGTGACTGGGAACTAACAGCAGTGTCCGGGACGCTGCATGTAATGTATGATGCTGGGCAGCCCAGCCCAGATGTGCCGACTCTTCCCAGCTGTGTCTCCAGAGACACGAAGCACTACTTGACACTACGTCACTTTCTTTGAGCAGGAAGAAGGCAAAAACAAAGGCGCTACCAGCAGACTATAACCCCAGTATCACCCTCTAGGTCATTCCTGTCGATGAATCTTCATCTCCCCAACAACACTCTGAAATAGGGCAGAGCTGATAGAAAGGGTGGGTGGGGGGTTAGGGTGCAAAGAGGTGCGTACTATTCCTTTTTTATTGTTTTTAGATGGATATGAGAAAGCTGCTTTGGAGCTTTGATTTGGGGAATTGGGTCCTTATGTTTAGAGAATGGCTCATCTGCAAACAGAAATTTTGTTCTGAAATAGAATGTGGGAAAATCGGTTTTTTGTTTGTTTTGTTGTTAGTGGGTTGGGGTTTTTTTATCAGTGAAATGGGTTGGAATGGTTCTGAAGTTTTACCAATAATAAGGACATTTTTTAGTTCAATGACTTTGGAGTAGAAACAGTACATGTGAAGAAAAGAAAACATCTACGTGGGACTACTTATTGAAAAGAAAGTGGGGTTTTTTTAATAACTTTTCAGAATTAAATGTTGTCCAAACAGTATTTTAAAAATGTTTTAATATGAAAGATACTAGAACTCACTTTGGTGACAAATTTCCCATTTCCTCTGCTCAACAATTTGCTTTCTGAAAAAGTTGCTTACCTCTGGCTCTACTCCTGAAAAGAGATAACTGGAGGGTTTTGGCTACAAATGGTGCAAGACTCCTCATTCACGCAGTGAATTCATGCTGAGCACAGGCCTTAGCTGCTGCTGGTCAGTGATCCATCCCTGGGGAGCGAGGCTTCCTCCGTTCATCCGCAAGCATTCTGGAGTCGGTTGATGGATGGAAAATCTTCCATGTTTCATGCATCAGACACACTTCTGTAGAGACACTGTGTTACACAGTCACTGCTATTGTGCTGGCACAGGATGTTGTTTACTAATATGCATTCTGTGCTGACTTTTATGAATTTTTTTCAAGGATATGTTTGTACTGATTTTTTTTTAATTTTTTTTTTTTTTTTTTTTTTAAAAAAAAGTTTGGAATAAACAAGAGATAAAAAAAAAAAAAAAAAAAAAAAGTTTTTCCATTTAAGTAAAGGGTGTCATGAGAATCGGTACGTTTGAGTCTTCTGAAAGTGGTAAAACAACAGAAGCACGGGCGTGGGCAGGTCCGTGCAACGGGGTTTGAGTCCACCTTACTGCAAGACGTGGAGATGAACCACCGCGGCTGTTTCTATAACCGAGTTTTGACTCGAACGTTGAAGTTTCTGTGCTAGAGGTGTAGCACACAGGCGCGTTAGGCGAGCAGGACGGCTTGGCAGGAGGACCGACCCCCCTCCTTCGCCGGCGGCCGACCCTCCTCGCCTCGCCTCCCGGAGGGGCTCGGCGGGGCGGGGCCGGGGCGGGCGGGGCCGGCAGCAGGACCGGGCTCGGCAGCGGGACCGGCAGGGGGTTCGGGGCCGCTCCGCCGAGGCAGAGAGTCCCGCCGCGCTGCCCCTCGCCGCCCTCGCCATGCTACCGGCGCGCCTCCGCCCGGGGCGCCTTCTGTCCGCCGCGCTGCCCCGCCTGCCCGCGCCGCGGGGAGCCGCCGGTGGGGAGCCCGCCCGGAGCCCCGGCACCGCCCGCGGTAAGGTGGCTTCCACCGGGCAGCGGGGCTGCGGCTTGCGGGGTGGCTCCGCGGCGATGGCAGCGCCTCGGGGCGGGCGGGGAAGTTTGGCGGCGGGCGGGCGGGCGGCTCGGGGCCGCGGTGGAGCGGGGCTGGGCTGGGGCAGGAGCTGGGGCTGGGGCCGGGTGCTCCCCGCGGGTGGCACGGCATCCCGGGTGGTGCCGGGCTTTCTCCTGCTGGCTTGGCTACCCACGCCCGCAGGCGGTGGGGAAGTGAACCAGACCCGCAGAGACACTCACTGCGTGCGGGTGTATTCAAGAGGCTTTGTGGAGGTCTCTGCGTAGTGGAGACCTGGAAGTTTAATCCCTGAGTTACTCTTGCAACGAGAAGGATGGGCAGGGGATTTCTTTCCCCTTCCACCCTTACTATTGCTCATCACTCTTAGTCCATCGTTTGACAAAGTGTTTTCTTCCTAATCTTTAAGCTGAGCAGGCTCACAAGGTGGTTGCAAGTTACAAACCTTCAAAGTTTGACAAAAGAATCCTCGTCTGGACTGGACGTTTCAAGACAGAAGATGAGATTCCTTCAAGGATCCCGTAAGTACGTTACTCTTGTCCAAGGGGAACATGGAACTGAAGGGAAAGTGAGGACGTGATCCTGACCTAAAGCTTTTCCACAGAGTCTGAAACAGTTTTTCAGCGCTGAAAACTTGGAAAGAAATTAGAGGGCAAAAGAATTTCCTGTCCTGGTTAGAGGTTAAGATGAAAAAATGTTCCTTACTGGGGTCCCCAGAGCCTAGGATTTAGAACTGGATCCATCTGAGCAGATAGCCCTGGTTACATTTATGTACTGGCTTGTTTGTTTTGCTTATTCCTAATGTGCAGGATGTTATTGATAAACAGTATTTTCTGTTTCTAGCTCCCATAAACCTTTCTGAGGGAGCTGACTGTCACTGAATGATTACATGCAACAAATTATGGTTTATTATAGAATTTTATTGAATCATAGGATGCTTTGGGTTGGAAGTGACATTTAACAGTCATTTAGTCCAACCCCCCTGCAGTGAGCTGGGACATCTTCAACTGGAGCAGGCTGCTCAGAGACCCGTCCAACCTGACCTTGAATGTTTCCAGGGATGAAGCATCTACCATCTCTCTGGGCAATTTTTGCCAGTGTTTCACCATCCTCATTGTAAAACATTTCTTCCTTATATCTAGTCTAAATCTACCCTCTTTTAGTTTAAAACCATTACTCCTTGTTTTGTCACAACAGGCCCTCTTAAAATGACTGTCCCCATCTTTTTGATTGGCCCCCTTTAGGTACTGAAAGGCTGTAATAAGGTTTCCTGGAGTCTTCTCCAGATGGAACAACCCCACACTTTCAGCCTTTCTTCACAGCAGAGGTGTTCCAGCCCTCTGATCAATTTTTTGTGGCCTTCATCTGGACTTGCTCCAAAAGGTCCATGTCTTTGCTGAGGACTCCAGAGCTGGACATAGTACTCCAGGTGTGATCTCATCAGAGCAGAGTACAGGGTAAGAATCACCACTTTCAACATGCTGGCCATGCTTCTTTTGATGCAGTCCAGGATACAGTTGGACTTCTGGGCTGCAAACACATATTGACTGGTCATGTCCATTTTTTTTATCCACCAGTAGTCCCCAAGTCCTTCTCTGCAGGCCTGCTCTCAAGCCCTTCAATCCCCAGCTTGTATTGATATCGGGGATTGCCCCAAACCATGTTCAGGACCCTGCACTTAGCCTCATTGAACCTCATGAGGTTCAAACAGCCCACTTCTCAAGTTTGTCCAGGTCCCTGTGGATGGCATCCCATTCCTCAGGTGTGTCAACTGCACCACTCATCTTGGTGTCATCTGCTAAATTGCTGAGGGTGCACTCAATCCCACTGTCTGTCACTGATGAAGATACTGAACAGCACTGGTCTCAGTACACAGCTATGAGGGACACCACTTGTAATCAGCCTCCATCTGGACATCAAGCCATTGACCACTACCCTCTGGGTGAGATCATCCAACCAATTCCTTACCTGCCAAACAGTCCACACATGAAACTGATCTCTCCAATTTAGAGAATTTGAGGAAAAATAAAGGAGTTTATGATAGAAACATCCCCCAACAAGGAAAACTAATTACTTGACATAGCCTTAGTCTCCCTTTCTTATTGACCCACTGAACTAGATGATCTTTGGAAGGTCGTTTCCCACTTAAACCCCACTCATTTTGTGGTTCTCTGACTTACTGAGAGTTAGTATCCCCCAAGGGTATCAGTCACTGAAAACACGAAACCCCTCTAACGCCAATTGCTGCCTTTTTCTTAGGATGTTAGATAGTGTGTTAGACATCTCTTTCCAGGACACTACTTTCTATCATCATAGTATGTCCCTGTCTTGGATGGTACATTGAGCACAAGCAGCTGTGTCAAACAGGTACATCCTCTGCCTCTTCCTCTTGGCTCCCGAGAGTTTCTCCTGAGTGTTTGCTGAGCTGGACCAGTGGCTTTCTAACAGTCCAGCCTCTCTTGCACTGCATTAGTCTTACCATCTTCCCCTAGAGAAAAGTTCAGACAGGACTCAGAAGCTCCAAAAGCTATTCACGTCATTGGGCGGTGCATTCATCAGTCCATACACGTACACAAATTGCTCATTGCTGTGCTGTAGCTGTGCCTGGCAAGTGAGTGTCACCACTTTGCACTTGCTGGGTGAGCAAAGACTTTTTAGAACTGTACGATCATAAACAGTAATACACCAGCAGCTGATTGTGAGACATTGAAGCTGAACCATGTCACTGCTTTAACTATTAAACAAAAAAAAAGAATTGCAAGATACTACAACTGCAAGCTGTTACCTGTGAACACAACATAGCTGCTGAAGATGGTTTGTACTAAGGGTCAGATCTGCAGTCATTATTCACGGTTGTTGGGGTTTGTTTTTGTTGTCTGTTGTTTCTTCTTTTTTAAAAAAACCCAGCTGTTTCTGACTTCAGCAGAAGTTTACCCAGAGACTTAAGGGTTGAGTAGCGAAGGCCCTAATGTGCAATTAAGAAAGAACATAATCAGGTCTGTTTTCCTCAAAGCAGAAAGCAGAGGGAAAATGAAAATCTGATTCAGAAGAGTTTCAATCACTGCACTGTGAAATACAATTAGGCTAATAAGCCAGGCTAATAACATTTATGGTTTGTTGCTACAAATGGATTAGTGGATTAACGATTTGATGTGCCAGGCTGATGTGTGGTTTGTTTTCAAGATGATGTTTGCCATCACACAGAACAAAAGCGGCTGCTTAGAACTGCAGGCGTTGTCAGTCATCTGCGAGAACCCTGGTGTGCACATGTGCTTGTGGGCGTGTTGGTGGGGCAGGGGCTAGTACAGCCCAGACAGTCTCTATTCAGCCTTGCCTTCTTCCATTAAGCCTTAGATAAGAAGCACCACAGCCCTCAGCCTTGGTAAAGACTTCCATGGGCATAAAAACTCTATCTCTACCCCATCCCACCAGTTAAAGTAAAGCTAAAGGTGTTTTGGGGGAAAAAGTTCATTACGAGATAATGTAACTCACAACATAAGATCAATTCTTTATGCAACTATCCTTTTTACATATATATGTGTAAAACCTTAACTATATATTATGTATATTTATATTCTTATGTATGTTTATATTCTATCTTATGAATAGTCTATATAAAGCATTCCCATCTATTTATGGAAGGGAAATAGTGCGCAGCTAGCAGTATAATGAACATCTTAAAAGACCTGTACTCCCAAGCATAATGTCTCGCTCAGAAAAAGACTGACCTGATAGTTTTGAGACAATTTTAGTGATACAGAGGTTTCCTGTACTGCAGGTTCTCAGGGGTATGCTGCCTACTCACAATGGAGGAGAGTGGAGATGGGAGCTTGTCTTGGTTTGAGTGAGAACAGAACTAATTATGTTCAGTGATTTTACTTTTTGTCTTCTTCTGACTGTGCTTTCTGAAGTTAGCAGCGTGTTTTCTCAGGCAGTGTCTGCTTCTAGCAGTGATAACACCCCGTGTTTAGAGTTACTACCAAGGGTTGGTGTGCAGACCAAGGCCACTGCTGGATCTCGTGCACCACGTTGGAGGGTGCAGAAAGTGAAAGGCTGCACCTGCAGGGAGAAGCGGACAGAACAGGTGACCCTAAACTGACCAACGAGGGATTCCAGCCCAAAGACATCATATTTGGTATAGAGCTGAGAGATCATGAGGGTCTCGTCCCTCTCTTTGCTCTCTTGTCCTGCTTTGCCAGCTTTGCTCAGCTTGGCTTGGGTCCTCTTCTGGTTTCTTCCTCGGAGCATCCAAGGAGGACTCTGTTCTGCCTTTGATCCTGATCTGTGTGTTCCTGAATCTGATACCAGAATCCAGCTCCTGAACACAGCTCCTGTATACTGCTGGGCCCAGTCTGAGACTCTCCTGGTGCCTGCTCCACAGTTTCAGTGGTGACAGTGACATAATTGCCATCAGGGGGTTGGGTTCAATACTGTTTTAGGATATATCTGTATATATTCCATTTTTATTATTTTCATTAAAGCTGTTCTAGTTTCCTTTTCTAATCGCTAAGTCTCTCTCATTTATTCCCTTTCACTTCGCCTTTGGGAAGGGAGGGAGGTTAACAGAGAGCATCTGTTATAGGTCTAAGAGGCTGCCCTGACCATAACCCATGGTAAAGCTGCACCAACATGGCTCACTGGGCCATATGATGCCTCTCCTGCAGCCACTACTGCCAAACACAGGACAGTTTTCACTACTTTTGCCTTTGACGACTAACAAAAATAATGGTGTAGCTTTTTCTGGTTCAGGCCTGTGTTCCTGTAACAGTGAGAAGGCTGACACCAGCTGCCTGGTTTAAATAAAGCTGCTGATTTTCAGAAGAACTAGAACCTCTAACTCCTAGCAGCACGCTCTCTTTAAAATCACCTACACAAGTATGTGAAGTCCCTAGCCTGCAATATGGAGGATGCCATCTGAACAGCAGTTAATTGCTGATTTTGAATAAAAGAGACTTGCTTTTTATAGGTGGTTGATACCACATCTATTTATCCAGCATTTTAAAATAAACTCCCTTAATTTTCACTGTGTTTAAATAGAGCTTAATATGATTTCTGACGTGTTTAGCCCAAGTATTTAAATGCAAATATTTATTGCATGAGCAGGTGTTCCTTAAGCTGAAAAAGATCAATTTAATTCCATTAAATGTTGCTTTTCCACCGGAAATGGATGAGGGTCAGAAAATGCAAAGTGTGTATGTGGTGCCCAGGGAAGAGGGTTAGTGGTAGACCGGGCAGTGCTGAGTTAACAATGGGACTCAATGATCTTAAAGATCTTCTTCAACCTAAACGCTTCTATGAAGTTCCTGGGTAATCAGTCATACCAAGCTGGAGATGCTCGTTTTAGAAGCTAATTATATTTTTAGTTTTTCAACTGTAGTGCTATGTCTGTGATAGTCTGGAGAAGAGATACTCAACAGTTTTGTAATGATTCAATTCAATAACTATAATTGCAGGCCAGAGATGCTAGACAGGGCAAGAAACAAAGCTCGAGTTAAAGCTTGCTACATCATGATTGGACTCTCAATTGTTGCCTGCTTTGCAGTGATTGCCTCAGCCAAAAAGGTGAGTACAGTGCTACTTATAGTGTACTTAAAAATTATGAAATTCTGTAAAAAATAGACCAACCTAAACAAACAGCAGCAGCTTACCCTAGTTTCGGCTAACCTATGTTCCTGTCACCCCTGACACGTAGGTAGCTGCTGGCTGGTCCCAAGCCGAGGTGCATTGTTACTCCTACTGTGCTACTCTTAAGCAGATGTTTTACTTCCACAGGCTGCTGCACGTCACGAGTCCTTAACGAGCTGGAACTTGGCAAAGAAAGCCAAGTGGCGGAAGGAGGCTGCACTAGCAGCAGAGTCGAAGACAAAGTAACTTCACAGGCAATGCAAAATGTCCTCACAGGGGCAGAATTAACTTTTGCTGAGAGCAATTAGTGAATTTCACCAATAAATGGACAACTGCAGCATTACACACGCCGGAGCCAGTAAGGATAGTTACAGGTTCACAAAAAGAAATGGAGGGTCTTTTTTATTACTCAATGTACTTGTTGCATGTAATTAAAATTAGTGAAACTGTTTTGTATATGAATAAAACCAGAAACAAAATTACAAAGGAGATGAGGTAGTTTCCCAGAAGTGTCAGGTATGTTTGGTTAGGTATTTACAAAACATATTTAAAACCAAAGTTCTCTGACTGGTGCCAGGGCATAGTTTTGCAGCACACAAATCAGCCAGCTTGAATGCATTTGCCTCAGCTCTGTATTCAAACTGGCATTTGTGTTCCCTAGTTCAAGAAGCCACACTTATTGAACCACTAAATAAATACAATGAACATCTGTAAAATAGGTTTTATTGATTTCTGTATGGTATTTGGAGATTTAACATTCCATAATATTGCATACTAGTCATATGTGTTCTGGTACAGTAATGGGCCTTTGGCCTGGATTTAAAGATGCACTATTACTGTCTGAAGTTAGTATAGGTATTTTAGTTTCCACACGTTATATGAAGATACTGTGCCATAAGTAACTGAAATTTCTCGTTCCAGACGTCAGCGAGCTCTTGAGGTCACAGTTTAACCTCCATATCAATTGGCAGAGCTATTACAAAAATCCTCAGTTATCTAATTTACTAACCTTAAATCAACCAAGAACTAACCATGGAAGAAAGGCAATAGTGCATCTTTTTTTTTTTTTTTTTTTTTTCCTTTTTTAAGACAGACCCAACAATAAATATTTTCCAGTTGCAAACTTTTTCTACAGCTAACTTATTTCTGTGCCAATATTATTACTATTTTTTTGATTGCTGCTAGCAACAGTGTTTAAAGCAAATACTAGAAAATAAAAAAAGCTGTATGAACCAGTCCTCAGACAAAAGTGCAACAATGAAAAAAGTAGATATGATTCAGTGTATCAAGAGTAGGGAACTAAAAAAAAAAAATATATATATATATCTTATGCTTTGCATAGTTGCATAGATTAGCTAGTTAGTATTCACATTTAAGCAGAACAAATGGTACCCCTTTGAAACCAAAACCCCTGTATTTTTAAACAGACTTTGATGGGGCACTTCAGATTCCATATAAAATACCAAGTGTAAAACAGATTTTCTTCTCAGTTATTTTTTTTTTGCCACACTGGTTTCATCTGTTTAGACAACGCCCCTACCTGCAAACGAATACACCAGAGCTGACCTTAAGTTGTCATCTCTGGTTTTATATTGTTCATTTATGTGCTTTTAACAAAGTGTGATGTAAACCCAGCAATAAAATCAGAGAGGCCATCCTGTACATTTATCCTTTAAAACATTTTCCTTATTACTTTTCAACAACTTTAGGGTAAACCAAATGTTGAGTTTAAATAATGATTTTTGTTAGCTAAAGTCCATCAATTTTAGTTCCCTTTTAGACCATTACATTTAAATGTATCAGGCATGAAATACAGTTTATCTAAATGCATAAAGTGCAGTCACTAACTGTTCACACATATATAATAATATATCCATAAAACTGAAGACATTCTTTCAAACAAATACAATACTTTAAGTGTCCCCTCTTTTCTTCATTTTCAAGTCTTTTAATCAAGATTTTTATAGCTCAGATTTGGTTTAGAGAGGCTTATAAATGCATTTTTTACAGGGTTCTCCAAATAAAAAGCAGGCACAGCTGGTTATGTTATCAAAACAAGGTTGTTAGAAACCATGGAATACCCTGTTACCTGAATAATTTTCTTACACTAGAAGAACACTGAAATTCAGCATTTACTTGTAATCCTGGTAGATTTCCATGATTGTTACCCTGTACTTTGAACAGATGGGGAGGGGGGGAAAGAAGGAAGGTCAGTATATGAAAACCTAAAACTATGAGAGTAAAAAGGGCACCAATACAATCATCTAACATTATATGAAAATTTGGCAGCTGTACTCAATATTATCACACTATTCAAAACTGTTGTATGCTGTACAAATCTAGGTTTAAAGTGTCATTTGCTAAAATATCTCATTATTCAGAGTTCATAAAGTAACAGCACTCCTATATACACATCTTACGCTTCTATCTTCCACTAAAAAGACTTCAAAAAGAGGTTTCTTTCCTCCCAGGTACATCTTAGTCAAAACTGACCATTAAATCTTAGAAAATCCACTTCAAGTCCCACATTCAATTACAATATCGTGTATATTGCTGTAACATCAAAGTGAAACATCTTAGAATCTAAACTTGCATGTAAAAAAAAAAAGCTAAATACAAAATGGTATTGTAAATGATACCACCTTTAACCTGTATTTTTCAGTGCATTAAAATACTGTTTAGTGACAAGCACAGTGCCATGGGGTAAGTAATCTGAAGTTTAAATTGCAGCTTTTTATGAAGCATGAAATGCTCTCGTATGTCAAGGATTTCACTTAACCTAGGAGTCTGATGTTAATACAGTGATTACAGGCATTAAAAAATAATCATACTTCAGAGCTAACCCAAAGTATTAATTTCTCCACATGAGATCTACTAATACACCAGAAACACTACTTATATGCAAGTCAAAGCAGAGCATACATCTTTCTGTATTCAAAATTGTTAATGCAAATATTAGAATTCTACTTCTCTTAGTGTTTAATATCAAACACTGTATATTGTAGAGCCTAAATATTTAGATGACAATAACTTCTAGTTAGTTTTGGTGTTCACATACTTAATAGTATTTACAGTACAACAAACGTTTCCTTCAACTGGAAAGGAGCGATTCACTATTCATTCTTCACTGCAGTATTTCTATCATCTTACCAAAAGAAAACTGAGTTAGTTAAAGAAAAATTCAAGTGGCAGTAGCGTATTTGGTCAAAAAAAAACATAACACCTACTGTCTACAAATTTAAGAAGCTACTGTACTAGAAAGGCAAACATTGCAATGATTCTCAAACTAAAGTGGTGTTACCACGTTTTGACAGGAGGCAGCTGTACACCATCTGCTTGGTGATTTGTGGAAATCACCATCCCTGCCATTCATAATCGTGGCATTCTTGTGGTAACTACAGCAACTGCTTTCCCCTGCAAAGTACTGTATTTGTGGCTGACTTTCAATGCCGTTTAGCAGCTTTAATTAGAGCCAACATCAAATGACCAGCAAGCTCTCTGCTGATTCCAATTTGAAAAACCTCTCAAATAGTCCTCTTCCACACAATTCAGAAAAAGCTTTTTCATATATTCAATATTATATTAGGTAATTAGCATTATATATATGGATATCTATTACGTCTTTAAATACATTTTATAAATAAACTCCAAGTGTGTTGTAAAGTAATGCATAAAAGTTTCACAATTTAAATAAATATTTTTCACATTCCAATTCAGCTTCTATCAAGCTCATCTTTATTTCATGCCTTAGTTCTGAAGCAATGTTTTTGCTTCATTACAAGAGGTAGATTTGATAGAGACTGGGCAAGTCGAGCCTACTGCCAAAAATGCAACTGTCAATAACTGTATTGCTGATACGCAGTTTGAGACTACATGAAAAATTCAGAACCACTTCCTAAAATCCTACCAAGTCTTAGCTTAACAGTTCTTGTTAAATCACATTTAACGCTTTACTTTAGACATGATTACTCACAGTTTTTTTCTGTACATAAGAGATAATGAAAAACACAAATACAAAACAAAGAACAGTTGTGTCTAACACAATATATAAAAGTGCATGAGCTGCTTCTTCATCTATTTCTGCAAAACATAGTCAACTTTTCCTCTAACTTTGGCCATAAAGAAAAGACCTCTGGGGGGAGGGGGGGGAAAGAACCAATCCAAAACTCTTGAAGCATTTACATTTTATGCTTATCTTTACTTCAGTAGTTTACAGCTGAAACCCCTCCATTGGAGCTTCTTGCTGCTGAAACACAAACTGCTGCTGACTTTCATCCACCTGAGGTGCAATACTGGAGTCCTCTTCTTCAACACCAAAGTAATGTTCTATGAGTTCAAAAGCCTTCTGGTAGATCTCTTGGTTTTCATGCCTCTGAAGAAACTCAATTTTATCAAGTCCTAAATTCAAAACAAAACATTTTCAAAATCTAATTGCTTAAGCGAATGATGAATTTAAAGGCAAACAATTTATAGTACAGTGGCACTTCTTAGATAAAAAAAATGAAATCCCAAATCATCTCAATGAATTTGATATTAGTGATTCTTAATTTGCTAACCCATACTATTTCTAGTCTTTGTTTTCTGCTGTCCAAACTAATATTAAAACAGTGCTAAAAGAATAAGGAGGAGGCTGCAGTATCTACATAGAAAAATGCCATGCCTAAATAGAAAAGTTAATCTGCATAGAATTAGGATTGCATAAAGCTGTCTGCTATAGCAATTTTTAGTATCCCCATTTCTTTCCTTTTCCTCTTTCATTTCTTTTCTTTCTTTTTCTTTTACCCAACTCTAAATTCTATCCTCTATTATGCAGTCATCACTGGGCACACTCTGGCATCTTTTCTCAAGTTTAATTCTAAAATTTGAAATTATCATCCTTCCAAAGCCTTATCATTTGCAAGCTAGAGGACATAACCTCTGCTCTGCTGGCAGAATTAAGTGCTTGTCAGTCAGTTAAGTTGATTCAAAACTAATTTTTAGCTATTTTAAGATAATTCAGTTTTCACTTCAGTTGGATTAGGAGGCGCTCACATGAATACTTCTGGGGTTCATGTAGAGAAGCCAAAGCTATAAGGATATAATCAGCTATTTCCCCCCCTTGAACTTACACTCTACAGCTTCAGCAGCCTACGGTTAACTGGCAAAGGAAAAAAAGAATCTAGACATTCAATAGTTGAGATTAAGAATGGACTCAAAATCTAGAACAAAATAAATTCCATTAAAATATTCAGTATTTATTCCTGTTGCACATTAACATTGCAAGATAAGTTATCCAAGTATGCACTTGATTTTAGAAATGAAACTCTGTAACAGGGAATTAAGATTTAAAGGCTGCTTTACAGAAAAGTTGGTACCATCTAATCAGATATAAAGTGGTCAACTAAAATTATTAGCAGTTTCTGAAATACAAGTGTCTGCCAATTTTGTTTTGTCAGAGATGCAGAAACATAACCCTCTGTAAACAACGACAGATTCATTATAAGCCATTTTAAAAATTAATTTTGTTACATCAAAGGCATCTAGTCATGGAATTCCACCAACAGTCATTTTAGTTTTGATACTCTGCCTTTAACATACAGTTTAATTGAACAAGACTTAAAAGAAGAAACGGAACAAAATACTTTAACAAATTAAGTAAAAACTTACTGTGATGTGAAGTTGATTTTGCTATAATGATATTTACTATGCTAAAAAGTGATCTGACCTTGGGAATACATAAAACAAAAGCTCATCTCACATCTCTGTTGGTAATGAAACTGCCAGACAGGACTATAAAGTAACAAAACTGTATTTAGGATTGGCTGATAAACATACACAAACCATTCCTTCATCAGACCAGGACACTTATGCGTTAAATCTGAGAATGTTTCTCTAGAGGGACGTTTCATAAACTGACCACAGACAAACATCCACAGTTTTTCTGCATTTAAATGCTTTTCCTGTCATTACATCACTTACGATACCTTTACTGTCCACTTAGGCTTGAAGTAGTAGTTATATTAAACTTCCCTACAACTTCTAAAATGGTTCACAGTGGTTTTGTTTTTACAGCCCGAAATAAGGAACTTCAGGTAGACTGTTTTACAAGAAGTAATTTCTTACCATATGCTTCTTCTATAAGGGCACAATAAGGATTAATGCCCATTCCGTTTTGCTTAGACTCTTGTTCTCCAAGACGCAGAATATTTTCAAGTCCATTTAAAGCCACCTGTACTATTTTTGAATCCATCACAGTCAGGAGGTCACAAAGAGGCTTGGTACAACCCAGTGCTACCAAATACCTTTATAACAGCAGAAAAACGGGGCGGGGGGGGGAGAAAGACTGATGATCCAGTACATTCATTCTGACATGACAGACTATTACTACTGGTCCTTAGTTTTGTAAATTAAGAAAAAAAAAAAAGTTGGCTAAACAAAAACTATTTCTAAAACATGCAACAACACTAAGATAAGCTTAGTCTGAAACGGAATAAATATTCTAATTTATCCAATTTTAGAGATAATGCGCACATTCCTAACCACAGTGTGGAATCTGTAGTCTTTTCAACTCCTTTTCACATATGAGCTTTAGATGAGTTTAACTGAATGTCAGATGACAAGTTAGCTTTAGCAGTAAATTCTTTTCTTAGGCATTTGAAATTTTGTAGTGGCAAAAATACCAAGTAAACATGGCAGCTATGAACACTGGATGACTGGATGCTGCTCTGTGCTAACACAGTCTGCTCTACTAGTCCATTAAGATATTAGCATTACCTACTATAAAGGGAAAGGTGTACTTTCCCAATATAAATAAAAAAATAAAATAAAAAAATTTGGATTTCAAGTATGCTATTCCTTTTTCCAATTTTTCACAAAATTGTGTATGCACTTTTGGAAGTCAGAACCTATGTCCTTATTTCTAGTGTATAAGTAAAATGAAGACAGTAATGCTTGCCTGCATCAAAACATTGCTTAAATACAGTGTATGTAGTTGTTTTAAATTATCCTGCAGTTAGACAGTAGTACCCTTGAGGACATTAAAAGGGCTAAAACTCCATGACACAAATAATAGATCTATATTTTGTGACAAGAAGCTACTGTTATGGTATTACATGCTCATTTACTATTTGAAGACCCTGAATTAAAATTTAACATCTGCTATATTTCAGGATGTTACATTAATGCAAGCAATTAAAATAATGTCAAAATCATACAAAAAAAACCCCAACTTTCCTTACCCCTGATAACATTTAGTGGTTATAAGAAAATCAGAATTGTTTACATTATAAATAAACAAGCATGCACTTATTTCAATGGTTTTCCAAATGTGCTGGAAGAGTTATGACATCACTTTCAGTCGTGGCTTCCAAATAATACACTTGTCATTTATAAATCCATTTATCAACTACTTATTCAAATGATTGCTGTACTGACAGTATTCACAGAAACCACAGTGTTTTATTCTAGTTATTCAGGAAGTCCAACCTTTGCAGCACACAAATAGCTGCTGAGAGTAAAATTTCAATCAAACTCTATTTTGAAAAAGGAGTTTGGATTGCTACTTTAAATTAATACTGTTAGTGAATTTAAAAGACATGAAGGAACCACTAAAATTCCCGAAGTCTCTCCACAAAGACACAGTCCTATTGCCCAGGTTTTCTAAACAACTGTCTCAAACTGTTCCGTTTTCAAACACTGAAACTGTTCATCAGCTGTTCTGATTGTGTTTGACACTATGATATCAACACTGGAAGAAAACCCTGTGAAAGCTTTACGTGCAACACCACTACAACAAAGCAACACTGGTCAATTCATTAGTAAGTCTACTGCAAATATTTCACTCATTTTCTAAATTTCTACCTGTTTAGTCCCTGTAGACAGAATTTAAAGAAATTACAGCTGTGGTTAAGATTTTGTTGCTGTCTGTCAAGATTCAAATGCAGAAATAAAAATGCTTTATAGAAGATACTTAAGCAGAAAAAGTAGTAACAGATACAAGCTTACCTAATCTGCTCAGGGGTTCCTCCTGATGTTGCATTAGTTATGGCCCATGCTGCTTCTTTCCTGGTACGAAATTCAGCTTTTTGAAGAATTTCGATCAGTATTGGAAAAATATTTGCATCTATTACAGCCTAAGAGATGAAATGGTAGTATTTTACTATAATTGATATAGATTTAGTATACACAAAGAACAGTAATACTCTTCACTACAAAAGTCAATGATGCCTCCTGATACCAAAGCAAACAATGTTTCATTAGAAGACACCACACAAACTAGAAACACTAAACTGAAATTCAGAACTACTGCACATTGCATTGCAACAGCCATCACTCTCTTCATTTTTGTTTCCTCTATCTCTGGTAGACATAATACTGCTTACTGAGTAGATCCATTTAGAAATTGTATGATAGAAGCACTAAACTCGAGTTTTTGAACTGGAGATGAAGCCTCAGAACAAAACTTCACTTTGTCCATTTTATTCAGGTTTCCAGTCTCCATAGAAAGACTATGTCTGTAATTGGAGACTATATTATATATTTCAAAGGACATCAGAAAGTACTATTTTCACCTCTGAAGTAGAAGGGAAAAAATTATATTGAAACACGTACTCTAATTCAGTATTCTTATTTTTATCAAGCAGAATCTTTTTTTAGGTAACCCCAGACACCTGTGGAGCAATACTCAGGATTTAGTAGTTTCCACAAGAATACAACTCAGGACTGATGACATCATTTGTTTATTTTTATCCAGACATATATTCCAACATTTCCAAATTGGTAGAAATATCCACTTTTCACTGGACTAATTTCTGCAAGATGCTTTCTTTCAGCTCTTAAAAAGGATAAAATGCTTATTACTTTAACATATATATTACAATTATACTGGTTTTGGCTGGGATAGAGCTAACTTTCCTTCTTTAGCAGGTAGAATAGTGTCGTGATTTAGATTTTCATTATTTTCCTTTTCTTTAGAATTATTATAATTATCATGTTTTATTATTATTATATTTTAGTTTAGGTACTAAACTATTCTTATCTCAATCCCCAAGTTTCATTTTGCTTTACTTTTTTTTTTTTTCAACTCTCTTCCCCATGTCACTGCGGTGAAGTGGGAGTTTAGTGGGAGCAGCTGTGTGGTGTTTAGTTGCTGGCTGAGGTTAAACCACAACAATACAGACCAAAATTAAACAGAATATATGAGTAGATGATGCTCCCAAAGAGAAAAATAACAACCTTTAATATCGGTTCCAAGAGAAATAGCCTTTCATTTGTTTTGTAAGCATCGACAAAATCCCTTTGAGAGAAATTCATCAGTTTCTCCAGGAGAAATCTTGACAGCTATTTTTAACCTATTATTTTATGCAATTATTTATAATAATCCTTCATAACGTAGAAAAATATTTAAGTGAGGCAAAAATATATACAGTTAGGACTAAAACAATGTAGAGTCAATGTAATATATACTTATTTCTCCTTGCGAAGGAAAACGAAGTGAACTAGTAAAATGAAAACAAAACCAATCAAGTAGCAAATATACATACAGACTTTACCTGAATCTGAGCTCTATTTCCAGCAGTAATATTAGAAACAGTCCAGCATGCTTCTTTCCTAATAGATTCCTTGGGACTACTAAGCAAGTGCAAGAGACAGGGTAATGCAGAGCAGTTTAGAATTACCTAAAATAATGTGAGAATTAAAAATTGGGTTGTACAATATACATATATATTGGCTGGTACAATACATGTGAATACATATACAAGCAATTTACAGATGACTTCAAAGGATTTTTCAATACATTTATATTATACAAGGTATCACAGACAACATCCTACAAAATTAAGTGTTCAGTGCTACAGTGTGCAAATACAGTCCAGCAATTTGAAAGAATCTGCCCTCGATTAAGTTCAGACCAAAAGGATCACAACAGCAAGGCTGAGTAAGGCTGCTTAAGGCTATAATATGACTAACAGAGAATAACTGAGAAGAGAGAATCTGATTGCTGCAGTCAGTATGACCACTGCTTACAAGTGAAAACTTTGACTGCATTTGAAGACATAAAAAAGGGCAACAATAATAAATAACTGAACTCCTGTTAAAGAGAAAGAAATAAAGTAAAAAATAGAAAGCAGCAGTCAAAGTACAATACAGGAATGAAACGACCCACTACATACAGTGCTGTAAAACTGTGTTAATTCTTGCAGTAATTTCATGTTTAAAATAGCAACCTAAACTGTCGAATTGACAATACAGAACTTTCTCATATATCCTACAGGTACATGCAGACACTTGTACTGAACATGTCATTTAATTTTGTCAGAATTTTTAAAAAGTCTGTCCCAGCGATTCATTTTTCTTAAATCAGTGAGTCTTACCTGTGTTTGGATATCATCCCCAGTAACAATATTTCCAACTGCTCTTAATGCAGGGGATACCACCTTGTAATCATTATGCCTGGAGACAAATACGAAACCGCTTGATATTACCAAGTGTTAAAGTATAATTTTGCGTTTTCTTTTGCATTTTCAATGAACAGTGGTTTACTTCAACTGCTAAATCTTTAGTTACAGAAAACACTGCGCTATTTCTTACACTTTCCCCACTATTTAGCCAGATTCGACAACTGTGAGCCTGCAACTGAACTGCTGATTCAAGGAAAGGGCAGCTCTACAGAACGACACAACTTAGAGCAATCTATCTGTCCAGCAGATTCATTTCACCCAGCTCAAGTATTACTGAAGACAATACAGGAACGTGCAGCATTCAATTGCCACAGAAACAAAAGGGGTGTTGTTAGCTGTACAGTAAAAACTAGCAGTCCCTTTTTGTAAGTGAACTTTCCCCCTTTTGTTAAGTCAACGCCCCGGAAGCCAGTACATGAAGCCCATATTCCCATATTCAACTGTCTGAGGTGTGGGGGAAAGAAATCTACTCTGTTGTCCTAAAGCTTCCATAGCAGAGAAAGTAACCCCATGCTCTCCTGAGAGCTATGTAAATGAGCTTTGCACAGGAAACTGTGCTGAGCTGTCAGTGCTGTGAACTACTATCCCTGACCTACTCTGCAGTCCCCATGTGAACACAGGGATGGAGTCTCCCTTTCTAGGAAAATAATGAACCATGAACAACACATACTGGAACAGTTCAAAAGTGGCACAAGTCTGCCTCTGGACTTTAGGAGTCCAAGAACTGTCCATATTGCAACTACATCTCCTAGAAAAGTAAGAAAACCAAATACAACAGTGAAATTAAAAATAAAGAAACAAATGAAGAAATTAATTTACATTTCAAGCTTGGTCTTCAGGCTTCACCTTTCTATTACTCCATGTAAACGAAATCCTAAACTAAATTTTAAAAAATATCAAGGAATACTTTGGAGAAAACTTTTTTTACACTGTAAATCTCAGGAAAAACACCCAGGAGCCAAGTAAACTATAGCAAGCAACTAAAAAGGTTTCAGACTGAATTAATTTCTCATAAAATAAATTCAGACTTGAGGTGAAAAAAAGGCAACTAAATTTAAATTAACAGTACTGTAAGACATTTATTTAGTGAAGAGAAGACTTACATAAGCAGCTCTACCAATCTTCGACACACTCCAGAATCAATAACAGCTTGAATTTTATCATTGGGACCATCTGAAAGGTAAGAAAGGGCCCAGCAAGCATCTGCTAATACATCCGGGTCACTGCTAAACAACAGTCTTGATAAAACATTTAAGCAAGGAGCGACCTAGGTTAAAGAAAAACATTGCATAAAATTAGGTGTTTCATATTTTTCAAGTTTCAGAGAAATTTCTGCAAAGGCATGATGCTGCGAAACCTCTTACTGCCAAAGCACCTGAGCTCCTGAATGAATCAGGACGTAGGTGGAACACTTCCTCATGAAACTAGATGTCCAATTCACAATTGCTTTACACAAAGAAACTCCAGAGTAATTCACAGAGGACTAATGTTCACTGAACTTGCAAATCAAATGTCTTGACATGTTTCCACTGAACCTGTCTCTGATCTTAGTCTCCTAAGAGTTCCACACAGACAGAGCCAAATGAGCTAGACCATCTCAACGCCACTTGGAAACTGACAGGTATCAGCTGTACAGCTCAAGAATTTCACATCCTTTATAAAACTTCTTTATCTTACATCAGTTATGAAATGCAGCCTCCTTTCTATGTCCAACAGGTGCTACTGCAAAAAGCAAAGGAGCTATTCCTATTAGCAGCTGCCTACAGGGCATACTTTTTCAATAAAGTTAAGTGTTTAAGCAGCAAGAAAGCTTGTTGGGTTTTCAGTACCAAAAGAAAACACTACTGAAGGACATAACTTAGGCAGAGCAATTGTGAGGTGCTAATTAACTGACATCAGAAATCCTCTCTTTTTGTTAATGTCTCCCCAAGAATTACATAGCAGTGACAGTCATTATTATCTCATGAGCTAAATTTCAAGACATGTAGTTTCTCTTGGGATTATCTTTATTGATCATTTAACCTCAGCCTCTTCTACCAGAATATCCAGTGTTCAATTCTTTTAATCTTTTAATATCATTAACCTTAACAGAAATTAATTTCACATTGAAAATACTCCTACTAGCCTGCAGAGTCTTCCTGTCTTTATAACCACTTACTGGAGAATCAGAGAATCATGAGAGAAGAGGAAACAAAGGGGAGACCACAAAGGCAAATCACCTCCGTGATCAGTCTGATTAAATTGCATCTGACAGAGCAGAAAACTCAAAATTGTATTCCTACAGCATGCACTCTAACAATCATAAAATAATACTAATAAAAACAAAATTAAAAGTTTAATTCAGAAATCACATCATCTAAAATAGCTCTGGAGTAAACACAGCCCTAGTGGATTTAGTGCTGAATGTATAATTTATCCATTGTTTCCTACCAGTGAATGACTATTTGCATCTGACTAACCACAACCTCACATTTTTAGGTAATTTAATTTAATTTTAATATGTGTCAAAGTAGATTTTTTTTTTTTTTTAGATATAACAGATGGATACGACTGTGTGATAACATTAAAAAGATGAAACTGAGTCTATGACAAGATTGATGGATTCTGTGTGTTATAGTACAAAAATAAGTCGTCTTCAACTTTCTGAATTCTCAAACGGATACTTTATTATACCTTACTGAAGTCTGGAGGTGGATTCTTTCCTCTGCAGAGGTTTGAGAGAGCCCAGACTGCATTTCTAGTTGTTGTAAGACGATTTGAATTTGTTAACAGTCTGTAAAAGAGAGACAATGATTATAACAAAAGAAAAAAATTCTTGTCGAAAACTTCAGTTCTTTTTGTCTGTTATCACTAATAGTACCTCAAATCAGGAAAAAAAACCCAAAAAACCAAACTATTATTGGGCACTAGTTTCAATTTTTATTTCTCTTCATAGCTTACATGCTGCAAACATTTTCTTAGAACCAGATGAATCTGAATAGGTTAAGTGGATATCTCATTCCCAAATCAAGTCTATGAATATAAAGTAGATTGTTGCTCACACTAAAAAAATCATTCAACTAATCTTTTCTATGGGTCTTCAGAAGGGGATAGAGATATGCACACCTCCCTTGAATTAACTTTGATGTTTGCATACAGAGAATGCAATAATAATAGCAAAGAGTTCCATAAAAAGTTAGAACTTAAAAGATCATCTAAAAAAAATTAACACTGTTTTTGTGGAACAGAATGTAAAAGATTCAACATCTGAAAAATCTGGTTCACTTTCAGATACACAACAAAATGTCTAAGACTGTTAAACCTCTATATCCTTGAGGATTAACACACTCTATTATTTGAAGCTATTTTACAAATGTTTTAAAGCATTTTATTATTTTAAGCAATAACAAATTGAACAGAATTTGTGTTGTGTAAATTTTTTCCCTGTGAAGAAGCTTCTTAGCATCCTACCGTAAGCGTATAGTAAATTCTGGAGCGATATTCCTTACTGAAATCTTCTGGTGGAACACAGCTCACGTAACAACTACTTTGCCAGTTTATCTCAACAAAGAAAGAGACAGACAGCAAGACCAGTGCTTGAGGCTAATGGACAAAGGTTGGGAAGCCAGCTGATATTTCACACATACAAATGTGAATTAAATCATCTGTCCCGCTCTGTATATCCAGAAGGCTGGTAACATTGAGTTCTGCACAATATAGAAATGTCACACCCGTGGTATAACACTTCTCTCATTTTGCAAATACTGGAAGGATTCCAGTTGGGGACTAATTAATTAAAGTTATGCATGAAGCTCAGTTAATCCAAAATATTAGATTCTTCACAATATAATAAAAGAAACATTCTCAGTTTCTCAAAAAGCTTGTATTATTTTCAAATAGATTTTAAGTTGAAATTTACAGTTTTATATACTTGCACACTATAGCATTCATTTACAATACTTACTCCAAGAGGGGTGGTAATATTCCACAGTTTAAAACAAAGTCTCTGCATTCTGCATTATCACCAGCAATGTTGCCAAGAGCCCATACTGCCTTAAAAAGCAAAGCATCCAAGTTAATTTATGCATTCTTGCAAATCAACTTTTACAGATCACCTATACATTTTTACAGCAAATATTATAGAATTTAAAAAAGCAATATCATTTGGAATATAAAATTTCAGAAAACTACTGATTTCTATATTGATTTCTATTTTTTGTGAACTCAAAGTCAATTACCTACACTTGAAGTCATCCTTTCTGTTAGGAAAATACATCTATTCATGTGCTTTTCAATAAAAAGGATGCCCACACTCTTTTCAATAGTTACATTTGCTCACTATGTGTAAGAGATTCAATTCAACCGGCTCAAAGTTGCAAACAATGTATGAGGAATAAAAATGTTAAATCATCAACTTTCACTATACAAACTTTCAAACATGCTAAATAAAAACTAAATTACAGTCTCTCTTAAATGTAAACAAAAAAAGGCAAACAAAACAAACAATCAAAAAGCAGTTCAGGAAAAGGTTAAGACTGTAACATAAGAAGATGAAAGAGCAAAAGGCTGTAGGAAATAAAGCTGCAAGATAATTTAGGGTAAAAAAATCTATACTGTCATTCACTATATCATTTCCTTTATGGTGTTTTAAATCTTGTCCACCTGTAAATTCTACAGTGGAAGTGAGGTGCTTTCTTCAAATTACTCAATAAAACGAAATAAAAAACATATTCAAAGAAACCTGAAAGAATCAGTGGAAAAAACAGAAGGGGAAAAAATACACTGAAGGTAAATTTTTATTTTCCTGGAGTCAGATCAATGGATTAAGTAGGCAAATGGGGCTCAAAGCCTCTCTAAACACCCCTTGTCCAACACCCTTCCCCCCCCGAAAGAACATTCATAAATGAAATTGAAGTATTTATAAAACACCCCAAGAAAACTGTTACCTGCTCCTGTACATCTTCATGTTCTGAGCTAAGCAACTTAATAAAAATTGGAACAGCTCCAGTTTCAATTACAACTTTGGTGTGTAGAAAAGTTCCAGATGCTATGTTTGTCAAAGCCCAAGCTGCTTCAAACTGTTGAGAAGCACAAAGATGACCATGTTAAACCACTCAGGAGTAAAACTTAAAGAAAAACAGTTTGATATGAGAGGTGCAGAGGTTAATTCTCCAACTTTTCTCCTTCGCACTGAAATGCAATTATTGCTATTATTTTACTTGCCATACAATAAAATAATTGGCATTGATAAAAATCTTTATTTAATAAGAACCTTCAGGATCTAAATTATTTTTAGGTTTTGGTTTACAGCACTAACTGTAAGGAAGATTTCAAATCTCTTTTAACTAGTACAAATGCCTTTTATTTACTCTATATTAATTCCTCTAGTATGAATGTACACAAGCTCTAAGTGTCATCCCCCAGGCTACCACAAGTAGAAAGAACTAGTTACTTCTACTGTTAGCTATGTATTTTTTGAAGATTTTCTAAAAGGACTTTTTAAGTGGCCAGTAGGACAAGGGAAGTGATCATTCCCCTGTACTCGGCACTGGCAAGGCAACACCTCAAGTACTGTGTTCAGTTTTGGGCATCTCAGCACATAAAAAGACATTAAGGTGCTCCAGTGGGTCCAGAGAAGGGCAACGAATCTGGTGAAGGGTCTGGAGAACAAGTCTTGTAAGAGGAGTGGCTGAGGGAACTGGGGTTGTTTAGTCTGAAGAAAAGGAGGCTGAGGGGAGACCTTACTGCTCTCTACAACCACCTGAAAGGAATTTGTAGAGAGGTGGGTGCTTGTCTCTTCTCCCAGGTAACAAGTGATAGGACAAGAAGAAATGGCCTCAAATTGTACCAGGGGAGCTTCAGGTTGGACATTAGGAAAAAAAAATTAACTGACAGGGTTGTCAAGCATTGGAACAGGTTGCCCAGGAAGTGGCTGAATCATCATCTCTGGCTGCATTTAAAAATCGGGACATGGTTTAGCAGTGGACATGTAGAGTGGAATTAATAGCTGGACTTGATGATCTTGAAGGTCTTTTCCAACCTATATGATTCTATATAAGCCTTTCATTTTCCTATTTTTTTTCTTCTAAGATTCTGACTGAAAAGTGCTACAATATACTAAAACATAAACAGAACAGACTCTGTTCACACATCAGTGCTGATGATCTTAATACACCACTCTGGAAACCCTCTTGAATTCATTCTAATTTCAACACCCGAGTATTTGACCAGCTGAATATGGAACCCTAAAGACTACTATGAAATTCGCAAGAGTCAAGTCACTATTTCAGTGGCAATAATTGACATTTTAGACAACTAAAATGTACAGCTTTGGTGGTAAAAAAATAATTTGGTTATAAGCACACACAAAAATAATAATTAAAAAAAACCCAAACAAACTCACGACACCTCCTCCCCCCCAGAACAAAACCAAAAAAACAACACATGCTTTCCAAAGCTCTTTTGGGGGGGTTTCTAAGCCCATTCCAAACCGCCAGTCGGTACCAGCCAAACTCACCTGCAGAGTGTAATTTTCATTCCTCTCTAGAAATTTCACAAATCTCTGTACTACTCCTGGTTTTTGTATGACTTCATCTATAGGTGGATTAGGCTCTAGGGAATAAAAACAAACATATTTGTGTAAGTCTAACTAAAAAAGACAAAATAAATCATTTTTTCAGTATGACACAAAACATGATTATGATTCTAAGTTCTTATCAAAATTTTTAGCATTCATTTTAATCTCAAATGAAGGAGCTGAACTTTGGACTTTAGAGGACTGCAAGATCACCTCTGTAACATGCTACAGTTTTGCAAACACCCTAGTATGTAAAATAATAGTAACAGATCATCAGTATGTTAGTGGAACATAAAAAAACACCGTTCTCTCAATCAATAGCTCAGGTCAATGGAAGAGCAATTATGATTAGATACTATTTTAAATGATTAAGCATACTTTTACCTATCCTGCTATACAAATACGGGCATTAATTTAAGACTGCATGTCTTGCAGTCTCAACAAAAACAAGGCACAAGTGTTCTTTGGCAGCCATATAATTTTTCTACCCTCAATTACAGAATGAAAATCAGAAACTGAATCACTGCAGCAAGTGCTGCAAGTAGTGTGCAGTTAGTTAACTGCCCTGGACACTTCAATCAAAACATCCTTGCTTTTGTTACTTTGTCTGAAAGACTTAACATGAGAATAATGAAGCTTTCTGTATTTAGCCATTAGGTCGGAAGAGATTTGGCACGGTTTCCATGTAAACAGAACCAGAAGTTTCAGCAAGCTCTATTTTAAAGTAAAAACAAAACTAAAGGTTAAGTGGGGTGCATAAAGAAGAGTGTGTCCAGCAGGGTCCAGTGAGTTTCTCCTCAACCTCTACTCTGCCCTTTGAGACACTGGAGTACTGTGTCCAGTTCTGGTCTCACCCATTTAAGAGGTACAGGGAAATACTAGAGAGAGTCCAATGGAGAGCTACGAGGACAGTTAAGGGACTGGAACATGAGGAAAGGCTGAGAGCCATGGGGCTGTTTAGCCTGGAGAAGACTGAGACGGGATCTTATTAATGTTTACAAATATCTGAAGGGTGGGTGTCAAAAGGGGCCAAACTCTTCCTAGTGATGCCGTGTGATAAGATGAGAAGTAATGGTCACAAACTGGAACACAGGAAGTTCCACCTCAACATGAGGAAAACCTTTATTGTGAGGGTGACAGAGCACTGGAACAGGCTGTCCAGAGAGGTTGTGCAGTCTCCTTCTCTAGAGACTTTCAAAACCCACCTGGATCTGTTCCTGTGTGGCGTGCCCTGGGTGATCCTGCTCTGGCAGGGGGCTTGGACTTGATGTTCTCCAGAGGTCCCTTCCAACCCCTAACATTCTATGATTCTATGACTCTCTATGACTAAAAATTGTAGTAACAACACAGAAGGAAGGAAAAAAAATCAGGCAATTTTTACATACCTTTAGACAGCAATTTTCGAAATTTCTGAGTTGCTGTGAGTTGCTGATCAGGATCATCCGAGAAAATCATCTGCACCATATCTACTGTAATAACTTCTTCCTAAAAATGAAGGAGGACTTCTTATGCCTGGTGCTATGCACATGAACTGATAACATTCTGAACACACTCTAAAGCAATTACCTCTGGGATAGGTACAGTAGAGCTGACATCAGGATCCTGAATTGGACTTTCTACCATAGATTCTTCATTTCCCGGAAGAGCAACATTTCGGCGTTTAAATAGCTAAACAAAGACATTTTTGGAAGACATTAGAACTTAGCATGGAGTGGGTACTGATGACATACACTTGAAGAAATGCTCTCACCAGTACTACTCAACATATTTCAACTACTCACCTCCTTCCTCATCCATGCAAATGGAATTCTACACAAAAGTTCAAAGAACACAAAGGAGAAAACACTACTATAGCTGTATTTTGATAAACCGCACTGCAATACTTCAGAGGCGCAATTAAAACCTGAAGTTCTTTCTAACTAGCAAAGATCCATAAATTTTTACACATGTAAGAAAAAGAACATGCAGATCTCGTGTCTTTTATCCTTCATAACTGGCATTTATTTTTAAGCAAGGATCAGTGTTCTACAAGCTACTTTCCCCTTTTTCAGTTTCTAGCCTAAAATCATAACACAGAGACAATATTTGTGTTTCACCCCACTGTATTCTGCCCTTCAACAGAAGGTCTAAGATCTATGTACTCTGCAAGATAATTAAACAGCACCTCTATTTCATATACAGTTGCAGAAAGATTAAAACAGAAACATCATTTTAATATAGTTAACTTCCAAATTATGTAACCTTAAACATTCTCTATGTCCAAAAATCACTTTACAATTGACTGCATGCACTGCCTATGCTCAAAATACATACCTGCACAGTAGTATTTAATCAGATATGCTTAATGAATGCCGCTTCATTTTCTGGCATACAAGCAAAACATTCACATTATCCTGTTTTCTTCTAGAAAGCAAACCTAAATGTTTATCTTTAATCCAGAATGACACTTTGTAAGTGTCATACTGCCATTAACAGTGGTTAAAAATATTATGTTTGTATCTTTAAAACTAAATGTTAGAATCTCAGCACAATGACTAAGATTTCACCTGTAACATAATAATGACACCTCCTACTAAATCCTGAAGGCTTTGTCCTCTAGGTGTCTATACAGACACCTAGATTTCTGCTGTTGTACATGGTCAAAACTGCAGAAGCAACTCCATATTTACATCTACCCATATTTCAAACACAAACCTAAACCAAGGTATTCTCTCTCTTGTTCAATACGTTCCTCAATTGGGCGCAATCCTGGACACAAACCAACTGCAGAGTCCTGAACATAAACAAGGTTTAATTCCATTTAAACCCACAATGGAAGAAGAAACAACATTCCTCTTTTGAAAGACCAGCCATTCCTTCCAGCACTCAGTAAGAACACAGAAGCTCTTCGTTTAAACTGTTACTGTTTAGGATCATGGTCTATCTACCAGTTACACACTCTCCTGGAGCAGCAGCAGTCTCATCTCCCTGAATAAACTTGTTCTCCCCAGCACTAGAAGAGATGAAAAACACCAGTCCAACAAATTAAGATCAAGGAGAACATAACAGTATTCTCATTGTTACAACAGTCAGCGTGGGGGAGGAAACACCCAATGTTTTCATCATTTATCCAAGGAGTATTTACCACAAAATACACAAACAAAACTTTCATCAGGAACTGCAACGCAGTTACCCATTCACAGGTAAATGCTCCAGTACCACTTCTTACTCTTACCTCTCTGGCCCAACTAATTTAAATTCTTTTTCCATACAGTAGCACCACTTTCCCAGGAGAAGGGTAAGCATTCCCACCTCAGAGAAGACTGTAGATCAGTGCCTGGGACACTCTCTAGGTTGTGGGAGACAAATTCAGCCACTTTAGACCAAGCAGAAAAACAAACTACATTCCTTGCTTTCCTGACAAGAAGCCACTAAACATTTTGGGAAAGTGAACTACCACAAACCATTATATTATACAATGCTTCATGTACTCTGATCACTAAAAATTCAATGAGGACAACTGCAAATGTTATATATAATAGTTCAAGGATTGCTAATTGGTAGCCACTTTACTAAGTCACTGTAGAAAAGCTCTTGGGCAATTTGAAGTCTGGCTTCAAAGACAAAAATAATCCTCTCCCTTCTAATAGTACAACTTTGTCCCAAACTCTGGAAGAGAATGCAAGGTTTCTAATCCTTACTGGAAATAAGAGTATCCATTCAGCCCAGTCTTACACATTTAAATCTAGACTAAGGATTAAACTTAAGACCCAGGTCTCTCCTCTGTGTGCCCTAGTGACTCAAGAGGGCTTCTGTTCATTTTTTTGTTTTATGATCTTACTGAAAGGCGCCTTGTGCTCCCCAAGATTGCACAGAAATCAGACATTCATCAAGTTCTTACAGATATCTGAATTTAGCTTTGCAAGCACTCAACAGTTAACAGCTCACTGAGATACTTACCTGTTCTTCCCTTTTTTGTTTCCGAAGCTGGATTCCTTCCTCTTCTCTTCGTCTGCGCATTTCTTGGGGATTAAGTGCATTATTCTTGTAGCTTTTCATTCTGAAGTTATCTTTACCCGGGCTTGCCATGTTGTCTATTAAAAAAAGAAAAATTAATCCAAAAGGCCAAGCCTTGCAAGGCAAACTTGCCATCTCTTGTATTAGAAAAGTATCTACAGCAGTAGCTGTATGTTCCTGTAGCTGCTTGCAATACCCAGTTCCTCAACAAAAATCTCTAAAGTAGAAATCAGAGAAAAATCTTTGCCCAGATAGGTTTTTCTAAACTGCAGATTAAACTACAATTCATCTCAGGGATCACATACTTCATTAAAGGGCAAAAGATACTGCAAAAAGGAATTGGGGGTCTTGGGAGCAAGCTGAGAAACAAAAAGCAAGAACATTACATTCCTAATTTTGGCTTCTGTTAACAAGTAAAGGAATTTGTTTCCTCCTGTCATAAATATCTTAATGCACTGTTTCTTTATTTTTCTTTTTAATATGCCTATCTTGCGAACATAACATCAGATCTAAAGGTTATGCTGCATTTCCTTCTAACATGTATGCAGAAAAACATATTAAAGGTCAGTAACACCCAGACAGTTTAAAATGGAAAAGAGTAAGCCTAACAAAATAATTGACTCAATCTAATTAACAGCCCTTTTGATGGATTAGAGGATTAGAATCTGTCATTTCAGGCATATCTGTTATGAAAAGATAAAAGTGATAAAACATGATTCTGTCACTAAAATGATCAAACTGACTGAAAAAAAGGTTGTTAACAAGCATGGTGCTAGTTTTGAAAGCTAAAACTGTAGCCTTCATCTGAGAAATGACTGTCAAAAATATGACTCTACATAAACTCTCATTTGCCTGGAATTCTTCCATAACAAGAAAACATCTGAACTACAGCTCTTGAGCTGTGCACAATTCTCTATCAATTTCCATGTTAAAACTGGTTTGTTTTTTTTTTTGGTTTTTTTTTTTTTTTTAAAATACCAGTAGTACCAAGGACTGCTGAGCCAGGAACACAAGCTATTAGAAGAAAACAGCCCACAGACCTAGGCTGACCCCAAGAAGACACTCTTGAGGACTTAGCAGCCTGCTTCACCCAAACACATCTGCTTCACAGGAACTCTTTCTCTGGACCATGATGTTAAGCATACCACCATCTAAAGCAATTATCTCGTAATTGTAATGTACCTCTTGAGGCACAATTTAAGAAGACGATTCTTCCAACAACACTACTGGTTTAACTAGTCCTAAAACATCATCACTTAATCATTCATGCCTTGCTAATTTAGTTGCACCAATAAAAGTGTCAGGCCAAGCAATGAACAAAACAAGAGAAGCATGCATTCCAAGTAGCCCAGTTCAGGTCACTAGATCTATAAAGTGTTATAGAAGCTCAACTGGAAGAAGTTCTCATAAAAGCTGTTTTCAAAAATAAAAGCTTATTAATTTAGGGCTTAACTCCCCTCACAAGGGTTTTGGTGTAGACATCATAAAGACTGCCAGTGCCTGATCTATTCAGGCTTCACAACTCCTGCATCTGTATTGAAAGAAGTCTGCACTTGCTCCGCAAAACTACACTAATTTTAACACTAAATCCCTCCATCCACCACATCCTGCATCTCGCCCACTTCTTGTGCCTAGACTAAGCCCTATCCTACTGATATTTTCCTCCCTGCCTACATAAAGCTCCCTAAATACCGCGCCTTTCTGTTACCACCGCGCCCTCCCCGCCTGGCAGCGCCGGGGCAGGCCGGAGGCTGCCCGCAGGCTCTGAAAGGCCGGGTCAGAGCGCCAGCTCCCTTGCCGGCTGCGCGGCCCAGAGGGCACCCACCCCGGCCACCCAGAGCCACGGGCGAAACTCTTCACTAGCGTCCCTTGCAGAGCGGGGCGGAGGAAAGGCCCCTCCATGGGCAACAGGGCAGGGAGACGGGAGGGCGGCGGCTCTCTGAGGAAGCGGCGGAACGCAGCACAGGGAGACCCCCCCTTCCCAGCACCGACCGCGCTGCCGTGAGGGGACCAAGCTGCCGTGCGCGGCAACGCCCCGCTGCTTCCAGCCAACCCCGGAGCAGGCAGGAGAGTGGCCCGCACCGGGGAACCCGACAGCCCGGGACACCACGTCCCGCCACCGAGTGGGAGGCGCAGCCCCTCCTGCCTCTGCCCGCGGGCTCTGCGCTCTCTTTTGCTCTTACCCATCGAAGCGGAGACACACGGCGCCCGCCGCCCTCCAAGCGAGACAGCTCCGCTCCGCTCCGGAACGCAGCACCGGCAGCCGATCGCAATCCAAGATGGCGGACACCGCCCCGCCGCGCGTCACACTGGCTAAGGGGAGGGGCCCTCCGCTCCCTGCGCGCGCAGGCTCCCGACCCGGGCGAAGAAACGACACTTCCCAGCAGGCGCAGGAGGGATGGGGCGATACGTAACGTGACGTGCGTGACGTGACGTGACGTTACGAGTGCTGCCGGCGCGGGGCCGTTGCTGAGCGGAAGCGTGGAGGTTTCGGTTGGAGAGTGAGGCGGCCGGCGGCGCGATGCTGGTCTGTGACGGCTGCGGGCAGGCGCTGTCCTCGGAGGCGGCGCCGGTGGCGCGGCGACACTTGCGGCGCACGCAGCTGGGCCGCCAACGCCGTTGCCCGCTCTGCGGCACTGCCGCCCCGGGCTGTGACGAGCTCCGACGACACGATGAGGCGGCTCACCCGGAGCCAGCGCTGCCCGGCGCCCTCCAGCCCGAGCTCGCCGAGGCGCTGCCCGAGTGCCCCTTCTGCGGGGAGGCGGCGGGGCGGGAGCTGGAGGCGCACGTCCGGGCGCGGCACGGGCACCTGATGAGCGCCCCGGGCACAGGTGAGTGGCGGCGGTAGCGGGGGGCGTCGCGCTCGGGCCCCGCGGAGGTTGGGGCGGGCCGCGGTCTCCCCGGGTGGCACCGGAGAACGCTCTGCGGCGCTTTGCCCGGGGTGCCGAGGACTGACCGCCCGGGGGTGACTGCACCGTGCTGGGGGCACGGCCCGAGTGTCTTTTCCGCTGAGGTCCCATCCCGGCGGGCGCGGATGGAGAGCTCCGACACCCCTTGTGGGTGCAACCGGGGGGCAGCGAGTGAAGAAGGGAGAGAAAAGTGACTTCGGAAGGGACATTGAGTGAGGACGATGGGAGCATCCCTTGAAAAAATTTGTTCCGGAGCAGAGCTAAAAACACTAATGCAGAGGAACTTGGGGTGTTTTGCAAGCCTAAAATACTCCCACCTGTTATCAGCAAAAGCAAATCGTAAAGCTCTTGTGCGATAGGGAGGTGGTTTTTACCTATTTGACATACGTTTGGTGGCAGAGGTTTGACTTTGCCTCGTGAAGTCTCATCTTTGACAGGATCCCGTAGAGCAGTTGCAGTACGTGTCACAGCGAGGCAATTTTCAGTTTCCAGTAGAGACTCGGGAAAGATCCAGCTATGAGGTATTCTGAAGTGCCAGACATTGGTTTAGAGACTACAAGGATGTTTTTGGTTGGATAAAGTTGGAGTAAGGAAAATAGTCATCTGAATACTGTATTTATTTATTTATTTAAAGTATGGTGAGGATTTTATTCTGGCTAACTGTCCAAAGCTGCTGATCGCTGTTTCAGAAACCTAGTAATGGCATTTCTGCCAGTGGGTAATTCTCTTGGAAGATTAGTATTCTTGATGTAACAGGCCATATATGCTGACAAGAACAACAAATGGTGGTGAGGATGCAGAATGTGGCAGTATAATCAACCATGCTGTATAGCCTGTGATTAAAATACATTTTTCTTCAAAAATAACCAAACAAACAGACCTTAGCATTGGATATACAAATAATGCAGAGCTAGAATAAATAGCTTACTTGCCTTCATGCCAATTTGTATTTTAAAATAGTTGCATTAAGGATGTTTAGTTCGGGTTTTTTTTTTTTCTTTAGTGTATGTAGTGTGTCTCAGGAAACTATATGTTTGCAGTGTTATGCAACGTGCTGCTGATGCATTTAGCTTATTATATCATCAAGTTTTTCTCTGTCCAGTCATGAACTTTTAGCTTGGGCAGATGCTCTCCAGAACCAGCTAACATAGCGTATTAGTTTCTGTGGTTTGTGAACCTAGGAAAATGTAGAGACAAAATGCAAGTGAAATGTAGAGACTCAAAAGGAGGGCAGTAAAGATGGAGTCAGGCTCTTCTCTGTGGTGCCCAACAACAGGCAGTGAGCACAAGCTGAAATACAGAAAATGCCATTTAAACACAAGAAAACTTTGGTACTGTGAGAGTGGTCAAACACTGGAAGAAGTTGTCTGGGAAGCTTGTGGAGTGTCTATCCTTGGACTTATTTGGAAACTGACTGGAGAAGGCCCTGTGTAACTTAATCTGTTACAGTTTGACCCTGCTTTGAGAGACTGGGTGATCTCCAGAAGTCCTTTTGAACCTTACTTTTCTATATGTTACTCTTCAATGATAACACTAAAACTGCAGAAAGAGTATTCATGTGAGGAGATGCAGGAAGACCATCAAAGTAAGAATGACAGCATGTTTTACTTTATTCTTTCTGCCTACCAACTATTGTGTTACCACATGAATATTAAAGTTTTATAAGGAAGTGTTCTTCTGTCAGCAGATATTTAAATTAATGGTTTGATATTTCAGACTAAGCATTTATTGTTACAAATATTATAGTGACATATTGTGATCTATAAAGTTAAATGGAGCAAAACTTGGTTAAGAGAAAGAAGGAAAATATGTCTTATTGTCAGGTATTTAGGTACATATTCTTAAATGGTTAAGAGAGCTACAGCTGTTTATAATTTACTGACTTTCACTGGAGAGTTTCAATGGCAACACAATTCATCACTGTGTATTTATCTTAGACTGTGTGTATATATATCATACTGTATATATACACTGATATATATACACACAGTGTATATATATCAGTTAGAGGGGTGATTCTTACAAAAAACAGGAATTGCATTAATCTGGAAACAGCATTTCTTTTTCAGAGACACAAAATGGTGAACAGCTCTATGAATGTCCAATGTGCAGTCTTACCTGCACCAACATTCAGATTCTTGAAGAACACGTGGATTTACACTTAGAGGAGCAAAGCTTTTCAGAAGGTACATGAAAGGATACAGGCTTGATAATACTTGAAAGCATTTGCTTGTTACAGTATAGAATCTCAGACAAAATGTAAACTAAATTTTTCCTTATTTATAAAGAGAACTGGAGAAATATGTAATTAAGACAGCTAATAGCAAGTCTTATCAATTATCTATTTAATTACACATGCTGAAAGAAATATTTGTCTATGTGTGCTTGTTAAGTAAATACATTATATGTTAGCTAAAACTTGGAGTGAAAAATATTTAAAAGACAGCCATATTATATTTTTTTTTCTAGTTCTGTAGAAGGTTTACATGCATGGACTTTAAAGTGGTACATTCCAGTACGATGAGCTGGAAATCTGTAGCTTATTAAAACTTAAGGGTTTTTTTTTTCTCATTTTTTTTCTCTAAATGCTTGTGCTGATTCATTAGTCATGGCGATAAAGGAATCAAAATTAATTTTATTTATTAGCATGGTTAATAAAATCCTAGAGATTCCCTATCCAATTCTCTGATCTTTATGCATGTCTGCTTAGAAAAGAATTTTTAAAAATTAAAGAAATGATCCATTAAAGCATTGTTAACCTCCTGATCAAGTCCTCTCTCTTTGGAATGTTATTCCTGGGTAGGTGGCAACAGAAGAGATCTAGAATTAGCTCAACAGCTCCAGAATGCAGAAGATAAATGGCAGAGATCAGAAGAGGAGAAGCGAGAGAAGGAAGAATTTAAAAAGCTGCAGGTATAGTAGTATTTCTAAATGGTAAAATTTTGATCAGTTGTGCCATTAGAATCTGAGTATCGTGGAGCTGTCATGACCTGGAATGGCCATACCAGGCCAGACCTGTGCAGTCAGACAGGCTGTGTTTTGGTAGTGGGGCAGGAGTGGGTTGCAGGCAAACACAAGTTCTCAGCAACCCCCATCCTGGCAGAGGTGCTGGGCATACCTGTCTTGAGCTACCTGGCTTTACTGCTTTGAGTGGTGCTGGCTGGGGTTGTGGCTGGCTGCTCCCAGTGCATGCCATACTGCTCTCACCAGGGGCCCCGCACGCCTGCTGCCTCATGCTGTGCTCCACCCGGCTCTACTGCTCTGCCTTGCAGTGCAGCTTGGAGCACATTCCCTGTCAGAGTGCCTGAGGCCCTCAGCATTCTGGCTGCCCTCCTTCTGGATATCATCACCTGCTCCAGTGACCACTCTCTTTGCTAGGTCCTGCTTCCCTCTCTCTTCCTCCCTCCTGACAGCCCTGATAGCTCATTTTTTACTTTCATTACCTCCTGGCCTTTGACTGCCTCTGTGCCAATGACTAGCTGCCTAAGAGGGAGCAGAAGCATGTGCATGTTGCTCCTCTGGATGTGGCTTTCACAGAATCACTCAGGCTGGAAAAGACCCTTGGGATCATCATGTCCAACCATTAGCCCTACTCTACAAGTTCACCCCTAGACCATATCCCCCAACACCACATCTAAGCAATGTTTAAACACATCCACGGATGGTGACTCAGCCACCTCCCTGGGCAGCCTATTCCAATATTTCACTACTCTTTCCGTGAAGAATTTTTTCCTAATGTCTAGTCTAAACCTACCTTGTTTCAGCTTTAGGCTATTCCCTCTGGTTCTGTCCCTAATTACCTGAGAGAAGACTAATTTCCTAGTCCCACATTCCTATTGAGGAGTGAAGCTTGGTCTTCAGCTCTAAAATATCGTAAATCTGAAGTTTGCGTCTTACAGTTCACTATTTTTTTCAAAGTTACTGACTGTGCATGCAGCTTCTCAAAATCACTAAATATGAATTTAAAAAAAACAACAACAAACTTTAAACCATGTGCGTTCCATCCTTAACAGAGACAGTATGGCTTGGATAATTCCGGAGGCTACAAGCAGCAATTCCTAAAGAATATGGAAAGAGAAGTTAATAGAGGAAGGATGCAGCCTTTTGAATATCACAAGAGAAAAGCTGACATGATGGAAAGTTTGGCTTTTGGTATAGATGATGGGAAAACAAAGACAGCAGGTAAAAATGCTGAAATAATATACAACTAAGACTACTTTTTAGACCTAGGTTGTAGTGACAAAACCTGACTTTAACAGAGCACATAATTGTATGTTTAATAGTAGATGCATCCTAATTCTAATCCTTACTATCTAGATCAATCTGTACCATTTTACTCCTAAACTAAAGAGAAAATTAAAGCTTGGTATGTTTCTAATCTTGATTCTAGCCTGAAGACTTTTTTTCTTTTTTTTTTTTTTTTTTCCCTTCCTATGAAACCTTCAAACTAAGCTATCTCATTAATGGGCCAAATATAATATGTATCAAAAGATGCAAATGTCTTATTACAAGTAGGTTGTCTGTAAGTGTATTCTTGTTTACTGCTTTTTAATCATTGGTTCCTAACCTTGTGTAGCTGTTAAAATTTACAGTAGCTTTTTATCTTGTGTTTCAGTTAGCTGTAGTATCATGTAAGCTAGTCCCAGGTTAGCACAGTGTTCATCTGATTATGAAGTCCAAGGGAGAACTGGGAGGAGTAGACATCTATTTGATACATCTTTGAAATGTTTTGTGATTAGTACAAAAAAATACAGTGCCTTTGCATTTCTAAGTCCCTTTTGAAAGCCTTCCTTGTTTTTACTTGCCAAGACCACAGTTCAGAGGTCTTTTAACTTATTGCTAGTGTTTCTAACTTAGGAAATATCCATTTGGTTCTTGACAGGTAAAATGCTTATTTTTTTCCCCCTATAAAATGTATTGAGTGGAAATCATACATTTAAAGTTTTAATTCTTGATAACAATTTAGACTTCAGAGAGAAATTCAGAAATTAATCTGTGATGTCTACACAATAGCATGGCAACAAATGGCTATTGAGGATTTCCATGTACAACTTTGAGAGAGCATTCCCAGCATGTTCTTCATGTAATGAAGGAGGATCCTGACAGTGGATTTTTTGAAAAATATTTACAATAATTCTCAAATTCTATGCCATTTCTTTTCTTGCCTTGTTTCTGAAGGAAGAATAATTTGGGAGTAATAAAAGGATTACATAGTGTGCATAAGTATTTCCATGTTTTTAAGGGAATGTTGCACTGGATGTGTCAGTGGCATAGAAATGCTTGATTAGTGACATTATTTTTCCTGTTTCATTGTAATACTTCCTATGCATATCACAGTTTATAATGTACTCCAAACTGTTCAATCTACAGTAGTCGTTGTGTAGCAGCAATAAAAAAAAATAGCTTGAATTCATAAAGCTTCAGTGCTCATAAATTCATCAGAGTAAAGATGATTGAAATGAAATCTGTACGATGCCGACGGGTTTTGTGATTTGGGTTCTAGATGTAATGTAGGATCACGCAGAAGCTTTAAAATAAATTGGTTTAATCTGTATCTGTTCCAGACTGGGGGAAAGAATCCTTTTCTGGCAATTTTTGTAGTTAATTTTACAGATAAACTTTATATTTGGTCTTCTTTTAGGAGTCATTGAAGCTTTGTGCAAGTACTACCAGAATGAAAACAAAGATGTGAGGCATGTATGGCTTTCAGCAGGAGTAGATCACTTCCACTCATCTTTGGGCGACCGAGGCTGGGGTTGTGGTTACAGGAATTTCCAGATGCTCCTTTCCTCACTGTTGAAGAACAGCTTGTATAATGACTGCTTGGGAGGTATTAAACAAAACACTGCCTATTTGTTTCACGTACCTCGGATGACAACCTACTGACTGATGTTTTTACCTTTTCATGTACACAGCAAGGGTTAGTACGTGGATGATACCTGTTAAATGCTTGTTATACCACTGCAGCTTACTGTGGAAAGAATCAGAGGGCAAGGCATGATGTCGCTGAAGTTTTAGCTTTGGGGATTTTTGGTTTTGGTGCATCTTTGTACCATCAACTGCCTCTTATAAAAGAAGATTAATATTTTTAATTAGTAGCCTATTTCAGTAGCTGTAACCACAATTCAAAAGCTTTTCTGTTCCAGATACTACACTAATTCCTAGTATACCAAAGATTCAGACCATGATTGAAGATGCCTGGAGAGAAGGCTTTGATCCTCATGGGGCATCTCACTTCAACAACAGATTACATGGTTCCAAAGCATGGATAGGAGCATGTGAAATTTATTCACTGTTCACCAGTCTCAGGATAAAGTAAATATTGCTTTTTCGTCTTATTTTGAAGTGCTGATTTAAGTGCTGTACCTTTGAAGCTCAGAATTACCAATGATATGATGATAAAGACACCTTAGTGACTTTAAATTTAACCAACTTATAAACAGATCTGATTTAGCACAGCATAAAGCTGTGTAACTACTTATGCAGGTACTTGAATAACTACTTAGATCATTGAAACTTGGTAAATAATTATGCCACATATGCATAAAATCAAACATTGATTAAAAACTTCATTTCTCTGTGTTTATTTTCAAGAAGAATGTGAGTTTAAGCTATCCAGTTGCATAATTCTGAAAGCTGTTGAGTTCTCTAGTATATGTGTATCACTTATACAAAAAATTAAACTTTTTTAATTTTTCAAGCATCACAAGTTCTTGTTAGACTGAACAGAGTAGAATAATAAACAGTATATATTGCATTGCTTTGTAATTATGTGTCCCCTACTCCTGTATTTAAAAAAAAAAAAACCCCAAAAGTGGTAACAACCACTTGATGCCTGGAATTGCTGCACTTACAAAACACTCTTGGTGCAGGATGAAGGGACTTGAAAAGTGAAAAAGTTGTTTCAACAACCTGCTTGAAATATTATTATTTTCATTCTAAATGTTCTCTAGGTGTCAGATCATTGATTTTCACAAACCAACTGGCCCTGTGGGTACACACCCTCGTTTATTTGAATGGGTTTTGCATTACTATTCTACAGATAATGAAGGTGGTGCAAAGGTAGTGTGTACTTCCAAGCCACCTATCTACTTGCAGCATCAAGGTCAGTATCACAATATGGTGGTTTCTTTCTATTCTCTCTCTTTCATCATATGTGCTGCAATTCAGAGCAGCATTTTACATTCATTCTTTATTTAACTGAAGGCATGACTTTATTTCCTGGGTTGTTTTTGGTTGGTTGGGTTTGGTTTGGTTTTGGGGTTTTTTTGCATGTGCTTTTGTTTTTTCATTTAGTAAGCACTACATTAAATTTTGTATTTTTATTGGATGTAAGAGCTGGGTGTGACTAGGATCTCAATGTTTTGACATCTGCTCTTTACTTGTAACTACCTTATTCAATTTCAACTAACATCTTCCTTGATCTGAAAGTAAATATTGTGCTATGAAGGATGGGACTGATGTTTATTTTAAAATACTGGAACTTTATTTTCAAATTAGGTCACAGTCGTACTGTTGTTGGAGTAGAAGAGAGGAAGAACAAAACCTTATGTTTGATAATCTTTGACCCTGGATGTCCTTCCCAAGAAATGCAGAAACTGCTAAAACAAAACTGTGATGGCAGTAGTCTCAAACTACTGCGGAGATTTGTGGGTAGCTTAAAAGAAAAGCAATACCAGATAGTGGCTGTAGATGGTGTACTCTCATTGGAAGAGAAAGCTGTAAGTATTTGGAAGATAGTTTCTGCATGAGAAAATACAAGAGAATCTACATCTCTTCTTTAATACTCAAATACATATGCATGTATAGTTGCATGGTGAATTTTTTGTCATCTGTTCTCTTTGAAATTCTTCTGCTCTGCTACTTTCTGCTTACTTTCTGCGAACTGAGTAATCACAGGATATCCAGACCAAAGAACTTTTGCATGTACATACATGCCACCTTGATGGAACTGGCAACTTCTAATCTTGCATGAAGCTTGCAGCTGCTTTCATGTGTGAACTAGGCACTTTTTTTTTCTTTTTTTTCGCTCTCTTCCCTTCTCTAATGTTTTATCTTAAATAACTTATTGTGGGCATATAAGTTACTTACAAAGCATTCATAGTGTAAAATGATGTTCACTTTTTTTTTTAACGTTGTACAGCTATGTGGTATCTATCAGCCTGTGATAGTTAAAGAACAAGGCTCACAGATGCTGAGGCATAACTATCCAATATCTCCTCAACTAGCACATTCTGCTTTCTGAAAGCGCTTAGAACTTCATATATTCAAAACACAGCTCTGAGCAACTTACATGTTTGAGCTGCTGGTATTTTTGTAAATCCTATCCCCGTGTTTCGCTTTGGGCATTATAACTTCTTCAGAAGTTTTTGTCTGAAAGTCAGACATCGTTTTTGTTTCTTGAGCTTTCTCTTTCCTACACTAACAAATTGATTCTGAAGACCCATGTTCCAATTCTGTGGTGTCTTATCAGCACTGTTCAGCATGTTCAAGCTTCAGGACAGGTTTTTATTTAAACCAAAATAACTGGTGACAGTCACCTGCTCAACTGTACTTAACATTTTTATATAGAAATGAGGTATTGTCTTAAGTGTCAGAACATGTCAGACATATCAGTGAAATACAGCCATCTTCTCTTCCTCCTACTATCAAAAGCTCTAAAATTTAGAAAAAACTTACTAATTTGGAAGATGTTCTTTACGGTGGTATTTTTTGTTTATTTAAGCTAGTCTTTTTGCCCTCTCCCCACCATTTTTTAGGCTCGTTGCCATGCTTCTCGGGTCCTGACATCAGAGAAGATTCCTTGAAGGATGGCTTTACTACCTCTTTCTGGAATTTGCTGGATGTGAACCATTGAACTTGTGGACTGTGACCCTCACTCAAGAAGTTCTAGACTTAAGCCATGTCCCCATAAATGCTTGGGGGCTCTGGAGAAGCACAACACTGGAATAAACCTGTAGTTTTGATCTTCAGTCAAAACTATGTTCTCCTGATGAATCTGTAGCTCTTATATATTGCAGTCTTTGTCTTGCTGGAAAACTTGGTGTTTTCTTGTTGCTTAATTTACTGAGCAATACCTATCATCCTGTAGCAAACTATGCACCATAGTTAACTGTCAATAAGCAGTGGATAAAGATACTATGGAACTACTTTATTGGAGTGCCTGGTCATGGCTTATCTCTGTAAGTATATTTATGCTGCCTCTGTGGCCAGTGCTCTATTTCTTCACCAAATTTGATCAACAAATATTTATTCCAACTCAGCAAATTCTCCTGCAACTATTTGTAAAGTGCAGAGACAGTTCAACATACAGCCTCTTCCACCAGGGATTAGTTTACTGCTGAACTCCTTTTCAGTTAGCTGGCTTCTCTAGATGTATCACTTGTGAACATGCACCTGCATGTTTATGAGGTGGATTGGTGTTAGCAGTGGCTGTGAGGTCTTAAGTGGTGTCCAAAGTGGAGTGCATGTGCTTTAGGGGTCTGTGCAAGACAATCCATTGGGGTATAGGAAGGAAACATTCTTTTGTACCATGAATAAAAGAAAAAAATATTTTTTAAAATGTTTTATCTTTATTTCTTTTCTATTGTTGGGTACGTGTAGGTCTCGGAGACATCTCAAAAGGATAATTGAATGCACTGTTGACTAAAGGCTGTATTGTGCAGGGTTCATGTCACTCTTGACTGGAGCTATCTGCTGAGACGAGTAACTTGAGTGTTTGAGGCACTCTGCTACATCTAAGATGCTGCTCTGGCTGACTGTACAAGTGAGTCTTGCCTTTCCAGCAGGGCAGCTGCCAGCTGGGAGGGATGCTCGGCTGTGTTGCAGATAGCACTAGATGCCTTTGCTTAGGCAGCTAAATCATGCCTTAGCATCCATTTATTATAGCTAGAGCTTAGATGCTTCTCTTTCATTTAGACTGTCTTACATGTTGGTATCTAGATGCAGGTGTAGAAGTCTTGCCATTAACCTGTTTCTCTCATGTTTAATATGCTCTGGAAATAAGAATTAGTAATATTTGGAAGTAGTAAAACATGAATGAAAGTATTGCAACCTATAAATCAGTAATTTTCTGAAACAAGCATTAAAGTAAAAAATTGCATTTATAAAAATGCATTAATTTAAATAGCTGTGTAGAAGTGGCCTATAGCCTGTGAAAGGGTTAAGTATTTAGGACACTAGAGGGGCTGAGACAAGGGACAGAGTTCCCTGGGAACTATCAGCTCCCAGATCAGCCCTGGTTCTTTCACCACTGCAGCCATGCAATCATTTAACGTCCCACAGATACACTTCAACCTCTTCTGCACTGCTCCCTCACATCCCCTGTGATGGGGGCTGAGTCTATTCCTTGCTGAGGCTCTGCTAATTCCAGCCAGAGCGTGTGCTTGACTGGTGTGACACTGTGCCCAGGTGGGTAAGCCAAAGACGCAGAAATTGCAGCTCAGGCCCGGTATTGCACTTACATGTTCAAACTAACGTTTGGGACTAAGATGACATTTCGGTGAAACACTGTGCCAAATTTGAAATATCTCTTTGTATTAACTTGTATGTGCTGATTCCTATGTAATCACCATGAAGCTGAAGAGCGGGAGTCTCATTTCATCTAGTCGAAGATGCCCGTGTAAGGGCTCTTGCAAAGGTGTTTCCTGGCACCACCTGGACAGCAGCCAACCATGTGAGCTATTGAATTCCTTCTGTGAGCATGACCTTATGCCAAGATCCCCAAACATTTTGCTGTGCTTGTGTTTTTGTTTTGGTTTGTTGTGGGGGTTTTTGGTTGTGGTTTTTCTGTTTGCTTAATTTGTGTTTTTATTGACAAGTGTCATAGCAACACAAGCCTGCAGATTTAAGGTTGAGTTCCTGGTGTGTCACTTGTTTCAGCTTGACCCCAGGAATACTATGTAAAGGTCTGACCAACCAAGGTAACTGTAGCATAACAAACAGTAAACTTCACAGGGAATTGCAGCTGGGGTGGGCAACAAAGGTAGCTTCCAGACAGTAGCTCTGCACCACTGGGAAGTAAGCAGTGATGTAACAAAACGTTAACAGAACCCTAAGAGACTTGGGACATAACCTGAATTGCTACCAAAAGTTTACCCTGAGAGAGAGAATGAGTGCATTTGGACTCGATGCTGTCTGAAATAACTGCTTAAGGGATGTTGCTTCTTGCTACCAGACTCCCCTGGGTCCACAGAAGCTGAACTTACCTTCTTTGCAAATAGCTGCCTCAGGGAAACAAGAGGATCCTGTTTGGATCTGTTCTCAAGACCCTGAATATTTGGTGATCTGCTTGGGTGAAGAAATGGATGGTGTGTTCCCGAAATTCCAAGGACCAAGTGCATTACACTTTTCTCTTTCCAGGTGACAGGGCAACAGAAGGAGTAGTACACTTTTGTAATCAGAGGTAAACCACAGAGTTGTCAGTGCCGGGGGTTTGCAGCTGCTCATGTTCAATTGCAAACCATATTTTCTGAAAAAAAGAGGTGAAGGAATATCTGCAAACTTAGGCAAATAAAATGTCTAAATCTTGAAAGTACAGGTGAATCTTCTTCTGATGAAAAAGTGGGACTTAGGCAAAGGATATTTGCTTTGCAAGGTTAAGGGAGAAGCCAAATATGTTGATCCTGTTCCTGGAGACCCCTAGAAGACCCTTAAATCAACTGATACATACATTAATTGATGACCTGTATGTTGATGTGCTCTTTGGAATTTGTTTCTCTGAATTTTTATTTTTTTTTAATTTATTTTAGTGATGACTGTTACTTATAAGAACAAAAATTGGAAGGTCGCAGTTTCCAGGTGACTGACAAAAAATATTTTGGAGCTCCTTTTACAAGAAGTAACCAGAAAACACAGAGCATCTATAAGTTATACCTTGCTCACTGTCTATTTTTTCCTCATTCTTTTCCAGCAAACAAGCATGATCTCCTTCCTTTGCTACTATAATATCTATTACAGTGTGTAGATAAAAGGTCTTATCCTTTTTATTGACTATATGGAGTCATGGAGAGACTGAGACTGTTGCATGGCTTCCATCCAGCCATGCACAACCTCTAGCAGACCAGTAAAAACAGGGTAAATACTTTTACGAGCTGCTGGGCTAGCTCATTAGCCTGGTTTGCCATCTCTTTTTTTTCTAGCAGGGGCGGGAAGCTCTTGATTTGACCATTTAAAGGCCTGCTATGCTCACAAGGATGAATTTGGTATTCTCTTCCTCTCCCAGGATAAGAACAAAGAAAGAACAGTCTTGATGCTTTGATAAAAGGTGAACAGTAATAAGTACTCGAAGAACAATGAATATTTTTAGACAGAACTGTTCTGAGATGCTTTCTGGTAAAGCCAGACAGTAGATCAGAGGAACAGGTTCCCTTAAACTAAAGGACCCTGTGATTAAAATGTGGACATCTGCAGATGCATTCCCCCATGCCATTCTCAGAGGAGAGTATCCCCTTGACAAAGGGGATCCCTCTGGACCCTTTGAGGCACTGTGAAAATATTGTTAGTCCCAGACAGGTTCATATCACAGGTAAAAGCAGACACAGCCACTTCCAGAAGCCTTCCCGTTGACTTGCTTAGGCCAGCACAATCCAATGCAATAGCACAGGCAAATGCATAGGCTGCTTCATCACTTACCTGTGCTCAGTATGCATTTTTAAGCTTCTGTTTGGTGATAATTGCAGCTGTGGCAAATCTTTTGCTGGTACATTGGACTTGTAATTTACCAAGTACCTTACTAGCTTGTTGAAATGAGACTGCTACTGATAGGAGCATTTTGATATGGAACTGGGACAAAGTGACCTGAAACTAGGATGATTTCATTGTTTTGCCAACTATAACTATTCTAATAAGGCATAATATGTGTCTGTAGACGGCAAAAGGAGTTACTGTGGAAGTCAGATGCATACTGCAGCAGCCCTTCATGGAAGGAAGAAGGACTGCTCATTGAAGTTTCCTCTTTCCCACCATGGAGAAGAGCACCTGAGAGGGGGCTTGAGCTGCTCACAACATTGTTTTGATTTGTTCTACGTGTATACGCTATGCTTTGCTAAAAAAGGCTCCTTGTGCCTGTGCCTCTGCCCTCTGGAGTCATCTCAGTGCTCTAAGTGACTCCTGTTGCGAGAGCCTGGGCTCTGGCATGTGATGTCATCTTATCAGGAGATGGGAGCAAGGTGGGCAGGGATGTTACCAGCAGCTGCCATCCCGAAGGACACAGACTCCTCTCACAAGGCCACAACAAGGGGGAGGTGAGCTTTCCACAAAGATCAAAGAGTGGTTTATTTTCCCTCTTCCTCCATGAGGATTTTATAAATAGTGTTGTTCCTTTTTTTTTTTTTTTGTGTTCTTATACCAGCACAACAGTTTTGTTAGGAGGAAGTCAGAAGAGTTATGGAAAAATGAATGAAGTCCTCTGAGTTTTGAATTCAACTTCTTCCTGAAAAAACTAACACATTTTTCAACTGTTTACAAGGGCTCAGCCTTTGGGTCAGCACTGGGAGCAACATAAAGTAACGCTGGTATCCTCTGGATACAATCCTTCATCGGCCTTGGCTGTCTCAAGGGCTACACTGAGCTCTGGCTGTGTAATCACATTAGCTGGTGCATGGCAGTCTACAATATTTTTTAGGCTCCTTTAAATCAAATGGTATTTTCAAATGCTATAAAACCGAAGATATCATGTGTATCAGTCTGTGTACTATAGGTACCTCTGCATACAGAGGAAACGGGGAGAAAATTCAGTGCCTTGTCACTGTTGCTCTGTCACAGAGGCTAGCAATATAATACTTGTAAGATAATAAGTGATGCCAAGGCTGATCTGCAGTGCTGTCATAATTTACCAAATATTTAATGCTTTCCAGCTGCACAGGTGAATTCCAAGAGTTTATTACTTTTTTTTAACCTTTAAACATGTACTTTGACTTAGATAATCTGAAACCAAAGGTAGCTGTTAAGAGATGTATTTATGAGGTACTATTGCGTCTAAACAACTAATATAATCATAAAATAGCCTTCAGGGGACTTCTTTTTCTTTCAGTAGGCTATGTGTGCTCAGAATATTTTGAGTTTAATATTTTCTGAATAAGAGAAGACATGGAAATAAGGGCTAAGAATCTATGTCAGAGGTTTCTTTTAAATAACATGGACCATCACCTCGTTTGTTTGCCATGCACTTGCTTTACTATTCAGCTCCAGGAAAGGAAAGAGCAGAGTGTGAAAGTATTTTATTTATGCAATTTGTTTAGAGATTATTCATTATCAGGCCTTTGTCTTTAACACATGTTCCCAGCGTAAACTTTTCCTTCTCCATCTGAATGGTGGTTTTGGGACCTTTCAAAGCCTTGCTTCTTCCCCTTCCCTTCTCCGCCTCCAGAGCCTGCAGCAGAAAATAGAAAAGGAAAAGCAAAACAAAATGGACAAATAAAAGTTTCAGCTCAAGGACCTGTTCTTTTGGATGTGGTCTGATAAAGAAAATGGTTTTGCCAGAGGGTTTTCTTGTGTATCTGCGTGCTTTAAACACACTGGGTTCACAGTTGCAGCTTCTGTAACTATGTAAATGTACAAAGCTACCTCTGTACTGGGTATATCATTCCTACAGTTTTGCACTGACAAAAAGGGAGGGTTATGGGGTGACAGACATGGTGAGGAATGATTTCACATCCTCCTTTTCCTTGTGGAAGTATTAGAGTGCAAGGAGGAGCCAGCATCTAAATCCAACAGAACATTTTTCTGAAACTGTCACTGCCTGGTTCTTAATTTGGCACTGTTAGTCATCCTTGGGTTTTTTCCCAAAAACTTTGAAAACCTCTGACTTTATGCAAATCAGATCCATAGCTCTTTCTTACTTGAGAGTTTCATATATTTCAGTCTCTTGTACACCGTCTTGTGAGCGAATAAAAATAGATACAGTATGTTAAGTGCAGTGATATTCATTGTCTTCCCCTTTTTAATTTTCTCATGAGTAAGAAAGAGGATATTTGAAATCATCCATGGTAGAACCCAGCCATTAACTAGGCAGTATTGATCCTGGAAAATATATATATATATATATATATATATTTGTTAAAAGATCTGAATCTTCTGTAACAGAAGAATAATTAAATAAACTACAATTGATAAAAATAATCGCATGATAGTGACACAATAAACAAACAAGCAAGGGTTTTTGTCACCTTTCCAATATCTTCCCATGCCATTCTCAGAAGACTTGTGGAACGAATTCTACTCTATATAGTTTGCAATTTTTTACATATTACCTTTCAGGCAATAATTTTCCTCACAGGGCCATCAAGTTTTCCCTATAGCTTTTCTCCTTCACCTTTCACTTCAAACTTACAGTGCAATATAGGGAATGAACTGCAATTTTAAGTGCACTGTTGGCTACATGCTAGCGCAGAACAAATCATATTCTAAATTGGATTACAATGTGCGAGACTTGTAATTGAAGAACACACAGAGCCTTGTCCTCCTCTTCCTGATATGTTCAGTAGTTTACAATGGGATAATATTTTTCATTCCTCTATGGACACTAGTGACTATATGATTACAGCTCTGGGTTTTGAGTTATGTCATCTCTAATATAGTTTGTGGCATCCTAGCTTAAATTTCAACAAAAAAAAAAGCTTATATCCTTTGCAGTGGTTTAACATACTGGGGAGTCTACAGGATGTTGAAAAAAATATTTTAGAGACCAGAATCATCATTAGCCCATCACCTCACTTGGAAAAGTACAGTCTCAAACAGAGTAAGTAAAAATAGATTTTTTTTTTTCCCATTAATTAGTTCTAAGCCAGAGACATCAAGAGTTTTTCTAAAATATAGGTTTTGACATGTAACCTTGTTCAAAGAATCACTCAGAAGTAAAATGTCACAGTGCCTCAATAAACATGGTCTTGAATCGAGTATGCTGGGATATATAATGCATGCAGCATGGGGAATAAACAGGACGAGTTAGAAATCCATGTGCGGACACGGGGTTATGACCTGGTGGCTATCACAGAGACGTGGTGGGATGCCTCACATGACTGGAATGTGGTCATGGATGGCTATGCCCTTTTCAGGAAAGACAGGTCATCAAGGTGAGGTGGTGGAGTTGCTCTCTATGTGAGGGAGCAACTGGAATGTCTAAGGTTCTGTCCAGGGGCGGATGAGGGGCAAGCTGAGAGTCTGTGGGTGCCAATTAAGGGACAGGCTGGCATGGATGATACAGTTGTGGGTGTCTATTACAGGCCACCTGATCAGGATCAGGAAGCTGACAGCAGCCTCTCAATCTCAGAACCTGGTTCTCATGGGGGATTTTAACTATCCAGAAATTTGCTGGAAAGGCTATTCAGCCAGCGAGCCACAGTCCAGGAGGTTCCTCCAGTGCATTGATGATAACTTCTTGATGCAAATGGTGGAGGAGCCAACTAGGAGGGGAGCAATGCTGGATCTTATCCTCACCAACAAGGAGGGTCTGGTTGAAGCAGTGAGGGTTGGGGTCAGCCTTGGCCTTAGTGATCATGAGATGGTGAAGTTCATGATCTTGTCTGGCAGGAACAGGATGGCAAATAGGACCAAAACTCTGGATTTCAGGAGGGCCGACTTTGGCCTTTTCAGAAAATTGCTGGGTGAAATCTCATGAGACAGGTTACTAGAGGGCAGAGGGGCTAATGATAGTTGGTTAATATTTAAGGACCTCTTCTTCCAAGCTCAGGGCCAGTGCATCCCAGCAGGTGGGAAATCAAGAAAGAGAGCCAGGAGACCTGCATGGTTAAGTAAGGAACTACAGAGTAGACTTAAGAGGAAGAAGAGGGTCTACTGCTCATGGAAAGAGGGGCTGGCTACCTGGGAGGAGTATAGGACTGTTGTTAGAGAATGTAGAGAGGCAACTAGGAAGGCTAAGGCCTTGCTGGAACTCAACCTTGCAAGGGAGGTCAAAGGTAACAAAAAGGGCTTCTTCAAATATATTGCAGGAAAAGCTAAGGCTAGAGGCAACGTAGGCCCTCTGCTGAATGAGACAGGTGCCCTGGTGACAGATGACACAAAGAAGGAGGAGTTATTAAATGCCTTCTTTGTCTATACTGCTGAAGAGCTCCTGGCACCTGAGGCACCAGAGGACAGCATGACTAAGCACTCTTCCCTGGTTGATGAGGACTGGGTTAAAGAACAGCTGAGTAATCTGGACATCCATAAGTCCATGGGTCCTGACGGCATGCATCCAAGGGTGCTGAGGGAGCTGGCACAGGTCATTGCCAGACCACTCTCCATTATCTATAGTAAGTCATGGCACACAGGAGAGGTGTCTGGGGACTGGAGGAGGGCAAACATCACCCCAGTCTTCAAGAGGGGCAGGAAGGAGGACCCTGGTAACTATAGACCGGTCAGCCTCACCTCCATCCCTGGAAAGATAATGGAGCAACTTATCCTTGACACTATCCTTAGGCATGTCAAGGACAAGAGGGTCATCAGGAGCAATCAACACGGTTTTATCAAGGGGAGGTCATGTTTGACCAACCCGAGAACCTTTTACGAGGACATAACGAGGTGGATAGATGATGGTAGAGCAGTGGATGGGGTTTTTATTGATTTCTCTAAGGCATTTGACACTGTCTCCCACAGCATCCTTCTTGCTAAATGGAGACAGTGTGGTCTGCTTGATCAGGTAGTGAGGTGGATTGGGAATTGGTTGAAAGAAAGAAGCCAGAGAACTGTGGTCAATGGGATGGAGTCCATCTGGAGGCCTGTAACCAGTGGGGTTCCACAGGGGTCAGTGCTGGGACCAGTTCTGTTTAACCTGTTCATCAATGACCTGGATGAGGGCACAGAGAGCACTGTCAGCAAGTTTGCTGCCATTCAGCGAGACCTGGACAGGCTGGAGGGTTGGGCAGGAAGAAATCTGATGAAATTCAGTAAGGGCAAGTGCAGAGTCCTGCACCTGGGAAGGAACAACCCCAGGTATCAGTATAGGTTATATGCATATGCATATGCATATATAGCAATATATGCTCTTGTGGCCAAGAGGGCCAATGCCATCCTGGCGTGTATTAGAAGGGGTGTAGCTAGTAGGTCGAGAGAGGTTCTCCTGCCCCTCTACTCTGCCCTGGTGAGGCCACATCTGGAATACTGTGTCCAGTTCCGGGCCCCCCAGTTTAAGAAGGACATGGAACTGCTGGAGAGGGTCCAGCGCAGGGCTACAAAGATGATTAAGGGAGTGGAACATCTCTCTTATGAGGATAGACTGAGGGAGCTGGGGCATTTTAGCTTAGAGAAAAGAAGACTAAGGGGTTATTTAATCAATGTTTATAAATATATGAAGGGTGAATTTTCACAGTGAGGGTGACGGAGCACTGGAACAGGCTGCCCGGGGGGGTTGTGGAGTCTCCTTCTCTGGAGATATTCAAGACCCACCTGGATGCATTCCTGTGTGATCTGGTCTAGGTCATCCTGCTCTGGCAGGGGCGTTGGACTAGATGATCTCTCAAGGTCCCTTCCAGCCCTTGACATTCTATGATTCTATGATAATGGTATACTCCTCCAGTTCCAACCTACTCTGTCCTTTGCAGGATCTGAGAGATGCTGTGTTGAAAATCTACATCTTTGAAGAAAAGAATCTGAATAAAAGATGCAGTAGAGACTGTGGTGGAGGCAGATTACATCCAAAGATATGAAAAATGATCCCAAGGCAAACAATAAGGTCTTTCCAAACAGAGAAAAAAATTTATTCGAATGGCATGCAGGAGTATCAAGCTGATATATCAGAAGTTGAATCAGGCTAAAGGGAGAAAAGCAGAGCTGTGAAAGACAAGTTCTTGTAAGTAGCTTGAATATGAGAAAGTGCAATAGAGTTAAGCAAACAGCATTACAACAGTGTAAGCCAGCAACGCTTTAAATAGTTCTCGAGGAGGTGGAGGCTTGTGGAGAAGATACAGAAATTTTAGAGGGGAACAGCTGAGACAGAAGTAATAAGGCAACTAGCTGCTAATATTTTGCTGTGCATATAGAACAACTGTGTAGATGGTGTAATGCTTTTCAACTACTGGTCAGGCAAAGGAATTGGAAGGATTTGAGGTCTTCACTCCAACTGAGAAAAAAAAATGTACTTCAATCCCTGGCCTTTTCAAGTTGTGTGGGGTTTTTTTATTATTTCTGTTAAGCCATCTGCACAAACACATAGATGTGAATTAAATACATGGGTAACTGTGACTGCAGTCATATTTTACTGCAAGGCAAGAAATGCAAGGGGATGGCTCCACAGTTGTGTGTGAAATGAAGCATCCACTGCTCAGCACTAGCCCAAGTAAGTGGCTACGCTTTGTTGAAGAGTTTTAGGCCTAATTCAGAGGTGATCTTATTGTCATATAATTGGTTTTGTTACATTTCTTATGCCAGATTTGTTTTACAACGTTGAATGCTTATAATTTTTAACATTCAGTTTCCTCTTACCCTAGTGGATTTGAATATTTTAAATTCTTGAAAAGAAATCATTACAGTTTCTAAAAAGCTGTTTTCCAGGTGTCAGTTGCTTTCATGGGCATGATGTTTTCAGATTCTCCGTTCAGAATTTAACACACTCCTGTAAATCATGCCTCCTTCAGTTTGGTTTATGACTGTGATCTCACATTAAAAGCGGAACCTATAAAAAACTGGGTTACAAAGCAGAACTAGTCAAATCCTCACACTCGAAAGGAAGACACTGAAACTAAAACAGAGGAATCCCATGTCCAGGCTGTTACCTTGCTTTGCTCAAATAGCTGATATTATCCTTCATTTTATGTATTTTGAGAACACTGCCCTCCTCTGCCTTCAGTAATGTACTGAAGCAGGTAGTCAGGCTCCAGTAACAAATTAAGCAAAAAATATAACAAAAATTGTCCTTTCTAGACTACCTCTTGTCCTGGTTCTCACACTTCCCTTAACATGGTGTTACTCAAGAATCATTTTATTTCCTATGAGCTTAACTTTGTAAAATGACTTTGTATCTAAAGACTGAAAAATATGAGGGTGATCAAGCACATTTTATTTAGCTGGACTAGCTTATTTTCTAGATTTTTTTGTACCCACTTGAAAACAGCATGGAAATTCCTACTTATTGACATAACCTCTTGAGCATATGAGTCAAGGAGCAAGCACCTGCACCTCACCCACAGCTAAGTCACTGAAATTTATATTAATATGGTAGGTTGATCCTGTCTGAAGAGCAGGTGCCCATCAAAGACGCTCTGTCAATCCCCCTTCTCAACTGGACAGGGGAGAGAAAATACAATGAAAGGCTTGTCGGTCAAAATAAGGACAGGGAGAGATCACTCACCAATTACCATCACAGGCAAATAGACTTGACCTGGGGAAAAATCAGTTTAATTTAATACCAAACAAATCAGAGTAGGGTAATGAGAAATAAAAATTAAATCTTAAAACAGCTTCCCCCCACCCCTCCCTTCTTCCCAGGCTTAACTTTATTCCTGAATTCTCTACACCCTCCCCTTGAGCAGCACAGAAAGATGGGGAAAGGACATTGTGGTCAGTTCATCACACATTTTCTTCCTCACACTGGTGCCCCTGTTCCAGTGCAGAGTCCCTCCCATGGGAGACAGTCCATGAATTTCTCCAATGTGACTCCTTCCCATGGAAGGAGTTCTTCAGAAACTGGTCCAGCGTGCATCCCTTCCATTTGGTACAGTCCTTCAGGAGCAGATTTCTCCAGTGTGGGATCAGAAGTCCTGCCAGCAAACTTGCTCCATCATGGTCTCCTCCCTCCATGGGCCCACAGGTCCTGCCAGCCTACTCCAGCACAGGCTTCCCACAGGGTCACATCCTCCTTTGGGCATCCACCTGCTCCAATGTGGGGTCCTCCACTTGCTGCAGGTAGATATCTGCACCACTGTTAACTGCAGGGATGCAGGGGAAACTCTTTTCTGGTGCCTGGAGAACCTCCTCCTCCTTCTTCACTGAACTTGGTGTCTGTAGAGTTGTTTCTCTCACATATTCTCTTCTCTCTCTGTCTGCACTTGCTAGCCTTGGCCAGTAGCATGTCTTGGAGCCAGCTGGCATTGTCTCCATTGGACATAGGGGAAGCTTCCAGCAGCTTCTCACAGAAGGCACCTCTGTAGCCCCCCACTCTGGCTACCAAAACCTTGCTATGCAAATCAAATACACTTAATTACTTTGCTCTCTCAGAAGAAAATTAACAGATAAACACAAGTTAAAACATGCAAATAAAACACATAATAGTTGAAAATTCAGAAATTGTTTCACTGAATGATAAATCTATTTGGTTCACCATTCTATATCCTTTGCTGAGGAAAATTAGCTCAGCCCTCCTTATGACTGCCCTGGCAATGTCTCCTTTTCACATACCACTGGGTTATGTGAAAGCATGTGATTCCTGCCGTGCAGCATATGCATTTGAGTTTGTTTGGCTTTGACACCATCCCTATAACTCTTTCCAAAAGTTCTCAGACCTCAGTTTCACCCTGTTCATATTTCTGTAGTGTAAAATGCACCAAACTCTTCTTAGCTAGGAAACACTGGGAGAAAACACAAACTAGTGGTTATTAAACTCTCTTAAAGAAAGAAAAAGTGTGCCCCCAAATTACCAGCATTTGTTTAAGCATCTCTGCTGGAATCCTGCTCTGGTGCATCAGCGGGAAAACACAAACAAGACTGTCCCGGCACCTCATCTTCCAAAGACAAATTCATTTCATGGTGCTTTAGAACTGCTGTTGGCAACCTAAAATCCCCCTGCCACTTGGCTGAATTTGGGAACTGGGAAACAAGACACACGGGTGAAACACATCCAGTTGTGAATTACAGGAGTGAAAGAGGGAGACGGAGTATACCAGTGACAGAAATCCTGTAGGAGAGAGCAAGGACAGTATTCATGAGAAGTGGTTACATTTAGCCCTCTGCGCTGCCCTTAGGTAATGCTGACTTCTGAGAAGTTTCTCTAGTAACTTGGGCATCATATATCTTTGGCATTTACTTTACATTTTAATTTTATGGTATAGGTAGATAGGAGACCTGTCCATTGTCTGCATAGGGAACTTCAGAGCTACACCAGTTTGCTGTCACTGTGGAGTCTTGTGGAAGAATTATGAACAGTATGTACAGAAATGTATTGGTGCAAAGTACCAGAAGAAACAACCGGTGAAAGATGTAAGATGTTAAGAGCACCAAGAAGTTTGGTTTTATTTAAATGACACAATAAACCGTACATTTCCTTTCCCAGACTCACACTGAACTTTGTGCAACTGCACCCACAATATATGCTATGGATTTGGATCTCAGGGTTGATGATTATTACAATGGACTCTTTATCCTGAAATAGATAATACCCATGAAACCTATGTTCAATTAACTGCAGATAAGAATGTAATTCAGTGTTAACTGAGCAGCAGGGATAAATCCTAACTTTAGGATTCCGACATTTTACAATATCCTTAGGATTCACATGTCTTCCCCACTCACTATCTGTCCAAAGGCCAAATTGTTTTACACGCTAGTTCTTTTCACTGGAAAATATCACCTCTTGCCCTGGATCATACCTTGTTGGCTCTCCAGCTAGTTCTTGAAGCTGGTGGGGGACCATAGCTGTTACTCTCGGGATTCTTCAGAACAATGTGTCAGGGGCTGGAACATCTGGTGGAACAACTCCTTGTCTAGTTCTGGGATCAATAGATATTGTCTTTCATTATTATTAAACACTTAGAATGGAAATTGCAGTTACAAAATACTAGAGACATGCCTGATTGGAGCAGAAGCAAAGCAGAAGAATCTTGATCTTTCACCTTAAGGGTATCCTCTCTGGTGAAAAAAAAAACCTCAGCCCTATTCCTCTTTCTGACTCATTCACATGCTGACCAACCTGACCCTCCCTGTGCAAATTCAGAGTTTACCTGAGGAATTGATTTAGGTTAAAAATTAACCCTATACAAAACACAGCATTGAACTAGGGAACAAAATGTTATCCTTTGTGATGTTGGAGTGCAGGTTTCAGTGAGAAATGTCTCGGGCATTATTCTATTTCCATTATAAAATACCTCACAGAAAAACTTAACATGAACACATACATATGATTAACCCAAGCAGCTCATTCCAGGCTCATGGCTGAGACCAGGTTGGACTTGTCTGATCAAGCACTTTGCTGGAATAGTGATTCAGGCTATTCTTTGGGACTACTGTCACAACTGGAGATAAAAAACAGAATGGGCAAAAGTTCAGTCAAAGCTGAGCAAAAGAAACCCAAAATCTAGCAAAAAGCAAAAGATTTCATTCACTTCTGCTCCTCTTCAGTCTCTCTCAATAATGCCATTGATAAAAAAAAAAGGAGAAACAAAAATCAAAATAAGCATTTAAATAGCGTCAAAGGTCTTTCTGTACTGCTTTCACTTTTTTTTGCGAGTTACGTAAGATCTCTAATCTCTGCATTAAAGATAAGCAAATATTGAAAGCAAGCCAACCAGCGTCCATGGGTTCACATCTCAGTTAAAAAGGAAATGTGATGGCTCACACATCTCTAGAATTACTCACATTCACCGAGCTGAGGAGTAATAGCGCACGTCTCTGTGAGCACTGAACGGAGAGCAGAGGAGGTAAGCATGTCTGAAATCATTAGAATGGTAGATCTCTGTTAAATGATGCTCTATTACCCTCTCAGTAAAATAATATCAGTTGTTCATAGGCTACTCTTGTAGGCTATTTTGTCACGTACTGCCAGAAAGGGTTGCAGAGACCTTGGGGCTAGAGTTGGTCTGTGCTTGAGAGGAAGACAGCTGTTTGGAGCAGACTTAGCTCAGTGCTGGTGTGGAAACTGTGTCTCACATGGGTTTTTCTGCACCACTCAAAAAAGAATTTGGAGTTGTAGCTGTGAGATGACTGAATAAGCAGAGTAAACGTGTGTGATCACTGTGGATGTAAGAGATCAACTGGCAGACACCTTTGTGTCTGCGTTTGGAGACAGATTTTTGAGATGCATAGCTGGCTCGTACAAGCACATCTGGTTGTTTATTTGTTTCTCCTGTGTATGCACTAGATCATGAGTAGGCTTTCCAGAAAATGGAGAAAGGGTTTGGTTTTTTCCATGATAGATTTATTTTCATTAGATATTCATACATTTGTAAGAAACAAGCAGTGCAATAACTTCTGTACCAAAGTGGTATCAAAACTCATGTTTTTGACAGAACAAGATCAACCTCAGGCTGTGAGGCCATGGGGCTAGGCAGGCAGACCCTCACTGTGTGCAGTCATGGCTCCCCTCACTGCCCTGGGCATGGCCCATGCCACTGGCACAGGTAGAGGGAGGGCAGCGCAAGCACGGCGGTCGGTACTCCCAGGAAGGAGTCATCCGGACACATTTCTTTCCCTGTAGGTTTTCGGTGGTAGAACTAAGCTTGTCCATCCCCCAAAGCACAGGATTTTTTAATGTCTAATGATACCAAGTGCAGCTTTTAACAGGAGAAATTCAATTTTGTTAATCTTGTAAAAGAAAGGCACGTGTTTGCCTTAAAACTTGGTTGCACAGCATGCTCAAGTGGTTGTTTAGCCCAGGGATGTCCGTGTGTCCTCCTGCAGGTACTGGTGGTAATTGGCCCTGCCTGACTGGGGCAAGGTGGGCAGAACTGTCCCTCCAGTCACAGCAGTGGCCACTGTGCCTCTTCCTCTGCCCTGCCAATGAGCCAGAGCAGACACACCACCGGAGATCCCCAGGTGTTTTCTGAGGCATCCGAGCAGGAGAGCATGTCCTCGGCTGCACAGGTCCGAGAGCAATGCTCCTGCCAAAGTCAGTGCTGCTGGCCAAAGGCAGCAGGGTGGTTCAAGGCAGAGCGGGGAGCAGGCTCCCAGCCAGGGATTCCCAGACCAGATTCCCAGACCAGGAAGGCAAAGGGGAAGCAAAGCACCAACTGGAGAGAAGCTGATGATAACACATGGGATCAATGGCCTCATTTCCAAGGGATGCCTGTTGTCATAAATCCATATTGCTTGTCCGGTGTGTCTTGCACAATCGGCTGTTGTGACAAATCTGGGCAAGAGTGATATCCCAACCACAGAGCAATGGTGTTATCCCAACAGTGAAGTAATGGCAAGTACAGCAATCCAAGAGGGCATGAGCGTGGTTGCATTACAAAGGGAAGGCAAGGGACAGAAACCCAGACAAAGCTCCAGATATGGAAGTCTCTCTTTCCAAGTATATATTAACCCACCTAAGACAATGCTTGTGATATCCAAGTCTGGAAGTGAACTTGCTTCTATAATTTCTACCAAAGCTTGTACACTGTCTAATGGTATTAATGAATAGTTCATCTACAGAGCAGGGAGGGAGAGACCAGGGTGTTAAGCTCACTGAAATCCGTGGATGTATTGTTCAGCTCAAAGATTGCAGAAGAGACACAGACTAAAACCTTCAAAACTAGAGCCTCCATGTAAAATTCTGGCTCAGCTACAATAGTCAGCCTCTCTCATTAGTCTCTTATTTATTCTTCCTGTACTTCCCCAGGTGTTTGCTCTTCCCTAGTCACCACAATGATGATTAATGTCTTTTCCTGGCAGATATATGGCAACAGTGTTAATGACACACAGGACAACAATCTCATAAAACCTGGAGGTGTGTTTCAGAAAGTACACATGTTCATGATTACCCATGCTAGTCTGCAGAAATTGTGCTTTCTATGGAAGGAACATTAATAATGAGACAGAGAAAAAGTAGAAGGGGGCAGAAATTGTAATTGGACATTCGGAACACAGTTTCAACCACAAAATTCAGAATGAGAGCTTGGTAGTTAAGCTAGCTCCATTCAAGTCCTACTGACACCCCTAAGAAAACTCATGCATGTAGCATACACTTGTATATGAGTAAAGGGTGTTCCTAGGCACTTTTCTTTCTTTTCTTTTTTATTATTATTAGAAATGCATCCTGAGTGATGATCATGTGACAACCTGAAAGCCAAATTTCAGTGTCTTGTTTCTAGAATTTTGTTGAAATGCCTTCTGCTAAAATTCACCAGCATTGGATTATTTGTTTGTTTGTTTGATTGATTGTGTGAGATGACAAACAAAGAAAAAAGATACAACTTTGTATTTTCTTATTTCAGGTCATTCACCCATAAGGACAAAAAGGATTAAAAATGGAACCATCAAAAGAATATCTATTTGAATACAGAGGGTTTTATTTTGGTGTAAATACTACACTTGAGTATGTAGCTTCCCTGGAGGATTTTGAAATCAAAGATAGCGACATATTTATAGCTACTTACCCAAAATCAGGTAAGAATGGAATTGTTTCTCAAGGGAGGGATACATCTGCTTTTATTCAGCTATCTAACAATTGAAGTACTCAGGGTTGCTTGCTTTGTTTTTTGACTGGAATCGTCTCAGAGTATGTGCAGTGCAGCATTAAGTACAGTCCCTGCATAGCCATGGCCTGAACAACCAGACACAAGGTTCCTGCTTATGTCCAACTGAATTGGCCTAACTTGTTCTTGGACTCAGTCTTGTAGGTATACTCAGAGCAAGCTACGCATAAACCAAACTAACCTCCTGTGCCTTGCAAAACACAGCTAGTTTTGATAGGGCTGGGTTCATGAGTGCTGGAGCTGGATGTGGGATATCTGGAATGTTTTGTGGGCTCACATGGAAGGTGGCTTGGGGGTTGCTGCATCCAAGTTACAACCAAACAGGAGACCAGAGAAAATGTGAGTCAATGATCTATATCTCCTTTCAAGGATATAGAAGTACTGTTAACCTAAACAGCAACACAGAACACTAGTGTGGTGAATTCTGAATTCTTATTTCTGAAGCACACGCAACCAAATAACCACCTGGCTTTAATACCATCTTTCTTACAAGAAGTCTAAAGCCTGTACATGCCTAGACCTGTATGTTTCCATACAGGTTCACTTTATGCTCTAAACCTGTTCTACTCTTTTCTTAAGATCACATTTCTTAGTGATTAGTAATGAAAGATTTGATCATGAGTTAAGCATGATTTATGACTAAAGCCTTGACAGCTCTGGTACCAATCTGTGCTTGTACTTCCAAGGCCTCTGCTATCCTCTTCTGCTTGTGCTCTTGGGAAACTCTGCCATTGTCCTTTGGTTTCTTCAGCAGCCTTCAAGATGCAGTCTTTGAATAACACAGCCACTGTTTTGTTAGCGTAGGTCCTTTTCCTAGGGTCACTGAACAGCTGGCTGGAATTCACCACTCTGTCAGGTATTCAGTGATAAACCCAAGGCAGAAAGATATTCTTGAGTGAAGTCCAGAATGAGTGGCAGGTGTGGTTATGGTGAAGGTAGATGTGATACGAGAAGCCTGTGGAGGGGATATAGGAGACAGAGGGGATAGGGAACCCAGACAATGCCAGCTCATCATCAGGCAGCACCAGGATGAGCTTTCCAAACGAGGCAGAGAGGGAGCATGAGAAGGCAGTATTTAAAGGGTGAAGAGGTTATGGCACTGAGAGGAGCGCATCTTTGGAAATAGGAGCTTTGTACTGCAAAGTGATGGGCTACCCTGGGACAAGGAGAAACTGGAAGATGGTTTTGAGTTATAAATGGCACAGAATGGCATCTCTCTCTCATATTCACAACTTTTCCTCTATCTTCCCCCATCATCCTCTTTCTTCCTCACCAGTTACCAACCTAAGCTTCCTTCTATTGAATCTGTACCACTTTGCAGAAAAACTGTCCATGTTGATAATGGACAGAACAAGTCAATCACTGAGTATTGTTCCTCAATACTAGCCCTCTAGGGCTAGTTATTTTTCTTGATCAGTGACTTTAAATCTACAATATGCATACAGTCTAATATCCAGAAACAATAGCTTTTCTTCACAACTAGGCTTCAGTTCCAGATGTCCTCCTAACTTATAGGAATGACTTAATGCTCTTCTGCACTGGTTTGAATTCTCTCAAGTGTCCAGCTTTACTGGCCTATGGTATAAAAGGGGAAAGGAATCAGTGCTAGTGAGTGATGAGAAGGCCAGAGAACCTGCAGTTACGCAGTTCTGCTCATTGCCCAAGTGGGCTAATCACACGGTATTTGCTTCCCACCATTATCAGCTGGCACATGAACACACAGTGGCACAGATGTCAGTCACCTTCAGGGCCCTGCCTTTTTAGATCATCTATGCCAGCCACTGTGACCCAGGATTCAGACCTTCCCTGAGGAACTCTTTAGAGATCCTCTTGCCACAAGCATTTCTTTTGTGGGGCTCATTTGTGCTTTATAGATGTGATGTTATCAGCTGTTTGTTTCATGGCATCTCACTACACTGTGCAGTTCTGGAAGCAAAGGTCTTTTCCATATCCACGTTGTATGAGGTATTTTATAGGTGCACGGCCCACAGAGATGCAGCAATTCACATTGCCTTAAGAGGGTGAGGACAGACATAATTGGTGTGGGAGTATATTGGGTGAAGGAACTGAAGGTTTAATTACCGGCCATGGCTTTTTTGCAGGGACAAAACAAAACTATGCTTCCCTTCTGCACTCAACAAGCACCAAGGCAATGTTTGCTTTCTTCAGTATGTGATGTTGTATTTATATTCACAAAGTGAAACTCATTACAGCTGTGCAGAGGCTCTGCTTATGACAATATACTATCTTTAATAAAAATAAAATAAAATAAAGCAAGGTTCAAATAAAAAGGTTTCATTCTCAGGAACTGTATGGACTCAGAACATTTTGAGCTTAATAATTCATGAAGGCCACCGTAATGGAACAGAAAATATAGATACCATGAAGAGAGCCCCATGGCTGGAATACAAAACAAACGATGAGGATTACGCAGATCTTCCTTTGCCTCGTCTTTTTGCCACCCACCTGCCTTACTACTTAGTTCCAAGAGACCTGAGAAACAAAAGAGCATCTGTAAGTGATGTTATTTTTACAGTTTCCTTAAAACCAATCATGACAATTTGTCTCAGTGAATTGGTCCAAATCCTACCTTTTTCCTCTTTCAGTTCCCCACATCTCAGTATAAATAACACCTGTTTCGTATACATGGGGAGGTCAGGGACCTTCTAAAGCCCATTTCTTCTGTTTCCTTTTGCCAGATCTCTCAGGCACAGCACTGTTAGAGAGAGAGGGATGATGCATCTCAGAGGGATATGCCAGGGTCAAAGGCTTGCACTGATTTGCCCCTTGTGAAAACAACTGCTTCCAGTGAAGTTATAAGTCAGAAAAAAAGTCTCCCAAGTTGAAAATACGAATAGGACAGGACTATAGTCAATAGAAAGGGAATGTGAGAACTGCCTTTTCTTGTTCTTCTGTGCTGTGAGTTTCTGAATACTACTCTCCACTGTGAACCATACCGTGGGCCTGTGTCCTGTGGAAAAAGCCTCTCTAGAGACAGGTGTAACCAGGCTGCCACACTAAGGCTCAATGACAGACTGTGGACGTATGGGCAAGTCTGAAGATGTATGTGGCATGTATACTTCTAAGAGCATACCAAGAATTGCCTTAGCCACCTTTGCAAATTGCTGCTTTGCTCCCTGGCAAAGGACCTCATACTTCTGCCAGTCTTTCTTATAATGGTCCCAATGGCTTCTGCCCCTTCCATCCTTGTTTCTGACACATGTATGACTTTCCATGGCTGAGTGAAGACCTGTAGCAGAGCTTTACCCACAGGTGGATGGAGGCAAGCTCCTAGTGCTGCTCTTACCTTCTTCACAGATACAGGGGTAATGGGAAACTGCAGTGTGCTCACTATTTTCTTCACACTACCAGTGAAGTTTGGAAGGGAGAAGTTTGAAAAAGAAAGTTCACATGCAGAACATCTGGAATTTAAATGATGCCTAACAAAGACTGAGAAAATCGACCAGAAATCACACAGAGCATGCATGTCAGAAAATACAGAGATAATTGTGACTTCAGAAAAATACCAGTTATGGGGGGGGATCTTTTCCATCTCTGCTTGAATATGTCACTCGGGTTGTTCGTGTTTTCTATCAAACCATAGAATAACTTTTTCTGTGATTTCATGTCAGAGCTTTTGAACCAGGCATTTATTGAGTTTTCCTGCAATTTGCTTAGGAATCCTTATTTTATGTACCTTGGAAATAATGGGTTTTGGTTTTGCTAAAGATAATCAGATGAATTTTCAGTAAAGCAGGAATCAAAAGGAGTCATCTTACCCAGTTAGAAAGGCAGTCTGAGAGCATGATTCTTCTGCCTCTCCCTGCAAACATTTGTAACCTTCTAAGGGCAACATGCCAGGCTCCATTTTCTCACCCTAATTAGACACTATGTGAAGGAAGAGAAAATGAATAGATGCTGGCACATGCTGACAGTTGAGAGGCAGAAGGCTGCCCATCTCACCAGTAGTGCCCAGTCTGTGCCTGAGGCATCAGTTCTCATGTGGTCAGGAGTCAGCAGGAGCCAAAATGATCCTTGCCCATAGCAGTTCCTTCTTTTACGATGTCAGGACTCCCTTTTACATGTCGTTCAAAATCTGCCTGGGTGCTGCCTCTGGCACCAGCACCACAGGCCAGGAGCTGAGGTCACACAGTACCGATGCTGTCAACACTACCAAAGCTGGGGTTTACAAAAAGTTCTTCTTCATTTCATCATGACTGCACGTAAGAATGTGAAGCTGCAGCAACCTGCTACTGCAAACTGACTGCCTTGCACAAGTGAACAGAATCACTGAACCCTGTAACACTGATCCCATGAAGAGAGTTAGCTGCAGGCACTGAACGACTGCAACTACAGAAATACCACCACCTATAAATAAATGGGCAGCGCTATGTCATCTAGAATTTACCCGATGTTGTTGTCATATTCAAACAGTTTTCACACATCTTTAGTGGGCCCTTTATGTAAAAATGCACTGAGGGTCAGCATAATGGAGTCCATCAATATCTCTGAGACTAGTCTTCTTATTGTTTTGCAGATTATTTATGTTAGCAGGAACCCTAAGGATGTTATGGTTTCTTACTACCACTTCTCCAAATACATATCCACATTAGAGGAAATACCAGATTTTAACCTTTTTATGGAGAGATTTTTAGCTGGAAAAGGTAGGTTATCTTTTTTACTGTGGAGCCCAAATCCTATTCCATGACCTCAGATTTACGGGATATTAATTATATCAATAAATAGCAATTACCAGAAACCTCAGCTATGCTGTCACCTGAACCCAAAGCTGCAAAGACTGCAACGAGCTTGACACCCCTTTTTGATGGAAGCTGGTACAAAGGCAGCAGTATAGTCATGGCTTTGCAGCTCCTCAACAATGTGCAAGCTGTTTATTTAACTGAATTAGAAGCTGATGCAGAATAAATAGCCATTATGACTGAAAAATCTCTTAACACTTTCTGCACTTGAATAGACACTGTACAGCAAAGAGAGAGAAGTAGCTTTTTGCTTCTGCCAGTATTAGTTCAGATTATTAGAAACAAAAGGGGATTTGCCTTATCAGCTTCAAGAATTGTCACAAAGACTGCGAACATGCATCCCTCAAATTATTAACAAATATTATTTTAAAAAATATTTCAAAGACCTAAAATATTGATAATTTTACTGTTTTACTGCTAGCTGTTAATAGTATTTCATTTTTCTGTTTGTTTTAATCATTTCCCTCACTAAGTACTTGGCAGTTCGTGGGTGGATCATGTTGAAGGCTGGTACAGTCATGCAGAGGATTTCAATATACTCTTCCTTACCTATGAAGAAATGAAAAAGGTGAGGTCAATTAGTATCACTGTAGTCAAGATATTCTCTTCCTATCTGTAGTGCTCTTTCAGACAGCTCTTTATAATTACACTTTATATTGGTAAGCGCGTAATCCATTGTGCTGCAGATTCAAGCTGAGACTTTTGAGAGGATAAAGTAATTTGCCTCATTGGTTTAAGGTCTTATCAATTAATAAACAATTATTAGGTAAAACACTTTCTGATATGACAGAAGTTATCTTCGCTACCACCCAAAAAGCCCTTTCTGAATGAAATAGCAGAGAACAAGACATTTGCCAATAACTTCAGCGGGAACGTTGTGTTCATAAGGGCACTTCCACTAAAGGAAAGAAGTGACTAAGAGGCAGGCTGTAGTGTACTTCAGGAGATCTCAAACTGATGACCAGAAGTTTCCTGTTCGGTGGCTGCCCACGCCCTTGTGCAACTTCTAATTTCTCCCAGATGGCTGCCCTTCTCCTCACGGGCAAGCCCCAAAGTGTCCCAGCCACAGCAGTGTGGTCCCCATCAAATGCCACTTCACTGGTCCCTCAGCCTGTGGAGCCTGGGGTTGCTTGGGTCAAGTCCCTTGCTAGGACAGCAAGACTGAAAAAACCCCGACAAAGTAAGTGGCTTCACAGTGGCAGGTGCAACTCCAGGGATGACTTTGCCAGGGTGTCGAATGCATCAGATGCAGACCGAGTTTGCAGCCTGGGGAGCATTAACACAAAACCACAAAATTCTCCATCTCCAAGGGCACACTGCTGCAATGAGCTACAGGGTCACTGCTCCCCAGTATTCATTTAATGCAAGTGAGACTGTGCTCACATAAAAATGACAGTGAGTCTGGTACCCAAGTATCTGTCCTTTATTATCCTGTACTCTGCTGCTTGTATGCACTTTGAATCATCACGACTCTTCAAAGTAACATTATTGCAGGATCTCCGAAGTGCTGTGCTGAAGATCTGTAACTTCCTTGGCAAGAAGTTGAGCGAAGAGGACGTGGACAGCGTTGTAAGACAAGCAACATTTGAAAACATGAGAAAGGATCCCAGGGCAAACTATGAGCACCTGCCAGATGAATTTGTAGCAAGAGACAAGGGTAGCTTTCTACGAAAAGGTAAAGTGGAAGCAGTCCAATGCAACAACTATTTAGTCACAGACTTCTTGGTGTGAGATGGACCAAGGGTTTCTGGTCTCAGCTGAAATGCGCCATTTTCAGAGAGAGAGTTCAGATTAGCAGCAAATGAAATTTATGAAGGCATTTTTATTGCTGCAGCATCAATGCTGTTACCGTGTTTTCCTAGAGATAATAAAAGGCTAATGTTTTACTGACTGAGTTGTTAACAGGCCTGTCAGATACAGGAAAGGATTTACGGGTTGTATTGAGTGAGGGGTACTGTTTCCCACTTTTCAAGGCAAGAGTTACCTTAATTGTGTGAGTGTAGACCTTCTTAACTAACTGCCCTCCCAGTCCATACGTGGCATCCATGGGCACCTGGGCAGTGCTGAGGTGTCCTAGCACTCAGTGTAGGGGGAGACCTCCTGGAATCAAAGAGAGGGAAAAATGAGAGGTGTTGCTTTTAATAATTTCCTCTTTGATCTCAAAGGAGCCACTAAAACACCAGATCAAATGAGTTGAATAACTTTATGAGGAGTCAGGATCATAGATTTATACTAGGTTTTATTCACAGCACAGATTTGGTCCTTAGAAGAGCACACGAAGCCTCACTCAGCAGGCCAGTGACAGGGGGATGCTGAGAAAGCCAGGAATTGCTTCCCAAGACTAGCCCTTAACATTTGCAGTGGGCTTCAGAGGCACACATTCTGCTTCTAATCTTCATTTGCTGCTTCTTTTCCTCAGGCACTGTTGGAGACTGGAAAAACATCATGACAGTAGCACAGAATGAAAAATTTGACAAAGTACTTAAAGAGAAAATTAAGACCCTGCCCATTAAATTCATCTGGGATATTAACGATGAAGTGTAGGTGGGTTTTGAGTTTCATCATCCTGTGATGTTCATACTGGATGGACATATCTGAAGTTCTGGAAGAAGAAAATACAGCAATTTTCAGCTATTTTATATAGAAATAAAACCAATGACAACACAGTCACAAAATGTGAGTTGTCTGAGGAAGCTATTTAATTCCACCAGTTTTCTGCTTGCAATTTTACAAGGCATTTTAATTAACTTTCTTAGTAAACTGACTTTCTTCGTGTTTGTTTTTTGTTTCATTGGCTTCAAAAATACCAGAGTTGCAGACGATCAAGTGAGGATAGATTGGTGTGGCTAAAAACTTTCTGAAAAATGTTTGACTTGTGTATTTTGTGAGGCTTATTTGGTAGAACCTTTGATGTTCAGACTGGAAATAAGATTGACCAGTTGTGGCATGGTTATGCTTAGATATATTTGAATTCCTGTTTCCTTAGTAAACACAAATACTCAACCGTTTAATAGTAAAGTGACCTTTATGTTACATTCTCTGGTGTTGTCTATAGACTGAAACACTTCATCGCATTTTTTGTTATGAAGATAAAAAACAAAAGCCATAGTCATAGCAGTTTTTAAGTGAATGTCCACTCTATTATACTTGATGATCTGCTAGAGTTACTGATGTAAGAACTATCAGATATCTATGACTACATCCCTCCTCCTATATTCACTATCATGGTTCAACCTGTCTGTGATTCAGCTCCACTCAATGGCTTACCCGTGGGCTTTGCCCGAGACAGTGAGTACAGAGACACATCTCAAGATTGTTTTTTATCAACAACACAAAAAATACCATACCTGCTTTTTCCTGGACAGAAGTACTTCATAGCCGGCATGGTTACCTGCTTCTATTATTAAGCAAAGGCGACTTCATACAATTATCCTACAAGAAGAATATTTCCATGTCCTTCAACTGTACAGACAGATCACCTTTCCTTTGGGAACTTTGTCCCCCATACAAAGAAAATAAGTTACAAAAAAACCTCTTATGTGACTTATGTCACATGCTTCATTTCCCAACCTCTGAATTTGAACTTCCCACAAGGGGATCAGTGTCCTTTTCCAACTGTACTTATTTACCCTGTCCACAGAAAAGGTTAAACAAGTTCAAAGTAGCCTAATGCAGACCTTTTGCTGAGTTTGTCCCAAGTACAAACAAAACTCCTGATTACAAGTAGGACCTTGATCTTTACCCCTTTTCCAGTGATGGGAAGTCCCAGCATGGTAATAAAAGCCACATAAACCTCATGCTACATTGTAAAGCACAATGGTATCAGCTCACTCTATCAGTTGCAGATTTCATGAACATGCAGTGCAGACAGTAAAATTGAATTTATGGCAATAAATGCAATTACGTCAAAGAACTGAACCTGAGAAGCCTTCCCCTCATAGTCCAAACCAAGTTGCAAGGCAACAGTAGTATTAATCCCTGTCATATTCTGCAACACCAGAGAGAGAACTCACAGGGCAGCAGCTTCTCTCAGGATCTAGGGCAGCAGTATCTTGGATCCAGGCACAGGCTGTCTGGTCCGACAAGCGCTGAATTTATTTCAACAATCACAAAGTTTAAAAACTGGAGATGATGGTTTTAAGTCTCCTAGGTGAAAGAGTGAAGCTGATTCTCCCCACAGGTAATGTCCTACAGGCTAAAATGTCCTTTTTGCTAAAATAGGAAGGCAAAAAAAAAAAAAAAGGCATATACCACCCTCAGGCTTTGTTTCCTTTACAGCAGACCATAATGCAATCATAATTTGGATGTAAAACCTTAGGTTTTGTAGCATGCCCAGGATTGCACTCCTACAGCATCTTGATGAGGTGGGCATCATCCTCCAAACTGTAATAGAGCTCAGGCATCAAAAAGTTCAGCATGATCAAAACTAAACTAGATCTGGTCATAGTGCAGTGTTGCAATTCGTAATAATCTCCTTACATGCATTACAGCGTACACTTTGGACTCACAGGGTTAAAAACAAGACACAAGCATGACTCTCAGCACCGTGACTCTGAATGACTAAAATTCCATCAAAGTTTATCAATGGAATTTTATTAGATTAATAGGAATTAGACTTCAATCTTCAAGCCACGCAAATCAATTTTAAATGTCTCACCTAACCTTTCATCAAAACCCCTTTATCTCAGTCCATTTCAGCAAACTAAAATACAAACACAGCCGAGCTTACTCTCTGTCAAATTCCCTTTTATTTTACAGATGTTGATCGTAGACACAGCTAAACAAATCTGAAGTTTGGACTGAGTCATTGAAATTCATTCCAAAGACTTGGAGGAACAGGCATTACACAATTTTTTTGTCACTTCAATCCTTATTATTTCATCTGCTTTGAAATATAAGATGAAACAGTGAAAACAATTTCACATTGCAACCTGTCTGAGGTTAACATTTTTAATCTGTATTTCCTCTGCGTGAAAACCCATAAATATATCAGTGTGAAGACTAGAAAACCTCATTAATCTAGAAATGCCATTAGTGACAAATGTTTTTCTCATAGATGATGCTTGTTAGTGACCCAATTGGAAAATTTTCTCAGATTACCACATGATGACCCTCATGGGTCCCTTCCAACGTGAGATATTCTATAACATCTTGCACAGACTACACAGCATTCTTGGATTCAGTCCACATTTTAAGATAACTAAATCATTCCTTTTATGAAAACAGGCCAGGTTTAAACATATGTAGCTGAAAACAGAAAGTAACCTTAGGAGTTAAATGGTTTTTATGCAGCTGAATTGAGAAATACCAGAAGTAAATTAACTTCACTGCTGAAGAGCATTTTAAAGCATCCTAGTAATTACACAGAAGACGGATGTAGTCACTATGAAGCTTTCAATCAAACCATATCTTTGGAAAAGTAATTTTTAGTATCACATAAGCTCACAATTTTTTAAATATATTTGGTAACTGTGCTGAAACACAGATCTTGCTTATTGCTTTGAAACATACATTATCATTGAAACCTAGATGCTTGTCTAGAGATCTTAGTAGCCAAAATTAAAAAGATCAAATAGAGGACAGTAGGAACAAAGGCACGTGGTTAATTTATAAAAGTATTTACAGGGTACTTGTACACTTATTTCTATCTACTAAAAACTCAGATTCATCTTGAATACAAAAAGAAAAGACTACTGAAATATGTTAAAGGAGATCATCCCAAACAGATGCTCTCAAGCGATATGAGCAGAGAATCTTACACACCGTTGAATTATTTACAGAATTGAATTTCTCATTTTGAATATGGAATTTCCAAATATTAACGTTCATAGATTTATTATTCCTCTAAGCACTGTGATACTTCAGTGCAAGCCTCTTCAAAGGTTGAAGCTGGTGTAGTTAAGGCAGTCTACTAAGAGTATTTTAAAATTCAGCACACGGTGTTTAGTCACTGAGGTGCCTGGTGGTTCTCTATTTGGAGAGCTGTCTTTTGAAACCTTCATCCATACCATCATCCTTCTAGCTGATGCAGTCTCAAGCACAGCACGCTTGAACTCCACAGTTCTCGCTGTGCTTGGGGTTTTTTCGGAGGTGGGAAGGGAGGAGTCATCTAATATCAAGCTGTTAGCTCCGTAAGCAACTCTACAGGAATGTCAACATCCACGAGCTGACACGCAGCTTTATTGTATGTTGGGCTAACCTTTAGAGGCTGCTCAGAAGGTGCTTCTAAAACAACGTTCATTACATTCAAACCTACAAACACTCCATAAATCCTGGTACCATAATCTGCACTCCGCTGATAAGTGTTTTGACACAGTCTGTTGCCAAAAGGAAATTAATTTTTTAGGGTGGTTTGTTGGTTTTTCTTCCATAGAAGCTCACTGACACACAAGTTCAAAAAAAACCCCCAAACCAATCCTCTCGGAACAAATCAATCAAACTCTTTAAGAGGACTTGATCTCATTCTCATTTTTTTCCTGCAGACTTGAACTAGTCATTCTGAAACTATTATGCTGAACTACAGCAGAATATTTTACTCTAGTAGTCTGGAAATGGTTTCCATTAAACTTAATAAGGCCACGCCTTATTAAAAGGTGACTAGTGCTGCCTATCTATAGCTGATAGGTTGGGGCACCAAAACCAATTTGAAGTGTTATTCCACAGAAGAAAATAAAAAAAATAATTAAAAAATAACTGCATAGCGTATGATCCCTTTTATTCACCAAAGATGCCCATGTATGTCCCAGGTGGAAGGAAGCAGAACAGCTGCTCAGCCTTCAGATGCAGGTGTGTTTAGCACTTGCTGTAACATCTTTCCATCTTGCTTGTTGTCACATCTCTTCAAAGGACAGTTATAGAAATGGGAAGGAAAAAAATTAAAGAAAATAGGATAGCGTTTTCAGATACATCAATATTCCTCAAATTTTTCATCTGAAATATTGAAGTAAATTTATTTACGATGACAGTCATCAGAAGACCATTCTCCTGGATTTAAAATATTTTGTTGGGTTTTTTTTCTTTGGAAAAAAAGTAAAATAAAAGTAAACTAATGCACATTACTAAAACCACAGATGCTGTGGCTTTCCTGCCTTCCCCTTTCTCCTTACGTATGTCCATACTGTATCAGAGATGGTTCAAAAAAGTCTAATCGCTATCTAAATTAACAGGGTTGTAGTCGGGGTCATCCTCTTCATCCTCCAACTCTAAATCATCCATTTCTTGGAATAAAGATTCGTCAACCTCCACACTGTTTCCAGCTGGAAAGAACAGAAAAACAATTCATTTTCGTGCAAGCAGGAAAACAATACCTAAAAAAACCCCCAAAACCCAAACCCCACACAATGCTTTTTCCATACTCATTTTTCAATGTAGGTAGCTGTTAACTTGGCTTTTTATGTATCAAATGGATATGGAAAAGGAAATGACACATTTTATCTTTTTACAGCTAAAGTTTTTTCCTCTCATACCAAAACCCAGTCAAGAGAAATGTCACACAGCACCTCATAACCCCCTGGCAGAATGAACGTTTAGTTATTCCCAGAAGCAGAGATCCCTTCTTCCAAGAACTGTCAAAGTAGGAGCTCAGGATCTCACAGCTGGAGTAATTCCAACTATCATAGGTACAGAAGCACACGGGGATTATAACAAACACCCTTACACACCATTTTATGTCTACATACATACACTTGCTTTCAGAGTTAAATTTTCAAAGCAAGATGAAACTTTGCATGCTTTCACATTTTCTCCTGAAAGAGATGATGCCCACCTACGGGTAAAGCTTGAGTGCTATTTTATTTGTATCAACAGCGACATCATGCGGCCACTCAACCAGGTTCTGCTCTCTCACTGGATTTGAAAGAGCCTTTATAACCATTTCCATCTAAAAGATGATGCCCTTATCCTGTTTAAGCTGTGAAAATTAGTATTATTTATTACACAGTACTGTGATGTTAAATTGCAGTGAGCAACCTGTTGCATTTACGATAGAATGCATACAGCAAGAAGAAAAGGATTTTTTAATCACTGATAGCAACACAATCAATATATTAACCCCAAGTCATTTGGGCACAGAGCCCAAGTACAGAGGTCGGTTCTGTCCAGTTGTGTCCCTTGAGACACACATGTTCCATCAACAGCCCAGCTTCACTTTAGGCATTCTGGAGGAAGACAAGGTTAAATGATCTCCTCTACGTAAAGAAACAACTCCCCCATTGCTGCTATTTCAAGTTTATACTCACTGATGTTCATCAACAAATTTTTTTTAAATTGTTACTTGCAGAGAAAATCCTTGACTCTCCTCTGAATGCATGTTTTGCAATATCAGTAGATAATGAAGCTATATTGAAGAACTGGCAACTCAAAAATAACTCTTTTAAACTAGGATACTAAAAGGCAGTACAAAAAATTAAGTAGATATGCGATTGTGAGCAGATTTATTTGATTTATCTCCAAGAGATTTTCTAAGTTTAACATCTTTTGGCACAGGCTTACAAAATTTTCAGCTGCCATCGGGTTAAATATTTTCAGAAAGATAATAGACAAATCTGCACAAAACCACAGAGAACTGGGCTGCACAAGAGGCAAACAGCATTTAATTTGACAGGCAAGATTTTTACTACTGGTGTTGAAGTTCAGAAAGACCTTCAAGGTCTGCACTTGAAATCAGAAGAAGACTGGCTGTTAGAAAAAAAAGAAAAATCAGGGTTTGGTTGCAGTTCATTTGTTTTTGTTTTGCTTTGATTGCTTTTGGTTTTGCTTCCGATCCAAACACTTGCATAGAAGCAACAAAAGTAAGATCAAATCAAGCTCAAAACTGCAAATAAATATACTTGAGCATCTTGAGAACGTTTTGTTTGTTTTTGAAAGAAGTTTAAAAACAGTAATTCTTAGAAAGTTCTTCCAATGTAAAAGTGATACTGAGGTAAGATGTTAAGTCGGAAATATATTACAGACTTTGATTAGGAATTTTGATCTATTTTAAGCCACTGTCTTTCAGTTGTGGAAACAGAAATTTACCTTCCTCCAAGAACTGGATGTCAGAGGTGTCAAGGTTGTGATCCATTTCAAATAGCTGTTTACCTAGAAGTAAAATAAACAGTAAGATACAAGCAAGTAGAATTCTGAAGTAACTACCAGCCTAAGGCAACAATAGATAGGACATGTATCTTAGGATTTTCAAATTAACCAATATAAGCAGCCTTTTGGTTTTTTGGGTTTTTTTTTAACATGCTCATTTCTTTAAGCTCCATATTCTGATTTTTTTGACAATTCATCCAGGATTCTTCCACACCAACAGGCTTCCTGCTCTTAGATTAAAATAGGTCACTGCTCCTCACAGTCATTTTAATGTTACTAAGGCTTTAATAATGGGGGGTGGGAAAATTCTCACTGTACCACCCCGCAGCCTTTGCTCAGTCCTTACTACTATAGTCCTCATCTTGCATTCCCCAAGAAATCCTCTGTGAGAGCTGGAAACGAGGTGCCTCCTACATCTTTTTCTATACATCCTCCCCATTCAAGAAGCAACTCGAATCTACACAGAAATTACCAGCTCCTACACACACACATCTGTGGAGAAAAAAATCACGCAAGACAAAGTGAAGCCTTTCTAACTGGGAGGTAAGGGAAGAAAAGCTCAGGACTCTTTCCAAATAAGCTACTCATCTTCCATCTGTATTGGCACTGCTTACACAAGACTGGTTGGGTGTTCACAGTAAAAAAATTTAAGACACCTTTTACTTCTACTGGGATTACACTCAAAACATCTGAGAACAATCTGGGTTTTACTTTTATAAATGGGAGCTTCTGTAAACTAGACTTGTACAGAAGAAAATAGGCACAGCATGCTAACAAGAATTTTAAGAATGGGAAAATTAGAAGAAGCCCAATTTCTACTATCTCAGCTTTGGAGATTCACAAATGTAGTCCCTTCAGAGGGGAACCAAACATGCCCCCTGCGATGTACAGCTTTTCATGAAACTTACTACCATTGAAAGATAGAGAGATGGAAATTTTATCAAATTATCAAAAAATTTTATCAAATTAGCCAAAAGTCTCAAAAAACTTCAGAAGAGAGGGAAAAAAGATAATAGTGATACCAACACGATCACACTGCTCGTTTTCTCAGGTTATCAGGTTGAAAAATAGATCCAATGTCACAGGAGAACCAGTCCAAAGCTAAGCTGTGGAGAGCGTGGAGGAGTATGCCCAAGATTTAATTCTTACCTACAGGTTCTCATAAGAAAAGTGATTTCTTCCACATTTTGCCCTCTACAGAGATTTTTTTTCTACTGGACAAACCGTGATTTGCAAAATATAAAGCAGTGGATTCAGGCTATGATAAGTTCTTCTCCCAAATACCAGACCCATTCTCACTAGTGACCATAAGCTTGTCACAAGCAGCAGGCAGCCTCTGTGCTGCTTCAGTCCAGTGGCAACATCCCAAACTCCTACATCCGCCTGAATATTCTGAAGTCACTGTACTACCCAGTGCAATAAAGACCAAATCAATAAACTGTCTGATGTAGGCTCGTTCTGTTGCTTAACAACCCCCAACTATTTATGCCAGAAAATGCTTTTCAGTAGCAACTCCAAGTGGTATACTGTCTGGCACAACACCAAAGAAGTTCAAACACACAGTCTGGAAACCTTAATGGCTTCAGAAGAAATTCTGAATCTACTCGTTATCAAAAAGACTTCATGCAACATAAAGGACAATAATCAAATACTGCATTAAGGGTTTATTTACTACCATTATCTTTGTGTAGAAATAACTTCTAGGCTTGTCATTATAGTCTGGTAACATTGTAAAACTTCAGGACCAGTTTAAATCATACCGCTTAATTTATTTTTGCCTGCTTGTTCCTCTTCTTTCAGTTTTTTCCTCTTTATTTCTAGGAGTTCTGCATCAAACTTTGCTTTCCAATTTAGGAAATTCTCAATGGTAACAGGAGTGCCATGAAAACGTTGCTAAAAGAACAGAAAACAAAGCTGCAAACAACACGCAAAGCTACAAATAAAGATGAACATTCTCTTAATTATTTAAATTACAACATTGCAGGAGGACTGTTTGCTGTTAATGATTCTGAAAAATTAATCCTAACTGTGAGAAGATACAAAGAACACATTCTTACTGGGTTTTTTTGTCATGGAAGACAGCCCTTCAGAGAGCTGTACTGCAGTGGAAGTTGTTATGGAAAAACCCCATGTACTACTTTTGGACTTCCAGTGCAGTAGTTGGTGACACACCACTAATACAGGTTATCCATAAGTAGACAGCTCTTCTTATCAACTCTTAAGTGCAATCTACACTGAAATATTTCCCATTAAAATACAGTAACCCTTCTATCTTGCTAAGACAGAAAAAAAAAAATTTGGGGTTTTTTTTTTTTCCATTCTCTTTCTGCTATTTTCAGTCACATCACCCTCCAGCTATTTCTGAGGAAAAGCAAGCACTCTGTAACTGGACTTATCACAGCCCGTTCCATGAACGGAAAAACTATTCCACGGTGTCTGGTAGAAAGGACACAAGCAAAGGAGGACAAACCAGTCTTGAAGACTGGTCCCACTACTTCCATGCTACCCCCTCAGTCTACCAAGGAAGAGAGATTTCCTCAGACCATGCAGCCTGTGTGCAGCATGTCATACTCCGAGCCTTTTTTGCTCCCCATTCCCTCTTGTCTCTTCAAGGAAAAAACTGGGTACAGCAACTTTGATTATATTTAGGAAAAATCCCTGCCTCTGCCTTGGGAAATAATGGTAGAAGGGATTGTGAACATGCAGTAAGTCTCTGAAAAAACTGCTTTACAACAGGGAGGGGGGGCATCACTTAAGTGCACTAAAGTTATCTTCTAATCATTAAGCTTTGATTGTACCAACTTTGAGATAGATGTTCCTCTCCCACTGCAACCAAAAACTGCTCCTGCATCACACCCAAGCATTTAAAAAAGTGGGAAACTTTTAACTGAAAACATTATTTTACATACTTTCTCCTCCTCTTCTGCTTCTCTTTCTTTCTGTTTCTTTTCCTCTTCTCTTCGTGTTTTTATCTGATCCACTATTTCATTTAATTTCTCCTGTACCGCTGAGACTAGAGTGAAGATCATTACCATTCCTAAATTTTCTTCTGCCTACAACACAAAGAAGGCAACTTCAGATAGAAGGAGAACCTCAAACCTTCAGCATCTGAATGCATAAGTATGTTCAGAAAGCAGTATGTTGTGCAAATGCAGATGACACAGCTGAGGTATTCTGCTGTAAAATTCAAGCCAACTGTCCAGTTCATCCAGTCAAAGTTTCCCCCAAATAGATGCACAGCAAAACATCAATGATGAACACCCGTGTTCAGGTTATCAACATATTCTACACATCTTTTAGGCCTTTATAGACATCTATAGGCTTTTTAAACTGAATAATACAAAACCTATAGTAGGAATACAAGCCCAAGATTTGAATCTCTTAAATCATAAGAGACAACAGTGACTCAGAACTTCTGTGCTCCTTGATCCCATTACATGGCCCTTTGAAGTGGGACAGTTTGAGGAAAAATAAAAACCAGCAGTTGATGGAATAAAGGTCCTATGAAGTAAACTGGGAAGAAAGAATGCCTATGAATATATTATAGTAATTTTAAGGCAGGAGGTCTTGACAAGATTCCCTGAAACCAAAGAAGTGTTTCCTTCTCATTCCTTTGCAACGCACTCTCACTGATCCCAAAGGTTGAAGAGATTTCCTGCCCTCCTCTTCCCCCATAGTTATATTATTAAAAAAAAAAAAACAAACAAAAATAATAATTAAAAAAACCAGGAATCAATCATTTTTTAATCTTTCCAAATAAATTTTAAGTGGTTTATTTCCACAAATACTACATATACAGTTAAACAAATTCACCTTAAGTTAGAACTGCAAAAAAGGGGAAGCTCGCCCTATATGTTACCTCACTAATGTGATTTACCTCAGTAATGTCATTTATCAAACTTGAACCTCAAAGTCATTCCCTAAAGTATGGAACAGGTTTCAAATCAGTACGCACATACCCCTGAAAACAACTTATTTGAGAGAGAAACTCTGGCTAAAGTGTGAAGTGAGATATCAAGCTGAGTTTAGATACTCCATTTTCCTTACCTGTTGTTCTAGTAGTTTTATTATGTCTGTGACATCGTTATCGTCAAGATTCTCCTGTGAGACAATTTCATAAAGTGGAGTTTCATCAGGATAGTTTTCTCTGTAGGTAAATTTAAGGGTTGTTTGGACAGCTACAAGATAAAAACCACATAATCTTATGGTGATAACTATATAACTTTAATTGGACATTTTTCTATTGCATCAGGAGCCTAAATATTTTAAAATATTACTGTCTTAAAGGAACAGTCATTTTACATAGATGTTAAAACTAAATGAACAGTTTAAATATAATGCAAGAGTTCTGAAAAAATGAAGATGATGAGGTTTACCCTTACATAAACTATTACAGGCTACTAATGTCTGAAAGGTCTTTAGAAAGACTGGAAAACCTTCTGTGGTATAGTGGGTACTACGCAGTTATCCCTTTTCCCTCATATTACACTTAAAGCTGGAGAAAACGAGGAAGAGTTCTAACAGCAAACCTAGTGAGAATCTCAGCATACTAATGCCTTAAATTCTGCGTGCCTGTCTGCAGGATCAACCTCTGTGCTGGGTACCACATAAATCTTATGCCAAGGACACAACGTCCAGTACAAGTTAATAAGCAGAGAACTACCTGAGGAGAGAACACACAACCTGAAGCCACACAGAGGTAGAATAACACAGAAACAAGGCAAAAGAGAATCCAGTTCCTTTCACGCATCCTGCCAGAACACCAGGGAGAATTCCTTCAGTTCCAGACCCACAGTTCTGGCAGCCCAGCAGCCTCTTCAACACAGACACCGGCTCTGAGCAGGACTTGCTCCTTTAAAATTGAAGGAGACAGCAGCAGTTTCTTCCTACTGATATAGTAAGGCAGAACTCTCAAGCTGACCTGGAGCAAGGCTTGCTTACAACAAGCCCACATAACCACTGTAACTCAAAAAATACACAGGGACTTGGGACCCACAGCTTGTTGCTCTGGAACTGTTCCTTAAGGGCAGCATGTTCACAAAACACAGAATCAACTCTCCCACATGGCTGCCAGGAAAAAAAAAAGAAAAATACTTAAAAAAAAAAAATCAACCTGTACTTTTTGAAGCTATTCTACAAAGCATTTGAGGCTCAAAGTAGCCACAGGGGGACAGTGCAACATTTCTGTAAACTAAACAAAGAACATCAGAACTCTGAACTATGTTTTCTGAGGAATGCTTGCTGGATCAGGCCCCTGAGAGGATTTAAGTGGAGGTATACTTAGTCGTTGGTGATAGAATTCAGCTTACACAGAAACTCCTTCTACGTACATTTAAGACATGATAAACTTACTTTCATCATTTTCTCCCGCTTCAGATGTCACAGTGATCGTGAAAGTTGTTGGCTTTTCTGACAATACTGTTCAAAGAAAGAATAAAACAAAAAGAAATAGAGAGATTCCTTAAATCAGACAACTACTTCTTCACATCATTGAAAGTGAACTTCTCAAGTAAGCTCTTGATACAGTATTAAGGGCCTTTTTACCATATTAGTAAATACTTTTCAATTAACTGGTATTTTCCACACAAGGTGATGTCAGGAGTGCTCTTTGAATGAGAGGATATAACATTAACAATATCAAAAGTTTCTCTTTTGGCAAGTTTTCTCTTTTGGAAATTTCACTTTTGCATAAAGTACAAATCTACCTACTATCAAATAACTTCTGTTAGCACGCTGAATGTACACAGAGAGCTCCCAAAGATAATTTGCTTTATTGTGCTAGATATAATGAGCATCCAGTATACTCCTGACCCTGAACTATTTTTTGCCTGCACCTATGCCTATATTTAGGACAGCTTAACGCAACAAATGCCTCTTAAAACAAAAAAGGAATGCACAGCACTTTCCCTCAAGGATGTACTATCCAAGTAACGTATTAGAATGAAACAGTGTGAATGAGACAGCAAGAAGACGGACAACGAGCAGCTCTACAGGGATACACAAAATGTCATCTGAAGTTTCACAGACCAGAAACTTCATTGCACAATTGTGGGTTGCAGACGCACAACTGCTCTGCATTACTGTTATAACCTATGTCCAATGTAGTATATATGCTCTAATAGTATTAACTGAATTTTGCCCAATTTCTAATGTACTACTACTACTGTGTTTTTCCTCCCTCTTCTTTTAAGCATAAGAGGATTACACAGGTGAAAAAATAAATAATTTGTAAGCCTGAGAAGAGAGGCTACATGAAAGTGATTCACCATCCACAGCTAGAAATCAATTAATATACCTTCACCATAAAGCCTAGGAGAACCTAAAAGATTTTCAGATTAAAGCAGTGGGCAAGCACACTGCATAAAGATCTGGGTGATGAAGTTACTGCCACGTAAGATATGGTGGGGCTTTGAGCAGAGTAGATACTGCGCTGGAAGGGAACAGAAAATGCACAGTGTTTTTTCACTGTTAAAATTCTTTGGCTGTTTCACAGGATAGGTCACATAGGGTTAGCCAGCACGGTAGAGACTCTTCACTGTTTGATGGCAAGGAGGAAATCCTGAAAACCTGACAAACCAACGTTTTAGCAAGGTAACGTACCGCACCTGAGAAGGAAAGCGTGCCTCTGTTCCATCACAGACCTGCAACGGAACAAGGCCGATACCGGCAACGCATCTCTCAGCGCCCCAAGACACCCTGTCCTCCGCGGCCGCGAGAAGCTGCCGTTACCAGAAAGGGAAACCGATCTACGCCTCAATGCCCACGTAGGGCCGCATCTCTTGGAAGGCTTCCCCGAAGAGCACCCTTGCAGCGGCCGCAGCCGGGGCTCGCACCCCGGAGCGGGTGTCCGCGCTGGGCTGCCGTAGCACGGCGGTAACCGCTCACACACACACCCACCCCGGCACGTACTCGGCCAGAAGCGCCACCGAGCACTCTGGTTTTCCCGCCTAGCACAAAAAAAAAAAGCAGGAGAAACATCCTAAGCCGCCGCGCAGGTAACGGCCAGGAGCCCCCCGACGGAGGCCGGGCGGGCAGGGCGCAGGGGGCGACTGACGCCCGGCGAGGCCTCCCGGGCTCCTCCCTCACACCGGCTCGCCACGGCAGTGCGGCGGAGCGCAGCGCAGCGCAGGCCCCTCCGCGGCTCACCCGTGAACGAGTCCGGGTAGATGGACTCTAAGGCCTCCAGCTCGTTGCGCTGCTCCTCGCTGTAGTCGGTCATCGTCGCCCGCCGCCGCCGCCGGCCATGGGCCGCCCGCACCGCCGCCGCTCGCCGCCGGCCCGCGCGTGCGCGCCCCCCTCCGGCATCGGCTAGGCACGCCTAGCGCCGTCGCCCTCGATCGGCGGTGGATGCTTTTGGGCTGGAGGGGGCGGAGGGGTAAGGCGGCGCGGCGGGGGGGCCTGCGGGCAGGCCGCTCCACGGGGAGCAACGGGCCTCGAGAGATCCTCCGCCGTCTCGCAGAGAGCGAGCGCCTTCTGCGCACGTCGTTCCAGTGCGTGCTTACTTGCTTGCTTGGCGCACCTCTGGGCGGAACGGACCCGTTGTGTTCGCCGAGCGGCACCCGAGGCGCCTGGAGAATCTTGTCCTTGCCGTCTCCGCCACGCCGGCTCTGGCCCCTTCCCCACCTGCGTAGCTGCGGCGGGGAGGCGCTGCCACTTGGGAAGGCCTGCAGACCCCTGCCTGAGCAGGCAGGGTGCCCAGCTGCAGTGATCCCGGGCACAAGGCCCGACTGGGCAGAGCACGGACAGAGGGCGGGCCTGAGCAGGAGGACTCGGGCGTGGTGGTTGACGAAAAGCTGGACATGAGCAACATGATCTTCAAGGTCCCTTCCACCCCAGACCAGTCTATGATTCTCTGATGAAAAGTGCATTGCTGTTAGGCAAGGGTTTGCTATTTGTCATTCTTCCATGGAAAAGGTAGAAACATACTGAAGGGGATTCTAAACTATTGCTTGGGGAATAGTGTAAGTGTGCCCCTTCATCCTGAAACTGGAAACTTATTTGATAGAGATGGAAAAATCAGTTGGTGGTACAGCTGAGCGTTAAAAATTGCCTGCAGACTTTCCAGGGAACATTTGCAGTGATTTCAGAACTCCCATCATTATGTAAGTGCAGAACAGGAGTCAAGGCTAGCAATAGTGGGAGCTCCCGTACTTGGGAGTTACCTGACAGAATGAATTTCAGACTCTTGGAGTCATCAGGAGAACCCTGATGAGTTCTTAGCACAAACAATAGTTTTAAGGTGCATTATTTTCCTCCATCCATAGCCAGCACTTTTCCCCTCAGGCACATTTTATATCCCACAGTTTCCAGAAGATTTGCACTGGACAGAAAGACAATAATTTTCACTTCAAGTGAGCAAACTGCAATTCTAAATAGATTTTGGGTAGGATGACTCAGGTTTTAGCAGGCATGGTTAGACTGTTCAGTACCAACTCACTGATTTTTTTATTAACTTTTTTTTTCTGTAAGCATGAATTCTTTTGAAAATTGTGCTGTGTTTCAGAGAGTAAAGGGATGAAGGGAAATACACCATATCACCTCTAGTACTGCAGCTCTTTAACACTGATTGATATATGCTAATAAGGTGATAGTCTACATGTATTTGTCAGGAAGACTTACAGCTAGTACTTCAGTATTTTAGATTATGAACCATAAAGAAAAAAATAAAAGACAAATAGTAATTGTGACAAAATCAGTCAAAATTAGTTTAGCAAGAAGCTAAAAGAATTTGACAGCTCACTTTTAACTGCAAATGTTGCATCATTTTTATAGTGGTACTGTAAAACAAGAGAAGTGGAAAGGCCCCACATAGAATAAAAGACAGCAACTAGTTTTTGACATTTGGATTCAGACAACAGCATAGGAGGTTTAGTACATCTGAAAGTTTTGGTAAAAATCTGTTTCATGTATTCCAGACTATGCATAGTGTTCCATCTTAAATAAAAACAAGTCACAAAGATTTTTCAAGTGAAATTAGAGATTGCTTACTAACATAGGTGCTTTGCTTCCTAAAGGGTTCATAGAAACTGTACAGTACTGTTAACTAACTAGAATTCAGATAAAATACGTGTGGGAATTTGTAGGAATTTCTTTAGTGATATAAAAATTACCATTCTCCAGTTACTCAGCAGATACAGTGTTTACATTTGCTAAAGTGCTTGAAAATTTAAACTTCTAAACAAAAGCAACACCAAATACATCTACCAAGATCTGCAATTTAACTTACTTTGGCTCCTCCATTTAGTAGTAATGTGTATTAAGTAATTCTGGTTTTCCACTCCAGTACTCTGGGGTAATTGTTTAACAGCAGATCATATAATATAGCACATGGCTTTGTAGCATGCACATATACATGTTAAAGCAACACAGGAAAAACTATGGTGTGCATTTTTCTCCCATTAGAAACATCTGCACTGGGAGTTAGAGGAGAGATGCAGTAACATCACATCATACCACACTGCATTAACACAAAAACATTAAGCCTTCTTTCACTAAATTCAGTAAGTTTCAATCACGGTAATACAGGAACAGTAGCATGATAAAATTGTAAGTCTTTCACAGGCAAAGCAAACTGCACTGCCCAGAGTGAGATTTGTTTCCCATCCTGAGCTGCTGTTCATGTGGCAGGCAAGCACAAACATCTGAGAGATTTTCAAGTATATCTAAGAGATTAAGAGGCTGACCTTGCTATTGCTTTCAGACAGAACACGTTTGGATTAAAATTTCCACATCTACAGTGTTTGTTCATACAGCTGCAGACATCCATCCTGTGGGCATTTTGTCCTTACCAGAACTGAAAGTTCTCATCGCTGTATCTAGACTCAGCCTTTGTTGCTGATGTTTCCCCTTATGTTTCTTCTGCGCTGCTGTAGCCACAGACTTAGCTTGTGGTTAGTTCAGTATATTTTACTCACATAATACAAGAAAGATGTGGAAGAGGAGAAATGAGGTATTTCTGCTGGGGGGGAACCGAGAAAGCTGGGTATCTGCTTTTGCTCTGTACAGAATGGACCAACTCATAGGATGCAATCCAAGTCTAGCCATTATTTTTAAAGATTTTAATGGGAGGAAAGAAAGCATTTTGGAATAATTTTCTCTCCCAGTACGTACTCATCTTTTAGCACAAGTATTCGAAAGTAGACAGCTGAAGCTTGAAAACAACCCACCCTAATCTAGATGTAGACCATTACATTCCTCAGGAGTCAGAAGCCATCAGGAAAGGCATTTGTAAGCATGTGCTAAAGGACTACATTAACAAGACGTACTTGCTTATTTACTTAATATATTGATACAAGGCAGCATCAGCAAGTTCCAGAGCAGATCAGGTCTGATGTGGAGCTAGACATGTTCCTGCTTTTCTGCAAGGTGTTGGTAGGGGTTTGGACCCTCAGACCTCTGTCCTGGTCACAGGGTCTTCATCAATCTTTAGGTATTTTCCATTTACAGACTCCTTCAGTGCCCAGTCATGGAGGAGGCTGTAGTCATAGTGCTCCTCATCCACTTGTTTTAGAAAGGCCAGTCCAGAAATGGCTTCCCACTCTCTGAGAGACGGGATACGGATTTCCTTTACATTTTCACTTCCTGGGACAAAGCCAAAGAACTTCCTTATGTGCTGCATAGCATAGAGCCTGGAGTGCTGGTCTGTTGCTTCATCAAAGAGCTCCTGCTCATTATGGACATAGTTGCTCCAGTATCTGAAATGGAGGAAGCTGAGTGGGGACAAACAGCTTGCCAGGCAGTAAGACAGGAAGACGGTGATGACTACCACAGCAATCAGAAGCCAGCCAGCCACCTTACAAAGAAGAAGAATAACAAACAACCAACAGAAAACTGTTACAGCTGAAAATACTCAGTGCTAACTTATGAGGATCAGAAAATGCATAACATGGTCTTTACTTGCTTTTCCTGAGTAATAGGTTAAGAAGGTATAAGCCTGGTGAGGGTCTGTTGCCATCAGACTCAGTCCCTGCCTGCTGGAGGTAGCCACATAGTAAAGTCACTTCCTTCTGTCCAGTTGAAGTGAAGTCACTTCCTTCTGTCCAGTTGAAGTGAAGTTATGTTTTATAACTTGTTAAAGATTTTGCCTCCACAGCTACTATTGTGAGAAGAGAAGCCATCTAATTCCTACCCTGTGTTGGCTTATAGCCTGTTTAAACCAGTTTTCTCTGAAGTGACAACTTAATGTTCCCCCCATTATTTACCCAGTATTTTTTTTAAAGCTAAACCCAAGAGTTTTATTTGGTTCACATGGAGCTCTTGCAGCCTTGAGACCTTAGTCACCTGTTTCTTATGCCTCAGTGAAGAAACTTTGTACCCTTCCCTGCTCTTGAACTTCCATTTGTCTTAGTAGTATCTTGAAGAGTACCATTCAAGGAATACCTCCTCCAGTAGTAGGTAACAAACAGGACAGCCAGACATAATATATACCTAAAGTTCAATTGCACTTACAGAAGCAAAACAGGCTTCAAAATACACAAAGATTTGGTACTCAAGGCAGAAGAAACTGATGCTGTTTTATCCTAACACGGCCTGCTGAGTTAACTCCAGTCCTCATCATTAGATGTGCAGGCAACAGAAACAACATGAGTTACTCACTTGCGACTGATACCGAAGTAGAAGAATCACTTCATCTCTTGCCCGGGTCAGCTCTGGAGGAACTAACTGACGGCATGGAAATGTAGCCAGTATCCTTCTGTGTTCACTAGCAGTGGCATTAGGATTAGCACCATAATAGTGCACAGGGGCATACTCACTCATGCCACAGACATAATATGAGCCATTTATCAGGGTGACTGCTAGCCACGTTACTGGAGCAACCAGGGCTCTCCCAGTGATGCTGCACAAGACAAAGCAGATCAGTTTGCAATGTAATAACCGGTTTGGTGTAGCTTCTTTCTGAAGAGGTGACCTTTTGCCTGTAACGAGCCTCCAAGTCTGGTTATTCAGGGCATAACCAACAACCAGAAGGATAAGTGCAGGAACTCCTAGAAAAGCCAGCCCATAGATAAGGTTCTGTCCAACATGACAGGGACAACTGAATGTAAAAAAAGAGAAAAGCTGCTGCCCACCAATTGTCAACATTGCAATGACAGCATTAGCAATAACAGCCTCTTTGCCCTTTAGAAAAATTAACCATTTTGGAAGGAAAGTCATTTTAGGTCTTACACTTTGCCAGCTGCTTTTGTTTTATGCTAATGCTATCATTTAGCTACATTTAATGTTAATAGCAGACTAGAACAGAACAAACTCCTCACAGCTTAAAGGAAACCCAAACAAACCCACAAATAAAGAAAAACCTCAAACACAATCCCCCAAAACCCCACTAGTCTTCCTCCACTAATTTTTTGATTCTACTCCATGACAGCTAAAATGTTGTTTGCTACCTTTATATCTACTTGCAAACATCCAATCATGTGTTTTAATTGATTCGGTAATTTAACTCAGCAGTTCCGGAACATTTAGCTTTTAGGCAATTATGAGCTCTGCCAGCCCCCTGCTAATTGTCTGAAACTAACAATAAATTCTCCCTACCTTTTGGATGACAGGCAGTGCTATCAAGCTGATGATTGCCCTGTCAGAGTTAATTGGCAAGCTGTTTCCTAATCAATGGTAAGTAGCAGAAGCATGGTGTGGGACTAGGAAAAATGCTAATAAAAAAAGGAGAGCGTTTGGCTATGCTTTGTAAAAAACCAATCAAACAAAGCCTTGTCAAGTGGCCTGATTATAAAAAATGAAGCATTTAAAATTCTTCAACATTAAAACTGGAAAAGGTTCTGTAAGTTACACAGAGGTTGGAATCCAAATTCTATTCATGTTTAATGTCAGCTCTGACAATTTGCTCCTCCAGGCACTGGGGTCGGAGATATAATTAGCTGCTGGACCATGAGGATTTTAGTGTTTCACCTGTAGGTGGCAAGAAGCTAGCATGGCTTTTCCTGACAGTGTTCAGTGTTTCCTTTGTAATGTTGGAGAAGTTGTTTTTGTAATGTGTAATCTGCTATTCACTTCACACAGAGGTAGATAGAATTTTTTTTTTTTTTTCCAAAGCTGGTTTCTGAATATTGGGATGTAAGATTTGGGTTCTCAGTGCCTCTCACAAATCAAGCCTTAAACAGAGGTTAACTTAAAATCCTTCACTCCTAATGACTTCCTCTAGATTACACTGTGTCTATGGTCATGCTATCCAGGAGGTCTGTACATTGCATACCCCAGGCTGCTATGAATATGCAAATACTTGTGTTTGCGTTTTGAGAGGTATAATTGCCTGTAATATCAACGTTTTCACCAAGAAGAGAAAAACAAACTCAGCAGAAAATCTATGAGGAAAATTGTCTTCCCATTACAGATGGTTGCCTCCAGCATGTATGGACGCAGTAGCATGATATAATAGTGTCTGACTGCACAGACTCTTCTCTCCCCTTGTAGAAAGGGTTGCTAGTAACAACTTTCAGCTCAAAAAGTAGTTTTATTTAGCACACATGGCATCTTCTTGGATGGCAGAGTCACTTTTACAGCTGTTACGCATGTGGATGGCATGTTATACACATCTTGTCTGTTTACTAGGCAAGACCTTGTTTGTCCAGAGCAGTGTTAAGGCAGACCCCTGCTTGTCCTTGCTGCTAATTGGCTCTCAAAATTATTTTCTTTCAGTATCACAGGATTTCCAGTATTTTTTTTTTTACTAGTGGCATTGTATTTTGAAAAATGTTGTCTCCTTTAAATTCAGTGGAATAGACCCATCGGGCTATTACAGAATTATTTTGAAGATGACTTTTTAAAGAGTCTTCCATTATGCCTCAGTTCATTTTAAAATCCCCGATTGATTGATGCTGAGCTTTCTTTGGGAACCCAAGTCTTATTTTGTTTATAAGAGAGGAAGGCTTTCCCAAGCACCACTTGTTTACTCAAGAAGCACATTAGATGTGAAACTGAAGAGAAGTACAACACTAAAATATTCATAGTCAGCCTAAGGCTGTTGAATGAGGCAATTTATACAATCAATACAACAACTTTGTACTGCTGCATTGTCACTTCTTTGGCATTTGCTTTCATGCTGTGCTGTAAATAATCCTGCTGGGTCATCCTATTATGGAACAAGTTACAGGGTTGGATCCAATTAAGAGCTTGGGCGGCACATCAAATTTTTAAGTACTCACCTTTACAGAGGAACTCAGAGTTCTGAGGTAGACATTTAGGCTCTCAATCTAATGCCTGGGAAGAGCCAGGACTGAATGCACGCCAAAATACCACTATCTGAGGTGACAGCCAGCTTGCCTCTGAGGCAAGGAGATGCTTATAGCTGACGTCTGAGGCAAATAGGATACATGGGCAAACATTAGCCTTGATTTTGCTTGTCATTTTGCATGGCTCTGTCAGCTTGAATTCACTGTCAGGAAGCTCACGGATGAGAATAAGTGGTCTGGTATGTTTTAAGAACTGAGAATAGTTTGTCATTTTCTTTTAAAACATGTTTTTTGGAAGTCATATTACACTTTCCTATGTGCCCACATACAAGCAAAGATTTTTTATTCTTACTTGCTTTTTATTGAAATAAAGCAGCCATGGCAGAAGGGAGAGATTGGTTTCAGTTCCCTTCTCCACCTGATCTAGTCAAAACTTGCTCACTCATCTTTCTCCCAAGAGCTCAGTTATTAGTGATGTGATATGACTCTGGTGGGAAGAAGATGTATTCTCTAGCTTTCCTGGCACAGTTCTACCAGTTGCACTTAGCTCCCCGCCAGAGAGGACTTTGGTATTTATTAGGTCAGAAAAAGACTGGGATTTTGTTTTCTAATGGCCAGGAAAAGGTAAGAGGGAAGTGGTCGTCTATTTTCCATCTGAAAGTTGCTTCCTGTAAAGTGTGGAGGAGGAGATGGAACCCTGTTCTCTTCCATCCTGCGGTGTTTTCATCATGGAGTTAGCAGTCAAAAGGTTGATGCTCTGTGCCTCCTGTAGCTTCATTTTGAGTTGTTTTTTTGCATGGATGTCAAGCCTGCCTGTGTGTATTAGAAAGAATGCTAGGAAAGTACCTGTGTGACACATTTTCTGTAGGAGCATAGGGGAGCACTGCCTATGTCCTGCATTCTGCCTGGTCACAGGTTGTCTTTGAGCTTCCAAGTCATTTTCATGGTCTCTTTGGCCTGGTTAAGGGGAGAAGTTCCTCTCCCCTTAACCAAGACAAGCACTGATGAGAAAACCATCAATAAGCTTTGTGTTAAGAGAAGGACAGAAACCTGTTACTGATTTTTTTTAAACTTACATCTTTTGCTTCAGATAAAGATGTAATTGATAAAGCTGTGCTTCATCAGCAAATTTGTATGAGATTTTAGTTTCCTGCAGTGAGTTTCAGCAGAAAGTAGGCACCCAAATCCAAAGCCACTCTCTTGAAGATGGTTCCTGAGATGCCTAAACTAACCAAGGAAATTTCAGCAGGTCACACTAAAAACACTTCCCAGGCAGGCCACTACAGGCAAGGTGGCAGCATTGGCAGTGCTTTATTCTGAAATGTGGCCAAAGCACATGGGCTTTGAGTAAAAAGCTCTTATTTGTGATGTAGGAAATCTGTATTCAAGTACTTTTTTTTTTTTTTTTTTCCCTCCATGTAGCTTCAAACCCCCAGCAGCTGCCTTCTTGCAGTTTGAAAGAATTAGACTTTTTTTCTGAGTGAAATATTTACCACCAGATCTACTGAGCTGGAGACAGAGAGCATACAGAAGCCTGATCCTGTGTCGTACTTCTTTGGACACACATCTTTTGTGACAAATGTATTCTTGTTTTGTCTCAAACAGCCTTTGTAGGTATTTTTTTATGCATTTGACACCTAAATAATTATTGACCTTTATATTGCACTCTGCTCTGGGATATTTATGTTTGGGAGGGTCCCTAGATGCTAGACTAGTAAAGGGATCATGTGCTTAGCTCTACGGGTTTCAGCTTTCTCATAATAGCCAGTCCACTATAAGAGACAGGGTGCTGGTGTGCACTTTTATGCAAGTTTTTGAACCTCAGGAGATATTTTGTGTGTGGGTTTGTTTTTTGTTTTGGGGTTTTTTTTCAGTTTAATGTGAATAAAAAGAAGTGATGTAGTCTAGTGCTGAAGCAGTGTGACAGACTAGACTTCTTGGGGCTGATGGCTAAATTCCTCTCCTGATAAACATGACAAAAAGGGAGGTGGAGGGTGATGCTAACTTCCTCACTATTCAAATTGCCTTGGATTATTTCTGAGAAGTCTATGTTAAGCTTTAAAACAGGTGCCAGGTACATCCCAGCCTCTACTCTTTTCACAGGGCTGCAAGTCAGACAACAGTTACACTTAAGTAGGTGGCTTTGTTCTGTTCCTGAAGATGGGGATGCAGTCCACCAGTGACTTGTTTCCCTCACTGGAGCCACTGAATCCCCAGTTTATTTGGACACACCATTTCAGCTTCATTTTCTCAATCACGTGCAAACCTTTCAAGATGTAGTATGTTCTACCTAATACATCGTATTATCTGTGTGAATCTATGTGTATACACTTGTGCAGGTATGTATTTTCCAAACAATGTTGCTGTGTTCTTGCCACGCATTGCACTGCCTGGTCCATGGTGTTTCTTCATGATTACAGTATTAATAATGCAGGCTGAAGTAATTCATCCTTATATTCAGAACTGGATAAATAAAATGTCTCTCATTTATGGGTAGCCTTAAGTACTTTGGGATGGTTTCACTGCAGTTAAATCATGCTAATGATAATCTTTTAGAGCTGCTTTTTAAAATGCAATACAGTTCACTTTCTTATGGAATATGGGATGTCTCTTTTAATGAGAAACGTATTTGATGCTTCTTGACAGTTCAGGACACTCTGAGAAACAAATCCATTTCAGCCTCAATTTAGAAATGCAAGTAACTATCTAGAGAATTGTAATGCCTGGCTTTTATAATTTATTTAAATTTAGATATGGGAGGTACTACTATAGTTTCACTTATAAAATGGAGTGGGATTTTACAGGGCCAGAAAAGTGCCTAGAAAAAAATGGAAGATTCTTCTGATATTATACATTTGTAGGATGTCTATGTTTTCCTCTGAAAATCTGTCCTATTTGTTGTTGAATTGTGTCATACATTTACCATTTTTTAAAGTAAATTAATCCTTCCTGTCCCAAATGAATCAACACCTGCTGCTTTCTGTGTATCTGGAGTAGTAAATACCTGTAATTTCACTCTAGTATCGAATCTATTAATTAACAGGAATTTAATAACAGAATGGCATTCAGACAAGGCCATGTATTTTTGCTTCCTTTCCTGAGATGACTCAGTGGGAATATATGTGGAGATAAGTCCTATAAGGAAAGACAGCTCCCTGATTAATTTCTGAATTCACTAGTGACCATGACATAAATTTATTGTAGGTCTAAACTACCAGAATAGGCTAAACTTACCTCAGGGGAAAACAGGAAAAGTAAACTGAACCTTCCTGGATGTTCACAGGAGGGATGTTTACAAATAGGAGTTATAACAGGTTAAGAATGATACAAGATCCCCTAGAGTCATGGTTACTGAAAGTGCCATTTGCACAACCTGGCAGCTGTATCACGTACAAAGTTTATTCCTCTGGGAGTCTGAGTGCTCTTGGTTTGCCAGCTTTACAGAAGCACAGTGGTAGTAGTGCCTTGTAACCCATACTGCTGCCTAGGCAGGCATTGACTCACCAGACTAATCAGTCAGAGCTGACAGAAGACTATAGCTCCTTTAAGTTGAAAATTATTAAATTTTAATTACCTTGTGCAGCAGTATCTTGCAATTGTGTTTTTATTCATCAGAGTGGGAGCTTCTGTTAACTCTCCAAACACCGAAACCTGACACAAACAACAGGATGAAATTTGCTGTCCCTAAAAACATAAGACCCCTGAATCTCTTGGGGCTGCCTGGCTTGACTTCCTATGGCTGTGTGTTTGATAACAAATCATTCGTATGAGGTGAAACAGTTATTTATGTTGTATACAGGAGTAGATCTGTTGCCAGTCAAATTCCTCCCAAAGGGCTCAATACACGTAAAGAGTAGGAGGAGCATCGGCAGCATTACAGATTGCAGCAAACACATCTCACGCAAAAGGCAAAAGAGCAAAAAGGAGAAAACTTTAGAGGAAGAACAGAAGAAATACAGTGATTTAGAGAAAATTATGCTTCTTGAGGAAGAAAAGACATAAACTGACAATCAAGTACATCAGGTGTTACACAAGCAACATGTCTCGGCCACCAGGAAGAAAGCAGGAGAACCACAAAATAGTAAGACATTTTTGTAATGTGTGCTTAAAATTGTGCATGGAGTAAGAATAACCAATTATTCTATTGATGTGTTTTATACAGTTATCTTTCCAGATAGCTTGAAAGTAATAAGTGAAAGGATGGGGATGATTCTGCCAGTATGAGAGCAGAGGCACTGGTAGCCTTTATGGCTACTGTGGGACCCCCTTGTGAGCTGCCACCAAGCTGCCAGCTATTAATCAGTGACATAAAAAAGCCTGCCTATAGGATTTGGAGTCCGTTTGAGCAGTAATACTGAGATTTACTCTAGGAGCCTTCATATCTCTCCAGCCACCCTACCTATGACATGAAACGATTTTCAGACAGTCCTGCCCTCATCATGAACCCTTGAGGCCAAAACTGTTTTTGTTTTGTAGAAAAGAAGCTTCATCAGCCACATCTCTACCCCATGAAGAGTTAGTTACAGGAGAGGATGCTTCATGGGGGGGGGGGGGGTTGCAGTATACCCCGTACCTACTCTCTGCCTCCTGCATAGCAGACCATATCTTCTTTTGGGGGTGATGTTGCATGATCAAGGGTCCTTCTTCATCCTCCTAATGTTGCATTTTTTCTATGCACAGTGAGTGCACCAACACAGGATCTCAACATCCAGCTTTAAGGCCAAAATCGGATTCTTGGGGAAATAATAGCAAAGTTCTTACTGGTGTCTCTGAATGCTGGCTTTGACTATTGATCACATAGTACAGAATTCTATCAAGCAGAAGTTATATAGACCAAAACTTCCTTCTTTTTCTGCACTTGAAAGTAATATCCAAAAAAAAAGCTCCAATAGTTGTTTTAAATATATTGTATGTATGATTTTCCCAGCAAGCCTTCTTAAACTGCATGGCCACAAAAAGCAGTATTTTGTGCCATTAAAGATACCAATTATCCTCCTTCTTGTTCTCAGGCATTGCTGTGTCTAAGAAACATGCAGATAGCAAGTTTCCTCAGAATCTCTATCTGTGGTTGAACATTTCTAACTCATTAGGAATATTTCATGACAAGTCCAACAAAGAAAAATGTCATAATGCAGAAATAAGGGCACAGTGGTTTAAAAAAACCCAGCAATAGTATTGAGCCTTGAAAATAATATATTTGCATCTCCAAGTATAATTATGACACACCTATATATGTATACATGTGTACAACAAACTGAAGAGAGAAGAAGTTACTAGCAAGTAAAAGAGAACATAGACAACTGTAGAAGGCATAACAAAAAGAAAGTGACTGTCTGCTCACTAGGCACTTAACTGTATTTTTTAACTTTATCCCTAGTGCTGAGATTCTGAACAGGCGTAGGAAAGATGGGCACAAAGTTTCTGAGACTGGGATCTGTTCAGAAGCAGAGGTCTAAGTGCTTAGAGGGATTTATGGTCAAATAGAGTAAGTTTATTTGCCTTTGTGGTTAGATAGTCATTAAATGAAATGCAAAGAGAAAGAGATTTCAGTTCTTTCTTTGGATGGTTCAATTCCACACAAGCCTGATGTCAGGAACTCAGAGTCTTAGGGCTGTCTGGATGGTTAATGGTGATTTTTTTCTAGAAGCTGAGGCTGTGGAGAAGTTCTGGAAGGCTTTAGGATAATGTTGTGCTGGTTTCTAAAAAGCGTACAGAGATCTCCACTGGAAAAAAAAAAGTTATAAGATAAATAAAGATATAATATACATATAATTAAAATTAATATACATAAGTTTATGGGAAGAAGTACTCCAATGGTTGGAGGAGTGGCTGATAAATACAATTATGTTTCTATAGTATACTTAAGTTTCTCTAAGGTATTTGTCTTATTACCTTACAGACATTGTGCTGTTACAGGATGCAAGAATGTACCTGATGAAAATAGCTGTATCCCACAAAATAGTATTTCTGATAACCAAAATGATTGCACAGAGACTCAAGGGATGATCAAATCTGACTCTGTCACACTTGAATTGTGGATTTCGGTGGTTACACATCCATGGATAAAAGTTTCTTGATTGCTGTAAATGTTACTTTTGCTTACTTTTAATAGTGTAGCAGCTCAAAAGTATGAAAAAAGTGTTATTCTACTTTGCTTCATTTTCAATTCCCACTATTTCTGTCAGAGCAGAGAACTTTTTGTACTCACCTATGGGGCTTTGGTAGCCCAGCTGTGCAAAGACTATGAAAAAGATGAAGATGTCAACACCTGTTTGGATAGAATGTAAGTACTGCTTTAAATGTTCAACATCATCGGTAATGCTGTTTGTCTACCTATATGTCACCTTTCAGCTTTATGTCTGTTATCTTATGAGTTCCAGCACTCTGTCTATGATTACAGAGATCATGGGGATAAGGCTCAATATTCTGTCAACAGAAACAATGCTAACTTTTTAATTAAGGTCAACTCACATTTTAAGGTCAACTCACATTTTGGTCTTTTCATCACATTAGATATCAGATCACCTTTTGTCTTCTTGTCAAAGATACGGTACACAATTAGTAAGAGGCTCCATCAAGTTCAGACTGCTTCACTGAGGGTGTAGGGCCCCTGACAAAGAGGCAGAGGTGGCCAACATGCACACAAAGGGAAAGCAAAACTTCCCTAAAAACTTTCTGAGTTGAGTTCACATTCTTTCATAATATTTGTGTCAATCTCTTTCCCTTTTTCCATAAATGCTTGGAGGCATAGCCATTTTGCATACTGTGTAGCTACTGACCTTTGTTAATACATGAGAACTGGGAATGAATATTTGTTTTACAAAAAATTTCATTGACATCCATCCTTTTTTATTTCAGTTCTCTGAAACTGTAGTGTTTTAAATACAAAATGAAGGTGGTGGTGTATTGAAACTGTATATTAACAGGCAACTTTTGGATTCTTTGTGCAACTAGTAGATGAAGGGAGAGGACATGTTAGAAAGGAAGACAGGGAATCGTGGAGGAAGAATGAAAAATGAGGTCAAGAGATAAGAGGATAAAGTGAAAGAGGTGAAGGGTGAGTCCGTTTCCTAAAGGTTTTCCTGGCACCTGAACTCTCCAATGTGGATTCCCAGGATTTGCTGAGCTCCATACCATCCCAGAGGGGAATGCTGTGACTGAAGGAGCAGTTGCTTTGTTCTCCTTGGCACATATTGTGAGATGAACTCTGGGGATCACGGAAGAATGGAGAAAATCCTGTGCTATGTTTTCCTATCCTATTTTTAGTGACACAGCAGTATTAATCAGGTGTATTATTTATATATTATCTAAGCTAACATCTAATATTTACACATACATGTAAATATAAACATATGTATAGACAATGTGTATATGAACAACATTCATATTATCCTTGCCAGGAGTATCATGCTTAAAGAAGTATGATTCCTTAAATGACTACATGATCAGCAGTCCCACATTGCTGCTAAATGCAGTAGAAGAATCTGGACCAGCAAAATCTGGTGTCGTCAAATCCATTCCTTTAGGATCATGCAGCTGTTTTGACGAGAAAGCACAGAAGACAGATAAGGGTGGAAAGAAGTTCCCTGTTTTGAATGTTAACTTTCTTTGTTTTCTCCTCAGGGGATATGGCATTGGCATAAGGCTGATTGATGATTTTTTAGCTCGTTCAGCTGTGAAAAAGTGCCGCAGTTATTCTGAAACTGCAGACATGATTGCACAGGTAAACAAGATTTACATTCTCTAGATCTTCTTTGTCTTCAATGGTTGCAGCTTTTTCCTCCACTTCTCAGTTTGCTCCAGAACAGTTACCTATGTTTTCTGCTACATGATGATTGTCTTATCAAAACCCGCTCATCCTTACAGTCATACCCATGTTTTTATAATGTGAAATACACCCCTTTCTTTATCGACAACTTCATATCAGAAAGTATCTCACAGAGGTTGGCCTTGAGAGGAGACATCAGTTTCTACCTCTGTAGCATAGTACTACATTAGGGTGGAAAAAAACCATTCAACGGAACACAAAAAATATGATGTTTAGTGAGATATGAATTTTGCAGATGGTCTTGATAAAGAAAGCCACAGTGGTGAGTTTACTACAAAGCATTGTCAGAACCACGGAACTGGTTCACATGGGTATTAGTTTTGTATCTGAGTTGAGGACAGAGAACACAAAATGGGACACCAGCTGTGAAAGGCTGCCAACCCCGGACCTAAAATGACCTTAAAGTCAGTTGCTAAGCTGAAATTTAAATTCTTCTATTCCTAGTAGCCTATAAGGTGTTTTCCCATTAGAAGAATTAGAAAGTTTCTTTTTGTTTGCTTGTGGCTTAAACTGACTTTTTCTACTCTTGCCAGAGAATGCAGCAAACAATAAAAAATTACCCAGTTTTAACTCCAAATCATATATTCCCTAATTTATTTTTTTTTTTTTCCCCCCTAGGAGCAAAAGCCTTAACCATCTCACACAGAGCTTAAACTTTTATATGATTACTCCTGCCCTTTTGAGTCTCCTCATCGTATCCATAATCATCTCAATTGTTTTTTAACCTTAAAATGGTACTATTAGGAATAAGCTACAGGATTTTCTGCAAAAGGAAGACTCAATGGTACCAGGGAGGAACTGTGAGAAAGGAAATTTCGCTTTTATTAAGCAGTCTTTCACACTACTGTCAGACAAGAAAGATCTAGGAGGAAATTTAGTGGCAATACATAGGTTTCTAAAGATGTATTTTTTTCTCCATTTCCTGGGGAAACTCAAAGAGAAATCTGTAGGATGTCCAACCCCTTTAGACTGCTGAGTCACTGTAATGGAGGTGGTACCTCATAGATTTTTAGTTAGCTCGGACTAATATTTGCTCCAGTCATGGTGAATTATCCCTTTTGTCCTTTATGATTCTCAGCTATGAATGTTGCCAGTGAAGATATGCCTGGGCTTTCCCAACAGCAGAAATCAATCATGCTTTATAATGATCATGCTTTATAATTTTAATAACCTGTTTGCTAGGTAGATGTTTGTTTTAAGAGGAGAGCTCAGGGCATCTGTTAATTGAACGGAGATTTATTTCCATACATTCATTTTAGGAGACAAAAATATTCCTAGAATACTTTTTCATTGCTTGAGAATTACCAGCAGCATCAACTAAATGTAAGCACAATGTTTAACTGCTGACTGCAGAACTGGGAAATGGGTCAGGCTTTCTGTCCAGTGAACTAAGGCACCGGTATATGCTGGTTATCCAGGAATATCTTAGTTCAAAGTGTACGTAGATGTTACCAGGTGTGATCCTGCTCACATTAACCATGTCAGAAATACCTGTATCACATCGGACTGAAATGGAGGAACAGAAGCTATGTTATCATTCAAAAATGCTTGTCATAGAGGAATTGATGGCTGTCATAGGAATGGATAAAGGACCTCTTTGCTTTTGCTGTTACTGGTAGGGCTATGCAGCACACATTTGTGCAACACATGCAAACAGCATGATCTGGAGAAGTTTAAAGAAGAAGCAGGTGATATTACTGAAACCAAGCCAGATCCCATTAGCTCATAAAAGAGTGGGAACTAAATTTTTTTATGAAGTAAAGTTTATTTGGAGTCTAAAATCAGGATGATGTAGAACAAAGGGCCTCCTTTGAAGGAGCTGAGCTGGGGTAGAGAATCCATTAGAGACAGTGAATGCAGCTGAATGAAGAGCTTCAGACAAGAAGCATTCAAATCACTGTATCAAAATACACTGTCTCATTAAAAGAATGATACCAGGCTGAAAAATCATGGGTTTCTTCACTTTTATGTTCTTCGGGTGGTGTTTGTACTTTATTTTCACTGGATTTTCACATATATGCCAGATATCTGGTTTTCTGTGTTTCATTCCTCTTGGAATGTACAAATGCTTTAGTACAGTTGAACCATCATTCTGAAGTACAGGGGTTTCAGCAACAAGATACAATTAGAAATTAAGTAAAGTAAAGAAAAGTAAAGAAAAACTAACACTATTTCTCTACAGGTTGTACTTCAAAAGAGACTTACTAAAAGAAATAAAATTACTTGGTGTCCTGGTTTCAGTGGGATAGGATCATAGGCTGGCCATGGTCTGCAGGCCATTAGCAGTTTGGAGTCAGCCAGGGCAGCTGATCTGAGCTGGCTCACAGCTGTATTCCAGACCATAAACATCACACTCAGTATAAAGGGAGAAATTTGCCCTTTCATTCTTTCAAGGGTCGCTGTCCCTGGAGGCTCTTGCTTATTGTTCTGCTCCTGGGGACTGCTTCCCCATTTATTGTGACTGCTGTACATTCACTGGGCTGAGTATAACTTTCTATACTTTATATTTGCATTAGTGTTATATTACTGTTTCATTAAATCTGTTTTCGTTTCAATCCATGGGTCTCCTTTTCTTTTCCTGATCCCCCTTCTTGGCTGGGGAGGGGTCACTGGGTGATAGAGCTACTGCTATGATTTAGCCCCAGATATAGGCTAAACATAGACCTTGGAAAGATTGGAACAAATCTTAAAGCACGTAGTCTCTTGAAAAAACTATTTTTAGCAAACTGAGGAGTTCTGTAGTAGGAGTATATCCTTTCTGAGGCAAAATGTGATACGGGAAATGTTTTCATGTTTCTTTAGCAAAATATTTTTAAGTAGTCTTTGAGCATATTTATCTGAGACACATACCAAGTTTTTAAGCATATTTATCTGAGGCATGTAACAACAAAATACGCGTTAAATGACCTAGCAAGTAACTAAAAATATGCTGTTAAAAGTTACCCCTTCAGAATTACAAAGCTGTTTACATGATCTCTTTAATCCTTCAGCAGTAGTGTTCTCAGGCAGGAGAAAGTGCTTAAATGCACTTAACTGCAGTAACTCTCCTGAGGTGGAAATCTGTTTGAGGATGAGTGTGTTGAGTAAAACCAGTTCAAAGTGAAAGTAATTAGGGCGGTTAAGCAGTTCAAGTAGTTAGAGCTAAACTTCCTTTAAACATAGCTGTTATCTTGCAGTCGTTTAGAAAGCAAAGGAGTCTGTACGATCAGGCTGTGGGTGTACCCTGTTGAAATGCAAAGAGATGAAGGAAAGGAAAAAAACCATCAAATAAGCAGTACAAAGCCAGCTTGCCATATTAAGGAAGTAAATACTGGAGAAAACGTGCACCTAAGGCAGTGACTGAGGGCTTAAAATGCCAGCCACTGGTTCAGTCTGGAAAGCCTGGGGTTTGCTGCTAGCTTATGCTGTTCTGGAGAAGGGCCAACAAGTTTTGATGATGAGCCAGAGTGAGGAGTTCTACACTGAGTTCCCATGGTGCTCACTGACTTCTTGTGCTGGTGCTGTGACTTTGCATGGTTACAGTTGGGACTGAATAAAAAAAGGGTGCAACAGGCCGTGTAAAAGTAGGCTTTCTGCCTACTGGTAAATTGAGATAAGAAAGTGGAAAGCAATGGAGGAATGGTATTCAGAACAAAGCTCAGTTGAAGAAGTAGTGTCCAAGACTGGATTCAGAATTTGGATCTGAGTATAACTGCGGATTACTTTTGAAATGAAGATGATGTTTTTGCTCTACCATCCTACGAAATCAAATTCTTACTTCAATTCCTCTTTGCAAGACCTTGACATCATTGATCTAATCAAAAGATATCGAAAAAATAAACAGCTTCTCATATTAGATCTAATTCTAGAACAGTGTTACCTTCTACAGGGCAATGTCACCATGCCCCAGAAGGTGTGTCTATGTGCTGCAGGTGGGAGCAGGGGGACCGTGCCCTCTGGTCCACACTGAGGTAGTGCTGACTCACAAGCTCCATAGCTGTGTTAACACAGTTCTGTGCCTAAGGATATATCCCTTGGTGAAAAGCAGTGGCTGGAGAAGTGGGCTTTATGGTGGAAGCTCAGTACCACCATCAGTGCAGCAAACATACAACTCTGCAGCTGCTTGTAGAGAAGCCCTTGGGTGCCACCAGGGCTGGGGTAATCCAACCATGTCACCCCCAAGCCCAGAGTTATAGGACGAGATATGTTTCCCCTTCCCACAGGAAGTCCTGCCACACAAGGTCCCTGTGTTGACATATGGCCAGTTTGAAAGTCTAACAGAAGCTGTCAGAATGTACAAAGCTGGTAAACATTGCTTTTTAGATCTCAACAGTGAGAGGGAAATGCATACATGTTGCTGTGCGAAGCAGTAGACAGCAAACTGAAAATATGCTGCACTGTAAAGAGACGTTTGTGAGTACCTAGAATCAGCAACAGATGGTAAGACTTTTAAAGTGTCTTCCTCTTCCCAAACACTCACTGTGGAAAAGTACTAAGAATGAAAAGTATGCTAGCAAAAATATTTTGGCTGCCTTTCCTTTTCTAAAGCAGATTAATTCTGGTTCTTCCTTAATCTTGTCATTATGTCATCTGAAATTATGGTTTGAACTTTTTTAACAGTCAGTATCATCACTTACTTTGCAACATGTCTTATGCATACAATGTTTTGTAGTGAAAAGTCCTAACTATTTCGGTAAGCCTAGACTGTATTTGAAACACTATCAAAATGTTAGTGAACCTGGGATGCTGTTGGAGACTTTGAAAAAGGGCAGTGGTACATTTTTAATTCTGACAGCACAGATTTCTTGTTTGACATTTAGCAGTCCCATAGAGTTGCAAACAATATTTTCAGAAGAGAGATTTTTGCTTTATATGGGTGTCATTTTGGTGGTGAGCCTGTGTACATGTCTAAATAGACATCCTTTTTTCTTACGTTTCATACAGCTGGAAGTAAGACAGATTAATGGATGCAACTTTCAAAACTGCTCATTCTTTTTATTTCCCTGTCTTTTAGAGTCATAAAGATAAATTGAAAAGACCTTTGTGTTACCCTCTTAGAAGTCGTGTATGGTAGTTTTAAAGGAAATTTCACTCAGTCATAGCTTGGTTTTCAAAAACAAAGGTTCCTATCTATTGAATTACTTAACTATGTACTGAAATTTTTTTTTTTTGGCTCACTTTTTTTTTTTTTTTTTAACAAATTTCACTTCATAGTTTTGCAAATTTCCCTTAACTTGATGCTCCATTGCAAACCAGCTACTGGTTTTGCATAGTTTCCGTGCAAGGTCTCTTTACACAGGAGATTTAACAATAGAATTTGGACAGATTTGTCAAACCATAATGCAAAGTACATGTGAAACTAAATTGAAACCATGTGAGGGCCTAGCACAGTTAAGTACTTTTTGTTCTTGTGACACAGACTGGATGTTTGATGCCTATCAGAAAAAGAGTTAAGAGAATTTAAATGAGAAAATTAAGTTCTCACAGCAGAGAAGAAATAGTAAACAGAGGGACAAAGCACAGAGTAATTATCAGAAGTTTCCTGCTTATTTGTGCAGTCATATTTTGATGGACATCAAAGTTATTGCAAAGTCTAAATTTTCCAGTGTTGATTCTGCTGTTTGTTTGGGTTTTTTTCCAGTTTGTTTGGATAGTCTTTGCCTCTTTCTGTGCTGCCCTGGTGGCCACTGAAATCTAAATAAGGGACAGTGTTGATACAAAACAGCTTTTGTGATAGCTGCTTGAAGGATAGGGTTAAATTTCCCCAAACCAGATTCCAGCTGAAAACACAGTGCCAAACTGGCTTTTATTTTTCTCTGTTTTTATAGAAGTATTCCAGCATACGCGTGCCAATTGCATTGTCACGGGCGTTTTGGTGAGACAACAGAGTAACACAGCCCTGTGAATGAGGGTCACTGAGAAACTTAGGCTCCTACCAAGCACATGTTGCAGCACTAAGTGTTCAGCAGCTGCTTTTGGAGGTGGAGATACTCTCAACGTGAGTTACATGTGAACATGAAGTAGGGTAAGGATGAGGAGAGGAGAATGCACTTTGGCTTCGCCTCTCCATGATAAAGGAGAAGGCCCATCTGGGAAACACTCGTGTTTCAGATGATCCTGGCTACTCAGGTGCAGAGCTTTGAGCTTCTTCCTGAGGAAAAAGAGGATGCCAGAAGGGTGTCCTCTGTCCTCTCACCTTTTCCTCTGCCAACTGTGCTTTTGCCTGTGTGTCTCAGTTCTTATATCAGATTAGAGACCTCATCCTTGCATCAACCCACCTGTTCCCTGTACTCCTTTATCAGCTTTTTAATGTACTTAGTGTCCTCCCCTTTGCATCCCTACTTGCTTTGGTTTTCTGTGGTATCAGCGAGGAAGAAGGTGGAAAGATGTCTTTGGGAAGGGAAGTTGGGCCCAGGCAGTGGGGATGTTCTGTTAGGTGGTGTCCCTTCAGCCTTCACATGTGGGAAGGAGGTGAGATGGGTCTGGGGCAGTAAATGTTGGGACATCTCCTAGAGAAAGAGAAATGCAGACAAATGGGAAAGGGTGTGTATCCTGGATAAACTGCATATGTGCCAGACATGGTGTCAGACATGCCTGCTGTTGTGACTTTCATTTTGGCAGTGTAGTCTCTGCTTTCAGCTGCAGCAGGTGCATTTAGGCATATAGTGTGTTCTAAGTCTGCTGCAAAGTGGGTCAGATAGGATAAAAAACTTTAAACCATTTGCTCAAAGACCACAAGTTCTACAAAACACACAGAGAAAATTCTATGCAAACAGAGGAATTATCTCTTGGATTTTATTTTAAAAAAGAGCAATGGCCTGCAAATGCAAATAGATGAGGTTTTTTTTCCACTGAAGAAGCGCAGCAAGTATGCAAAGAGCTGGGCAGTGTACCCTGGTTTTCTGATAAGAGCCTGATTCAGTCAGAGCAAAAATATGATTCTTTGCAGACTCAAGGAGACTGGCAGTAAAAAGCTGCATAAAAGCCTGCCTAGTCACCCCAGGGAAAGAAACTTGGCAGAAACATTGTCCTCCTTTTATACAGTGTTTGCAAAGACTGGACACCCAGTGTGAGAGCCATGTGGTGAATTCCAAGTGGGTGAGGTAAAGCATAGGGCTTTGGGGTGAAGCTCATTTGTCAGGAGCACCGTTGGTTCCTCTTGCCCCAGTCACTAAGATTCCCAAGAAATTCAGAAAAATGAAAATCAGTCTGCTGCAAAAATATTTTCTTGTCTTAAATTGTGGAATTTCCTTCCAAGCCCTCTGTTGTACACTGGCTGCAGGCCCAGTACAAACAATATTGCATAGCTCTACAGGCTGCACCCAGTGCTCAAAACCCACTCAAAACAGGAGCTTTATACCTGTGCAAAGATAAATTCTCAGTGAGAGAAGATAATACAGAGTACTGTATGGTGGCAAAATATCAGTGATGCATTTTCATCATTGTAACAAAGTACTAACAACAACTGATCATATTTCAAAATAACATGTTCTTTTTTAACAAAAACACAAAAATGCCGAACTGTTTTGTAATTTCAAGTTCTTTGTACTCTATACTTTGTAAGATTTATCTAAAAAAATTACTTGGCACCTCACTGTCAATGGAGGTCACTGCCCCATGCCCTCACCAATGTCTCAGGAACAGGAAGACCAGGGCTAATCACTGTGACCATCCATGGCATTCTAGGTGCAACAGGGGTTCAAAGACACTGAGATGCCTTGAGTGACCACTGGTGCCTCAAAACAATGCTGGACCTGCAGATGGCCTGGAAATCACCTGGAAGCAAAACCTTTAATTTCTTGTGGGCTGTCAGAAGATGTGTGTAGTTTTTTTATGGTTACATTCACACCTTTTAAATGATGTTGCTTTATGATAGTCTTTTAATTTACATAGAAGGAACCTTTTACAAAAGATATTGTTAAAACCCACTTGTAGAAGTTGTTATGCCCTAGGTGCCGTGGAGGATGACTGCAGCCTTTTCACTGATGTAGGGAAATAATTTCATTCCGTCCTTTTGGAGCAAGTTTGTAACTGGGAGGGAATGTGAAAGAGGCCAGTATGAAAAAAACCACAGATATGAAACCAGATAGAAGTATGCTATACTAGCAAAATATAAAAAAAAGCTGCAAATATAATTGATCTATGGTATTTCCCTTCTGTCTACAAAGTCCAGCATTGTCTCTCTTTCCTCATTGATTTCTTTCTGGCCTTCTTCAACTAGCCTGTGAATCGTGCTATAATGCTGTTTGCTGCTGCTGAAAGAGTAGAGCTGTGAAGCATCTTCCCATGCCTGAAAAGCTGGCAGGGGTATCGCTTCTGGCTCCTTATTCTCAAAAAAGCACTTCAGGTTTCGCTCACTCAGCTTGGTGGCATACAGCTGGAAAATCTGCTCCAGTTGCTCCTTCTCCTTCTCTGTGTACACCCTCCAGAACATCAGCTGCAGGTGGCTGACTTTTGACTGGCACCTGGCACAGCAAGTGGTTAGCAGGGAGAGAAGAGCTGTGGTAACTATCACACACCAGCCTAAAATCTGGGAAAACAAAGGAAATGAGCTTAAGGTTAAAAAAGGTCAAAGTGAAAATACTATTTCAATCAAGACTGTCCAACCACACTTCATACAGAGGATCTGCTATTCTTCTTGGTACCCTACTACTGTGGATGTCTCATCCCAGTTTGCATTTGATGCCTGGATTAATGTTAATGGGGTGCCCAAATGGGAACCAATGGGAAAGTGAAGACATCACGATTCAGGCCTCTCAATAGCACTCGTTTTGATGTCTCTTTCTTAAGAAGGCAAAAGCTGGTTGATTTTTACAGCAGATTTTTACCTTTAAAATGCTCAAAAAATTTGGTTTACACTCTGTCTGACTCCCCATTCCATTTTATAACAAAAGGAACTTGGATAACAACAGCTGAAGAAATGTGTCCAGCACAGCGGCAATGGCAGGTTCAGGGGCAGATGATCCCAAATCACACCTGAACTACACAACTGTAAGACTGTGTATGAAGAAAAATGTAGGAGATGTCTAAATTATCAATTGACTGCTGTTGATTATTGAATATTGATGAGAGTTTGGTGCAAAACTGTAACCATCTGGAATGTAGTGTATTGGAATTGCTCACTGATTTCTGTAACGCAAAGGGAAAAGTGAATAGGGAGAATAAAATATCAGAATCACTAGGTGGTAAATGTTTTCCTGAAAGCATTAAATTACTTGCAACAATTAGGTTTAAGACACAAATCTGAATTGTGACAAGCTACAAATCCAAAAGGGGTAAGTAACTTTTGTCCCAGATCAATCAACCTTTCAAACTATGATATTTTTTGATGTCTTGTTTTCAGACTTCGTAATTTAAAAAAATCCCCACACCAACAACTGCATTAATTAGATAACAGGAATATAAGAGATTGTCTTAAATTTAAAAAGCGTTGCCAATTTTTTTACCAGAAGATTCACTGAAATCTATACTATTCTTGTGAATTTTTTTGATTTTGATGAATCAACCCTTTGTAGTGGAAAATCATTTTAATGCCAAAACTGGTTTAAAATTTCCTTCCTGCCCAGTCCTGTGAGAATGCTGGGAAGAGAGAGCATGAGAAAGAAGAAACAGTGTGTACATTGGCATGTCTGTGTTGGCACTGGAATAGAGCCCAATTCATCTACACACTGATTAGAAATAGTTGCTGTACTTTTAGAGAACTTAATTTTTGCTGAAATATGCTCTTCCAGCATCACTCAACTTTTTTTTTATTTTGGTAGCAACTTCAGAATTTGACAAAATCATGTTGAGAAAATTTTAAAAGAGCAAGCTACTTCCAGGATTAGAACAAGGGCTGATAGTGGAAAAAAAAATGCTTGGAATTGTTATTGGTGGGATGTTCTAAGGAGAGCAGAGGTGTGAACACAATTTTTTTCACGCCTAGTGCGACTGACCTAGCCAATACACCCACCTACTCCACTTCAATTTGTAACATTTACAAAAAAAAAAACCAAAACCAAACTTGTTTTCAAAGAATGGAACAAATTCAAGTGTAGAACAAATCTTCTAGATTTCAAAGACCCATGTGAACTGGAACTGATTTCCCATGCTTTGATGATGATGATATGGAGACGTGCAGCCTTTCTCATGTGAACTCCTGCACTGATGTTGACAAAATAATCACCAGTAAAAATCTGTATTTAGCTGAGTGAACATACAAAATTTCCTCAAGAAAATATGTGAAACAAAGAGGCTTGATGAACAATTATTCTTAGGGACTGGTATGGAAGAAGAGCTTTTTATTTTTCCAGTCATTTTATACTGACTGATGATTTCTAGGGGTATTTGAGAAACTGCTCTTTTTGGCAGCTTTTCACTTTCTTGCAGCTTGGAGAATGAACCCAGGTATTCTCATGCCATAAACTGAGTCACTGATCTTTCACTGTTTCCTATATGTACAACTGAACATCTTAAGCACTATTTGTTATTTCCTTCTAAAACTCTCAGATAAATTGCTTTGTCTGCAGTGCAGGCTTTGTCTGCATTCCAGTCCTATTTGCATGAGAACTTGAAAATAAAACCGGCTCCTGGAGAGAAAATGGTTCCAGATGGATACAATTGTCTGACAAAAAGCTTGCTGGCTCCACAGACTCTTTTTTCCTTCCTGCCGATAATCATCTTTCCATCATTTTCTGTAGCCTTGTTTTGTTTTTTTTTCCTTTGTTTTGCCTTTTGTCTCTGAATTTATTTACAAGGCAGTGACAAGAACTGTATCACATTATAGTAAAATGTAATACTATCTCAGCTTTGGATGTTCTGCTTGTTTTATTTTAGTGTCTCTTCCTTCCTCCAAGCAGGACAAAATCATGCTCTCATCTGGCATCATGAACATAGAATCAGAGTATTATCAGGGTTGGAAGGGACCTTAAAGATCATCTAGTTCCAACCGCCCTGCCATGGGCAGGGACACCTCCCACTAGACCACGCACACAAATAGAAATATGTAAGCAGGCACAAATCTGTCACAAATCTTATTTTCTAGTATTTTTCTACTGTTAGTGACCTTAAGATTTCATTACAATTATTATGATGGTATAAAATAGGAGAGTGTGGTATGGATTTTTTAATACGACAGATCCTTTTAGTGGGCTGACATCTATTAATTCAGCCTCCTAAACAATCCAGTAGTTTTTTTCTCTTCAGAGCAGTCTTCATTCAGGAAGAGATCTTTAAGTTATCTGGCCTTATCGATTCTGCCATCAGTGGGGACCCCAGGAATTATGGCACAGCTCAAATTGGGCTAAAAGATTGACTAATTGTATTGTGCAAGGCTGCACTATGCCCAAATTTGTTTATGGGAAACAACAATTTTATCTTAGCATCTGACATCAAGATCTTCCACAGATAAATCACAGCAGCAGTGCAAACTATATAATGCTCTTTATTGAATTTTCTTACCTGGGACTGCGCTTGAAGAGTTCGTTTCAGTTCGTCGCTCTCTGAAAAGGGCATGGAGCTTTTGTCACAGGCTACCTTGTGTAGTTCTTCAAAGCACTGTGCAGATTTGCCATGGCAAACTGCATGTAAGTAGGCAGGATTTTTCAAGCCACTCATGGCACATTCGTAAAAAGTCCCGTTGAGCAGAGCCACAGAAAGCCACATCACTGGGGCTACCAGAGCATTTAAAGTGATTTGTCCAAAGATGTAAAAGAAATGGCAGGTATTCCCTCGGGGGAATATTTTTCTGGGATTCACCCAGCAGCCTGTAAAGAGCGTCCAGGTCTTGCTGTTCAAGAAATATCCAATAACTAGCAAAACAAAAGCTGGGGAGAAGAGAAATATCAAACCGTACCTGAAGTTTTCATTGCTGCAGGGGCATCTGAAAGCAACAAGAGAAAACACACGCTCACCTCCCATTGTTAGCAGTGCCATAAAGCTGTAACCTATAGCAGTTTTCTGGTGCATAAAGAATTTCAGGATTGTTCGGAAACCATCCATGTTTGATACTCATTAAAGAGGTAAGAAACAAGACACTTTTGTCTTCGATAGTAGCAGTCTGTAGTGGTGTAGCAGGGGAGAGCTCTCCAAGGGAAGAACAGCCTGCTGCTAGCCTGCCTGCGTACACACTGTCTAGATAACGCCGTGATGTCACTGTCTGGAGAAACACGCTCACAGGGGACCCCTCCGCTAGCAGAGCAGATGGTGCACATTTACAGTAACATCGCCAGTAGGAGGAAAGGAAGCAATGCTCTATGTAATCAAAGAAGTTTGCAGTCTTGGCAGTTGTAATCTTGGTGGGGTTTTTTTTTTTTAGGTTTTTTTTTTTTTGTGTGTGTGACTGCAGATGGAGGACAGAGTAAAAGCACACACTCACCAGTTGCAGGAGTTCTTGAGCTGTGATTATCAAAGTTGCTGGCAGTGTAGTGAAGGACCTAATTTAGATGCTAATAGACTCAGGGGTGTGATGTGACTGAAAGCAGATGAGCAATAACAGTAAAACCACTTTGCATGGGGTTGTAAATGTAGGAACATCAAAGACAGAATAAGCAGCCTTCTGCTGTACTTCCCTGGAGATCACATAGGTTCAGATTTGCGTCTCTGTCTCAAGCTGAACACAGAAGAAACAAGTCTAGTTTGATTTTCAGCCTGTACAGCCCTTCCCCCTATTTTCCTGGGCTAAAGCTGATCTGCTGAAGCTGCATCCTAAAGTTTCACCTCTGGCTTGCGCACAACAGATTTAAGCAGCAGAGTTTTATCCTTTTGCAGGTTGCTTTCAAAATGTACCTTGGGGTCACTCCTAGTGTGAGTTGCAGTAGTGCTGCAGGAAATGAATTCTCCTTAATCCTGGACAAAAACCCACTAGTGGACTTTGTGGAGGAGCTGCCAGCAGAACGCGCATCACTTTGCTACTGTAACCTTCTCTGTGGGGTGATTCGAGGTGCCTTGGAAATGGTAAGGAAGTGCACATCTGTTTTCTCCATTCTTTGTTAATATGCAGAAGCCTGGGAAAGCAAAACCACCTGCTTAGATAAATGAAGGCAATTCGGTAGTGTTTAATCTCCTCTCAGATTAAATGTCTATGTCTAAATAAAAGAGGGCCAGACTGATCCCGGATCCTGGGGCAGAGAAGCACACAGGTTGGTTCACCTCCCTGCTTGGTTCTTCAGTGGCTGACTCTGGTGCAAAAGCCAGGTGGGACCAGGGAGCTAACATGGAATGTGGAGAGCTGAGGGTGCATGCTGGGGTCCTCTGCTGCTTCTTGAGACTGACTCCGTTTTCTGCATAGGTGTAACCATTAAATAGCCATCCCCGATGGTTTCCAAATACATGAAGATAAATAATATTCTCAGGTTACTGCATCTCCTGCTGGAAGTATGAAACAAAGTGTGGATAAGTATAATGTTGAAACCAAAGCATCAGAAGTGTCTGATGACTAATTAACAAAAGTATTTTATCCTAAGTATTAGTATGTGATCAGGAAATGTTGTGATCACAAAACCATCAAGTACTCAAGCAGAGCACTAGAATGAAAAGTAATGTAGTACACAAATTCCAGTGCATATAAACATCCCTTTTATTAACTTAGTTGGGAAAAATATTTTTAAACAATCTATAAATCTGTTTCTTTTGAAAGCCGAGAAATGGGGTCCCCTTGTGGTAAGAGGTAGAAAAAAAGCTAATTATACTGGAGGAGGGCAAAAAAATGGACATTTCTTTGCTTAACTGAACAGACCTGTTTCTTTCCAGGTTCACTTAGCAGCAGAAGTTACCTTCCTCCAGGACAGGCTGAAGGGTGATGCTGTGACAGAAATAGGAATTACATTTTTAAGGAAGGCTGAAGACAGAAAGCACAAAAGAAATAAATGAAAGAAATATTGGGAGAAACCCTGCTGAGGGATACTTTGCACCTTTTGTTTCTGAAGAAGACATACAGGGTATAAGTGGATTTGCTGAGCCAGCTGCCCCAATCATACATTTGAAAGGTGAAGAGAGCTGGGCAGGAAACAGGAGGGGCAGAGCAGAGGGAAAACAACGTTAATTGTCACGACACAGATATCAGTATAAAAGATCAAAATGGCCTGCCCTTCCTTCTGACATAACCATGCACTTCAACTAAATGGAAATTTTATCTCAGTATTTAGTGCACACTGGATGCAAAATATTCATTCAGACACCAACTGGTTTCAGCTAAACATGACTGCCTTTTCCCATTTTGTTTGATGGTAATGTTTCAAAGCGTGGTTGCTAAGAAGCGCTTTATTTCCCTGGCTGTTTGTGATAAGGAATAATTAATTAATCTACCATGACTACTGTATGTGGTGTCTTGCTTCAAGATGTCCATTTTGATGTGTAATGGTTTGCTATTCATTGTCCTCCACACCAGACATCCTGCTCCCTTTGAAAGCAGAGAGATAAGGGTTCACTGATGGCTCTGTCGGGCCCCACATGCCATTTTGCTCTTGTGCCTGTTCAGCCTTGTGTGTACATCAGGCTGCAGCACTCTGACAACTGTAGCCATGCTCGTGTTGCTTCAAGCTATGGGCCTTTTCATGTCAGTCTTCTCTTCAAGAGCACTGCTCTTACGCCCAAACTGAACAAAGCATGTCCTATTTAATATGTAGTGACTATAGATCTACACTCACCTAAGGTAACTTGAATAAAATTCAGTGATTGCCACACAACGAGTTTGCTGGTCATTTTGTTTGTTCTTACCTGACCTTCATCACTGCCTGTTGCACATCTCGTCTTCCCCTTGGCAGCAGACCTGTTACCACAGCATGACTAGCAAGTAGAGAAATAGCAGCCTCACAGAGACCCGAGCTATAGGAAAGGTTTAATGCAAGATATCTGGGTAAGTGTTGGATGACACCCCAAGTCCTGGTACAGTACCCTACCCACAAAGCCAGCTCACCTTCTCCTCACCAAAGACACCTCTTACCTTGGGGACAGCAGGGTTCATTCCCATCAGATCTGTACAGTCCTCACAATGTTTCTCCCTTCATTTGTCTTAACAGTGCTGTGCAGTGATGGTGTAGTGTAATGGAGCTTTAAGACAACAATTCTGTACAGAACAAAAAATAAGCTATTCATTAACCGGTGTTGGGCTCAGTGCAACATGCAGTTACCTGCCACAAATAACAAGTTACAACGTGTAATAGCACGCTGCAACTAGTAACAAGTTTCTCAACATTTTTGGCGGGTTTTTTTTCCTTTCTTACATGAAGGCTGAAATGTCTGTGGAATTCACCTGATTTCACTGCCTGTTCAGGAGCCCTTGGTGAGGTTTTTGCTGGTTATGCCGAGCTGGCTGAGATGGGCATGTGGTGATTTTGGCTGATCACAAAAAGATTCTTTACAAGGCAATGGCCATTTTTCCTTTTTCCAGCAACACCCTACCAACCAAATATCCTCCTCTTTTTATTTTTATCTTGAAAATGAATGACCTATACTGTCCTTGTTTTGATAATATATAATTCTCTTACTTAAAGCTTCGTTGCATTGGACCTGCACACAGGAGCATGTGCATGAACACACCTATGGTAATACTTTCTGTCTGCACCAGCTAAAAAGCATCAGTCACCACATTGCAGTGACACGTAGGCTGACTCCCATGTATTTAGGGCCTATTAAAGAGTTTCTTCCCGCAGGCATTAGCTGGCCAAGTCAGGGCTGGATACTCCAACAAAACAGGGACCATAAGCATCATCCTGGGGCCTTTACAGTCTTGCCAAACCGACTTTGGTGTGGCCAAAAGTTCCTCCCCTTCCTTCAATGCTGAATATTTGCAGTGATGCTCCATGTAGGACATCAAACTTGTTTCTTTAGGTTTCAGTATTTCAGAATAAACAACCTGAGGAAATCTTTACTTCTACTTGCACATGGTAAGTTTTGAAGAATAGGTTTTCACTATGAAAATGAACATGCAGCAGAAATGCCTGAGGCAATCAAGGCAGCGCAGATTTGAGATCAAGCCAAGACCGAGGTGACATGAGACTGACAGACTAGGCTGGGTGCTAGTTCATACTCATGTCATGTCCCACTTGTGCATCTGGTTGTGCAGCAATCACTCCTTTTGGCTGAGCTCTGTGCTTCACGGACATGCTCAATGGACACACATTTTTCTGTTAGTGTTTGTGTTTTCTTCCTACATTGGATCAACTCCTTCATTGTATTCTGAAGATGAAGTAAGTAAGTAAATGTTAGACAGAAAACCAGTAATAAACAACAGAAAAAACAGTGAGCTGTTGCTCACATTTGTTGATGACATTAGCTACCTTATGCACATACATTTTTTGCTTGTCTCTTTCGGTAACATATTCATGGGAGTGTTCCTCAGTGTTTCGTTTTAGTGCAGGCCTTTCTCTCGAAGGTGTCTAACAGAACATTCACATGAGCTGAAGCTTCACTTTGAAATTTATTTTGTTATAAATGTAATTACATACAGAAGGTGTGAGCATTACATTAAAGTGAGAAAAAAATCAAAATTCAAACATGACCACATACAAAACCAATATGTTCGTATCTGCTTCTATCCTTAAACATAGACATAACATTTCCTTCCCCTAAAAATCTCTTTATGTATGAAAAGCAGACTACCATCATTGTGAGCAAACTTGGAAGATAAGTATTGCAGTCCCATTTGAAGCCTTTGCTCATTGATTTTAATTAGAAATGACAGCTCTATGTCTTTCCTGGAAAGCTGAGACAGCTTGGTGAATCACAGAATGGTAGGGTTTGGAAGGGACCTCTGGAGACCATCAAGTCAAATCCCCCTGCCAGAGTGGAATCACCCAGGGCAGGCCACACAGGAACAGATCCAGGCAGGTTTTGAAAGTCTCTAGAGAAGGAACCCGCAATGTCTCTGTGCAGCCTGTTCCAGGGCTCTGTCACTCTCACAGGAAAGAAGTTATTCCTCATGTGGAGGTGGAACTTCCTGTGTCCCAGTTTGTGACCGTTACCCCTCATCCTATCACAGGCCACTGCTGAGAAGAGGCTGGCCCCTTCTACTTGACACCCACTCTTCAGATATTTGTAAATATAAAGTCCCTGGCAGTTGCCACCATGAGTGGGAAGTGGCAGGAGCCCACCCAGATGCAGCTGAGATAGATAACAGGAACTCTGAGGTTATTTTCACCGCAGCCTCTCATCAGGAAGCGAAATAAGGTGTGGCTTATTGTTGGAGGCCTTCATTCTATCTTTAAGTGTTTTGTTGTATCTCTAAGGTAAAGCCACTGAGTCAAGGAATGTTTTGGCACTGGTCACAGTGGGGCCAGGACATTGTTTTCTTCCCATTGTGACATTCCAGAGTAGATTTATTTTTCTCGATGAAAAAATGAACTCTTCAATATGAAAATTCAAAATGAAACATTTTTTAACTGAGCTGTGCTTCTGGGAGTATCAAACTGGATACTTACTACTCTATAATCATCAAGTTTCTCAGAAGGAAAAAAGCACCAAGCAAGTCATTGACTCTGTGACAAAATGCATGCTTTAAAAAATATTCTTTATGTACAGACTTACATCTTGTTTTCCTTTTCAGTGTTATATGAGTGCATAAGAATAAAGCTTCTAAGCTATTTATATTCAGATAGTTAAAATAGGGTTTTTCCTTCCTTCCTTCTCCCTTGGATAATGACTGTAACAAAGAACTTAATGGGATTTCTCTCTATCTTTTTGAATAGTTTCCAAGCTTGAGTTTACTGTCTACAAAGAGAAGAATTCTGGAAGTGGAAGGACAGCTCAGACCAAGCAATCTAACTCGCTGATCTAAAATGCTCTCTAAAAAGCTTCTGATAGAAAAACTGAACTTTGTAATTCTTCACACAAAGCTGGTATCTTTGTTTCTTATAATTAGATGTTCTTTGATATGAGCGTTATTATTTGCTAATATGTATTGCAAATTTATAATGTCCTTAAGTACACAGCTGTGCTATAAATGTTTGTTAATATAAGCTTCACTGATACTACTATGTTATACATAAGCCTAACCCCTAAAGACATGCTAATTTGCACTTAGGCTCCATTCTAAATCAAATTGAACAGTGTATTTGGCAGGGACATCCAAGTGTAGCTTAGGTACTGATGCCAGGGTGAAAACCCTGTATGTAATATTATATGTCAAAAAAACCCATAATAATGATGTATATTTTAGGAAACAAATAGAAAAAAATATAAATGTAATATAAACAGGAAGTTTGATGTTGGTGTGTCTTCCCTGCATCATTCAAATGCCTGTTTTTTTTCCAATAAAGAACTTTACAATTATAGGAAATGAGCAGTAGAGCTAATTAAGAAGGCCTACTGCAAAAGGTGATCAAGGTCAGGTAGTGGTAAAGAAAATTTGCCATCATGGAAGTTTTTCATTTCTCTGTTATTACCTAAAGCTGATGAGCAGGTAGGTGTAAAATGACTGGAACCTTTTTGCTTGTCCATTCAAACCAATAAGCAGATGAGGTCATTTGGATGAGCTCCTTTGTTATGCACAGGTAGCTCCAAAATGCTAATTGCCTCACAGATTTTAAAAGATGCTAGCCTTGACTTGAGAAACTAATTGACTGCAAGTAAATATTTTAGTCTAGAACTTGCTCTAAGCTCCACTGAAAGATATAATGTCAACTGAGACCTAATTAACTAAGATGAATTTCTGATCAAAACTTCCATTCCTTTTTGTGTCTTTGATACTGCCAGGTACGAAGGGTTGGTATTGTCATTCCAGTTGCCAAATGCCCTGAAGGTGTTTGGGAATAATTTGACATGCTGACATGTTTGTGGGTGATGATTATTTTACATGTGTGGCTCTTCTTAATGAGCAACAACATATGAAAACTCCCCTTTTGAAGTATATATTTATTTAAATGTACTTAAGCAAAAACTATAAAGTGTATTTCAAAGCAAGTCTGCTGAGGGTTACAATTGTCAGTATTACATACACTTTGCATAGATTTAAATAAAAACACAGAATAGGATTCTTGTTCATCAGTAGGGTTAAAAGATTGCTAGCATTGCAAAGGATTTGTTTCATTATAACCCGGATTCATTTGTGCTTGCTTTATCCCTATCAGGGGGATTCTGATCTCCTTCCTCGGATCTGACATTGTTGCCTCTGGTTTTTCTGCCACCGTTTGTGTTAACGTACTCGTGTATCTTGCTATAATGCTCTTTCACATTGTAGGTATGCAAGAATGAAATCTTCTGCCAGTCATTGTTGCTGGGAGTCTGAAATGGTTCTGGGACAGTGCCTTCAAAAAAACATTTCACATTTCTTTCTGCCAGACTGGTTGCATGCTCTTTAGTCTTGATGTCGAATTGCTCGTGTTCTTTTTTCAGGTAAACTTTCCAGAACTTGTGCTGCTGGTATCTAACTGGGGAGCAGCCGTGGTTGACACATTTTGCAAGCAGTACTATAGTCGTGATGACGGCTATCAGGAGCCATCCGAACAGCTTGGAAAAGAGAGAGATGGTTTAATGGTGGTTTTGCATGGTCATATGTAAGATTATAGCATTTAACATCGAAACAGATGTGAAAACTGTACGCAAAGACCTCCCTGGAGTGCCTGTAACAGTCAGCTCACTGCAGAAAGAGAGGATCTCATGCATGTAATTCAGCCAGCCTGAGCTGTTCTTGTTTGGATACCAAAAGAAAGAGAAGGTAGAGTGAAGTTCTTCCCTCAGTTATATTCAGCTTTCTTAACTTTAAAGGCAAGATACTGACCAGCAGTTTCTGCAGCTGTGGTCACATTTATGGTACAGAGGACATAGAATCACCTCTCTACTGCTGGTGCTGCAAATTACTCCTCCTGTTTTATCTGCTTTTGGAAACTACCTCTTCTCCCTGATGTCTGAGGCTACAAAAAATAGCCATGGAGGAAGAGCGGTGTCCTGTTTGTTGTCAGGAGGTGGCTTTGACTATTGAATATGGGAAATCATTCTTGTATTGTACATGATTTTTAACATCCCTAGATAAGTCTTAGAGGCCCCACCTAAAGCAACACCTCACCACTCTCATTGTAAAGAACTTCCTTACATCGAATCTAAAACCTCCTTCTTCCAGTTTAAAGCCAATACCCCTTGTCCTATCACTGCATACCCTTGTAAAAAGTCCCTCTTCAGCTTTCTCATAGGTCCCGTCAGATACTGGAAGGCCACAGTTAGGTCTCCATGGAGCCTTCTCTTCTCCAGACTGACCAACCTTAACTCTCTCAGCCTGTCCTCGTGGTACATTTATAAGGAAACCAGGTGCATTCTGTATTATTGAAGGGTAATGAATTACAACAACTGAAAGGAACTCGGACCAATCAGAATGAAGACCATTCTCATCACTGAGGAAACTATGTAACAGGCAAGTTTTAATATAGCCATAAGAGGGACTGATAGCCAACTTTCATCTATAAAAGGAAGGAGATGAGTTCACCCAGAGGACAACAATGGGTGACCACCAGGGGGCCCTGAGAGACCTTCTGAAACCCTTCAGAGACTCTACCCGTGTGCATAATGACTATGTAAATATGATAAGTAGTTCCAGGAAACAGAATGAATATGTATAATCATTCTAGGAATTTTAATACAGATGTATGTAGTAGGGTAATATAAACTTCAGCTGGTGTGATAATACGGGAGGCATATTAGGTGGAGTGATCCCCCAAGCATCCAGCACTGCAATAAATGCCTGCTTCTTAATGATATCTCAATTTGTTAATTGTTGTTCAGAGGTTTCTTTCCAATTTCAGTAACACACACACACACGGGAGGTATTGCAGCCCTCTGATCATTTTTGTGGCCCTCCTCTGGGCCCGCTTGAGCAGGTCCATGTTTTAATTATGCTGGGGCCCCCAGAGCTGAAGGCAGTACTCCAGGTGGGATCTCATGAGAGTGGAATAGAAGGGGAGAATCACCGCCCTCCACCTTCTGGCCACACTTCTTTTGAGGCAGCCCAGGGTGTGATTGGCTTTCTGGGCTGCAAGAGCATGTTGCTGGCTCATATTCATTTTTTCATCCACCAATGCCCCCAAGTCCTTCTCTGCAGAGCTGCTTTCAATCCGCTCATTGCCCAGCCTGTATCTGTGCTTGGATTTACCCTGACCCATGTGCAGGACCTTTCACCTGGCCTTGTTGAACTTCAAGAGGTTGGCAAGGGTCCACCTCTCCAGCCTGTCACGGTCCCCCTGGATGGCATCCCTTCCCTCTAGCGTGTTGACCACATCCACACCTTGGTGTCATCTACACACTCAATCCCACTGTCCATATCACTGGCAAAGATATTAAACAGCACTGGTCCCAGTATATTTAACAAAGGCAAACATTATTTTTCTTTTAATAAGCATTTGTACTAACCGGGAACTTGTAAAAATGCAAGTAATTATAATCCAGTATAAACTTAACTCCATTAACCACCCTTAATCTACTCCTGAGAAAGTGTGATAAAACTTGGGGTTTGTAGTGGAGTTAAGATGATGACTAAACAAACCTAGAAACAAAGCTGGAGTGCTGCCAAAATTTGGGGGTTTCATTTCACTCCAAAGAAAGAAATCTGCCCACAGGTGCTATTTTGTTGATCATCCAGTTTGCCTTCAGCACAAGAACACTTTAACAAGACAGATACACCTTTTAACTATTCTTCTAGAATACAAATATAAAATTATTAATAGGCTCAAGTGCTAAGATCTAAAATTCATAGTCCTTAGTTTCACTTTCCAGTTCTCTATTGCAAACTTCCTCTCTATTCATGACTTCAGATTTCCCTCAGCTAATTCATACTTACAAGAAATTGAGCTATTCAGAAGGGTAGAAGTGGAAAAAAATAAGAACTTGCAGTATGCCTTAATAAAATGAGAGGAGAAGTTTCTGTGGAAAGTCCTGGTCACTAGGCTGGTTCCCCACCCAATTTTGAAAGCGGTTTTGTAAATTGCAGTGCCAAACAATTGCCATGAAAACATGTGAAACCAGAGAATAGCCCAAATATAAACTTGCTATCTTTCTGTTAGTGGGGTATTTTTTTTGCTAAGAAAGATTTTCTGATTGTGTACTTTTGGTAATTGCATAGCATGAGAAAGAAAGGCAGTTCACAGGCTCCAGCAAACACTACCATGCTTTGAGCAGCCCTCAAAGGGTTGAAGCCCTCTAAGCTGAAAAACAGAGAGGCCTTACCTGGGACTGTGTCTGAAGGCTGAAAAATTTGTCTGCTATCTCCTCTGATAAAGTCTTATTGCAGGGTATTTTGACCATCATCTTGTGGCATTCTTCTTCTTTATCTTTACACACAATGTTCTTAAAAAATTTGCTCCCGCTGACTGCACACTCATAGAAGCTGACTCTGAGAAGGGCCACTGCCACCCAGGTTAAGGGGGCCACCAGGGCTCTGCCTGTCACTAGCACCATTATCTCACAGGACAGGCAACAGTTTTTCTGGTCACAGGTTATCTGGCAGCCTCTCTGCCTGCAGCAGTTCTCCTCATAGCAGGTGCCGGTCAGCAGGCGCCACATTTTGGGGTTCACCATGTAGCCAAGCAGAAAGAGGACGAAGGCGGGCACTAAGAGGAAGACGCAGCCATACAGCGTGTTCCAAGAATTGCAGGGACACTCGAACACCACAGATGAGAAGATGTACTCACTGACAGCCGTCATCAGGGACACAAAGCCGTAACCCAGAAGAGTCTGGTAACGGATGCAGAAGTCCATTGCCGCGCGTAACTTATCCATTTTCAGCCTCCCCTTACTTTGAGGAGAGTGAAATCTCAGTCAGAAGAGTCAGAAAGAAAAGACAAGTGTGCTGAAACTCCCACAGCTTATAGAAGCTTGCAGAGCTTTCACTTTCTATGGTGGTGGTGATGCAGTGAGCAGATCTCAGCCAATAGAGAAGTGCACAGGCTCGCTGCACACTACCCAGGTCAAGTGGAGATCACAGTGGAAATAGACTCCAGTAATCAGCATCAAAACAGGAAAGAACTTTGTTTCTATAAAAATAGTTTGCATTTGTCCACACATGCATTGTAGCTAGCAATGAATTAAACCCCATTGTCTTTTCAGTGAAGATTTTCAGTGAGGCAACAAAGTGTGAATAAAATGTGAGAAAACCACCCAGAACTGTGTATAATTCCTTATCCTGACTTATTATTAGTAATACAATATGACTTGTTCTATTACAGCATAAAATTCAACTATAGTCATTTTTTCAGTCTAATCGATTAATCTTTTTAAAGGAGTTAGAGCAAATTAGCCAGTGCACACGTAGCAATGACCCAGCAAGTGGTTTCTACTGAAGCTCCAGCCTCAGAGTACCAAAGTACTATTTTCCAGTAACCAGACATGGGACTCCCTCCTCCATAGCAGGTAGTGTCAGCTTTGTAGACCAGAAAAAAACCCAAACCAGTAGAACCTAAGCAGATGACATGAAGTGGAAAAACGATGGAAAAGGCTTGCATAATGAAGAAAAATATCTGGAAAGGATTCCTGGTCTTGGAAGACTATGAAAAAATGTGCACCCAGAGTCCTTATATTTCATACACAGCGCAAGGGAGCCTGAACAGGCTCCTAGCTAAGGTGCATCTTATCTAAATTTAGGTGTGGTAACCTGGTACTCAGAATTAAGGAAATTGAAGCTTTGTTGATTGCTTGTAGCCATGTGACTGAAGCTCTCTGAGGGTCTGTAGTTTGCTGTCATCACATGCTTGGTGGCAGCCAGATGTGCAGCCAGCTGGGAAGCTGGTGGTCACTGTCATCTTCTCTGCCAAAATTACTTATCCAGGATTTTAGAGAAAAAATCACCTGTCTTGCATGAACCAGGAGTTCTCTGACCTCGCTGTGTCCATCAGCAATACAAATCCACCCTGCTCAGATTTCAAATGTGGTAATTTACATTGCATTGATTCTTCCTGGGCATTATCATAGCACAGAGGTTAACCACAAAGCCAGAGCCTTGCCCCAGGCTCAGGCAAATATTGCCTCCAGCTGGGCCATCCTGATTTTGGTACTGGCTATTTCAGACAAGACAGCAAGACATGATTCTGCCTGTATCACTCCATGCTGTACCCAGGGCTTAAGGAACCAAGCACAGTGGAAACAAAATGGCTTGTCAAAAATCTGTGAGAACCTAAATTACTTTCAATGAACTTTGGGGGTCATTTGAACCTTCTAAAGGTTCCATGCTGCTCTTTGGGCAGCTGAGTAGATGGTGTGAAGGCACTGAAGCAGGCAGCACTGGTGTGGGTGACCGCTGTGCTTGTACCAGATATGCTGTGCTCAGAACCAAGCTGCTGCTACTGCTGTTGCAGAGGAAACCATGCCACTAACTGAAATGCTTGCATCAGTCTGGAGGAGACTTTGCTTTGTCATTACGCAGCAGTATAATATAAATACCTAAACCCATAAAGGACTTAAACCCACCAAGAGTGAATTGGACCAAAGGTTAAATTAGTCTGGTCAACTCTTGTTTAAAGGAAAAAGCTGAGGATAAGCACAGGGACAGGGGAACAATTTGCATTTCAACAATTTCCTTTCCATCTAACACCTGTTGATGTATTTCTTCTGTAAATATGTCTGATTTCAGTTTTAATCCATGAATATTTTTTAACATCCAAGACACTGTATAGCAAGTGTGTTTAACTGTCATTCAAAACTGACACCAACCCATATCAATGCTCCCAAGTTCTGGCTGGGGCAGAGACAAAACTGTGGATCCCTACCCAGTCTTTCTCTCCGTCCACTCTTGATCTTGCACACCTTCACCATAGCCTCCTTTCCAGGCTGAGGAGCCCATAATACATTTAGTCATTCCTTGTTGGATGCATACCTTTACATACATTTGGTGGTTTTTTATCCATGTTGCCACTTGAACCATTCTCTAGGATTCAAGTATCATTTTTCACATGAGGGGGAATGGAGATGGACCACTTTTGCAGTGCATCGAACGTGCAACTGAATCACAGTTTGCTACCATGGCATGATTTTGTTTTCTATTTTCTTGTAATAATTTATAGAATTTTAACTGCTTTTTGATCATTTGTGAAGCACCGAGTTTATATTTTACCGAGCTGAGTATTACAATAAAAAAATCTCAGTCCTGGGGGGTAATGTCACTCACCTATCATATCTATCAATGTAGATACGAAGTTAGAATTTGGTTTCACTTTGAACACAACTTCCTCTACACTGAATCTGACCTGCCATTTTGCTTTCTGGTGAGGCAGTCTAGTGAAGTATCTTTGCATTTCTTTAAAGCATAAGGGTTTTTTTTAACTATCCAGAGTATCTTCATATTATTGGCAAATATTGTTGCCTTGATTTTTACCTAGAGACAGCTAGAGGCAATGGTGAGCATACCCTGAAACCAGAATTCACCATGTCTGAAAAGATCCTAGCAGATGTTGGGGTGGTAGAAATAACAGAAGCAAAGTGAAATCTCTGCAAAGGCACCTTGTTACAGAAACAGGGACATGGGCTGACTCTGAGCACCATTGATTTAACAAGAAAACCTAACAACCAACAGCAGCTCTCTGGAGCAGATAATGACCACATACAGGAAACAGTACAGCCAAGCAACCTGGCTACTTCACTTTCTGAGCCTAATTTTAGCAGCATTTTATTTATTTGTAATAAAATATGATTTCAGGAACACGCTTCTTGGGAAAAGGGAGGGGAGCTCTGTGTGCAAAAGGATTAAGCCACTCTTCCAAGCAAATATGTTTCCACTAAATACTTGCAGAAAGAGCTGGGAGAGGGGCGAGAGACCACCCTGGTTGGAAAGCAGGGGAGTAGCTATGCTGGAAGTCAAGCGGGGAGCAATGAAAACCCCAGGCAAGCCCTGTGGGTGAACGGCTGTGGGACTGAGGGGCTGTCCTGGGTGGGACAGCTACTGGGGTAAGGGAGGACTGGCTGCTTTTGGGTGTCCTGTGCACCTCAGAGCATTTTTGTGCCAGAGCAGCTCTTTTTTTCCCCTCTAAATTAACACTTGTCTCACCACAAGAGCTGTAAAGTACTAACTGGAAAGTGTTTAGGAAAATAGCATTCTGTTAAAGGACCCAGAATTCCAGTTTAATGGTTGTTTCTGCATTGAGCTGCATTAAATTTCATGCTTTTCAAGGGGGATGGAAACAATGCCAGAATGAAAAAGATGGACATTTTTAGAATAAAATTATTGTTTTTATTTTAAACATCTTTTAATTTTGAAATATACTTTATTAAAATGAAGGGGTTAGCTGAAAACAAATTGACTTGTTTAACATCTTATCAAGTTTCTCCTTTCCATTTTAATTTCCTTTCATCTGCAGCTGCAAATCTCAAACATTTTCTAGGTGGCAAAAGCTGTAGTCTAAGTAGTTCTGTGGTTGTATCAAATGCATAATGCTGGTATTAAATGCAGAGATTGTATGTGTGTGTGCGCATACATGCACACTGGGGAACTTTGCCCGTACTTACTGAGTAGATCTTGGTTTAGTCATGTTAGTAAGCCCTTACAATAGGTTGTTTTGGTTTTCTTTTTCTGAAACATTTGCTATTTGCTCAGGATAGCAAAGAGCTGGTTTCGTTTTTCAACAAATATTCCCTTTGTAGCTGCTCCGACCAAGACCCATCCTGTCCCAAATTCCTATAGTTAGTCTCATCAAGCTCAACTTCTTCTTTACATTATTGGTCTAAAATCTTGTACATCCACGGATGCAATGGGAAAGAACACCTCAGCACTGGTTTTCTTTTTATAGCAATCAGACTTGCTTCTCCAAGTGAAAGAGCCATAAGCAGCATTTCCCAGTGCCCAGTTCAGAAAGACAGGAAGTCTTTCTATTTTAGGAAAATTCTTGTAATGCCCTTTGTCTTGTTCCAGGTGAAATTAATGATTAACTAGAGGGGCTTTTGTCTGCAATATCTGCACCTACCCTCCGTGTGGACTGACCTCTCCTGGTGGCCCTGTACCTCAGTCTGTGAAACTGAGAAAGTTATTCTGTCTTTATGGCTGAACCAGTCTTCTTACATGTTTCTGAAGTGTCACACACCTCAGTGGCACCATATAAATCATTAATAGTACTAACACTTAGCAGAGCAGCAGGCTGAGAAGTAGCACTGTGACTGGGCCTGTACAGCTTACAAGCATTTGTGTACATTATACTGCTATTTAAAGGCATTACATTTACCATCAGGTTTTGTCCGAAAATGAATTTTTTTGTTGTTGTTAGGAAGGAACTAGTGTTGCAGAACCAAGTGTAGCTCTGAAGGAGGCTCTAACGGGTGAGCTCTGGTGCAGAGTGACACAAGCCTTTACACTAGTTTTCTCTTGCTGTTGTTTGTGGCTGCTCTTTTAACACTACAAATCCACTACAGGTCTCATTACTGGACCAGGATGGTCCTGTAACCCAGATTCAAGTGTCCTACAGCAACCAGCGGTGGGAGGGCTTTACTAATAAATCTGCACTAATCTACAACCTGTAAGTGCCATAAATAAGTCTGCACAACTCTTTAAGTGTCAGCTGTGTATTAAGTGAAAAACATTTGCTAAGAAAATGTATGTTATTTTCATAGGACTGGAAAGGTAGAAGTTGTCAGGGTTTTATGATATTATTAAGGAGTGTTAGTAAGGCAGATTATAAAGTTAGCTCATTTGCAATTAGGTAAATCACCCTGGCTAGTCAACTAGTCAGTTCTAAAAAAACAAAGCTCAGTCTTTCTCATTTACTATAGAAAATAAAATTCTATAACATTAGTTTGCAAATTTAAGTACATTAAACCCAAAATATTTCTATACTCTTATTATAAATGTTTTGTATTTTATGTGTCCTTGCTTTCTTCAGGTTATTCCATCACATCTTGCTCTCCTAGAATTGCAGAATATCTGAGATTTGATTCTGTTCCACTCCTGTGTATGTGTGTGGCCTCATGCTGCCTGGTCATATGCTACAAATTGCACTCTTGTACTTTTTCATTCAATTCATCTTTCTTCTTCTTTTTAAACTTTAACTAGTTAACACATTCTTCAGTTCATGGTAGTATGCCCCTTTCCCCCATCTCCAGTTTCCCATCCTGGGCTCCTTTGGTGCCCAAATTTTGTCACATAAAGATTTTTTTTTTTTTTTTTTTTCCTAACCATGAGGCAGGACAAGAGCTGAGGCCTTGTCCCTTTCAAAGCTGTCCACATGCAGCTAAATTAGTTATGCCAATAAGGTCACAGCCTTCTCTGGGCAAAATCAGGTAAGCAAGTTAAGAATGAAAAAAAAAACCAAACTAATAAATCTTCCTGTGAAGGGATGCCAGTCATTTCTTCTCAGTAAGTTTAGAAGACAGGCAAACCGATTATCCATATGGAAAAACTGCTCAAAAATATTAATAGTGTTACCAGTGAAAATAAATTCATGGCTACAGCTACTACTTCTAACATACACATGGAGGAAATGTAACTCCATTAGGAAGCGCTGCTTTGTCAAAGGAAATGATGGGTACTAAACTTCACCACAGGTTTTTCAATCCTCTCTGACCAAACCTCCCTGATATACTAGATATAACATATAGTTAAAATTTAACATACATTTCTCTCTGCAGGATGAACACTCAGCCTGCTCTTCATTCAGCAATGATGACCATGAGGGCGGTCTAGAAATGGTCTCGTTCATCTGTAACTGAGTTTTGTTCTTATAGAATCAAAAAGTTCCTGGTTTCCAGTCCCCAATCACACTTGCTCATATAGTTTTTCTCATCAGCCTCACTCCCTACCTGCAGAATAGCCAAGCTGTTTCAGCTTGCCACAGATGTGCAAGTGGTGTCAGACTCTATGGTAGCTACATGTGGCTTTTATTAAAGGCTGAACTCTCTTACACTCAACAGCACTCGTGTGTGCACTTTCAGTACCTGCCTTTTATACACAGTTAGTCCTGCTCTCAGCCTGCCCTGCCATTTGGAAGAATCTATGAAATGATAACTGCAGAGAAAATATCCTTTTCTCTTCCTTTTTTTTTTTTTTTAATTTGAATAGGAAGCTATGATTCAAAAAGAAAGAATGGTAGATGGGACATAAGGAGAAAGCATTCCCAGTTGCCTATATTTTACGTTAACAGTAACTTTCCAAGTCTTTTGCTCAGCCCTCATTTATTCTGTAATGCTCAAGTAGAACATTATTGTTGTAATTTTATTTGCAAAGCATTTGCATCTGTAAGTATTTTATAACATTATGGAATATCTTCTATATTTCTCTACCCTGCACAAAGTTGGAGTTATTTAAGTGCCTTCCCAGGGCCTCTGGTTCTCTGACCATTTTCCCATTGCCAGTGACCTGCAGTTGGGTCCACCAGAGAAAACATCATGAGGCATAAGAGATTGTGTTTTACCAGAGTTTACCACTTCAGCTGTCAGAGACAGATCCTCCACACAGATTGTTGAAGGAATGTCTCTCTAAGGCAGAGTAAGATATATGACACTTTAAGGCTAACCCATTGCATACTGTTCCCCACTCACTGGGGAAATGGGATCTCCTTGTTGTTAATAGGCCAATCACTGTCACCTTCATTACCTGATAAGCTTAATAAATGAAGGAATACAATTACTTTACTTGATCAAAATAAGGGTTATGCCATTAAAAAACCAAACAAACAAACAAACAAACATTCCTGAGAGAAGTGAGTATGGTTATAGACTATAATTATCAGTCAAGATCTACTATAACTGCTTTAGCATCTTCACTAGGTCATGAAGCAACTTGGCCTTCCTTAGCATGATGAGAAGAGTTCAGCTCCTCATCCTAAGGACAGGTCTGTTGTTTAGGAAGAAACAGAAAGGCATATGCTGATCACCTGCTCTTTCTGGCCACAGTCTGAGTTTGTCTGGCTTATTCTCACAGCAATGTGGCAGTCTAGGGAGATTTCTGTTCCCCGTCTTCCTCAAGTTTTCTTCGCTGGCATTTCCTATAGACAGATCCAGTGGGGCCATCTTTCCTGGCAATCCTAGCTCCCTGTGTTACAGCCTTTATGAAGACAAAGTGTAAAACCATGATTTTAGAACCATTCCACCTTCTTGAAGATTGCCTTTCAACTGGTGGTAGGTACATAGCTAGACTGAGAGAGTAACATTTGGAGTGAAAATGCTTACTGGTGAAAAAATATGTTAATGTTTTGGGGAATGTCATAAATTCACATATGCTTTTGCTATTGATTGTTGTTCACGGTAGCACAGTCCTAGGGGTTGAAGGAGGACAGCTTTCCTCTTAATTGTCCCAGGGTTATTTAGGAGTGAAACCAGTAAAATCACTGATGGTTTTGGGCACAAGTCAATGGGGAAAAATGCCATGATACCATGCTAAATATCTTACACAACAACGCATTTCCCATGCTAAGCATTTTTTTCTCCGAGTCCTAAACATCTGGAAAATCACCATAAATGGTATGAATGCTGTTTTCTTTTATTAACCCGAGGAACCTGTCAGGAAAGGTAGCATCTGGGGGAAATGCTACACATGCATATAGCTGAAGGAATGGCTACATAAACTGGGATAAAATAGCAAACAGGATATTAAGGTTGGGAGCTTCTTTCATCATAGAGGCGTATGCCTGAGCCACCAGTCATTGCCTACATCAGGCTTATGTATGAGGAAAAAGCAAGTGCCCCTTACTTAGGTGGCCATGACCAACTTTACTATCCTAGGGGGATACACTATGTATGTCATGTAGGACATAGTACTGGACCCTGTCCTGTCAAATGACTGAATGTGATACAACTCATGTGTGGTAGGCTTGACAGATGCCAGCCTTCCTGTATGTATGCTGTGCACGTGAGCATCAGCATGCTGCTGCCTGCCGACATGTCAGAGGCTCTTAGAAAACAGGGAAGCTGGGAGTGGGCTGTCACCACTGTGACCATGGAGACCCTTCTGGACTGATGTCTTGCCAAGGGCTTCTCATACACAGAGCAGGCTGACAGCCAGACAAATGGTGGTCACAGACCATTCTTCATGGCCCTCTTTCCTAGGGGACCCCACAGTGCTTTTCCTTTCTGTGACTGGTGAATATCTGCAGCCCAGATGGATGCTGCTTAGTTAGATGCTGAGCATCAGTTAGATGCTGAGCTCCAAGGTCCCAGCTCACCTTACACATACAAGTTAAAGCTTACCTGAGAATATAGGAGAAGAACATAGCTTTCAGAGCATCACTGAGGCCCAGAAGAACTATTAGGAACCCACTGTCTGTCTTTCAGTGTAATGTGAATTCTCACAGTAACTCTGGCAGGAATTCCTGTGGAGATCATGGACATACAAAGGCATACCAACAGCATCTCTCCTCCTGCTTTTTTTTTTTCTTTTGGAATTTGACTGAGAACAAATCTGTGGGGCTTAACTGCATAATTCCATTATACCACAAGAATACCACTACCACAATCAATGATTTACATTGTCCTCTCACTATTTTTATTAACAGGAATTAAAGCAGAGAGGATATAACATTATATGTATGGATTCATGACCATGGTAGTCATGTTCCGTTTCACTGAACACTGAAGATGCAGTCTAAGTTCTCGTGAAATCATTGTTTCCCTGTTGGCGTAAATGGCTGCAGCCACTATGCAGTGTAGAGTAGCAACCAAGGGAAGCACAAATTTAAATTAGTCATCCATCTCTATTAGTTATTATCAGGAGGAAAACTGATGCCAGATTTGAGGAAGCCTCAATGATAATGTTTTTCAGAATATTTTTTTAGAATGAACTTGTAGATTGTGTAGTCGGGTCCGGTTCTTCAGTCTGCCTCAAGCAGACAACTGCTATGCTCCTTCCTTGAAAGGGTCCTGGGCTCTTTCTTTGAAGTGTTTTGACATAAATTGCTTCAAGGTTGGACTCATTTAGAAAACAGTCTATGTACTGATGACAGTATGGACATATCCAGCACTGATCACATCGGCCTCCAGCTGCAGAGCGCTCCTGGAGTCAACTGCCAAAAAGGGACGGAAAGTAATGCTGTGGCTTTGTTAGCTGAGCCTGACTTACCGTCTTGAAGTTACCCTATTGAATTTTAACAGAGTAGCCAGATCAAAGGGATTAAATTTAGGCAAAAGTATGTTTGATCCCAACTAAGCCTTTTGCAGACTAAATAAATGTGCATGTAATATCCCAGTGCAGAAATACAGCTATTTTCCAAACACTGTATGCTTTCAAACACTAAGAAAAAACTTTTCATCAGTGGAAAATACATAGGTCAACAGAAGAATTTGATGCATTTCAGACATATAATCCTCCACAATAAGCTTTGATCTTACAAGTTTTAAGAAATGAGGTAATGTGCTCCATTCCCTTTGCTTCTTTTAGTCACAGTGGTGCATATAAGATACACCAATGATTTTTTAGTTGGACTCAAAAGATTATTAAAAAATCTAAGAACCAGATTCTACCCTCAAACATACACACCACCAACCTGTGGGCTGAAGTCCCATTCACTTGGTTCAGAATACAATGAACTAACTTTAGACCAATTTAGACTGCAAGCCCTGAAATGAATCATGCATGACTGAACATCAGCTATTGAAGAGATGTTGAGTGACATTAGCAGGGTCTCAAATACAAGAACCCATCCATATACACCCAGTTGTAGGACAGCCATCTTTTCCTGTGTCCAGAGATTCAGAAAATGAACATTTTTAGAAACCAAAACGATGCTGAACAAGAGTGGGAGCAGAGGCATTTGCCAGAAACACTTCAGTGTTGTGAGTCCATTTAAAATAGGGAGTGAAGGATAACTTTGCTATTGGGTACCATAGTGACATTTCAAAAGTTGCTCAGTATACCCAATCCAGATGAAACTAGTGCTACTTCCCTCTGCCATGGACATAGACCTCACTGAGACTACTTCCCTCTTGCATTTCAGACAAAGGACACAAAGGTGAGGACAGGATCCTTTCTTCTGTCAGCAAGCATTGAGGAACCTTCTTCAGCCCTCCCACCAGCCAGCAGTGCTAGCTGGGGTGATCCCATTTACCTGCTCTTCCTTAGCACAGTTCCTACTAAAGCAAGACCAGGTCAGATTTTTCAGTATATGCTGCCATCTGAGGCCTTGAACTGTTTCTTTATTCTAACAGACACTTCTCCTCAACAGCCCAAGTTGCTGGTTGCTGAAGGCATGGAACCATTTGTTCTTCCATTTGCTTTAAATTCCATTAAAAAAATTATGATCTTAGACAAGGAATGAGAGAGAAAAGAAAAATGGAAGCAAAGAATGGAAACAAAACTTCTTAAAGGGACTTTTTGAAGGCTTGGGACTGGAAAAGAATAAGTAAGAGAGGGCAAAAGATTCTTTTCATATCTGAAACACAGCACAATTTTGGTTTCATCACTAGTTGAAATAAACTAAACTTGCTCTATGTGAATCAAAGTTACATCTGTGTAAGTGGAGTTCAGAGTGGCCAGTAATGACAGTCATAATCAGGTAACTCAAAAATCATTTAACAGAAAGGTATCAAGATGCAAACCAAGCACAGGCTGGAAAACCCTAGGATTACCACTTTGTTCTGAACTGGGTCTGGTCTGCCTTTCAGGATGACAACCTGGTACATTTAATTTCTCTCCATCATTGCATGTACACCATTCATTTGAATGCTGGTCTGCTTTAAAAGCTGCTTTAAGATCTGGTTGTGGGCAGCTCTTGCAACCACCACTTTGCATTGCTAGAACAGGATAGTGAAGTGTAATGTAAATGAGAGCTAATGTGCACGACTTCCTTTCTAATCTCTGTAATCCTGCATTTCATATGACAGCTACACAAATCCCATGCCAGAATTCAGATACCACAGTACAAAGCAGACCTAGAAATGAAGGTATTTCTCAAAATCCTTCTAGAATATAGGTTGGCCTTCTATAACTGTTCAAAGGAATAGCAAATTGACAGAGGGCAAATATGCATAGACATGAAATAGAAATCTTTGTATGAACTCCATTGTTGACATTAGCCTCATAAAGGCTAAAAGCTACCACAGCTCTTTATTTTCCTGAAGGTTCATATGGCTGCAAAGAGGACACAGGGACACAAGCACAGGTTGTTTGCTTATAAGGAATAACATCCTTATGAACGTAAGGATGAACATAACCCAACAGCTACTTCTGTTTATCTTCATTTCATCACAGAGCAAAGGCAGAAATACAGAGATTTCCAGTGGTATGCAGCCTGCCACAATCTAGTCATACTTTCAGCAGGCATGACGAACATGGGACTATACTGGGCAACACTCCCCAGAATCAGGTCCCTTCACTATATGCAATTAGGTGCGTGATTTGAAAGAGTTGACTAACAACCCTATGTGCCTTTTGCAATTAGGGAAAAGGGAAAGGTATGTCTTGAAGGTGTTTCAAGGTCTTAGGTGGAGTGAGTAGCTATCCAAAGGTTCTCTTTCTCCACCGACTTATGCACGGATCAGAAATTAACTGGGGTCCTAAATCTTTGCTCAGACTAAATGTATCAAATGTTATTGGATAAATCCAACAACAAAAAAAATCCTTGGATAACTCCAAGGCACTAGAGACAGTATTAGGGCTTATTTATGTGAATACAGTGCTAGGACTGACTCAATACTAGCTGGAACCTAGTGAAAATGTTCTGTGATCTGTTGACTGAAGATGTTTAGACAAGGAAAGCTCATCGCATTTCAACACGTAGACTTGCAAAGTGCTTAACAACAGCAGTGTAGATAACAGACACCTAAATGAGTGTAAGGAAGAGGAAACAAAGGTTTGTGGTTTGAACAAGGTGCTGATGAACGTCATTACCATACTTGCCAGGAAAAATATTTTAATCAAAGAAAAACTTCTCCACAGAGACAATTATAATGTTTTTATTTAGCAAATGTACTGGAAGAATTGTTTTTCTGTAAAGACATACAGATATGCCCAAATTCCATAGAACTTCCATTCTCTCAAATAGCTATGAATTTTTGAAATCAGTTTAATGAACAGAAGGGGATGTATGTGGAGATGTCAAACTTGTTTTTGTCATAAACCACACGTTTCCATTTACCACTAATCCCCATATAATTGACCCAGAGCCACCAAGAGCCTGCAGAGCCCTTGCTGGTGCTTTATAGAGAACAGGCTGTTCAAACAATTTTAACTGTCCTCTGTTTATAGCCATGTGAACAGAAAAAAAGACATTAAATACTTCCCTAATACCTTTTTCCGTACTGGCAATTGCTGAGGTTACCACAGGATCACTTTGTTTTTTCTTTGTATTTTTACAATTGCATATGAAAGGGCAGTGATCTAGCACGTAATTTCCCTACTAAGATGCACTTCAAGCTATAGAAAACTTTTGTGAAACTCTGCCTTGTAAAATTGAGAACAGACCCTACAGCATTCATCCTTCTACATTCTACAGTGGACTGAAAGATAAAGGTTGTGGGTTTTGTTGGGTTTTGGGTTTTTTCCTGAGAATTATGTTCCTTTAAACTTTGAGTTAGCCCTGTATTTCCTTCTGCTACTGCCTACTAGGTGCTATGCCTCTCACTTGGCAAGTACTGACGTGATTGCCATGTCCCACCACGCCATATTGTTAGGCATGGAAAAATTGCCATGATGTAAGGGTCTGCAATAATTATACAAGAGTGTCCCATACTGAAGCATTCTTTGGCTTGGCAGAGAGGAATGAAGTCTACTGCTAAGATCTGCCTTGCATACTTGTTTGAATGTCCTTTTCTTACGAGAATGTCCAGAGACATCCCTAGCAGCCTAAAATGAAAACTCACTTAAATGCAAACCCAACTCTTTATAAAAAAAGAAAGCCCTTAGAAACAAATCTAATAAAAGGGCTCCTCGCCAAAAAAATTAATTACAACTTTACATTACTGAACTCTGATGAACAAAGCATAACATTCCCTCAGATGTGAGGCCCAACTCAAAACACAAAGGAGGAGTACTTATTAAGTACTTAGTTTTCTGAGATATTCATTGCTTGCCCTATTCTTCTGTCCCTTCTGCTCCGCAACCAATCTTTCCCCAGCTGTTTTTGGAATGTTTCAGAAAAAAAAAAAAGAAGATAAACTTTGGCCCTATTAGGGTTAATGCTTTTGCATAGACATATATGACCATAAACTGGTCGACTAGTAGAGGTCTTCTGCTAACATTGTGACTGAGAACAGGAAGAATACAGCCACAATAATATACAGCTGTCTACTAAAAGTATTGCATACAGACATCTTTGGCCCTGTAGTCTCTTGGCCTTCTGAAAATAGGTGAGCTGCATTGCTAACATGACAAAAAAAATAGCAATGTTGAGAATCAGAAAGAGGCGGGTATAAGAAGCTGATATTGATGGGGCACTACTTCGAGCAGTTGTCACCATCTGTGCCAGCCCTGTTCGGCCTTTGATTGACACTCCAGTTTTGTGCTTCACATAAGTGATATCTGCAAAATCCAGAAGATCTTTCATTTCCTCATCTTCATCTACAGGCAACTCTTTTTGTGCTTGAGTCTGTGCCTTTTGTCGCACTTTTCTTTCATTTACCTCAATTTGTGCAAAAATGTCAGGAACGGCATCAACAAATTTGTAGCCTTTGGCTACCTTTCTGTTTTTCTTTGCTCTGCTGTGCTGCTGCTGCTGCTGCCTCTGTGAGATTGCAAATATCCTGTCAATGGCCTCCTCTGTCTGCCTTTTATCTGAAAACCTCAACAGGCGCTCAGCAGTCTTCCTAAAGCTATCCGTGTTGCGGACACGAGATAGGATCTGCTTCTCAAGCTGCTGAAAAACAGGCTTAAAATGCTGCAGGTTCCTCTCCACGATCCCTATGTAGTCCTTCACCTCTGGCACTGCCGAGTTCCTAATGGCAGAGGCTCGGTCAAAGACAATTTTCTGGCGGTCTGCAATGACCTGTGCAAAGGCAGAGCGGGACCCATCCTCAACGGGCCACAGGTACACTGCGTAGGTGTGCTCACTGGTGGCAACGAAAACATCCAGCTGTGGAGAATCACCACGGACGGTGAAGCTCTGCACATCGATGGAAGGCCCAATGAAAAGGTAGATGGCCTTTGTGACGGGGTGCCGCAAAAGGGTCGTTACATTCACGTAGTTCGTTCCATTGTACGGGTAGCCCCGGGGATACATCCTTGAGGCGATGGTAGCTTTCTCGCTGTGGCCAGTGTCATCCATCCAGTACATCTTATATATCCCGTCACGGTGCCTAATAAATGCCCCATGAACATCATCGACAACTGTTTCTTCAAAAGGCACATCCACATTGTGGAAGAAACTGGTCGCTGCCTTCAGGGGGCTGTCATCTTCTAGATGGATTTGGTCGACTAGCAAGAGAAGCTGGGGATGGAGAAGTATGAGGTTTCTTTGCAATTTTCTCAGCTTCAGTTTAGGATTGTATGCACCTACTCCTTCTCCCCTGATAAAAACCACCCCACTTCTCTCCATGGCGGCAACCACTCGTCCTTGACAGTCACCAGCCAAGTCGTGTTTATATTTAAGCCACTTTGAAGAACAGTCTTCTGTAATCTGCCCTTCCCATGGGGAGAAGCAAGTCTTGGACACGGCAGGGGAAAACATCAACACATTATTAAAAAAAGTATATTTTGGCCCATACAGAGCTTCTGTTATGAAAGGTACACCATTGGGAGCAAAAGTAAAGGAGTTCTGGTCCGGGTGTTCATGGCCAGCATTAAAGTTCCTCCACCCCTTGATCCACTCTTTGTACTTGTTCTTATGAACAATATCATATATTGCACGTCCTCCCAGCTTTCCTGACTTGAAGGAAAGGAAAGGCCTGTTGATTTCAGCTGGCAAAGCACTTCCATAGGTTACCACTCCCCAGTCCTCAAAATAATGCAGCTTAGGAACCCCGTAGTCTGGTGGAGGTACAGAGCGCAAAGATGCATCATACCTGCCAAAAAGATGAAGAAGAAGGGTTTAAAAAAATCACTTGACCAATTCCATTATCAGCACCTGTACATAAGTCAAAAACTGATTCAATATTTACATCAAGGAGCAAGCTACCAACAAAAAGCCCCACGTATGCTTCCTGAGTGAACTAATCATATAGTTGTAAAGATATTTATCATACTAATTCCTATACAAATTTATTGCATGCTTTTTGCAGAATAACAGCTGAAAACATCTGCTCCACCTTTAAAACAAGCAATCCTCTACAGTCCAAAAATAAGAGCACCACTGGTTTCAAAGTAGCCACATTTTGTCTTATATCATAAAGCTTCTAACTGCAATATGTACCCGTAAAAAAGGCACATTAGGACCAGGCTGTAGAAAACATCTCTTTTGCACTAGACATCAACACTGGTACCTATTTACTGACTACTTAACCAAGAGAAGCGGAGCATCTGTGTCCCCGGACTCATGATTATAGAGGTCTGTAGTCTCCAAACAGAATCAACAATAAAATAAAAATTCATGAAAAGGCATTTTAGGGAGTAAATTTTTATGATTTATATCACTTTGTGTGTGTTAGTTTCCTTCTCCAACTAGGCTGAAGAAAACTTTGCATGGCTTTCTTGTATAAGTAAATTGTAAGATATGAGACATTTGGTTTAAAAAGAGGCCTTAATGCCAGAAAAGGTTACAATGTTTATAATTTTTATTTTATTTGATCTACAAAAAAAACCTCATCAACCCTGGAAAACAAAGCCTAACCTGGGATTATTTTTAATCAACCAAAATGAACAAAACCATCATTAAGCCCAGTAGTATTTCTGTTAGATGGTTCCTCATCAGATTTATTCTCTGCATCTAACCAGGAGCCCTTGTGAAGCCTTAGACAACCGCAGCTCATGTCCTGCACAGGGCTTTGGGTAATTCCAATCAGCACTGGGAGCCTGCTCTGTATCTAGTCATCCTTGATGAAGATTCTCCTAAAAGTAGATCTCTTTCCTGAGACTCTAATGTAAGTGGACATGCTAATCACAAGAGCAACACTGCAGCACAGGGAAAAGGTAATTGTTGGAATATTCAGATAATTTTTTTCCACTCAGGTGCTCTTAAAAAAATATATCTCCCTTTGACATCAAAAAGAATATTCTAAGTATAAATTCCCAAGACTTCCATGGAGATGCAGGAGAAAAGGATGATGGAAAGGGGTTCTAGAGGAGAGATTCTGTATTTTGCAAATAAGAAGATGAAGGGTGTTTGGAGCCTAATAAACATGCTTACTAATGTGCATATCGTAAATGCAAACCAATATATATTCAATAATATTTTTCTTGTAAGAAAGAGTAATAGAGCTACCCTTAGTCCTTGAAAATACATTTGTTCTCTCTACAGACTAAGGGAATTTATATCTAAACCCTCTTGAGTCTTTTAATTTTTAACCTTTAGAAGATTGACATGAGTTAGCAGGGTAAATCAGATGGAAAATATAGATCTAGTCATTTATCATGGTTCTTTTTTCAATCATAACTTGCAAATTAGTCTGCAAACCAACTAATAGTAGCCTTACTGCCTATGTTACTTGTGCTCTTAAAAGAAAGCTTATATTATTATTTACAGCTTTTAAAAGAAAATGGATTTAAATATTCACCTAATTAATTACCAAAAAACACAATGGTCTTAATTAGAATAGAGCAAATAAACTGAAGAATACACACAGGCAAATTTTCAGTCCTGTTTGTATTCTATAAAGGCAATAGACAATGGAAGGAAAACACAAAAGAAGATGCAGGACAAGACCAAGGTGTTCCTTCCCTGTAGCAACATGTACTGTGCACCTATGTCGAGTGAAGAAGTTCTGTGACTCTAATGACCCTCTGAGTTGCACATGGTCAGCCTGATCTCTGCTTCTACAATACAAATCTAAAGAAAATAAATTAACACTAATAGCAAACAGCTGTCATGTTTCTTTTGAGCCTGCTCATTCCCTTTCATACCAGAGAAATTCGGTGTGGAGAGTGCACCACCTCTGCCCTTTGGATGGTGTCCCTGGGCCCTCCACCACTCGGTTCCTTCTGATCTGCTCTGCCAACCAGTTTCCGCTGCCATTGCGCATGACAAATTTGTCAAGAAACACCAGCTGGCTCTCCGGCCCATAGAACCAGTTATAGTTGGAATCCGCGATGGCCACAGTTCTCTGAAACCCTTGGGAAAAAGAGAAAAGGAACGCAAGAAAGAACAAATTAACATACAAACATGTGTCTGTAGAACAGGACATTGAAACCAAGCAGTACAAACAGACACAGACAGAAACAACCTTTTCAGATGTTTGTAGGCCTACATGTAAATGAGCCATAAAGAGGTTACACAGGAGCTGTTTCTGGTGTAGCTAACTTGAATACTCTCCTTTATTCTTCAGCTATGGGATGAAGACAGTCAAAGTACTACAAAAAATGTAAGACACAATAGCACATCTACTTCCTCTCCTCACTCAAATCTGGCAAAGGTAACTTCCTCTTTACAGCTTTCACTTTTCCTTTGTCAATTCAAACCCTCTAAAGCAAGAAACCAGACGTTCCCCCAAGGAAAAGAAAAAAAAAACCAAACAGCTTAGTCCTGGAACAGCCAGCATGAGTTTATTTTGTTCTTAGGAACCTCTCCCCAGTAGATGCCCGAGGTCTCATGTGGAATCAGTTCAATTCTTTACATGCCTATGCTGGCATGACAAAGCTGTCCTCAGCCCCCCCTTACATATCATAGAATCATAGAATAGTTTCAGCTGGAAGAGATCTTCAAGATCATCAAGGCCAACCTTATTCCTAGTCATGTCAAAAACCACTAGACCATGTCCCTAAGCACAACATCCAACCGCCTCTTAAACACCTCCAGGGATGGTGACCCCACCACCTCCCTGGGCAACCTGTTCCAATGCCTGACAACTCTTTCTGGAAAGAAAGGCTTCCTCATGTCCAGCCTGAACCTCCCCTGGTTCAACTTCAGGCCATTTCCTCTTGTTCTATCTCTTGTCACCAGGGAGAACAGACCAACTCCCGCCTCACTACAACTTCCCTTCAGGTAGTTGTAGAGGGCAATAAGGTCTCCCCGCAGCCTTCTTTTCTCAAGGCTAAACAGCCCCAGATCCTTCAGCCTTTCCTCAAAAGAAACATGCTCCAAACCATTTACTGGCCTCTTTACCCTCTCTAGCACCTCAATGTCCTTCTTGTAGAGAAGGGCCCCAAACTGGACACAGTATTGGAGGTGCGGCCTCACCAAAGCCGAGTACAGAGAAATGATCCCCTCCCTGCTCCTGCTGACCACACTGTTCCTGATCCAGGCCAGGCTGCCATTGGCCTTCTTGGCCACCTGGGCACACTGCTGGCTCATGTTCAGTTGGCTGTCAATCAACACCCCCAGGTCCTTCTCTGCCTGGCAGCTCTCCAGCCACTCCTCCCCAGCCTGTAGCGCTGCTGGGGGTTGCTGTGGCCCAAGGGCAGGACCCGGCACTTGGCCTCATTGAAACTCATCAAATTGGCCTTGGCCCAGCGATCCAGCCTATCTAGAGCCCTTTGCAGAGCTTCCCTACCCTCAAGCAGATCAACACTTCCACCTAGCTTGGTGTCATCTGCAAATTTACCAAGGGTGCACTCTATCTCCTCATCCAAGTCATTGGTGAAGATGTTAAACAGGAGTGGCCCCAGTACTGAGCCCTGAGGGACACCACTCATGACTGGATACAGCTAGATCTGAGGTTCGTATAGCCAATAAAATTATCACAGTCCTTTGAAACAGGAATTTGAACAATATAAGGCCTGAAGCTGATTCCCTTCTGAAAGCCAGAAGGGATCAGCAGAATTTAGTATCTTAGAACTCGTTTTGTATTTCTACATCTCCATCTTTTAGTCATAACCAGGACTTCAAATCAAAGATGCTAAAACACGCTATGAGAAACCAGAGAAATGCAGCAAAAGAACAGAAATATTAAAAAGCCTGCAAAATTGACCCATTAATGGCGTCAGATATTTCTGTTTAACTTTCACATTGAAAGAAGAAAATGGTTTGTATACTCTTGCACAGAGAAACCTATTATTTATGTCGATTACCTTCTCCATATGAAAAATATTTTAGTAAAATGGTATAAAGATCTATTTCAATATTTTGTGGAAAACTGGTGATCATATAAAACTTTCCTATAGTTTGCTGATACTTTTACCCTGGCTTCATAATTTTCTATTCCTTTCACCTAGCATTTTAGTGTGGTGATTTTTGGCAAAGGAAAAAATCAGTAAGAATCTCGAAGGATACTATTTTTCAAACGGAAACCCCAGAAACAGGTGTGTTTCAAACCAGAAATCAAATTCTGAACCATTGTTTTTTCTACCACATGATGTATCTTTTGACAGGTTTTAAAAGCCATAGTTTAATTAACAGTGATCTTTAATAAGCAGTGATAAACAAGGCTGTCACTGTTTTGATGGATGATGAAGGTAAAGTCCAAAGAAAATGTTATTTAAAAAAAATCCAAGTATGATGTTATTTAAAACCAGACTACTTTAAGTATGAAATTTACTGCTCCTTCAAGAATTAGAAGATTCATCTTCATACACCCAAATGACCTACCTGGCAGGACAGTCCTGTACATAAATGCAAAATGCTGCTTGAGCCAGGGGTGGCTGAAGTGATTGATATCAAAGTGCCTTTGGACAAGAAACATGTACTGAAACAGTGATCTGGTCGTGTAGCTGCCATAGGCCACCCCTTCATAGAGCGAGCCATCTGTCACCTCCTGCAGCAGGACTACTGACTTCTCCATGATTGCCAACACTTGCTTGGTCCATAAGTAAGCTTCCTGAAGGTAGCCTGAAAGAAAAAGGTGTTGTCAAATCTGATTACAACACTACAGATCATATATTATGTCATTTGTACTCCTACAGTGGGTTCCTTTACAATGAGGAATCTGCAATCCAGAGCTCTATAATACAACTTAGTGCTGCAAGGTCCCTGTAGTCCTAGGGTGAAAAATAAAACACTGTACTTAAACACAGCAAAACAAAGGTACGTGAGCAAGGAAAATCTATCAAACAGTCTTTGCTATTAATGTGGGATGATGCTTTCCATCTTAAAAGGAAAACTTCCTTAATGCATTCAGGACATGTGAAAAGGGAAGAGACACACCAAGACTATTCATTGTATTTCAAATTAAAGCCGTGTGACAACAAACTGACAGTCCCCACTAGAGGGCTCCAATAATGCAAACATTCATTTTTCACTGGCACGATCACTGGTGTGGTAAGAAGAGCCTCAAGAGTTTAAAAGTACAACGAAGCTTACATTTGAGCTGCAGTTAACTGATAATCTATTATACATGCTCCATTTTAAGAGATGTTCCATTCTGCTTTCATTTTATTGTACAACCTAAAGAGCTATCTGAATAGAAGTTGTTTTGGAAAAGTTTTGTGTGGTTAATTCCAAATGCAGATTCCTCAGTTTCAGAGTAAAATTCATCTTCCAACTAGGTTAACTTTCAGCCTCCACATATATAAGACCTAAACAGTTGTATTTCTTCTAAAGAAAAGACTTTCAGAGATCTTACTATTTTGGTCTGCTCTACACATCCTAAGATCTGGGAAGAGGTTCTCAGGGCTTGTCTGCCTCCTATAAGGAACAAGCACAGGCACAAGAGCCTCAGCACTGCATTTATGTATTTGTCCTGGTTTGAGTCAGCACGTGGATCCCAGCAGAGGAAAGGCTTCTCTTACTTTCTTTTGGATTCACTGGGAAGAGAAGTAGGACTAAACAGAGACTGACTGCCTTGCACTTCTACATGGCAACGTAGTGTCTACCCAACTCAAAGTGTCTTGACACAGATTTAACTGGACTTATTTCCACCATGTGCTCAGCGGGCGCACATTACACCCCATTACGTGGCAAAGAGGTGCCTGCTGAGTGAAGCTCATGTGCCAGGCCAAGGGAGTATGAACCACATTCAAACCTCTGATTAACATGGTTGCATTTCATTGCCACAGTTACAGTATTTATGCTCAGCAGGGTGATGAGCATTTCAGGCATCCCACCTGTAAAGGCTGGGTCATTTACATCCCACCTGTAAATCCTGCTCAGTTAACAGAGAGAAAAAACATTGCAATGTCTAAGTTAAACAGACAAACTGAATCTAACATGTTTTTTTTTATCCACCAGCTGAAAAGATAACTACCACAGGGAAGACCTGAGCAACAGGGGCAGGTGGTGCTACTTACTTCCACTTACTTTACTCGCAGCTATCTTGACACTACTTCATTACTCTGACTGAGCTGGCAGCACCAGTCTGGCTGAATAAAATCCCAAACGTTTCCATTCTTGTTTTCCCTCGTGACATAACAGCCACAATAGCTTTTGGCTACTGCACCAGCAAGGATGGTATTTTCTATGGCTTAGCACAGTGCATTTCCTATTGTAATGCATATATGTTCTGTTTACATAGTGTATATCTATTCTATTAGCCTATACTTGTGGTATATTAAAAGAATAACAACACTTTAGAATGAAAAAAAAAAAAGAGACTCAGTATGTCTCAGTCTACACAACAAACTAGAACAAATCTCACCTAAAATTCATAGCATCCCTCTCAAGTTAGGCCTCACTCAAGTTTCTTTTTTCAAGTATCTTAGTGTTGACTTTAACTACAAAGACTTCAATATATATGGGTGCCTAAAATTCATTTAAATTAGTTCAATTTTTCAGTCCTATGACAATGTTTACTTGTTTTTAAACTGGCTATTTAGTCTCTGCATGCTTCAGTAGCTGAATTGTGTTGAAAATTATTAGTTGAAATTTAAATCTTTTGGGAGAAAGGTCTACACTGGACCTGATACAGGAAGAACAGTTACGTTCACTCCCTTTCTACCTCCTTCTTGTTGTTTTTCTTTGTCGTTCAGAGAAAGTCTTTCATCTTGGAATGAGAATTTAAAAAGAAAAATTATTTCTTTTTGTTATTCTAGACCAGAAGAAAAACTTAATTTAAATTTCCATTTTTTAAAAAATAAAGTGGCTCTACATTAAAACCAACTGAATTTTCATTCAGAAATATAGTCTGTTTTGACCTGTTTCCATTTGAAATATCACCACTATTTTCAAATTGTTCGAGTGTTGCTGAATTTGCATTTCCCCTCCCACCCCACCCCCCAAAAAAACCCCAAAAACCAACAAACAACTCACCAACCTTTGGTGAAAGAAATACTGCCCAACTTTATTTGTGATGCTTGTCACAAAGCATACTTATGGTCTATACTCTAATGAAAAGCAGAGTCATCTTGCAAACTGCCAGCTCTCTGCACCAATGGAGGCTCAGGGAAGGGATTATGAGGAGTTTAGCAAAACCCGCTGAATAAACATGGCCTGAGTCTTCAATTTGTGGAAGGCAAGATAGGAGGAAAGGGATTGAGTTCCACACATACTCTCGTGGCTTTTTAGCAAATGCACATCAGTGAATGTGCTTGCTATGACAAACAACAAAAAGATGAGCCCCAAAAGACAGTAGGTGCCACAGTTTTTTGTCACACTTCTTTTGGTGTCTGAAAGCTCCAGCAATGTGCAGATGTGCCTTTGCTTGGCAGGGCTGAACAGCTTGGCAACGCCATCTGCATCTAGAAACTAGATTTTCCTTGACTTGCAGCAAGTAAGTAGTTCCATTGGGCATGACGTTTTCAAAATACTTCTAGCACATATTAATCACTTGATAAAATATTGACACATTCTTATAAAAGCAGGAGCTGGCTTTATGACTTCTACCTCTCAGACAGAGTACCACTGGGGTTTAAAGTCAGGATTTCTTATCTGTTCTCTCCCTCTGACTCCCTGATTTGCATTCTCTTTTACAATCACTTAAGACAGGAGAGGGACAGCCCCCAGGCAGAGCATCCAAAAGTAACTGGTGAGGTTACTGTCCTGAGGACTGGAAAGGAAGAGTTTAAGTCCCTGAAGCAAAGAAGGTGACATCCAGCACAGATACCTCTTGGATGAAGGCTTGAGGGTCCAAGGGTTCAGAGGGAAAAAGGTAAAAGTCTTGCTCATCTCCATAGAAAAGGATGTTAGAAAGACAGGTCCTGAGCTGTGGCCTTTGGGTGGGTAAAGTTACATCTTTGCAGGTCTCTCAGGGAGACAGCACAGAAGCCTTGGATGAAGTTCCAGGCTATCCTGTTGTCTAGCTCCCAGATGGGACTGCAGGGTGTTTCTGACTGCTGACCGTCTCAGCGTTGTGTAAGAAGACCAAGCACATTGCTCTTGACTGGTCATCTACCCTGACAAACCCCTTCTGTAAATCTGGACTGGACTGACTATACACAAGGGGATTTTTAATTCTTGCAAACAGTGCAAGAAGAATTTTGTAATCACTTAGATAACTGAATTTATATATGCAGGTATATATGCATGTATATTATAACTTGTACATCTGCCTACAGATTTCTGTTCTATTTAGTAAATTGTTTTTTTTCTAAGCAGCAAAAGAGCAAACTCAATACTGCTGTACTCTCAGAAGCATTTCCATCATTTCTTGAACTTTGCTGCATAAATGGCTGAGTTGATACACTTCAGAAAAGCATTCCTACAGTTTAGCACATACCTTGATTCATCAGAACCAGGCTTCCAGCCAGCAGGGCCACACAGTTGGTAGGCTGGTGGTTGTGGAGGTACTGGAAGCCCCATCCACGTCTGTATGATGTTTCGTACATATATCCAGAGGCATTGGCAATTACCTCAAGAAATCTCTCCTGTTGAGTCTTGCTAAGATAGCTGTACAAGAAGTCGTATGCAGTGGCAAAACCAACTAAGGAGTGAGCAAGGGGGACCTCATCCCACGGGGCATCCTTCACTAGCCTGTCAATAAAGAAAGAAGCCAATTAATTTTCACCTACTTACTTTTCTACATTACCGTACTGTGAGGTGCATATGACTTAGTATCTCTGAAGGTAGGCAACTCATGTTGAATTTTAACACAGTATTAAGATACTTACCAGGTCTCTCAGACCTTTTTTCTTTAAGTATGGACAATGTTAACCTTCAAAGCTCATTAATTTTATTAGCACGATTAAGTCGTTAAATATTAAAAAGGTGCTTGCAACATCCTGAGTTTTGCAAAGAGAAACGTATGTGCAGGATGTTGAGTGTACAAAACCAGAATATAGTTATCTGAAGCAAGATTCACGTGATTTTTGTGAGAAAGCAATATCCCATAGTTTATACTCCTCCAAAAATCTGTAACAACCTTTTTCTTTTCCAAAGCAGTCAAATGTTGAAAAATTCTTGAATGGTGGCTATGGGACTGAAGCTGTCTTTAAAGCAAGTACAATAAAATAACTCACTATGCTGTTTCTTCACTTCCCAAATGCATTCAAGGATAGAAGCAGAGATAATGAAATTTACTTTCATAACTACAGTTCAAACTAGCATGCTCAATAGCAGTAAAAAAAACCCCCAGAGCTTAGCATAAAATAGAGGTAAAATAATGCCACTACTCCAAATTATTTTCTAGGAACTACCTGCTTATATCCAACGATTACATTGAACTTAGCAAAATAGTAAATTTGCATCAAGAAAATTAATAATGGAAGTGGAGGTAGTGTAGAATAAATATTTCTCTTAAATCAATCATATATTATGTATCAAAGACTTTAGTTTTGCAGTACTGAGAGTACTTTCAAGCCACAGTGCAACAGAAAAGGAAATGTTAAGAAATACATAGCGAATAAAAACCTTTTATAAACTGAATAATCATCAATGACTTTCATGGTTGCTTTCTTCTTTCACTTCCTTTGCAATATATTTTTTAATTACATAAATGAATTTTAAATTGTTGAGATAAGAGTGTCCTCCTGCAATCAGTGGAAGTGTTGTACTCCTGAAGCTGCACACCATTCAGCTTCAATTATTCTGTGACTATATAAATATGATTTCATCTTAATTCATGCAAGCAGTAGTATGAACAGATGACAAAAAATGCCAAAAGAGAATGATTTTGTAAAAAAAATCCTCATTCTGCTATAGAAGCATTTATTTGCATTCAAAATGCATGAATGAACCACGCAGAAATTAAGACCATCGCCCTAGGGCACTGCAACTATGGTAAAACACAACAGGTAAAAGTGAGAAAAATTACTTTAGTTTTTATTTCAGTATATCTAACATCATTGGAAGAACTCAGCTGAACATGGCATATTCATATCTGTATGTAAGGAAAGCCTCCTTAGGCTTTTTGATTAACTGAATTTCCAACAGTTTTAAGTGTTTACCTTCTCTCAGTTTCAATCTCATCTTTTTGTTGAGTGAAGTTATACATTAATTCTTCTTTTTTCTTTTATGAAATCTTTATCTCACAGATTTAAAATTAAATACATGAATGCATTCAGCATTGAGAAGCAGTATTATTTTTTTTGAACCAGGTTTTTTATTGGACTAAATTATTTTGTTTGCACAGTTTTGTGTCTTGGTTAACAGACAGGCATTGACAGAAAATGGCTGTGAACAACATTAAGACAGAGCTATAACTGTGGTAACAAATAACTGTCAATAAAGCATTCTATAAATTTACTACTCATCTTCTCCACATCCACATGCTATATTCTCTTGGTCAATGTTAGGAACATTTCTCTGTCATTTTTTTTCCTGGTTGAAATACCAAACTTAACATGGAAGACTTCCAGACAGGTATAGTAAATTTCTTACTTAAATTTTCACTTAGTTGTTGTGCAAAAAATTACAGACCTGTAAGCCAGAACATTTACATGCTTTTCCTAGATGCTCATTCTTTACATATTTCCAGATAAACTGGAAGAAAATGCACCTGAAGTTTGCAAGCAGCTCTTCTGAATCTCCAGATTTATTTATACTGTGGCACAAAATTTGAAAATCTGAGCTAACCGGTTATTTATGAATCTCAATTAATTCTCTGCATCTATATTTCTGCTTTTTCACCTTTTCTTATAATTTAAAAAGCTCTTAGAATGTTGTTAGTCTTATAAATAAAAGTAAAGTTGCATTCTACACTGGTTTATATGCAAGATCCTCACTATCAATACAGGCTGGAGGATGAGGTGACAGAAAGCAGCCCAGCAGAAAAGGAGTTGGGGGTGCTGGTGGATGAGAAGCTGGATGTCAGCAGACAGTTCTCAATTGCATCCAGAAGGCCAATTGCATCCTGGGCTGCATCAAAAAAAGCATGGCCAGCAGATCAAGAGAGGTGATTCTGCCACTTTATTCTGCTCTGTTGAGACCTCACCTGGAGTAGTGCATCCAGTTCTGGAGCCCTCAGTACAGGAGGGACATCAACCTGATGGAACGGGTCCAGCAGAGGGCCATGAAAATGTTCAGAGGGCTGGAACACCTCTCCTACAAAGACAGGCTGAGGGAGCTGGGGTTGGTCAGCCTGGAGAAGAGAAGGCTCCAGGGAGACCTAATAGTGACCTTCCAGTACCTAAAGGGGGCCTACAAGAAGGAGGGAAAGGGACTGTTTACAGAGGCCTGTAGTGACAGGACAAGGGGCAGTCGATTTAAACTAGGGAAGAGTAGGTTTAGATTGGATGTTAGAAACAAGTTCTTTACCATGAGGGTGGTGGAACACTGAAACGGGTTGCCCAGGGAAGTAGTTGAGGCCCCATCCCTGGAGATATTCAAGGTGAGGCTCGATGAGTCTCTGAGTAACCTGATCTAATTGAGGATGTCCCTGCTTACTGCAGGGGGTCAGACTAGATGACCTTTAGAGATCCCTTCTGTCCCAAACCATCCTATGATTCTATGAACATGCTGGCACAATGATTGCTTTCAAAAATCCTTTGACATATGAACATACTTTTGACCAACTATATCATGAATCCTAATTTTTAGTTTTGCTTTTCACTAAATCTTCACACATTCAGAAATCAGAATTCAAATGTGTTCAGGAAATATCACTTTAAAGACCTCTGCCTGGAATAATCACAAAGTGAATGAGGCTAAGCTACACTTCAGAAGGGAAGAAAAGAGCAATGAAAGAATTTGAATCAATTTAAAACATTTAATTCAAAGTTCAGTATCCTTATAACAACATACAAATTCCTAACTGGAATGTGCTTAAAGCTATTTAGCAATCTTTACCTGACTTCATCTTAAATGGGACTTGACAGTGTAACTGATTTATTGTAACTTTTATTGTCAACATGCATGCTAACTTTATGCTTGGTTTTGACTGCAATATTGAATCGAATTCTATAGTATAAGAGCATATATGCTTTGACACCACTTTTAATAAAATAGAAAGCGCTCCTCTACATGGAGAATGCTAAATTAATCAGTTATAGCTGCATTCCAGTTGTTGATTTCTTCAGAAAAAAAAAACCAACCAAACAAAAAAAAAAAGCCTTCAGTGTAAAAACCCTTATGCTGCTCATCCTAAGCCTACATACTGGCATAGTCTCCCACTTCAGGTTGAACAAAGTAATTTTGCCATGACTTCTCTCAAACTGCAATTCTGTACAGTAAGACCTGTATAGAATGTAACAGAGGAGATGCACACAAGTAATAGAGAAAATTAAAGATTTAAAGACCCTAATTTCTCAACACTCAACATCTGTTCTTAAAATGAAGCCCTCTTAAAGTAGTAAATTTTTAGCTGACATAAATCAGTGCACTTCCATTAACTGAACTGCAGTGGGACCAAGCAATGTACACCAAACAATGTGGAACATGATTCAGAACAAGAATGGTCAAGTAGCAAGGATTACATGGGGTTTTTTTTGTATCTAAATTATGTTCTAATTTTCTCATGGATCTCCAGTGTCATATTTGGTAAACAGTCTGGATAATAAACCGTGGGAAAACATGCTACCATAGCCCAGCACTGATCATACTATGTGTAAAAAGTTTTCAGGGCTATTTTTTAACTACTGTGCTCTGAAATATTACAGAAAATTTGTCTGTATTTATACAAATAACGATAGGTAAAAACACATCAATGCTTTTCACTGGAAAACACCTATTTTCTAAGTCTCTCAGGAGTAAATCAACAGTAGATAGTATGAACCTCAGCTTAGCAATTAGCTGTGTCTGAAGACATCAAGTAACCTTTACTGTAATGCTACATTAGCCTCTTTGGTCTTTTAAAGGTATCAGAGGTTAAAAAAAAAAAAAAAGAAACCAAAACAAATAAAAATATTTATGATGGATTCTTTAGTATAGAGCAACTACTTAGTCGAAAACTTAAGCACTTTTAGCAAAGGCAACTGTTCCAAAAATTCTGAAACTTATTTTAAAATAACAGATGAGTCATAAATACATCTCTACAGGTAGTACCAAAAAAAATATTTTTTTAAAAAATATTTTTTAACCCTTATAGACCTGTAACTGATCAAACTCCATAAATATCCAAAGCCATAGTCATCATTCTGCACAAAGAACTGCTGTCTGGAGAAATTCTGTGAATGGCACTGGACAAATACATGCCTGGGGAAGTTCTCTTCCTCCATGTCATATAAAATACTCTTGTTACTTTATTGTAAACATTTAGAATTTGATATAAATCCTCCATGAAGAAACTGGAGAAATAAAAAGAGCATGGATAATGTTGGTATTATGGGTAAGTAGTATGGTTCTCCTACATGTGTTGAGATTTTAGCATGGTGCAGTGTGGTTATCTGTTTTAGATTTGCCACCTTCTACAATGAACAATTAATCTGAAGGGGGAAGTTAAGACCTAGATTTTCAGTTCTGAATTTATTATGTCAAGACCCACCTTGCATGCACTACATCATCCAAGACTAAAAGATTACATACCACCTTCATTAAATGCAGTCCTGTGCTCTAAATAAGTATAGCAATGGTATAAAATTCTGGATGGGAAGCAAAAATCAATATCAACAACAACAATAAAAACAAGAAGAAAAATTACGGTAAGATTACCACAACCTCTCATTTCTTGACAATATTCCTAATGTTACTAATATATCTTCTCTCAGTAGAAACAGTTTTCTGTACTTTTCCCTCATTTCTCTCCACTAATATCTACTTTCCTTCTGAAACCTGAAGGATTAGCATTTATCTAAGAAATATACACAAAGAGGGAAAAAACACTGTCTGCCCAGTTCAAGGCAGGATTCAAATCAAACTTTCCTGCTTAAGTGAGTTCCCTGATCATGGCCTGTGGGATGTTTAGAATCCCCTTTCCTTCACTTTGTATAGTCTCTAACCTGAGAAATAGAATACTCTTCCAGGCTGTGTGAAATCTGATTTTTAGCCTCTATGTCAATAGGTAATATGGCATCACTACACACAAAATGAAGCATTAAACACATCATAGCATGTATATTACACAAGTAATCTACATCCTGAAGTTCAATGCTCCAAACTTTTCCATGACAAATTACTTAGAATAATTCTTGGGGGTTGAGGGCACATTAAGCTAATGATTGAAGAAAGGAGGCCAGTACACCCTCCTCAGTACTGAACTTCTCACTTGCACTAAGTGGAAGGACAGGAAATGAGTCAGGGCTCTTTTCTAAAGTTTTAGAGATGAAAATTAGTTCAAGGACAGCCCTCTGGTACATTTTGATGCAATCTATCATATATGGTAACTATCTAACAGCATGGTTGAGTTAATGCACGTTAGATGTCAAGCATGGGTGCAATTGTGGCATGCGATGGGGCCAACTGTCCCCTTGGTCCTGAAATCGATTGTGCAATTGTACAGTCAATGCCAATGGCAATGCCCTGCCACTCCACAGACCCTTGCTATTGTTCTGACTCACTTCTTCAGGAAGGAGATACAGCATTAAACCTCCTGTCTGGCAAAGGACAGAAATATTCTTCCATGGCTAGAAGGAGTACATGTACCAAGAAGGAGTATACTTACCAAGGGAAATAAGACCACCAACATTTATTATATAAAATAGACTCAATTTTCAACATTTTTCTTATAAAATCTCCATGACAAAATATTTTCTTGTGCTCAAATGGAGTATTTTCTTCACTAACAGAACATCTTGTAATTTTTGTTTTGGAAAGAAAAAAGAAAAATCCTTTAAAAAATCTGTTTCATCCAAAACAATATCTCAGCTTTCATCCTTTCCACATTTTTCTGGTTGGTTGCCAAAACAAAAAAAAACCCCATTATCTGCATAACCTAAGTGCTCAGTCATTTGCAACGACAAAAACGTTAACAGTAAAAAATGTCCCTGAAAAATCATCAATTTATATTTCCGGTGTCTAAGGTAAAATAAGACAGATTTGCCTCTATCGCTTCCTAGTCGTGTTTCAGCAGCATCCACTCTGACACTCTTGTGTTCAGGGCAGCCCAGCTCAGAAGACAGGCAAAGGGGTGGTTAAATATGCAGGGCTACATTCATATCAATATGAGAAAAAAGGTAACATACAGGCAACATTTTTCAGAAGTTTTAAGAGCTCGCTATAAAAGTAGGGTTGTACTGCTTGGATGTTAAAAAGGCAACTAAAACTTCACTCCATTGGAAACCTTCATCTACTTTCTATCCTCTTTCTCTCCGTTTCCCCATAGGTCTATAATTATAATTCTACTTCTTCTAAAGCCTCTGGCTTTGATCACAGAAGAGTCCTTTCCACACTGGGCTTGCTCTTAGTATGAACCATGATCCTCCTGTGCTGGCATATTAATAAAAAAGAAATAAGTCTCATTTACTTGTGCCATATTAAGCAGACACAGAAATTCAGTTTATGTTATTATTTCAACAGATTATCTCTAGCTCGTGTAGCAGATTTTTGTACCAGGCATACCACAAAGTGAGCTCCTTGTATCTACCACAGAACTTTGGCACAAATTTAGCTCCTAGAGATCTTATCAGTTAAAAAAGAAGGTATAAAAGAAACTCTTCAAAAATCTAACTAGACATTTAATTTCACAGTCACGTACAATTTCTATTTTTAAATATTACATCTGAAAAAGATAAAATCAGCATGAGGGTTTGATATTTCACTTACTTACATAATGCATATTCCAGATATCAAAATTCATCCTCCTACCGTTCCTCTTCTTTTTCTCCCTCCCTGTATGAGACTATCTCAGCATCCCCCAAGCTTCTTTTATAATAACTTCTATGCTGCAGTCTTATCAAACCCTCCTAAATTTCCTTTGAATGTGACTGCTGGTTGATTATTGAGAGACAAGCAGATGTTCTAAAATTGTGGTGCCAGTATAGAGACGCGCTTTATTTCAACTTGGCACATGTGAATTTATTTTAGTTATACATTTATATACACATTTAATTATTTATATTTATGTATTTTTACTTTGTAAACCATATTGTTCAACACTGAGCATTGTCTGGATACTAACAGCAACAGTCCTATAGCATGCTCCAATACTTTTAATAATCAGGGACTTACAGAAGGCTATAGGATTGCTAGTTAGTAAGAAATAGCAGAAGGATCACAGGTTTGTAGGCTGAAGCCTCCTGTTAGCTTCTCCTTAACTCGCTGCTATTTCCTTGGTATGTTCACACGTGCTTGACAGTAATTATCTCCCCTATGAGACCCACAGAGCCAGGCTTACTGTCAAATCCCACACCTTACTGCACATTGGTAACATACTTGTGTTTAAGAAGTACAGAAATTTCTTGTCTGGCAATTGCAAACGGGGATGTCTCTCCTGCTGCAAGAAGGGTGCAGAATTTGTGAACTTCTAAGGCATTTGTTTAAAAGGTGGGCTGAGTAAAGAGAGTTTTTCAGTGCTTTGTCCAAAACACAGAATCTGACTGGACTCTTATTTCTGCACGATGTGTGACTCCCATTACATCACTCTGCTCAGTGAGGGAATGGGCTGAGGCGGCATATGGAAAGAATCACGAGCACAGGTCCTCTCGGCCAAAAATGCACTTCTAGTGGGGAGTGCTCTAGGGGCCAGTCAGAGATAAAATGCCAGAAAACACATCTATATCCTCTGTTCTCTGTAAAATAAGATAATACAGCAGAAATAAAAGGACAACCTTTCCCTAAGATTTCAGACAGCATCTAGATCTCAAATCCCAGGAAAACCAAGCGCGTTATTTAACAGCTTTTAATTTTTACAGGCAAACCCATTAAAGTTTATCTGTTTTTGCTGAAATATTAATGCACTGCGTTTCCCTGCTCTTGCTAGTCTTCAAAACATTATCTGTTCCCATATTATTTTGGGTGATTGTTATAGTTAGCTATTAGCCACTGCCCCTTGGTTTATTTTAAAATGTAAACCTACTCCAGGATGTAGCAATTACGGATGTTCTGTTATGAGCAGCGTGCCTATCGACATCAGTTGTTATGACAAACAGATCAAGCTCTGTTAGCCTCCGTGAATGGGAATGCAATTAACAGTGTACTTTATTATGTGATATAAAATGACTATTGTAATACATCAGAAAGATTAAACTGCTTAATTACAGGACCCTTCTAAGCATATGCCAATTACCAGCACACTTTCTCATAACTGTATCCTGAGATATTGAACCATATTTGGACTATTGAGGATTCTTGCTAATTTAAAGATGAAATGATGAATCTATCAGTGACAAAAAGACATTTTTTGAGCAATTTGCATGGTGGTTTAGGCATCTGCATTATAGAGGAAGTCTAGGGAGAGAAAAGTTTCTCTGATTTACTTATTTTACTGATACCCGTTTGTACTGAAGACATAAGAAGTTTTGGCAAATGAGTCTCCTACCATTCAAGGCTCCAAACCTGGGAACGTCAAAACAGCTCCTTCTTTCCACTCTCCTGATCAGAATACATTGTGCTCTCAAATTACTTAATAAGTATAACATTTGTAATACATCACCCAGAATGATATTTTCCCCAAATTCTGAGGGAAACTAAACTTGCGTAAATAAACTGGGTAACCTCTTTAAAAAAAATTCCATTCCTGTGACATTGCCAGAACAGTTCATGTACAGTCTTATGCAGTGCTTTAGACGTCATAACATCTAAATGCCTGCAAATAGCATTCAGGCCACAACTCTCCTATTTCATAGAATCATAGAATAGTTTGGGTTCGAAGAGTCCTTAAAGATCACCTAGTTCCTATCCCCCTGCCATGCACAGGGAGCACGTTCCACTACATCATGTTGCTCAAAGCCCCATCCAACCTAGTCTTGAATGTTTCTGGGAAGGGGGAACCACAACTTCTCTGGGCAGCCTATTCCAGTGTCTAACCACCCTCATACTTCTTCCTTGTATCTAATCTGTATCTACCCTCTTTCCATTTGAAATTGTTACCCCTCCTCCTATCGTTACAATCCCTGATAAAGAGTCCCTCCTCATCTTTCCTTCAGAACCCCTATTTGCTATGTTTGTTCTCCTAGTGGAGAAGTGTGTGCAGCTGTATATTTTTACTTGTTTGGTACTTCTTAGGAAAAATAGATTTACATAACCTGTCTGTCCACTCCTTCAGCTTCTGAACTTGCTGACCTACATGAGCAAAGCCAGACAGAGCAGTATGTGCCTCAGAGGTGTTACATTCCTACAGTTTCCTGAAAATCATTGTTGGACAAGGGAGAGGGATCTATATGACTGCCGTCACTCAAGGAGCTACAGCATGAGCTCCATGTTGACAGCATTCAGCCATAAGTTCTCAGAGGAAAAACAAAACTGGAAACCAGCTCTGTGTTCCTGTCACAGCATTTAAAAAGCTGGCCAGTTGGAGGTTATACAAAGGGCAGCTTACGCCAGCCCCATCGCCTATGTTTCTGATCTCCTCCTTCTGCACTTCCCCTACTAAGCACACTGCACACACTTCTGTTGCAAAGTGGAGAACCTTGACTGAACTTTGATTGTTTGCTGAATGACATGTCTACATCAGAATGGAAAAATGGGAAAAACATGGCTTCTCTCTTTCACTGAAGTAATGCAAGATACTTGCTTGAGAAAAACAGTAGCTTGGGAGAGGTAAGTATCATCAAAGCCAAGTGAAAATAGGATATCTGCTCCGTTCTGATTGGTATCTGGTCAGCTGGGACAAAGGAAAGCATTATGGCAAGGGACAGAGGAACCACAGTTCATCCAGGGCAGGAGTCACAGGGCATAAGGAACTGAAATAAGATTATTGAGACAGTGAGTGACATGTAGGAAACTGAGAAAGACAGACACAAATTCCACTGCTCAAAGTATTATTTGCTACTCTTTCTTAATCCATTAAAACAGATGTCCATGTAAAACTATGTGTTTACACTACCCAAAGCAAGTTAAGAAAGAGTGTAAACAATGAAACCAAGGGAGAGAGGTGTTGACTTTGGAGCAGTCCATAGGACCTGCTGGAGATGGTTACATGTCCTTGGGGCCTCTGTACAGCTCTATCCCTCTGCCAGCGTGCCAGGAGAAATACAGACTGCCAAGGGAGGTAAGACTGAAGCTTTGTACTGTTATGCTTCAGTGGAAGGTTTTGGAAATTACCACCATCCTGTTGTGCCAATACTTTTCTTCCTGACTCCCATGTATCCTCTCTTCTGTGACATGCCAGCAACTTAAGCCCACTGTGTCCCTTCTCTCTCCCACTACTTCTTTTGTTCTAGTGCCTGCACTTCTGTGGCACTCACCACGTTCATACTTGGTATAGGGAAACCTAAACATTGTAATACCTTTTAAATCATGTTCAGCAGAGGGATATGGATCCTAAATTATGCTAACTCAAATCCAGCATAATTCCAATGATGGTCCATGGATGGATGCTATTTATAGGACACTACTAGCTGGTCTCAACACAAAGAAGGTAAGTAAAAATAGTTTGAGCAATGAATACTGCTTGAACAACTAATGCTTCTTCCTGTCCTGAGTTGAAACCTGACTCAGACATCTGCTGAACTGCTGCTACCATGGAGCTGTAGGACAGCAGATGCAACAGAGGGGAGTGGTGCCCCATCACAGCTCCAGCTTGCTGCCCTGGGGAGAAGCCACTGTCCTGGCAATGCCATGTTTTCCATCCTCTGACCTCCTCACAGTGACAGCAAGCCCGAGCCACAGCCTGCAAGGTACACAAGGTGGCATCTGCTGCAGGTGGGTAAGGGAAATGTGTCTACCCGAGAAAAAAAAAAAAAGATCAATTGTTGATGAATATGAAAAAGGAAAATAAGGAGAAGGAGAGAGACCCTAGGGTCCCAATTGCTAGACTCACTCTTACAGTAGGAACATTAACTTCTGTCCCCCTAGAAAGAGTGTGTCACAGGGCGAACAGAATAGCTTATGGGTGACAACTCACATCCCAGTAAAGTTAATCCAGGAGGTGGTGATCAAAATGCTAGCTAGGCAGTTGCAGTGAAGTAATCAGATGGACAACTGTCTTTTTCGTGTCCTAGTATGTCTTAAGGAGAGACCCAAGAACCATACAGCCAAGTGAAGCTGCAATTCTGAACTGAAGCTCAGACAGATGTTAGAGCAGACTGCAGAAAGTCAAGAGTGTCTTTTCTGCCTACACCTAATTATACCTTTTTCACAGGTCCCCCTTTCCTGAATTCTACCTAAGGAAGATTTACCCAAAAGCAATGTGCGAGTCTAAGAAAAAAAAGGGATTAAGAAATAACACTTTTAGCATTTTTTGCCACAAATCAGGTGTGAAACTTTGCTTTCTGATTGGGCGTGGTTTGGGATTTTTTCTTTAACTTTACAGCAATTAGGATGGTACATAAAGGGTCATGCTCTTTCTTTCACCGTGATTTTGCAACAGTGCAAGTTCAGTGAAGGTGAAAAGCTGCGTGTCACTGCTGGCCCAGATGGGGGTAAATGAATTCAACAAGTTAGTCACTGTAAAGTGAATGTTAGAACAACTGAAATAATTAAGCAATTCACTCATCATCCACACACTCCTCCAACTGTAAGTGGTTTATACAGTAAGAAAATCTTAAAAATAAAAAAAAAGACAAAAAACTACCAACTAGGCTGAGCCGCCATCCTCTCCATGTAATCCTTGGCCATGTTGATAGCCTCGATGCTTTCAGGGTAGAGCACACAGAACATCGCCAGGGCCCCAAGGTTGTTGCCGTAAATTTCATTCCACCTAGCGCTGAACTCCTTCGGGTCCCAGGGAGGAAGGTACTCCAGAGGATTCGACAGCATCGTTTGCACTGCCTCAATCAGACGAGCCGCAATGTGCTGGTGCGTGGTGGCAGCCTGGAGACGCAGAGTCTCCACGTCCCCTTTGGAGAAGTAGAGCATGGGGTAGCTGTCATAGTTGGCATTGACAAAAGGAACCATCACGTCTGGGTTCTCCCTGGCACCGTAGGCAAAGGCGAAGCAAACCACTTGTATGAAAAACACACTTGGGGCTCCCCGTGTGTGAGTCCTCATTGTGGCATCAGATCTCCAAGGCTCAATGGCAGCCAAATCATCTTTGAAATATCCTGTGGCAGATGGATGTGAAAGAGAGAGTTAGAAAATGAATTTGTTGGATGCTATAATTCAGGATACTCTCTAGGAAATACAATTCCATCTGGGCTTAAAGAACCCCACATATTGTCCAGGTGGCTTTCCAATAATTTCTCAGTGAATACCTCAGACAAAATACCTACTGAGCAGTTCATCCTAAAGAAAAAAATGCATGCTTTTGAAGAAAGCCCCTCCCTCCCACACCTTTCCCTCTAGTAGCTGACACTGATAGCTCTTGTGCTTGAGACCTCAAATAATTGCAACAGTGCCTGACATGAGGCAGTGCTGACTGTACTGGCAAGCGGAGGAGGGCGGGAGGGGAGGAGGAAGGGGGGAGAGCCAGGGAGCCTGTGCTGGCGGCAGCCAAGCCTGCGTGCTGCCTTGGCTGATGTTAGCAGCTGGAGAGGGAAGGATAAGGAATGCTGGAAGTTTGTGCCGGGGTCATTTTATGCTGTGCTTGAGGCCTCCGGTTCTGACACGTCCTTGTTAAAAAAAAAAAAAAAAAAAAAAGGGAGAAAGAAAAAGGGGCAGAGCCTGAGAAAACCAGCTGAAATACCTTGCCTTCAGGGCATTTAGGGGGGTTCAATAATCATCATCATTATTATTATTATCATCATCATCACTGGGGCTCTCTTTTTGCATGTGGAGAATTTACTGCCAGCTACCAAGAAGATTGAATATTGAATTAAAGTGCATATTTTCCTACGTATATGACTTCTCAAAACGTGCTCAAGTGGCAAATCTATGCAGAGGTTAAATGCAAATATTTAAACATAGTAAGTTACTTTATAAAAATTACCAACTATCTAGCCTGAAGTCTCAGATAAAACATGGCCAGGATCCTCCTGAGGAAAGCCAGCAAATTCCTGGAATTCTTCTGAGGGGAAAGGTTACAGAAGGCAGACGCAAGAGACACAGTTCTATGTAAATAACGAACAGTAGTTTTCAATTATTAAAGGGAGAAATAGACAGAAGGAAAGACAACCTAAAAACAAATATGAAATGTTTTTTTCCATGGAAAACCTGTTTCATAGGATTCGGTCATAAAAGTCGTAAGAAGCTGAAGTACAAAGCTACCTTTTATTTCTCCCCACAGCTCCCTACCTATAGATGCCAAAATATTCTAACAGAAACAGACTGCTAAATCCTTATTTAGAGACCCACATCCTGATTCGATGATGTCATTAATATGTGCATAGACAATGAGACAACCTTGATAGACTGGGTCCCTCCATGACTACTGGGTACACAGACCTTTTAGGTGCTTGTGTTCACCTCCTAAAATTAATTTGGGAGCAAGCACCTTTGGCCAAGAAGTACATCTTTTCTTGTGCATTCCTGCCTAGGGTAAAAATAATATTGCACCCTGTAACAGCCTACATTTATATTACAGTGTGTAGCATAATTGCTTTAACAGAGCGTAGCTGAAGATTACACTTTCATAGTATTTAATGCATTTTGCAAGTACATTTTGCCCTCTTTTGAATGTAAACCTATTGTTACAGGACACGTTACACAGATCACAGGGTGGTTTATTTGGTAATACTTTCACTTTATCTACAGAGTCTCTCAGCACATACACACATACAAAGAAACATGCACCATAGTTTATCCTAACATACTCAAGTCTACTTGTATTCTCATCTATAAATAAGGAAGCCATATAATAGTGTATTTTGAAAGGGAGAAGGTAAAAACTAGCCAAACCAGTAACTTATGTTTGAAACATGATGTGATTTTTTTTTTTTTAACTGTTGAAAAGAACCTCTTTTTCATAATTTAAAAGAAAACGCCATGGGTTTTGTTTTAAAGCCTTTATGATCCTTTACACCTGGGGGCAAATAATCTAAAAAAACACCTGAAAAAAAGAAAAAACCACCAAAAAATGCCCATAAATTTTCCTGCAACAATCATAACATTGAAAGAAGTTTCCTGGGTTACACATTCAGAAAAAAATCCCAGTTAGCAGTAAGGACTTCATGCATTCTTTTCCTCAGTTTGATTTCTGTAAGCATTACTTCTGTAAGCATATCAATAAGGATTAAGCATATACATAAGGTTTCTGACCAGAGATTAGGTAATATACAGTAAGGTTTCCCAGGACTCCTTTGTAAATATGGACACGTATTTCTCACCATTTCACCATCATCGAACACCTCCAGTCTTGTCAAGAATTCATAGTTCGTATTTTAAGAATCCAATAACCTTCCTCATTTTCTCTCCTCATGTGTGCATTTATTAGAGAAGGTAACCCTTTTTTTTTACCTTGTATATGAGAAACAACCACCATACCACTTTGTTTAGACTAACAACAGCATAACTGGAAAACTGATCTGCAGCATATTCAGATTCAAGATCTGGAAGAAAATCCACAGGCAGTGACAAAAGCAGGACTGCAAAGTCTTTCTTATTTATTCTTGGTTAAATCACATTGATGCCCTTCCTATGTTATGAAGACAATAACCCATGGCAGCCATGATTTGATAAGGCCCATGAGCCCTGTCCCGTAACTTTGCAGGGCTCAGCCTGGTGTGACTGGTGGATGTGAGGAGAAAGAAAGGAGTCAACGTTCCTTTCCATGCAAACCTCTGTGGAGGCACCAGCCACAGCTAGGTGGAGAGAATTGTCCACGTGAGGCCCCAGGATGGCATGACTACAGGTCAAACTGTGCTGCAGAGAGTGAGGAAAGAGACAGATGTTCCATGTTTTCTCAGCTGTGATGACCTTAAAGCAGGACCAGCAAAAGTAATAATGAAAGCAATCACAAAGCTCCAAATAGAATAAACTTGGATTTGCAATTAAAAAAAATAAAAATAAAAAAATCACCCAGATTGTGAGGAAACACAAACTGGATGATTCTGGATACAGTCATGACAAACCACCCCCGCAGGGATTTCAAGTAGCAAAACTGCCTTTAACGAAGCACACCATCAAGCACTTCACCGACTAGGACCAGACCTGACCACACACTTCATTGCCTTACTGACTCATCCAAGGCAACTCTGTAGAGCTAATGGCCGTGATCACCATTCCTCTCTTCAGTGCCTGTTTAGAAACTACACTGATTGATAAGGTATACATAAAACCACTTCCGAAATGATCATATGTTTGCAAAAGAAACAAAGCATCTTCAGAACAATGTGACCAAACCCAGTAACATTTAGGAACTATTTAGATTTCATTACAATGTATCTGGGGGGGGGAGGAAACCACCAAGCCAAAAACACTGAAGCAGAATGCATTCAACAGTGTTGAACTCTATCATTTGAGGTTTCTTTAGTTAACTTACTTGCATCCTGAAAGCTACAGAAACGCATCGCACAGTTCAAGGACACACAAAAGAACCTTGATTATGTCTGTAGCTTAGGTGAAGCCAGACATGGATAGGTAACTGGATGCATAAGCTCCAACTTACCAATTGTGAGTGAACCTGCTGTAAGTTTGATACACAGGGCTCAAAGGAATAGGAGCTTGGGTCTTCTGATTGCTTAAATTGCACTCACCATAGCATTTTTTAAAGTTAAAAGAATTTCTTACTCTCACATTACACTACATCATGACCAGCCACATCTTCCAAGAAAAACTTTACTAACCAACACAACCTTTTCTGAAAATGAGGGTGTTTTACTCAATTTGGAAATCACGGCCTGATAAAATATTAAAAATTAAAAGGAGAGTGAAGGATGCCTTCCCATGGAAGAAAACGTTAATATACAACATGCTTTGAAAAGGTTATCACTTAATCCTAGATTGAAATAATTTCCCTTTCATTGCCAGCAGAAACAAACAAGAAATAATATCAATTATTCTAGAGAAAGACTAAATCTTAACTATTTCAGTTCTCCCCATCTGTATCAGTGAGTAGATGTTCAACTGCAGGGAAAAAAAAAAGGGATTTTAAAACTGATGCCAGTAACTGAACTAGACAGGACATCAGTGTATACAAATACAGTCACCAAATAAACTTGGTTTGATGCACTATTTAAAGGAAAAGAGAGGCACTGCTTACTGCTGCCACTTGTAACCAGAAAGACCACTCCAGCAATGAGAGCAGAGGAGCGGGAGGGGGGCAGCGGAGGGGGGTGAGGAAAGGGCAGCACTGCTAGGAGCATCAGCTGGCACAGCTATCCTTGAAGCAACCTGACCTTCTTGTGGATCATTACAAAAATAAAAAAAACATGTAAAGAATTGTGCCTTTCTGCAGTATCAGTTCTCAAGAGCCACTATGCTTTGCGGATGCTTTTTGCTGGGAAGACACTTGCAGCACTTCTTAAAATGCAGAAATCACCAGTGTCTCTGCAGCATCTCCAATGACTTGCCTCCAACATGGGCATCTCATCAAAATTTACATCCAGGAACAGAAAAGGGGGGGATTTCTGGTGACTAAAACTTCCACGAACTGGAGGCATCGCAACACTACAGATTACTCAGATTTCTGAGTGAAAGAGCTTCCCGGAGCCCAGGGCTGGGACATGAACAAGTCAGACCTGCCCAGTCAGTCACAGCAGGAGCAACTGTCACAGCACACAGCTATTGCCTACACTTACTGAGGTCATGGGCCCTCCTCTACCTTAATGTGTGACCCATCAAGGCCATGGGCCTTCCTCCACCTTGCTGTGTACTCTGGGAAAGGCTAATGCTCAAATAGGCACACAAGTCTCTGGTATGAAGGTGGATGGAGATACAGCCTTGGTGAAAGCTGCGTTTCCCACTCCCATGCTGTCTTCTCCTAGACTACTCAAGAGATACTGCAGGCAAACTCCTGGCATCTCTGCTACGAATATGCTTGCTTTCCTCTAAGCTCCCCTACAAAGTGCCTCCAGAGAAGGTAAGAGAAGCCCTGACACTCAGCTCGAGTATACAATCTCTATGCCTGTAAGGAAAAAATTAATAATAAATAAAGGAAAGATATATATATAGAGAGAGAGAGACATATATTAATTAGTTTAAAACTCAGAATTACTTTTCTCCACATATTTCACAACTTTTCATCTTTTGGGCAGCTCCTGTTTTCCACAAAGGCTAAGGTTCTCATTATTGCTACTTGAATTACCTCTGTAAGTGTTTGGGTAAGAATTACGTTCACATATTTAATGGAAAAATTGTTTCACCATACTGGCAAAAATCAAATCTTCAGGTTCAGCCTGCAGACTTTCACCTTAGACAATGATGTCTGAATTAGCAAACACTTAACTTTCATAATTTTTTTGCATCACTTCGTGATGAATTATTGAAAGTGTAAGCAAACTTTTCCTACTCATTTTTTGTAATGCTTGTAATGCTCAATTTCATGTTGAACAACAGTGTCATTATACTTTTGTCACAACTTAAATTATAAGATCACCTTGTTAAGCCATTCAAAAGTGCTAGTATTAAAACTGAAATAAGCCATTTTAGCACTCAATACTAAAACAGGTCAGAAAGTCATAGATACTTGAACAAGAAATGGTCAACCAGCAGCAACAGCTGCAGCCGTACCAATACCATGAAACTAATAGGTAACATTGCAATGAGATGTGCGTGGTATCTTATCCCATTAAATGAAGATGGGTGTGCAACTTGTACCAATGCTGACAGCTGTCAAAACTTAACTTCTTGTCACGAGGAGTCTTAGGTTAGATAGCAGTGGAGAAAAGCAAACTTCTGTAGAAACCATTTTTAAGCAAATACCTCAAATAATTAGTAAATCTTTTCACACACATTGCAATTGACTTTGTTGCTGGTAAGAGAAGCAGCATCTATAAAACAGAATTCATCAGCTGGAAATGGTAATGTTTTAAAATGATGACACTTGCACCCAGTGGGGAGCTATTCTGTCCAACAGTGTCAGTTTTGCCACTGATCTAAATATTTTGCAAACATATTTAAAAATGGGAGAGCAATTAAGTCCCCTAACTGAATCCAATGATATTTAAGTACTAAGATATGCAGGTAAGTCCATGAAAGCAGACAGGTGAAAGGGTCAATAAACACCAAGTCGTATATGAAATTCCCCCATCAGCAGGTAGTATTGCTGAGACCCTCTCAAAGCTGCGGGTCTGAACACCACTGCAGGAAACTCCCATGTCCCAGGATAAGAGAACTGGGAGTCCTTCCTTCACCTGCCTTTTGGTCAGTGAGATAAAACCAGTGACCATCTGTCTCTCCAATAAGAATGCTGGAAAGGTATAAAAATCACTGCTTACAATCTGAAGAATACCTATTACCACCTTAACCACCAGGGGACATTGCTTCATTTCTTCCTCTGACTTTTTCACTACGAGAAATATGCTATGTCACAATTATATAATGTCAAAGGTATTTAAAAGCTTAAATATTGAAATCCCAAATGTAACTCAGAACCAAATCTACAATAAAAGTGTAGCTCAGGCTTCCAGGTGTTTGTATTACACTTGTTCTGAAGTGATCTAAAATACCTCGAAAAAAGCTTTGCATCAACTATGTCTGAATAACAGCTGTGCTATGAAAATCACAAAGGCAATCAGAGACAACCAGTTCCTGCAAGAGTTATCAGTATATGACATCATGTCACTAGCCAAGATTTAAACTCATGTCTGTCCTTTGATCTAAGCACAAAATTCAATGGATCTACTTAGAGCAGTACTCAGCTGTGTGAGACCATCATTATAGGGGAATGGATGGTTGCATTCATTCTCCACCATGCAACTTCACAGTATTTTTGTAATTTTACAGTAGGATGCGTAAGGTATCTGTGATGGAAATGTCATCTGCTTATTGCTTTCATTTAAAAGCATATTTGTCTGTTTTACTGCTGTATATATAAATTAACAGGGCATACACGTGTGCACACTGAATGCATAACCTTCTTTCTGCCTCAAGCAAAAACATGATTTAAATTGCCTGCATGCCCAAACCATAACCTGGGAATTTGGAATTTTCTTCTATTTTATAATTTATCCTACCGTACAAATGCTTTCTCAGTTATTTTTTGGTTCCAATAATATTACTATCCCTAACTCTTACTGGGATCTTTTATTCTATACTTTACCGTACAGAATGAGTAAGAAAGTCATTTTGATATCCAGAATCCTGAAGGTGATCATTCCCAGCCAGTACAGACATGTCTGTTAAGGCATTCACGTTCAGTGAAGGAAAGCTCAGTCACTTTTACCATCAAAGGCATAGAACTCGAAATTACCACAGAAAGATTTCCTTTAGAGCCCCAGTATTTTATCCTGTAGCAAAGTACTTTCAGAAGGCCATTTTGATAATTAAAAATAAAAGGTTTTTTTTTTTTTTTTTGCAGAAGTGTATTCACAGACTCTTAACATTAATGCAAGACAGTTTGAGAATTTTCATGTTGTCCAAAAGGATGCAAGAACTACATTTGTCCACTCCATTAATGCCCCAGAAGTCAATCAAAGCACTCATCCATGTATTAAATAGTTACAGCATGTAAGGGACTTTCAGAGAGTAGGTCTATAATAGTAACAGACATTGCAAAAACACCAAACAGTAGCACCTGTAACAATTTGGGTGGTGAAACAGTATTCCTGTGGCAGCTGCTAAAAAGTAACACATCTTCCCAGACCACGCACACAGACCCATTCTGGGGGTCTGCAAGGCTATGAACCCTTTGGTGAGGGGTATCAGAAACCACACTTAAGGTTTCCTCTGACAGCAGCCTACAGCCCAGAAGGGCAACTGCTCCTCACAAGAGGAAGCGAGCAGAGGAAGAGATTATCTGTCAAGTGGTAGAACCATGGTGCGCAGGAAGAGATGGAAAACCTCAGAGGGTGACTGCAATGCACAGGAGGCACAAATGAAAAAAATAAATTGCACATGCAAAAGGGGAAAGACAATTTTAGTGCTGTCAAAACAGAATTCCTCCTTGGGACTTGATCCAGCCCTCTGAGACTGCTGCATGCCATGCAGCTCCCCTCACTTTTTAGAAGACTGATTACAACACCACAAACTTCTGATGCCGAGACTAATGTTTTAATTTCTGACTAATTTCTATCCTCTTTTCCAACTAATATTTCTTTGCTAGCCTTGACTTTTACTCGTACAAATATCTGTAAATATTTTAAATTCCCTGGATTATTGCACTCCTCTACTCTGTGTAATTTTAATCTTTCCTGATTATTCTTTTAATTGTCCTTCATTCAACTGTCTCTAAGATGTTGGAAATGAATGAAGTGTTTCCACTGGAATTTGACAAAACCAGTTCTTGCTCTTTGTAGATCTGTATCTATCTACAGACTTCAGTAGCTGAAGATTGCAAACTCTTATTTGCAAAGCATTTCCACAGGATGTCATATTAATAGAGAGGAATTTTAAATTGTACCACAACCTCCAGTTGCTATGCGATCAAAATTCATTTTAAGGACGTTTCCATATCCTGTTTATGACTCGGTCTTGCATACAAAACTATATTAAAATTTGATTTGTTATTTACATTAAACTATTGTGACAGCATATATGAGCACCAACAAAGTCCAAAGACACCTATGCTAGTCAATTTACAAATTTAAAATGACTGCAGTCTAAACAATTTAAATCAATACTTGCTTTTATACTACCTACATATAGTCATATGATGTGTGTACGCAGACCTCAAATGTGTATTCGCATAGAAAAACCTCTCTTCTCTTTGCTGAAGGATAAATTTCTCAGTGCTTATGGACCTAAACTGCACCACCCTACCTGGTAGTTCTCTCTCTATGCAGATCAATATGCTGTTCATTATTATTGGTATAATTCTGCTGTTACCTCTGCTGCTTTCATCTGTTACCTCATTATCCGTGGTTTATATATATAGGTACAGCATATAGTTCCTCTCTCTCTCCCCTTTAGTATAATATATATGCACCCAGATGCAGCTGTTTTTTTTCAAGGTACAAACCTGGAGAGGCAGTAAGATGTTATTTGTCTTGTAGTTCCTTTGGGGTTATTACTGTCCTCACTGCTGGCCAGAATACTCTTGATAAAAGATGACATTTACATTTTCATGGACAGAAGCCTCAACTGCAGATAGACTTAAAAGGTTACATTTCTCCTGCAAAATTTAGCTACTCGGTTAGTGTGAGCAATTTGTGTGAGTAGGTGTCAACACAGCCATCAAATTCTGACCTGAATTGAGTTCTGCAGGTGTGGCTCTCACAGCAGAACTGAAACCTGACAGATCGTTTTGGTGAAGTGTGATGCACCGGGGTTGCAAGGATCTGATTAAAAGGCTTTAAAATGACATGGTATCCAAGGAAATACTTTCATAGAACTTTTGAAAATACTTTAACAACTCTGAACAGCCATTTGATTTGAAGACTTAAAATGGCATACCAGGTTCATATAAAACACTCAGCATTTTTAATATTTCTAATAACATAATTAAAAACAAAACACCAAACAAACACAAAAAAGACATGAAATGAGAACGTAAACCAGGACAACTGTGGTGAAAGAACTCTTACATTAATATTATGTTTATCTGCTACTAAGATACAATACCTGTCTGAGGTAAGTGAGCAGGGTCCCTACAATCCATTGCGTGCTCTAAACAATGCTACTGCCAATTGCTACTGTATACTTGGTGAGTTGAAGCAAAGGGGAAAACAGCAAGAAAGACAAAACAAAGGTAAATTCAGACTGTGTACATAATGGCTGCATTGTGCCTGGGCTTTCACACCTGACCACGTCCCAAGAGTGGATGAAAGTGTGATGTCAGCACCTGATGTGAGAAATCATTTCCAGCGCTTTGTCCTTCATGTGATTCCCAAAATGACCAGAGCCCTTTGGTCAGCTCTCTGTTACCAACACTTCACTTCTGCTAACCTTCCACGAACAAAGTATTCATGAGAAAGGTCCCAAGTGACATCAGCTAAATTTCCTTTTTTCCTAGCAGGTTTTAATCCTCCTCTGCTCTGTTCCCATCCTGAGCAGGTAACAGAGTCCAGCCAAAGGGCAGCGCACAAGGGTTTGGGGTTTTTGCCAACGCAGCTCTGTCACACCTCACCATATCCCAGCTGGGTTTAGCTGGGCTAACAGACATCAGTACAAAGCTTACCCATCTAAACAGAAAATAAGCTCAAAGGAAGGGCTTTCTGCCAAATATTGAGTCCACTTATAATAAATATGTGGCTACAGTCTTGAACACAAACTGGCACCATAGTTTAACAGCTTTAGGGAACTACAGTACTGTAACTAAGCTCTTTTATCTACCTCAGCTGAATAGAGAGCAAAGAAGGTGTAAACAGCCAGGACAAACTTGCTGCTGAGATAACGATATTTACCAGTTAAATACAACTTGCTAAACAGAAGTCATATTCTCTTTCACTCACCAGACACTTGAATTACCAAGTCTAAACCAGGAAACAATGATTACAAAAAGTTGTTTCTTTCTTGAATTTTTTTAATCCCTAAAAAAAATAAAAAACCCAAAAATTAAAAAAACAAAACAAAACAAAAAAACCCCCACAACAAAACAACCAAACAAAAAACCCTCAAACAAACAAAAAACCCTCAAACAAACAAAA
>JANVCC010000018.1:51967797-51986679 GCA_025345505.1 Todiramphus chloris collaris | reverse complement strand
CCCTCAAACAAACAAAAAAAAAGACAACAGGGAAAACAGGCTTTATTTCTTGCAAAACGTTCAGGAACAATAGCAGTAGTAACTACATTTCTTTCTGCTCATTGCTAGAGTATGTTGTGGGTGCCAGATGTGCAAGTTTCCACACACAAGCCTAAGAATGTGACTCAGTACTAGCTAAATGCAATCACTTCCAAGAGAAGGGACACTTCAGTTTTACAGACTCTTTTAGAGCCTCATTTAACCCTAGTTATCATTGTTCAAACTTCTGGGTACTGATGGATGTGACCATTTCTCCACCAACATATAAACTCACTATGTTCATTCACAATCCAAGAGCTGCCTCGTGATGGGAATTACTTTCTACCACCACTGATCAGGCTATGTTTGAATTCAGCTTTGAAAAACCTTATGTGCTTGCTGTCATTGCACTTGAGGAAAAGAAATGGTACGCACAGACCTCATGAGCACAGTCTTTCTAAGGCATGAGCCTTTAGAAGGTGCCACATCTGAGATATCACTCTAAAACTAACTTTCAACTATTCCTTTTTATTTGTAACTGTATGCAACCTATGAAAATCACATCTAACATCTACCTGGGTCATTAAACACATTTTGTGTTGTGGACTTTTACTCAGTATCTAGTTAGAATAACTAATATATGCTGTAATAAAAAATGAGTTCGCTTAGGCAACCACAATCTATCAACTTTTACCATAGGCAATTAATTTTTTCAGTTTATGTATTTCTTCTTTTGCAACCCATGTCTCTATGAGCGAGGATCAGGTTTTAGAAGACACTGTATATGAATATGCAGTGGAAAATCAGCACCAAGTGTCTTCTGAGGTCAGTCTCCACAGTAAAGGATACAGGCATGTTTATAAACTATTCTCATCTCTTGCTCTTGCATTAAATAATAGCACTCAGGGTTTTGTTTTTTATGGCAATTCAAAATTATGCAAAGTATCGCAATGCTTCAAACAAAACAATAAAAGCAAGCTCTTATTTTGAATAACAGGAATAGAAAATTACATTTTCTTGAAGCACCAGTAGTGCTGTCCCAGTAAAATACACTGTGATTAGTATATTTTGGTTTCTCATCCTTTTCTTTACAGATAGGCAAGAAAATCGCAATCCACAACTGCTACTTTATTGGCTTCCACTAAAAATGTAACTGATTTAGTTCACTGAAAAAGCACATATAAGCAATGACACACAGCAAAAGAACTCATAGCTGAAAGAATACTTAGTGCTTCTGTAGAAAAGCACACCCAAGGATCTACAAGTAGTTATGAAACAAATTAATTAATTAAACTTCTCAACACCCCTGTGAAGCAAGCAAGCACATTTATCTATTTTATGAGGAAGGAAACAGAGCCATGGAGAGGTGGAGTGACTTGCCCGAGGCTACCCAGCAAGAGTCTTTCAGAGTAATAAACAGCATCTGAATTATTGATTCCCAGTGCCAACCTTCAGCTGAATTGTTCCTTTTTTGAAATACTGCAACAAGTTATAGTAATTGTTGGCGTGATAAACATAATGTGGCAATATTTAGCTGAGATTTTATTTGCCTTTGTTTAGACTATCTTAAAGCTCTAGTGTTATTTAAATTGCAATTGATCTTCTCATGGTAACCAAAAAAGTCTCCAACTAGTTGACCGGTATTTCCTGCATTTCGTTCACAATTGTATCCATTTCTTATACTGCCATTGCTTATGTCTAAAAAAGAAGCCACTCCAGGTTTTATGTTATTTCAAGAGAGAATGACAGAAAAGCAGAGAGAATGGCTACTTTCATTCATACCAAACTGAATTTTAAGAGTGGCCATGAGATGCACCAAATTATGATGCATTGCTTTCATGCAAAACTCTCAAAAGGAATTGCAACTAGTCGTCCTGAATGTAAGCCTCATGAGAAAAAACTGTGGTCCCAGGTCACCTACGATTTTATTTAATTTTTTTAAGGGGAAAAAAAAAAAAAAACAAAAGGAAAAGGAAAAGAAAGAAAACAGAAAAGAGGCAGGAAGTTGCATCGGGCAAATCGCTCTTTTCCTGTCTCAGCTTCCCTAGGTGGAAGACAGGGATGCTGCCGCTTACCTTTCACACGCGTCTGTTTGGGAGGCTTAACTCATCAGGAAAAGGCTCGGGGGCTCCTGCGGTAGCGGTGCTACGGGAGAGCAGAAAGCTGTTAACACACGGCGCCCGGAGGTAACGCTGCCAACAGAGCGAGCCGTGCCTCCCACACACGCACCTCCGTCGGACGCGCGGGGCCCATCCTGCGAGCCGCCCAGCACCTCCGGAGGGGTTGCGGATGGCGGAGCGGCCGAGCCCTGACAGCACCCCCGCGCCGCCACGCCGGCCGCTCCGCCGGGGACTGCCCGGAAAAGCCCGAGCCTGGGGGCTGCTCCCCTCCGGCCGCCACCCCGCCCGGCTCCCGCACCGGCTCGACCTCGGCCCCGGCTCCCCCCCGGTGCTGCCGCGGGGCTCCCGCCGACACCTAGTGCCCGCTAACGCCGCCGGCTGCCGCCAGCGCCCACAGCGCGCCCCGCGATGGGGATACATGTGTCGGGGGTGGGGGGGGGGAAAGGGGAGAGCTGGGTCCTCCCCCTTCCCGAGGCCGCCGATGACCGGCGCCCCGCTCCCGGGGCCCGCCCTGCCGCCAGCCGCCCCGGGGCCCGCCGCGGGCAAGAGGGGAGGGGGCGGCCGCCCGGCGGAGGAGCGCGTAAAGGACGGGATGGAAGGAGGGGAGGGAGAGGAGAGCGGAGAGGAGAGCGGAGCGGAGCGCTGCCCCGCACCGCACGCGCACTCACCGCCGGCGGCCCCTGCCTGGCTCGGCTCGACTCGGCTCGGCGCGGACCCGCCGCTCGTCAGCCAGAAAGTTTCTGCTCCGCAGCCCCGGGGGACGAAGCGGGGAGCGGGGGGGGCCCCGGTGGTGAGGGGGGAGAGTTTTTCAACTCAGGAAGAAAGTGACTCCCCCCCCTCCCGCTCCGCCTCCCCGCCCTCCGCCCTCCTTCCTTACCTCTCCCCGCTCGACGTACTCCTCCTCCTCCTCCTCCTCCTCCCCCCAGGGCCCGCCGGCCCCTCACGCCATGGCGGCGGCGGGCAGCGGAGCGGCACCGCTCCCCCCGACAGGGGACCGCCCGGGGCGGCGGAGGAGCCCGCCCGGCCCTCACGGCCCCGCCGCCGCGGATCGCAGCCTCCTGGTCCGGCCCGGGCCCCTCGTTTAGCTGTGTGTGCTCATGTATTTATTTATTCCTGGCGTCCATATGGCTTTTTTTTCTTCCCCGCCCCGCTCCTTCCCGTCTCGTACTTCACGGAAATACCCCAATTCTCCCTTTTAGCGGGAGGACTCGTTTCTCCGCAGAGAACGCGTTGGCCCCGGCAGCGGCGTGCGGCTGTTTCGTTTTCTGCAGCTAGAACGTACGGCAGCGGTGCCTGGGTTCGGGCAAGGGGAGTAGGGGAGGCTAAAACATCCGAGGATCACCCATTCATAGGCAATATCCATCTCTACTGCTGTCACCATACTGCATGAGAGTAACAGGACCTCCCACCCAAACGTTCACTCAACTCAGCAAAGAAACAAAAAGCCAATTTGTCAGTCTGTCCATTTAAGTGTGGTCTGACTGCTTACAGAAGTGTTTCCCGTGTAAAGCAAAAATGTGAAACACCGTGACTGCTCAAGCCAATCACCCTGACATTTTTTTGCAGCCACTTAGTTGAAGGTACTTATGAAAGTAATATAAAAGAGGGGAAAATAAATGATCCTTTAGAACAGTTGCCTGGTTTCTCAGCCACTATAACCAAGAAAAAGTATCGAGTGAAGAATTCAAATTGTTTGTTGGGTTCCGACAGCTGAGCCTGTTTTATCATCTTCAGACTACTTTACTGAAGTGAAAATAAAAATATTTACACATAATAAATCAGGATGGTGTCCAACTACCTGAAGTTTACATTTCACAAAGCCTATTCTTCGTTTTAATAAAGTGTTTACTGATGTTGCTGAATCAATCAGTGGGCTCTACGTGCTCTTTTCCCCAGCTTTAAAATATAAAAAGCTGTGTTCTATAAGGGCGGTTTTAAACAATCTCTTTGTGGTTTACAGTCTGATTTCGTGGTGTTCTATCAAGGTTAATACACTTGTGGAAACGAGATTAAACTGGAAACTGTACGTTTCCCTTCACCCCTTCACTCCTGTTGTATTTCCCGGCGGTATCTGCTGACAGTCTCAACATAACGAAGAGGGATCCACAAGGTGTTGCTGCAAACTCAGAGCAATGCCAGAGCCTGGAATGAAGCCATCCTTTTTTACCAGTAATGACATGCCTAAAAGCACTAAGTGCTTCAGTGGCAGTCATGCAAATGCTAGATTAATCATTAGAAGATATGTTTCTAAACAGCTATTTGAATGGTATTATGCTATACTGCATTGATAGTAGCGTTGTAAAATACTAATATTGTGACACAAATGAGCACAAGGAGAGAAATGGACTCCCCTGGTCAGCCCAGGTGTGGATAACAGGACGATGCTACTGGGGTTTCTAAAATCATCAGGGTGCCCAAAGCAATGAGGAGGGAGTTGTCAAAGTACTAGTCACATATCTGCATCATTAGGTCTTTAAATATATTAAGCATCTGACTCTTAAATTAAATGGAAATAGCCCATATAATTCTGAACAGCATAGTGCCCAAATGGCTTTTGAAACCCTAAGCTTAGTCTGTGGCTGTATCCATCCATGGCATAGAGAAGCTGTGCTGTGCTGCCTTGTCATGACTGAACGCCTGGGCCAAGCACACCCTGGCTCCCCTATAGCCTGTGCACTCGCATTTCTGCCTCGCAGAGACTGAGCTCTGCTGTGCTTGGACCTTGCTCTGGTGTGCAGTTAGATCGTGGTGGAGATACGTACACAGAGTGGAGAGTCACAAATGCTCTCCACCTTATGTCCTCTTGTGTGAAATGGGGCTCATTTTACTTCCCAATAACTCACAGGGTGCTTGTCAGGCTAAATAAATTAATTACAGTTTACAGGATGATTCAGAGATATCTAAGAGAGACAAGACCTGTCCATTCTAGATTAATTTCAGCATTGCCACTAATAATTTTGAAATGAGAATGACCCCAGGTTTAGCAAGCATAACGTATATGGAAAGACTGAAAAAAAATAACTTAAGGATGAGAAGATTGGAGGAAGATGTGATAATGATCCTCAGCTATGTAAAAGCTGCTGAAAAGAAGATACTAATCTCTTATCCACATCCTCTGAGAAGAGCATGTAAGTTGCAGTAAGTGACATTTAAGCTAAATAGGAGGGGAAAAAAAAAAAAGGTATCTGTAAGGGTAAATAAAGCAGGAGTGAATGTCACCTCTGTCCCTGGAGGCTTTTTAAGTATAAGTTGGACATATATTTGACAAGAATAGTTGAAGTCAAGAAAATCTGATGGATCTTGCCTTAGAGCAAGGAATGGACCAGGTGACCCGTCAAGGTCCTTTCCAGTCCTGTTTTGTACGATTATGTTCAAAATGCTACTTGCACAGGCAAGATTATGGCTTCTCTTTGATCTTCCTATGCCCTTCACCTCTTTAGCAATGGGTATAACCTCTCTTGCTAAGGTTGAGCTTCTCTCGGTGGTTTGCTAGCCTGGCTGCATGCCAGTGAATTTGTTGCTGCTGACAGCAAGAAGAAAACAATGAAACAATAAAACAATGTCAATGTGGAGCAGAAGTTCTGTGTGGGATCCATCTAACCTCTGAACGTGTCATGCACTCTTGTTCTATACTTGCCCAATAACTACCTCTGACCTAGTCACGTTAGACTCTATAACCACAGAGAAAAATAAATACTTTCAGGGCAGAATTCATCTAACCTGGTTTTGGTATCTTCTTTAGGATATGACGAATCATGTCCCCAGGCTACCAACCATCATTTTGGTTTAAATGACTGACTCAGTAAGATACCATCATACAGTTTCCACTCCCTTTATGCTTCTGTCCCTGAAATCTCTCATTCCCTCTCTCCAAGTATCAGAAGCCCAGTCTATTTGTTAGTTTTTAGTTTTTAATTGGAAAGGTCCCATCGAGATTAGTAATTTTGGTAGCTGTCATTCCCTTAGATTACATCATTCAACACTGAAACATACAGGAAACTGACCTTTCGGGTGGCATTGCTCCAGAATGGATTTAGGAAAGGAGCTGAATTTACATTTTGGAGCTAAAGACCATTGACTTGGCCAGTTGTGCAGAGCATGTTCCATGGAAATTGTTTAAAAACTGTTCAGATCAGACAACTGTTCTACTCATACGTCATATGCTCTTTATTTTTCCTTGGCCTTTACAGCAAGCAACATTACCAGGAACATGAAATGCCCGTGTAACTGAGCCAAATGTATGTGGGAAATGTTGCCCTTTTCCAACGATGGCGATTTTTTTCAGGTCATACACATAGAAGTCACTGTCTTAGACACCAAAGGATACATTGCGTATCTTAAAAATATCTGCAGCATCAGAGAAACTGTGAATGTCCAGCTCTTGGTTATGAAGTCTTGATAACATCTATCTTTTTTCCCCTTTACAGTAAACGATTTTTGAGAAGTGAAAACTTCCAAATGCACTTCATTTTCCTGCTGCATTGATGAGCTGGATGATGAGGACGTGAAGAGGGAGCAAGCCCCTGTTCTTGCTGTGTTAGGACAGTGAGGAAGGCAGGCAGCAGTGCTGCATGAAGCCAGTGATGTAGGGCTTACCCTTCCTGCAGGAAACACCAAGCGTACGCTCGTACATTTTTTAAGTCTTTGGCTCTTGCTTAGTCATGAAAACTGGGGGGATGTTTCCTTTCTTTCTTTGTGACTGAAGATGTTAGCCTGAAGAGGGAAACTGTATGGCATTCAGTCTATTCCACATACACAGCCTTAACCAGTCTTTTCTTTCTTGCTGTCCAGCCTATGCAACTGCGTTTTGATCTCCTTTTATTTTTCCTCTGTGTATTTTTTTTTGGTTGGTGTGGTTGGGGTTTTTTTTGGGTTTTTTTTGTTGGTTTTGTTTGGTTGGGTTTTTTCATGTGTGCGTTTTGTTTGTTCGTGTTTTTTGTTTTAAAGTACCTCCAGATCACTGAAGTCCTGTCTCTGTGTGATCTGTTTGGTCTCTAATTCCCATGTAAGGGGCATTTCTACTTTTGTCATTAAGTGACAAAATTCTTCAAATGAAAAGAGAAAAAAAGAGAAAAGAGAAAATTCTCCTGATTCTTACACTAATTCTCCAAAACAATTGATTTTCTTATGACCGTAACCCTTGTGTTCCTTTTTTCTTTTGTGTCCAGCTGTGATTATTTCTGATCTTAGCACTATGAGCTGAAATTTGTAGGACAAGAGCAATAGGCCAGTCTTCTTGAAGCTGAATGGCAGAATTGCAAATGTGGATACTTGCATAATGCTCACCCTGCTCTCCTTGATCTGGGGCTGCTTTGCCCAACTTTTCCCCCAGGACATCATTAGTGCCACATGAAGGCAGCTCTAATTTTCCACACTTATCCCAGTTCCAGCCTCATATGGGGGGATGTTGGTTATCTCCTTTTATCCAGACAGGGTGTGGAGACAGTGTCCTAACCTCGTTGTTGTTCCTACTACGTCCTTCAAGTTTATGGGAGTGTTGCATGATTCATACCATTTACTACTCAGGGATTTGGGGCTCTGGCTCACTGTGCAGGCAATGGGCAGAAATAGTCACAGCTTTGAAATTAGTTAATGAAAAAGAGTGGCCTGAAATCAGTCCTGAGGATCAGAAACAGTTGAAAATCTGGAAATCTTTTCTTGGTGCAAAGCAGTTTCTCTCAGAGGGAGATCTATCCCTTTGTTTCCTACAGGTCTATCAGGTGCCAGGGACATCTGTGGTACTGGAAGGATGCATTAGAGCAACAAAGACTTCTGCCTTCCTTTTTCTGCTTCTGTATCTACAGACTAGAAAGGTTTCTCTCTTCCACAAGATGCAACCTATTACAGTGTGATAGCCAAAGGGTAGATGGAAGAGGAAAGCACTAGACGTTTCCTAAACAGCCCTTATTTGTATGTAAATGAAACATCTTTCTCTGCTTTACGTTTCCTTTCTTTCCCTCTTTCTTGCTCTCATCATGTGTTCAGCCTGGTTTAGCCGGAGGCCAGCAGACAGAAAGTCAGATGAGAAAAAATTCCTGCAGATTTCTTAGTGAATGGGAAGCTGCAGCATCAGTAATCTCAGCAAGGAGTGGTACAACAGTGGTGAGTGGAGAAAGATTCATGGTGTGTAGACAGGTCAGGAAGACAGCAGCCATAAAAAAGTTGTATTGGTTTGTGTGGCAAGGTTTTGGTAGTGGTGGTGAGGAGATGCTACAGGAGTGGCTTCTGTCAGCAGCTGCTGAAGTTTCCCCTATGTCTGAAGGAGCCAATGCCAGCCAGTTCCAAGATGAACGCACCGCTTGTCAAGGCTAAGCCATCAGTGATGGTGGTAGTGTCTCTGTGAGAACATACTTAAGAAGGGCAAAAAAATGCTGTGCCACAGCAGGCAGAGAGAGGAGTGAGAATATGTGAAAGAAACAACTCTACAGACACCAAGGGCTGTGAGGAAGGAGGGGTAGGAGCTGCTCCAGGCACTGGAGAAGAAATTGCCCTGAAGTCCATGGTGAGGCAGGCTGTGCCCCTGCGGCCCATGGAGGTTAACAGTGAAGCAGATATCCATCTGTGGGTCTGGGAAGATCCCACACCCTGGCAGGTGGATGCCTGAAGGAGGCTGTGACCCTGTGGGAAGCCCACACTGGAGCCAATTTACTTGTAGGACTTGTGACCCCATGAGGGACCTACAGTGGAGCAGTTCATGAGGAACTGTATCCCATGGGAAGGGCTTCTGTTGGAGAAGTTCATGGAGGACTGTATCCCATGGGAAGGAACCCACACTGGAGTATGAGGAGTCCTCCTCCTGAGAAGGAAGGAGCAGCAGAGACAATGTGTGGTGAACTGTCTGCAACCTGCATTTCCCATCCCGCTGTGCCATTCTGGGAGAGGAGGTGGAGAAATTGAGAATAAAGTTAAGAAGGGAGGGGTGGGGGTATGGTGTTTTCAGATTTAGGTTTATTTCTCATTATCCTACTCTGATTTGATTGGTAATAAATTAATATAATTTCCCCAAGTCAGGTCTGGTTTGCCTTTGATGGTAATTCTTAAGTGACCTCTCCCTGTCTTTATCTTGACCCATGAGCCTTTCATTATAGTTTCTTCTCCCTTGTCCAGCTTAGGAAGGGGAGTGATAGAGTTACTTTGGTAGGCACCTGGAATCCAGCCAGGGCCAATCCACCACTCAGCTACATAACAGATACATAGGCAGCTACAGTGAAATGCTAAAAAAAGACCTGGATCCAATAAAAAAAATGATGTGTATTGTTTGGGCTGCACCTTTCAACAGCAGAATCCATTATGACAGCAGTAGGTCAGGATCATTTTTAGTGCTTTTACACTCCTGTAGACATCAACTGGGTTTATGTTTATCTCCTTTTAGCAGATGTCACATTGCCTAACTGGCCAGCTCCTTCTGTGGCTCTTACCCTTTTCTCTGATGATGACTAGAACAGGTTGGAGTGGGGGGGGGGGCACCCAGCAGCTTTGTGTTTTCATTCAGATGAATTGGCTGTTACTTTATGTTCTTAAATGTGTGACCTTTCTCAACACATCAACCTCTTTCCTTCCAAATTTCTGCAATGTTCTAAACCAAGCAGTATCCCCTGGGGGGCACAAACCATTAATGCTTGTACTGAGGGAAGCCATCTAAAGACAGACTTCATCAGTGCTCCCTTAGAGCCGATTGCTGCAATCTCTCTCTCTCTGGATGCCAGGTATGTTGTAATAATGTTTTCCATTTGTAACACACAGTTTTCACTGAATGTTATGATCCACCTATCTTAGAGAGTCACTTGATTGTTATGTGAAAAGCCAAGCAGACAACTAAACAACTGCTGGAATTAATGAAAATATTTACAAGTTGCTTGCTTATTCCCACCCTCAGTTCTTGTGTTTCTTATTCCTGTGTCTCTTCCACCTTACACTAGATATGTGTAAATGAAAAAGGTGCATCAGAGAGATTGTATTTGAACGTGTTGGTGACTCTCCATTTCTCTTTGTAACCTTCTCACTCTGATGTGCTGCATCATAGTTGCAGCCAAGTCTCGAAGGTGGGGCACTAGATCAAACAACTAGACAACTAGATCTACTACTGATCTAGACATTTCCCTTCTTTCTGCTTAAGTGTGCTTATTTGACCTGAAAACCCTACACCTCCTATGAAATGCAGGTAATTCCTTCAATTCCCTTAGTTTCTGGGTTCTCATATCATGGGATCCTAGCCCTTAATTGCTACCTGTTCATGTTTGTATATCTTTGGTCATTCATGCCACTTGTTTTGAGCTGCTGTGAGGGAGAAAACAGGGATAGAAGTTCGCTGCTGCTATTTACCTCCAACACCACCACAGCTGCTTCAACTTCAGCCCTCCAGTAGGTGTTTTTGAGGTCTTGTCTGTATAAAATAAAGATCTTTTTTATTTCCCTTTTTTTTTTTTTTTTTTTTTTTTTTTTTTTTAATTTACAATGGCAATTTCTTTCTATGGTTTATTGTAAATTGCAGGTTGCTCAGCACCTGGGAGCACCCACTTAAATTCTCAGCGTGGGCTGAGGTCCTGGGGGATGCTGTGGGAAGAAAACTGGAATTCTCAGGTATTATTTTGAGATAAAGCAATAAAAGGGTTGCTATATTCACCTGTACTTTTGTTCCTCAGAGGTGGTGGAGACCTTAAAAATGAATATTTTAAATGTAAGTTTACTAGGCACATGGTGTCACAATTTTCAGAGTTGCTTTAGTGTTGTGATAGAACAGGGTCTATTGAAAGTTAATGGACTTGGTATCCTAATGAAAATTCTACTCTCATAAATTTTGGACAAGAACATCTATTTTTTTTCCTCCTTTATACAGTGTAAGATAGTTGATGACCTTCTGCACTTTTAAAAGGAACCTAAGCTCTTTAACTTCGTAAGGGGAAATCAGTTTTAAGTGATTGTACTCTACATTTTGTAGTCAAAAGAAAACAGGAATACCTTTCTGTCTGTCAGAATCTGCTTTGCCTGGACCATGGGAGCTGCGGTGGGCTCTGTGCAGACTGCTTCTCCATTTGTGCTGCTGCCATTTTGTGTCTTGCACCCTCTAATTTGCAAAAGGGGCTGGAAGCCGTAACATCGTTTTGAAGTGGCTGCCATGGTTTCTCACCCCAGTGCAAGTATTTAAAAAGTTGTTATGACCATGTGTGAGAGAGCTATGTATGCGCTCTGGCAGCGTTGAGTGGGAAGCATGAGGGATTTTTTTATCACAGTTCTGTTTAAATGAGTTTAGCTGCAGCAGTGGCCGAAGTTAGATGCAGTGCTTCAGATGTTTGCCCTTCTGTGAACTGTGACATCTGGTCAGCTGCGAAACCTCTGTGGTCTTGCTACGCTTGCTAGAGAACTGCTGTGGGTACCCACCTCATATTGAAAACATTTCCCTTACACCTTTGTCCTATATTCAAGAAAATGGTTGGTCATGCTGGCCACAGTCTTAGTCCATTAAACTGAATGGATAGGAGTCCCAAGTTTGCCTAGTTTACCCTGCAAAAGTGCCGGCAAGCTCTTTGAGATGGAAATCTCAGAGTCTCTTTAACTTCCTGGATTCCATCTTATTTTGGCCCTAATCCAGGCCCTGTTTTCAAGTTAAGCATTTCTATTTATAACGCTAACTGAAAAGTGGGATTTGTTTCTTGTGCTGAAAGCATTTGTAAGAAAACCTCTAGTTTTTAATTTATTTTTATTTTTATTTTTTTCTCCACTATGAGTCATGAAGGGGGTTTGATGTTGCACTCAGAATTGCAGAAAACAGAATTATATTTGGGATTGAGCCTTTCCCCCAGGGGGTTCTGGATCAGCTACATGCCTGCTGGAAGGGCTTGTTTGTGGGCAGTTGTTAACAACAGATGTCTGTGGCTACACCATTATAGCCATTATAGCTGGTATGCTGTGCAGAGAGAAGTTTCCCGTAGCTTAGGTGAGTGCTTTCCCTTCTAAACCTGATGTTATGCTTCAGCTGAAATACTATCTGCCTCCAAGCGTAAGTACAGAAAGAGGCATATTTTATTTTAAAAGTCAGTCACTTAAATGTACCAGAAAACCTGTGTTGATACTTCCATGATGCTGAGGACTATCAGACTACCCCATGCCATGCCCCCTTGCCAGGGACCCAGATCCCTCACTGTATGGTGTAGCCTGGGACACTTTGAAACATTTTTGCACAGAAATGACTTTAATTCTAAACCTGACTTTCTGAGAAACTGTGCTGCAAAGCATCAAGGTTGTGTACAAAATAATGTTTTACACTTGCTACGTGTTTGTTCCCTCTTGTCCTGGGTTCAGTAGGACAGGGTTAATTTTCAGCAGAAGCTTTGAAGGGGCCACAGCCAGGATAGACAACCAAACCAGGCAATGGTATATGGAATACTGTACTGACATCATGCCCATTATACAAGGGTGTGGGGTGGACTAGGCAGGACAAAGGTCCTTATCTCAACCCATGGGGTTTTGTCTTTTTCTCCTGTTTTGCTTCCCATACCACTGTGTGTGTGTGCACGCATGTGAGAGTGGCCATGTGGTGCTCAGCTCCTGGCTGGGCCTAAACCATGATACATGTGATGGCAGGAGAAGGTTGACATCGAAGCTCAGATACTGCTTTCTCACTGTTGGCATCTCTCTGCTAATCGATATATTCTTACACTCTGCTGTCATCTGCTTTGGTATGATTTCATGCATACCTGGTCCCAGGAGGAGAGACTTAAAGCTACAATATTTATTTGGCATAGAATCATAGAATCATTATGGTTGGAAAGGACCTCCAGGGTCATCAAGTCCAACCTTTGTCCTAGCATTTCTCAACCACTACACCATATCCTCAAGCTTCCATGTGATTGGAAAAGTCAAGGCCAAACACTTCAAACAAGGCCACTGTGAGAAATGTAAAATCACATCTCTACTGATGGCAAGAAAGACGATTATAGATTGTATATTGTTCTACATAGCTAGAAAATATGACTATGTGTCTATAGGCCAAACAAGAAAGCTGGGGAGGAACATTTTATAAGGGTTTATAGTGATAGGATGAGGGGTAATGGCTTCAAATTGGAAGAGGGTAGATTTAGATTAGAAATTAGGAAGAAGTTCTTCATTATGAGGGTGGTGAGACACCGGAACAGGTTGCCCAGAGATCCCTCTTCCTGGAAGCACTGAAGGACAGGTTATATGGAGCCTTGCACAACCTGATCTAGTGGGAGGTGTCCCTGCAGAGGGGTTGGAACTAGATGATCTTTAAGGTCCCTTCCAACCCAAACCATTCCTTGATTCTATGATAGGAAAGAGAAGCACTCAATGGTCAGGTTGGAAACCATTCATTTTGCTAGGGCAGTAAGTGTTGGCCATATCCCACTCCTCTCTCAGGTTGGATTATGACTTCTGGAAAGAAAAAACCTGAGGTTTCTATAGGAGAATGACAGTTTTTTAGAAAAACACAAATGAACAGTTTTGAATTAGAGCAATCTCATGATAAGCCAGTCTTTACTGAGGGTTATGTGGTTTGCAACCTGGTTGTAGCCAGACCGTGCTAGGGCCAATAACTTGGAGCTGGACCAGAGACTGTATTTTTTTTCCTGTAAACAAAGATCCATGTTGTGTATTGTGTGTGGTAGACAATTTTATGCATCCTATTTTAAGATATGGCAACTGATAAGTAGTCTCCAATGTATGTTACATTTCTTCAGTTTCTGAATATTTGTCAAAAAGATTGTTAAAACCCTTAAAACCTTTACAGTTGCTAGTAGAATGTGACCTAGCAGGACATGGCAGGCACAGTTTTCACTTGTCATAGTGAAATGGTCATGTTTTTTTCAACTATTACAGCTGCTGCAAAACATAGAATCATAGAATAGCTTGAATTGGAAGGGACCTTAAAGGTCATCTGGTCCCAGATCACCTGCCATGGGCAGGGACACTCTCCATTAGACCAGGTTGCTCAAAGCCTCATCCAGCCTGGTCTTAAACACTTCCAGGGATGAGGCATCCACAGCTTCTCTAGGCAACCCACTCCAGTGTCTCACTGCCCTCATAGTAAAGAACTTCTTCCTAATGTCCAATTATACCCTGCCCTAGTTTAAAACCGTTGCCCCTTGTCCTATCACCCCATGCCATCATAAACAGTCCCTCCTCAGCTTTCCTGTAGGCCCCCTTCAGATACTGGAAGGCTGCTGTAAGGTCTCCCTGGAGCCTTCTCATCTCCAGGCTGAGCAGATCCAACCCCCCCAGCATTTCCTCACAGGCAATGTGCCTGTTGCCCATCTGTGTAGAAACCCGCTTTTCCATGATACTCTGTCCCTGCGTTGTAGATAGTTTTCCCCTCAGAAGGCTGTCACACCTGGCTGGACAATGGCTCCTTGCAGATTTAAAGCAGTTTGTGCTGGTTCCTGGTGCCTATAGTCAGACAAATTTTCCTAAGAATTCCGTTAGGAATGGCTCCGGTGCTGCTGCACTGTCACACACCTGGGTTTCAGATGAACTGGAAGCCTCGGCAGCCTGGGGAAGCACAAACCTCAGAAAAGCCCGTGTCCAGCAGTGCCCTGTATCTCCCACAGATAAACCATCTGCATTTGTTTATTTAACTTTTACTCACTGGGGATTAAGAAGCCTTTAGTTTCCAGGAACAAGCTCTATTCAGGAAAGGCTTGCAGTGAACTCTGCTTTGCATCAAATCTGACTTCCCTACAGGTATTAAAGGTATTAATTTATTAAATGTATTAAGGCATACTAGTTTGTGGTTGATTTATGTATCTTTTATATTGAGTGGGCCAAGTTTTGCTTTGTTTGAGGCTGTAGTGCAAACCTCTCCTTGCATTGCTTTGTGATGACTTTGTGTCCCCTTTTTTTTTTTTTCCCTTTTTGCTGCTCAGCTATAGAGTAAATTCAGAGAACGTGTATTTTTTTCAGAAATAAATTCTCTTTATTTTAAAATTCAGACACATGTGCTTTATATCAAAACAGACGCCAAAAGAGACTTGGTATTCATCTCTGCTGTTAAGCAAAACTGTGGCTCTCAGGGCTATATAACCAGACACAGTTATTTTAATGAATCTTTACAACTTTATGTCTCCCTGCCGATACTCAAGATAGTTTTGCAGGCACTTCAGTAATCTTTCTGTTAATGTCCTCTCACAACAGAATCCAAGCCATTTCAGAGATTTCCAGGGGTTAAAAAAAAAAAAAAAAAGACAGAAAGATGGAAGAAGTAAAGATGGTGTCTTTACAGTGTCATGTTAAATATGTTCATCTCTTTACCAAACATCTGCCATGTGCATTTCTTCTCCCTGGTTTCCATGCCATCTCCATCTCCAACAGCTCTCCTGTTGCCATAGCACCTACTACCCTCCTAAAGTTCCTTCACTGCCAACCTCCGCTTTGTAGTTAACACCTGTATAATTTTCAGACATTCTACAATATGAGGAGTCTTTAGTAAAAGTTAAGTTCTGATTTCACAGGAACTCTAGTTTTTTGGGCAAATGCTTCATTTAATTTTCCTAAGTCTTCCTGCAGCCACAGACTGTGGTGGCACATGGAGTCATACTTACGGTAGAACTTCTGTTACCCATTTCTTTCTCTGCTACTCTGTGGTCCTTCCAGTAGCAAGTGCAAAAGGCTGGTGACAGCCTTCTGGAAATGGGTACCGTCACCTCCCAGCTCGGTAAGTCTGTATATGTATTTCTTCTGGTAAGCTTTATGTTCAGGTTGTCCTTAGAATCTGTCACTTTTCCATTAAAAAAAAAAAGTTGCTTCTCTGCTCAGACGCCAGGATCCAAGGATTTACTGAGACGATTTTCATTCTAATTTTCATGAACAACTACATTGTAATTAATTTTCTTAAAAAACAAAAAAGGGAAAAAATCCCAGCCTACAAAAATAATTTCCAAATTCAGAACAAAAGATACACAATATTGATTTGGACCATAACCTTGTTAGAAATTATTTGCAGAGGATTACTTGATTCAGGTTAGAATTTCAAATAATGCTGTAATCAGGGATCTGAGATTTTAATCTGGGTGTCTGTCTGATTAATATAAATCATACCATTATCATGAGCCAGATTTGCTGCCCAAGACATTGATGCCAATTTAAAAATGTCAAAATAAATTCAAGTGTTACTTATTATTACCTTCTTAAGTCAAATATTTTTAGCCTACAGTTTATGAGGAGGAGAGTGACACTTTAATTTTCCTTCCTCATCCACCTTGTTTTAAGGAAGGGTTTTTTTTTCCATTTTTTCCTCATTTGGTTTATGTTTTCACAAAAACAATGCTTAATGTTAAATTGTCAATCTTGCATATTACTTGTAAGTATACTGAACCACAAGATGTAAAACTAACATCCTGTGAAAAGGTAGGAGAAAAATATGGAAACAAAAGATGACATCTCTGAAAGGAGATTAAGTGGTGTTTGTGTCTGATTCTGACAAAGTATTTCAACAGGTGAAGCTCCAAAAATAGAAAATAAGCTGTGGTGACATAAGTTTAAGTGTTAAATACATTCTGACAAGTGTCTGAGCCTAAGAAAGTAAATTTTTTTCTCTTGAAAACAAGAACATACAGTTTCTGTTTATTGTTCTTTAAACTTTGAGGGAAATTTATCCAAAATTCTGCCATTGTAGTGTGACAATACTGCTGGCTAAACAAACATCTTTGACATGTTTTTGCATCTGCTACCCTGTGTGATAGTTACCAAAGGCTCCCTGTCCAAAGCACTGGAGAACCAGTTTTTAGAATTGAATCCACAGAGAACAGGATGCCTGCTTGCTAAAATTAGCTGATAAGAAAGCACATAGTCAGTTTATGCCTTCAGTCTCACTTCTCTTCTGGGCTGAGGCTCTACTTAGCAAAGGTGTCTCCATATAGCTGGGTGCTATATCCTTCCTACTCTTGGAAGGATTTCCCAGGGAGCTGGAGAATACATGTTTGAATCCACTCAAGCTGAGAAAGGAACTGTACACAGGTTTCCTCCCTCCTTCTGCAGAAGAGCTCTGATTCTTGAGGTATTAAAGACTAAAGGAGGAAAAGGCATGTAGGGAACCTCACTGTTGAGTAGTGGTTAGGCACTTTCAGGAATACAAAGCCTGTGACAAAAGCTTTCAGAACTGCACTTAGTTGCCTAAGTCCCATTCAAGCATCTTTCTCTTTGGGCCTCAGTCTTTCTGTATCTCCCAGAACAGTTACAGTAAGAGAATAAATTCCTTAAAGCTTGCTAAACATTGATCTATGGTGATAACGTGGGATGTCCAAAGTAAGTCTTAATGACATATGGCTGGTTCATGTCTTTCCTGGAACTTAGCGTAGCAACAGCATCACCTTACATAGGAATAGTAACAAAATATGTTCTTGAAAATATAGAATGTAACTTGGGATGAATTATTACTATTATATTTCTCTTGAAGGCGTTGGGCAGTGCATGGAAAAAGCCAATAGCACTTTGCAAAAGGTAGTGGTGGTCAGAAGATTTAGAGAGAAGGATGCATTGCTCATCTGTTCTGGCTGGACTAGAGCAACAAGTGAAACGCAAGTCTACACAGGAGTCTGCTTTAATCCATCACTCTATTTTATGAAGCATCACACAGCATTTTCACCAATTAGCATTTGATAGCAGTTTAAGTAAGGACCACAAGGTTATTTAAGGAAAAATCCAAAAACCTATTTCATAGTCACTGACTCCTCATTTGGCAGCAGTGCTCTTGGAGGGCTTGGGTAGTACCCGGCAGTTGCTGAGCTATTTGAGGAAAATCGTGTAAATCTATAATCCAGTGGTAAATCTGAAAGACAGAAACATACCATATCTGATTAGCAACACAGCTCATATCACATAAAAAATACAGCCCTGCAATGAATAGCAGTATCCCTTAAGCCCTTGAGCTGTTTGTTCACCGGAATTAGAACTCAAATTGCGTGATTACATATTTATTTGACATCTTCAGCTGTCCAAGGGATTCACTTTCAGAGTTTATTCAACTGCAATAAAAAATATTCAGTTCCTTGATTGCTGAAATAATACTAGTCATAGAAAATGATTTAACTAATGCTTAAAAACTAAACAAAAATCTTCATTGAGCCTAGATGGAATTTTCCCACCAGAACACTTTCAAACTCATTCAATTTCTCACCTTTCTCTTTTATCTCAGCAATCTACTCATAAGAGGGCTATGCTTAAAGCAAAGTCATTTGTTGGTGATTTTTTTTTTTTCCTTTCCATGGCTATTATAGCAAGATCCCCCAGAGGCACCCTCTTTTATACCTTCTTGCAGTCCAGTGTTAACAGTGTTTTGCACCAAGCATTTTTAGAAATCTGCACTTGTAACGCTGCGTACTCATCACTTTCAGTCTGCAAAGAACACTGCATGCATTAAAATAGTTCTGAACAGTCAAAGCTTTCTTTTCTGTAGCTTTTTCAAAAAATGCCTTTGCTGCCAGCAGACCCACCCACCCTTACAGCCAGAAAACTGATACTTCCCATGCTCACCTCTTACTCAAAGTTCAAGAAACCAAATTAAAAAAAAAAAACCCACACAAATAAAACTTCATTCAATAATTACTTGTCCAACAAATGAAAAAGGAAAAAAGGGCTAGCTCCTTCCCAAGTTCTCTGCTTAGAACCAAAGCAAATCATAAAAACTATTACTCTGTTCATGTGAGCAGTAAGTTACTAATGACAATTTTTTTCCTTTTTTTTTTTTTTTGTCTTTGTTTTTTTGTCCTTTTTTTTTTTTTTTTTTTTTTTTTTTTTT
>JANVCC010000018.1:51817455-51967697 GCA_025345505.1 Todiramphus chloris collaris | reverse complement strand
TTTTTTTTTTTTTTGTTTTTTTTTAATTTGGAGTGATTATATCCTGTCACTATACGGTAACATTTTTTTTTGGCACTCAGCAGCTTTTGTGGAACAGAAAAACACAATCTTAGCAGTTTCGGCACAAACAACAGGAAGTTCAGGTCTGTCTCACAAGCGATACATGTGCGGGCACCAGGACAGCATCCAGGCCTGCAGCTTTAAAACCATATTAAAGATAACTAAAGTAAGCAAATTAGTATTTAGATCCAGCTGAAAAACCAGAAAGAGGCTGGAATAAAGTAGGAATGGGAGGAGACTTGATTAGAAGCGAATTACACTTTAAAGTGAGTTACTTCAGCTCGTCAGAGAAGTGCATTTTCTCATTTTGTCCGAGTCAGGGGAATCTCTGGAGCCCACTCTGAGCACGACACAACAAGCAGATGTTTTTCTAGTCCATGGAGGGCCCAGTGAATTTACTGTCTGCTGAGTCTATTTATGACAGCTCTGTTTAAAACAGACGTTTCCAAAAAAACAAATAATAAGAAAAAAGAAAGCAAATATTTCTGAATATCTTTATGAGCTATAAAAACCAAATGCCATACAGTTACTTTTACATAAAAGCTTTCACTAGCTTTTTAGTCTAGCGGTCTGGAGCCTCCCAAGAGTAGTATAACCAAAGAGCAGCACAAGTGAGGCTGCAGAGTTACTTACGCTGAAGAAAAGAAGCAGCTGGATCAAAATGATAATTTTGATGATATTTCCCGGTAAACTACCTTTACATAATCAGCTTAAACACCAAACCCATTCTATATACAATGCACAAGACTCCAAAAGAGAAAAATCTCTTTTTGACCTATTCAAACCCCAATCTATTCATTTCAATATTGCTTTTGTTTGGGCAATCTGACTTTGGAAGATGACCAGATGGTACCTGTATTTAAAAATGTTGCCCAAGGCATCACTGAAAGTTGCATAAAGCAGATACTATTCTTTTCTCATGAGGCATGCATTTCCAGGTTGGTTTTTTTATTTGTTTGTTTGTTTGTTTGTTTTTTTTAAATTATTATATTTTCAGCATCGGCTTTGCCTGGAATACACAACATTTTATATTATTGCTTTATTTATGTGATATATTTATGAGAAAGCTGTGGACTGATCCAGAAAGGCATACTTGGAATCTTAGTGGCTATAAACAAACACACAGGGAGGAAGAAGGGCAAGTATACAGAGAAAGAGAAATGAAGATTTTTTACTGGTGAAATGCAAAATTTATTAAAAAATGTAAATGCAGAAAATATCGTAGGTGAAGGCTGTTGTAAGTTCATTTAAACTACCCAAATGCTTGAGGCCTACAATCCTATAATTTTTCTATCATACTTAGTTAATTCCACCCAGACTCATTTTGTTCCCAAGACAAATAGGATATTCACTCCTAGAGCCAAAGACCCGTAGAATTCTGACATGGAGGTCTCAAGGTCTATGTCCTTTTCCAAATCTACAGAAATGTCAGTTATTAGATGCGTTGCCCTGAATTTCTGTCCCACTCCTTGCTTTGCTCTCACACCAGAGCCTGAGAACAACTGAGTGATGAAAACCAGTCTCCTTTGCAGTGACCAGTGTTGCTAGCATTTCCCAATGGCTTGGGCAGCCCTCGTGGGTTATATGCCTTTGACTGAGCTCAGGAGCAGGACTCCTGCCCTGCCCCACCTCACCTGCAGGACTCCAGCAACCCTGGTGTAAATAAAATGGCAATGATGATGTTTGAACAGTAGCCACTGTCAGTTGCTGTGTTCCAGTTATCCAGATCCGGGTATTAAATAACATTAATTATAACATTGTGCTCTGATGCTTATGTATACCCATACCCACCCATTAATTTGGGTATTATGGATGGATTTGTTTCATAGTTATTAAGCTGACAACATCTCAGTGTCTGTGTGCTGTTCAGTTAGTGTAAGCAAACTAAATGAAAGCCACAAACTTTTATCAGGAAAAAAAAAAAAAAAAAGTTCCAGCCACAAGGAAGGAAAAGGAAACCACAGAAAGAAGGGAAAACGTAATATTCTTGATGAGTGATCAGAAAAATATTTTGAGTAACTGAATGGAAGACAATTATAATCTAATCCAGACACAGGCCTGCTCGATAAACTCAATACGTCTAATCCTTTTTTTGAGATTTCCTTGAACAAAGCAATACATTAAACAAATATAATCTTAACTAAGCTCTTTAGATGGAAGGTTCTTTGTTTTTTTTTTTTCCCCCAATTAAAAGCACGGTCAAAGACTGAAACAGATTTCTCCCAAAATACACAACAGAAATGTCAGGAATCATTTTGCAGTATTGACCAACAAAAGAAAAGCCAACATTTTTTAATCATGACACCACAGCAGCGTCTCTGTGACAAGCACGAAGCCCTACAGAAAGCAGAACTCCCCTCCCCTCTCTGAGGTCTGCTCCCTGCCAGAGAGCAGGGCTGGAGCCAGATGCTGCAGAAACCTCCTACTAAACAGCAGGGTTACGTTCTTAAGTGAATCCAAATATATCCTCCTGATAATCAACAAGGAAAAGGCACAGGGAAGAAAACTGGAACCTCATTAGTGATACCCTGGTTTTAACTTACAAAATCTTTTAACCGCTTAACTGTGTCAAATCTTAGGAAACACAGACAGAGCTCTATCTTACAGCTCAGCATCCAGGTGGTGTAACTATAGGGGCAGACTGTCAGCCAGTATTCATTCTTTCACTTTTACAGGAATTCCAGTAATTTACACTGGCTTAGAAGCTTTGCTATAAATCTTTCCATTTGACAAAAAAGGAAAATACTAATTTCTTAATGGTAACAATTTCTAATAAAAATTTCTTAGCAGTGGAGTAAGCAAAACTGCTGCAGAGGAGCTCACCAGTGTGGCTGCTCTGTCAAGCAACCTGACTTGCCAGGCTGCAAGTAAACTCTAAAGGTGGAGGGTTTTTTTTTAAATACTAAATCTTTTTATCTCCTGACCCATTACTATTTTACACCAGTCAAAGCAGCCCTTGCAGCAAGAACTCAAAACATGTGGCAGTGTACTAGTGGAAAAAAGAAAAAAAAAACAAGGCCACAAGTAGATTTATCTGATAACAGTTATTTTCAGCAAAACTTCAAAGGCTGATTTTCCTAAACAGGACATCAGATGTTTGCTGTAGTGAAACAAAGCTCCCAAAATAGTGAAGTCAGCATGAGGAAAGTGTTCCTTATATTAATTTATCAGTTACATCAAAGTCATTGCTGCTGTCTGCATACACTGCAACTCGAGAGAGGAGGAGAAGGGTATCTGTGGGGTGTCATATGAGAAAATGGGGGGACACTGTTGAATATAGGTATGCTCTAGCTGGTGATATGAGCCTGTGCTGTTTATTCCTGGGCATACAGGAATAATGACTAAAAGTAGCCCCAGTGAAAATGCAGGTTTCCTGCTTTAACTGCACATATGTAAAAGCTTTTGCCAACACAGGTGTATTGGTTGGAGATCATGCCCGTGGTCTGCCAGTAGATCTTTGTAGCATGAACTCAGCCTGAGGAAGAGCTTCCCAACCACCGGGATTTTTTACTGGTTACTCGTCTGCTGTATCTAACATGGATGAGGGCAACATTGGAGGAAACCCAAAGTGGCACACTACAGCAAGATGTGGAGTGGCAGCCTTGCTGTCAGAGTTTTGCAGGGGGATGAGTTCCTGGTGGATGGAAAGACCATCCCATAGTGGCTGTTGCAACTGTCTGTGGTGTGTAGTTTTACCACTGTTATCTTGGGAGTAACAATTCACATTACTTTTGGTCTACCCTATGGGCAAGGGACTCCTGACCCCAGCTTGAACAGAACAGCCGTGCACAAGGTGTGTGCTAAACTTGCAACTGAGCCTGAAAGAGTTTGCAGCAAAGGAAAACCTGAGAAATTCCGTTGCTGTTTTGTGTTTATATGAGAAAACTCATTATTTGTAGGTGAGGGAGATTTCTCTCATTTTTGTTTTAGTTTAAATGGTGATTTTTTTTTTTTTGAGATCCTTTGAGAAAATAGCCCTGTCATTCTTTGCTTGATCTGGAACTGATCAAAAGAAAATACTGGCCTATAATATTTGTAAATATTTAGCTGAAGACTTAATCTAAAAAAAATCCCAAGAGAATGCCAAGATTCTACTAACAGGTGTTAGTCTTTCAGCGATGTGTTAGTTTCTGCCTGAATGACTCATCCGGGATCTATGGGTGGTGGGAAAGGCTTCTGAGGTAAGTTGAAGAAGTTGGCTTGGAAACAAGTAATTGAGATGACAGGCATTTCTGACTGATCAAGAAAAAGAAATAAGTTGCATTTTGAGACCGTGAAGGAGCTATATTAAGATAAATGCAGTGATGATGCAACCGTCTACTTTCATTTTGAGGTAAACTCGCCAAGATCGACATTACTCTCCAAACTTGGGTTAACGTTGTCATGTTCCCCTCTCTTCTAAAACAAATGTTTTCTTTCCTTTTCCCTGCTTTTTCCTCTGGATGGGTTTCAAACATTGCTTACCTTAAGGTAAAAAGCCACACACAGACACACATTAAGCTTTTTGGGCAGGGAAGACAAAGCCTACATTGTATTTTGTGTGTGTGTTACCATCTTAATCCAGAGGGAATATGTTAGGCATCAAGCCAGAGTATATAAATGCTTCCAGCAGCTTTTTCTTGTACATGTGAGGTTGCAGGTTACGTAAAATTCCAACGTGGTCAAAGAAATATCTGCAATACTTGGTGGCTTACCTATTTTCACTGGTTTTCACGCTCAAAAACTATCTACACTTTGTATTACCACCAGTGTTTTTAAAGAAGCAATGTAAACCCACCCCATAAGTCTGCGATCCAGTCAAAACCCAATTATAGCTTTAATTACAGCCTGCAAATGAAATTATGCTGCCTGAGTTGAAGGATAACTTTAAAGCAGAAATGACTGAGTGGTTCCCCCTTTCTTAATGAGTTGCTCATGAGTTCTCCCTTTAATCTTTCAGAGGTGGCTGTACTTTGACATCTCACAGAGCAGAATAACGATGGCAGGAACATTTCTGTCAGTTATTGGCTAGGAAGTAATCTTTTGGGTTCTGCATGATTTGACACGGCCTTCAGGGGCACAAGTCAATACACCTTTCTGAAGGAGGAAGGAAAGGCTGAACAAATAGTAGTTCAGATCTTTGGGAAAAGTAGTCAAGTAGTCAAATCCTTTGGGAAAGCTTGTGTCTCAGACCTTTTGGGAAATAACTGGGTCCTGAAGACTTTTTACAAGCTGGTTCTGATTTACTGAATAATATTTTTTTTTGTGTGGTTGAAATGCAGTTTATTGCCCGTTTCAGCTGCATTTTGCAGCTGAAAAAATAAATGCATTATGTTTGTCTCTTGTGTGGAGTATGCTTTTCTTAAATGAAGAACACTGAAACTAACTAATCAGATTTACATTACCTGATGCTTTTCAATTTACACATAGAACCAGGTGCTGTTAATACATTCAGAACACTTATCTTTTCTCGAATCAGTTATCTTTGCTACCTGTTTTTTTATTTGCATCAATATCTCAGAACCAGAAAACCTCAGATGTTGCTGTTGTATATATGTATCAAATTTTCAGGGAACATAAAAATATGTTTCTTGCATAAAATGTTTCATCATAAAAATGACCTCTTTGACCTTTTAGTAGCAACTACTATTTATAGCAGCTAAGCCCCAAAGCAGTTTAAATCCTCAAAGCATTTTGATAAACTTAGTCTTTAGATGATATTGTATGATTATAAAAAGCATGATTATTAGTTATGTCATTAAATATAAAAGGTTACTGCTAATTAACAATGCATAATATAGATAACTTTATATGTTTAAGGAAATTATATGCTATTATTGTATTATTTGAGTAAGTAAGAACAGATAATTATCACTCTAGTTACAGGGAAGACTAATTTAATTTTAATAGGAGTTGGATTTGACTTTAAATGATGTAATGTCAACAAAAAAACCACAACTAATGTATTAAAAAATGGGGGATTTTTTGTTTCACTTCAGCAATAATTACAAACAATACTGTTCAGGATATAGAAGTAAGTATATGGACACATGCTTAGTGAAATTTATGACTTCCATGATTCTTCAAGGGCACTCACTTTTAAAATACATGTTGAAGAAAGAGTGTGAGGTTTGTAATTCACAGTTGATCTGTGATGGGCAGACCTGTGTATCTGCGACCCGCACGTTGCCAGTTCTGATGCTCCAGCCACAGCTGCCTTGGGCTTTCCATTGTGCAGATAATTTGCAACTCTAAGCAGAAACATGAACTTCTTTGCCATGGTTCACTGGCAATGTTATCATTATATTTATACAGCAAGCGGGCTGACGACTCAAAGTACCGCAGAAAGTGTCAGGGTACAGATCTGTAGGCATCTTTAAAGAGACAGCTTTGGTAAATTTTAATGGAGATGTTTCTCTTGTACTAGCTAACTGAAATAACAGTAAGGCATCCACTTACACACCCATATGGGCAAAGCATGATAAGATGTATGATAACATTTCATATAGCACGAAAGATTTCAAAAAAATGCATTATCCTTGTACATGACACAAGCTTGGTGAGCATATCTCCAAAGTGTGAAATGAACTCTGTCTCCATACGACATTTACATTTGCACTAATTCCTCTTGGAAAGGCAACTCTCTTGAGCTGCAACAGCCCTCGATATCCTGTCCTTGCTTGCAGTAATTTTTAATCCTGTGACAAACCTTGCCATTTAGAGGTTATGAGGCAAGTTCAACAGATTAGGTTAATAATCATGAAATTTAAAAAAAAAGGTTTTTTTGGGTTCTCCTTATTAGGCTGCAGAGCTGTAAGCTTTTCTTTGCAATGAAGAACAAAACAAATGCCAGAATTCCCCCATGAGTTCTAAAACTCCAGTTACTCATCATGGAATTTTTTGAAGCGAGACTTACAAAAACACCAAACATAATGAGATCAAACTTAAAAAGGACTAGCTTGAAATATGCATATCATTTTTGCGGTCAAAGAATTGTTAACCAAATATTCACCTGAAATGACAGCATTGGCTAGTTATTTTAGAGACTCCTTCCTGCAAAAACATGATTATTAAATAAAATATTATTGATACATTACCTTTGTAAATCAGAGGCCTCCTGTAATCATTGTTGGAATATCAATGTGATGCAGGGCATACAATTATTTACATGGATATCTGAAAATTTTATCAAATAGCCACAGAATAGCGGTCGTTTGCTCTTTGAAGGTAAAGTTCAGATTATTAAGGTATGATAAATAAGAGTACCCACCTCTACTTGGCTCATACCAAACTTTTTGAAGTGGAGGAGGATGTATTAGAAACTATGCTTTAGGCAAAACGCCGTTTGTCAGACAGACCCCTACATCTTTTAATTTCCGTGTGTGAGCTCAAATGTAATATATTCAGGGTAATGGATCTTAGTTTGGAAATTTTGTCTTACGATATCATTGTGCTTGAAAATAAAAAAGCTGTAGGTGAGGAGAGATTCAATAGGAAAAAAGTGAAGAAACAGATGGATTGGTGAATGAGGCGTGTCGAATAGCAGTAGGGGTATTGGCTTCTATTATTTTACTAACTATGTACTGCCAATATAATCATAAACTCATCAGCTTTCTGGTACTTGAGAAAAACTTCTCTGTTTACTGAAAGGAGAATTAGCTTATAAAAGACCTACGAAATATTTAGAAAACTTTTAACTTAAATCCTCCTCTCTAATTATCACAAAGACACAACAATAATGTTGCCGTTCAGTTAGACTTTTTTTAATATTGTCTTAATGTCACGGTGATAATGTCTTAATGTCATGGTGATAATGTCTCAATGTCATGGTGATAATATCTTAAATGAAGAGTTTCATAAGGCCTTTATCTGATTTCTATGCCAAACTAGGACAGTACACAGAAGGTGTTATAGAAGATCCTTTTTGTCCTTTGTGTAATTTTAACAATAAAAAAAATGTCCCTTTTCACGCACAAGGAAAGCATCAACTTCTTTTCAGGGACCATCAGGAAAGTTTAGATGACAACCCATGACTAATACTTTCCTAATACTTTCTTTGCCAGAAGCAAGATTAAAATTCAGAATTTCTGATGCACCTTTGAATGCAAAACCCTTTTGAGACAGATACTGAACTTTCAAGTCAAGATGGGGACAGAAGTGTAGAAGAATGACTACATTTGGCTAGCACAGAATGGTAAGAAGAAGAGAAAGCAAAGAAGAACAGACTGGACTATTTTTTCACCAAGCTGTCATTTTTCTAATTACACATACAACTGACACACTCTGTATACACTCTGTTATTTTACTTTGAATGGCCAAAACCTGCAATAGCAGAATTCCCTGTGAAACTGTTTTCCTACAATGCTCTTTGGTAATTATCAGATCATTCCCTTTAGTTATATGTATAAATTCTTCAGGTGAAACTATCAGAAGGCATCTGCGCCAAATTTACAACATCTTGGTGAAAAAAGAGAACTGACAAAGTTGTTTCTATTCCAATTTCTCAATCCAGTTCTATAACTTTTTTTTAAACATATTTCCTCTCTTTAAAAAAACAGAAACAGGTTTGAAGGGTTTTATTACCCAAGATGAATTTCTGACAACACTCTCAAAAGAATTCTCATACAAATTTGATGAAAAATGAGTTATTTTCAAAAAATACCACTAGTAGTGCATAAAGTTGAATACATTTTGGAATATTTTTCAATAAAAAATGTGCTTTGAGAACTAAACCAAGTTGTTCTTTCTGCACAGACACATGTTGCATCTAAACAAGGATCAATTTTAAAGCTCACATAGCGGCAGTTGTCTGCCTTTCACCCAATACCGTTGCAGGTTACAAGATGTTGAGATATTGACTTGCTTGTGGCACTTACTATCGCTCCTGTTAGGCATACAAAAACCAGATCAGACATTACTGATAAAGAAGCCCTGGTGAGCCCACAACTCAGAGGCGGCTTCAGCTCACCTCCAGTGAGGCAGCAGCTTGTTCAGCTGGGTCAGGCTGAGCTGGGTGCTGCCAGGGCTGTGCCAGCTGGTGGCCAGGATTTGGGCTCCTACAGTCAGCTTACTGGCAGCCTGGCTGCATGTTTGGGATCAGGGTGTCTTGAGGAAAGGTCTGTGCTTTTGCAGCTTGTCAGTGGAAAGTCCTCTGCTGGTAATGAAAGTAGATGAATAGAAAAGAAAGAGCTGGAGCGCATCAAACTTGCATAGCCTGTTTGAATCTCTTCTACTTATTCCCAATAGATGCAGCTAAGCTATGACTTACAACTGCAGCCAAAAACTTCAGGGCTTGGCAAAGCAGGGGCTCTCACAGCTTGCTGTGACAGGAGTCAGACAAGGTATTCGAGAGGAGTCAAGAATTCCTCAATATCCATAATAAAGAACATCTGCTTTTCTGCACAAACAAACAAGAAATACCTTTCTCTGTAAGAAACCAGAGATGTTCTTGTACCTTCAGCTTCTAGTCTGCTTTCAGGCACATAGCTACAAGTTATAAACATTATTCCTCCCCTGTCCTTTAGGTAAGTTTCACACACAACACCTTGCCTCAGCAGTGGTCTGATGCAGTGAGGGATGATACACAGTATCCCTCCTAATGGAGGAACAGACTTTGCAGGGGCTCCACTGCTGATGACAGGCAGCTGTACTACTCATTCATTCACACAGATATGCCTTTCTGGTTCTAACCCCTCATCTGTAGCCAGAAACTTGGTGGTACATTTGTGGTCTAAAGCCTTTGCTAGCTCTGCAAATTGATCTGTGGCTGGGGGGAGGTGGCTGGGAGGCAGAGTTTCACAGAGCGTGGCTGACTGATGTGTTTTCCCTAGGCTGACACTTCCAAAGCAAGCCATGGAATGACTCTGGAAAAGGTATTAGAAGGGAGTTTTACAGAAGTTACCTCTCTCTTGGCAATTTCTGTTGGCATGCTTGGGCTTTGTACCTTTAAGCTGAACTACGGACTGCAACGGTCAGAAGCATAAATAAACTGTGGCACCATGTGAGTTTTCTGGTTTGAGATATCCTTACAGTGTACGTATGTCTGTAGAATACGATTGCAAAGAACAGGTCTATCCTGTGCTCTGGTGTAGAAATAATTGCTGGGCAAATCTGAAATGCTCTCTCAGGACAACTTGTTATTCCCTGGCCTTATGCACTAAGTAGGAAACAAATCACAAACACAGGTGTTAGTAAACAAAGTGCTTCCTGTGCTTTTCATGCAGCTAAGCACTTCAGTCATTTAATAATTTCTTTATTCCTTTAGATATGGTGTATCAATAAAGTTCAGTAAGGCAAAATGATAGATTCAGATGGACAGATAGATCGATAGATAGTCTTCACCACCACTTTGTAATCAATTGAGATGTACTGCAGTTGCAAGGTTACTGCAATATTGCTGCTACAAAATAATGTATGGTCCTTCAAGGGGTAAACATCAGTAGAAATCAGAAGATCAGACAAAACTGTACCTTTGGTTCAGCCTTGATATAAGAAGGTAGAAAGCTCGAGCTGGTTTCTCAATTAGGTGACTTTCTGGAGAACAAGACATTGTGTGTGATTGCCTTGTTTTCCAGATAAGAATATTTTAGTCTCCAGCTCTGTCCATAGTGATGCAATACACATATTTAAAAAAAAAAAAAAGAACAAAAAAGAAAGAAGCACAATCCTAGGCATTTTTTGCTTCATTACATTCCTGTGTTCATTCATCTCCGTTTCAACTGCAGAGGGATACATAGACTGATTGAGGAAGGACAACAAGCCAGATCAGAGAGAAACGTATTTGGAAGTCTAAAAAACCCAAGTAACTTGGTATGTGTTTGCTTCCCAAGATAACGCACAACTGAAATAGACACAGCACAATACTGTGGGGAAGTCCTGAACCAAAATTCAGGAACTAATTTAAAATCTGTTAAATGTTGCATCCTATTTCTAACACAGGATAAATTAAGCACCTAATCTTTGCAGGCACAAAGAAAAAACTGGTGTAGCAGGCAAAGCATAAACATCAAAGTAATTCATATCCACTAGCATTAACTGCTGCATGATACATATTTTTGACTGTATTTTGGATACATTTAACTTAAAAAATAGATCTACAGTATTACATGTTCATCAGGGGGAAAAGAAAAAAAGAAAACTTCCTTACCTGCTATTGCTTCAAGACTAGGGATTGCAATAGTGCTGTAAGTGCTAATACATCTACAGGACCATGTGCAAACTAAGGTTTCCTCTGCATTTTCCAGGCCTGGCAATCTGTCCACGAAGAAAGAGCCCCACTGTTTAGATAAAAAGTAAGGAGTTTTGGGCTGATCTTCCTGAAAGCAAAATAAATAAATATGTAATTCTGAAAAAGAGAAATCTTTCTCTATACAAATGCAAACATCAGTTTAAGGAAGTCTGGTGTTTCTGTATAGTACCTCCAGAGCAATGTGACTTTAAAATACTATAAAGAAAAACAATAACAAACTTCCTCCTGTAAGTCCCCAAGCTCCTGTTTATGCAATGTATGAATTCCCTAGGACATAAAAAGTTAGGTTTAAATATTTTTCCCTTAAATAATCTTCTCTTTTCTCTGTTTTTCTGTTTTCTATAGCACGAATAGCCTGCTGCCCTTCTCTGCTGGAGAAGCGGGATGGCTCCGGCACAGACTGTAACTCAGTCTGGACCTCCCCCTGGGAGAAAGGAATCTCTCAATGCTGAATGAAGTAACTGCAAAGAATACAACATGCCACCTGTGTCACGTTATCTGTTTCTAAGCTGAGGAATGAGTGAGAACAGAGCTACAGAATCCATGGAGAGCAATTCAGTTGCCTAGCAAATTGTGAAAAATTGATTTTTTTTTCATGTATATTTTCAGACAACACCACATAGACTCATTATGTTTTAAGGAAAGCATTAAAGCAGCATTGGGAAAACTGATTTTTTTAGCAGTTCATCTTGAAACCTGCTGTATATTGCCATGAGCAGACAGAAAAAGCTCCAGAAGGCCTCTACTGAAAGATGAAAAAATGGAAAACAAAACTGTGAACTACGCTATAGAAAATCTGTTGAAGTAATTTGTGTGCAAAGTAACTTTTCAGACCAGCAAAGCATAGAACAGATATCCTAGCGTGTGCCTCCAGATTCATGAACTTTTGTACTTTATTTTCCATTTAACCCTTTTCCTAATAGTTTTGAGAATCTGCTGGAATAATTTGTGTTTATGACAGAGGTCCATGGTTTCTGGCCACAAGAAAGCTGTTGATCCAGCTGAACAGACCACATCAGTAAATAGAGAGCCATTCTTTTTGTGATTCTGGGTAACATTTTCTTCTTTGAGCATAGGTGGGGGCGGGGAGAAAGTATTGATTTGGAAAAATATAAGTAGTGGATTCTGCCTTCTGATGTACATAGGCTGAAAAAAAATCCTTGTATCTTTTGTTTGAAAACCAGCAATTAACTTAAGAGCTGGTCTCTTGTGGTTTTTTTTTTGCCTCACATATAGGCACAGCATCTTACTTTTTTTTTTATTTGGTCAAATCTTATCTTTCCATGCAAATCCCAGGACTTTACACCAGTTATAATAAAATGTAGGTGCTATGCTGAATTAAAATCTGTTTGCCAGATGGATGACATATGCAGAAAACTGTTAGAAGAAACTCTTAGAAGAAACCTCTTTAGAAAAAGGCAATTCCAGATGTTCAGGTGATTAATGAAAACAACACCACCAGTACTGGCCCACATGAGCATGTCCACACAAGACAGGGCCTTGTTTATTGACAAGAGAAAAAAATATGAGACGACTTCTTTTTAAAATATATGATTGGTCCAACAGGCAATCTGTGGAAATGAACTGATTTTTTCAGAGGTCTGATTCTTGGAGTGGGAATATCTTCATTGTTAAGGAGGAAGGATTTACATTTTGGATTTACAACCTATACTCTTAGTAAAACCAAACCCAGTTAGATATGAAAGTTGTCTTCAAATCACCTTGCAGAACTCACATCATTTTGCTACTGATTTATCTTCATGTGATAAGGGTAGTTTGTTAGTGAAGCTAAATCTTGATCTCAAATCTGAAAAAAGCTGTCAAAACTTTGCCTGCATCCTTTGGAAACATCTGACATGACTCTCCTTACCACCTTCAAGATGTCCGTATCTCATCTGCAGTGTGCATAACCTGCAGTGAAGGAGAGACCACATACTATGAAGTCTATGCATCTGGGGAGATGAGGCAAAAGTCCCCTGATAACATCACTACTCCTCACACTCCTGGAGACACACCTTTAGCAGGGGGGCCAAGGAGTTCTGAAAGGTGCACCAACCACTCCTGTGGTCCCCAGATGTGGGATTTGCTCTCCAAGCAGGACAGTAAATCCTGGGAAGTGCTGAACAATCCCTCTTTCATATGCAAAACCTCCAGGCATGTGGTTTTGCTCTCAGGCATATTGGTCAGACAGTAGCAGGTCAGATGTTGATTGTGTCAGTTGAGGGTACAAAGCCTCAAAGACTAGGTCTAGACTTCAGAGAAATAATGATGGCAGGAGCTTCCCCCAAGTCCCAAGGCTTCCCACTAAGTTAAACCACCTGGAATACTTAACTATCACCTTTGCTTTACAAACTGAAAACAAATAGGGCCTGTTAACAGAGCAGACAGAATCTGTTAACAGGACCCTTGGGCGACACTGGTTTGTCAGCTTACAAACGGCTTGTTTAAAACTGGAATAGGCAGGGAGCTGAGCTCTGAAGTTGTTCTACATTTCACAGAACAGGAGGCATTGGAAGGGACCTCTAGAGACCTAGTCCAACCCGTCTGCTAAAGCAGGTTTGGCTAGCACAGGTTACACGCAAAGAGATGAAAAAAAGAAGGATCTAGAAGAGACAGTAGCGAAAAGTCAAGCTGAAAACCATTGTACATGCAGTATATTAGTATTTTTAGATGGGTATTTGCCATCTGTGCCAAGTGTAGGACACTATGATTCTTTTGTTGTGTACTGTATCACTGTATCCTGTCTCATGCATCCAATATAATGGATGGGACTGATGCCTCTATGCTTTGTGTCAAGGTAGTATCATCACCACCGACTCTCAGTGCCAGAATAAAAAACAATGCTCAGAATACAATTTTGCTGGCATAAGAACAAGTTTTTGAGGTGTTTCTGCCAGAGCAGCTGTGCTGGTCACAACAGTCAGACGCCCCTGAATAACACAGCCCTGCTGGGTGTGCAAACCTGCCACTGGTCTAATTTTTGACCAGAATCTGCCTGCTTTGCCCTGCCCCCCCCCCCCCCCCCCCCTTGCAAATATAAAACATTTCACCCATATTATAGCTACACTTCACATGGATTTAAAATTCATTTTACTTCAGGATATTGCTTTAAGTATAAGGCTTTAACTCATGAGGCTTCACGACAGGTTGTTCCTGAAAATACTATTAGATTCATGTTACACAGCAATAAAGAGACAAACAGAGCCAAAAGGCACAGAATAATTAGCCCTTACCTAACGTCATGCTGAGGGAGCCAGGAAAATTCAGGGGTTCAGGGCCCTGACCCTCACAACTAACCAGACACTAGGTAATACTGTAAAAAATTAGGTTTTCCTTCTAAATGCAAAAATATCATCTATATCTGTTAATAACTTCTTCAATTTCGGCTCCATTCATTCCTATAGCCCAAGATTTTTACATGCTAAATAGCTCTGCTGTAATCGCTTCCCTCGAAATCCTGGGACAAATTCCAGCTTTTCTTCGAGTTTTCATTGATGGAATTGATCACACATTTAAAGAACAGAAGGCAAAAAACAAAGCCTCCAGCCAAACAAACCAACCCCCAGATCTGGGGGGAATGTTATTTCAACACAATGCTTTTTTTTTTTTTAATTCTCTTCCTTGTTTCTCCCCCTGCATGCTGCAATTCAGTTAGAGGCCAAGTAACTTAATGAATAGTTTTTAGTTTGCTATTCTCTTGTTCATTTGGTTATGACTCATGTACTTGAAAGAACTGCAGATGTTACCATAGTTGCACAGTTATGTGTATCTGGCTTATATCACACGTTTAGTTGAAGGGAAAAGACAAAAACTGCTAATGAAAATGGAAATTACTAGCCTTCCACTTTGTGTGCGAGGAGGTTGTTTTCTTCCTCTCTCCCTGTTAGTGATGAAATATCAGTAAAACAACTGAAACCAGTTTTTTGTAATTTCTAAAAGATGCAAGTGCACATTTCTTTCTTTATTTCTTTAATAACATTTTGTAAAGATTGATAGAAGGGAGGATTTAATCTTGTATTAAATACTCAGTCCCTCTCTGCACACACAGCATGGCATAGAAAATCTGCAGCAGTAGTATATTTTTTTTATTGACAATGATGAGAAGGCTGATAAATAAGACAATCTAATTTGTTAGTGCCCCGTTTTCCAAAAACACCTGACTTTGTACAATCCTTTGGGTTGGCTTTTCTCCCCTCTTAACCAAGGATTAATGGGAGAAGTTGATTAGGGGAATGAAAATAAAAACTTTCATAGGCTTGTAAAGGGAGTCTCTTTGAACTAGTCCTGTTAAGTTAGTGGTGTCCAGTCAACTGCAGAGATATGGATGTGACCTGTTGTTCAGACTCCAGTGAGCAGCGTGGTAATGAAATAACACCACTGACCTGCCACGGCCCCCCTGGTTCAGGTTCCTTTAATCAACGCAATTCATTTCTCCCTTGCTTGCTCGCTGTCACTGGTAGCGGATGTAAACTGAACAGGGGTTGTGCGGGGCAAAGGTGGTGTCTCCCTGAGATACTGCAATCCCTTATCAGGAATACTACAGTGTTAGTGAAATGTCAAGCACTTGTCCAAAAGTTGCAATTTCTAAAAGTTTGCATTGATAACTGCAGTGATAGGGAAGATGGATCTTGTGAGCAGTTGACCAGAAGTATTTCAACTAGAGAAAACCAAACCATCAAGGGCTTAGAAACACATCTCATCACTCAAATAACTCTTTGTACTTCCAGGAAAAGAAACACATTCTGGCTGTCTGTTTAAATACCTGCAATTCAAAAGCATATATTGAACATGCTTAAGAAACTATGGTTGAATAAAAAACCCGAAACCTTACAGAGATGTAGTGCTATGCAGCAATGCAGCAGAGTCTTCAGTCAGAGAATGAACAAATTTATAGAGGTGAATGAGCTACTTTTATAGCATTAATTAATTAAATCAAATTATATTATCATATACAGCACTACATTCTTCCTCTCTCCTCCCCTCCTTTCTTCATGATAAACATTTTTTCTTGATAGGAGACTTGAGTTTGTCTTCATTTTTGGTTTTCTACAATCCAGGAAAAAGCCTAAACAATATTGATTACATTTTCTTATTTCAGTGACTGAAATGTCCTTGTCTGACTTCAGTTTAGAAATCAGGATAGCGAGGGAAAATAGTAGATATGTCTATTAAAAAATGTATAGAAAATAGATGTCACATCTATATTGTTTTAGTCCCATTGAAGATACCATTTTCTCCATAAAATCCAGGGGTTTCTATAACACTTTTTAGTCAGATTAAAAACATCTCTAGTATAAAAGCACCTCACAAAAATCTTGCTACCAGTAAGTTAACTTTTTAATCACAAAGAGTAATTTAAGAAAAAAAAAAGTTAAGACCTTTTCAAAGCAAAGTGGAAAAAGCATATATACCTCTCTATAATGAGAAGAAAATGACCTGTTTATTTAGAACATAAGAAAAGAAGAAACCCTCCAAATGGAGAGCGTAGCTGCACTGTATTTTGTGCATGGGACATGCTGGAAGTCTACTGCTTCCACATCGGCCGTCTGAAGGCTGTTCCCTGTCTACATTGTTCTTCAGCAGCAAAAAGAAGGATAAACCACAGTAGCCTTCCATATTCCACGGGAGAATTAAAAAGTGGCAGTAGTGTTAAGACCCTGCTTCCCAGCTGTGATTAACCTGAAAATCTGTGGTAACTATGAGTAGTCTGCATTGGACCAGACTTTGAAACAGTCCCTCCTATTTGAGCACAGCTGCCATCAAAATAAACAACCTACAAGGGAAGCAACAAATTAAAAGTTCTTTGTATATGAGGAAAGTAAAAGCAAAGTGTATGTCATGCGAGAGAGAAAGACAGCTTTAAAACAACCTAATAATAATTCCTATGTATTTACAGTCAGCTACAACATGCAGGGAAATGTTAGGAACTCGGCAGAGTTCAGGTGCTGGGCGTGTGATAAGCAGCCATCAAATTTCTCCTTTTAGGACAGAGGGCAGGTTCTTGTTACTGAAAAGGAGACTATGTTTTTTTTTGTTAAGGGAAAGTTCATACAGCTCTTTTTGCCAAGATCTGTGATTTAGCTTTGGGTACAGGTCCTATGTCACCCATGCAGTGCTGAGCTGGAACAGGATGGCACTATCCTGGTGCAGCCAGATGGATATGTCTGTGAGAGATGCTGACACTGCCAGAGACCTGGCTGCAAGGAACCCTTACCTCATATTTTCCTTTCTTCTCCAAGGGCTCAGATTCAGTCTCTGCAGGCACCATAACTTTGTCCCCTAGAAGCTCCTCTAAGATAAAGACAGTTTCCCAGTTGCTATAGTGACGTGCTGGGAAAATATCTGAGTGCATGCTGTCACCAAAATAAACAACCTATGAGGGAAGCAGCAAATTAAAAGTTCATTGTATATGAGGAAAACACAAGCAAACTGTACTTGACAGAGAAAAAAAGTGCTTTAAAACAACTTAATAAAAATTCCTCTGTGTTTACAGTTTGTCATGACACACAGAGATCTTACTGATGTCACATTAATGTTTTATCTTCAACCAGTTCCATAAGAAAAAGGCTGGCCCTAACACTCTCCTCACTCTCACCCTCCAGGGGCATTAGACAGGGATGCCTGGCTGGAAACAGAATAGGGGACACAGCTTGAGTTTTCTGACAGAAATAGCCTGCCAGGAAGCAGTGGAAAAGACTACCAAGAAAATACTCTAAATAATGGGAATAAGTTTTGGAAACAAGGGAGAACATGGAGCATCTCTCAGTGATTCAGAACTCTCCTGTGCCCTGGGGGTAGTTTATCCACTAGAGAAAATGTGGTCCCACCACTTTCAGTGTCATTTTTACCCATCCAGACCTGTAATTAAAATAACATGATCCTGGTTTTCCCTAATGCCACCTTTTAATCTATTTGATCTGTTTCCTGAGGGAGATAATTTATTTCCTGATTACAATCTGATTCTTCCCAAAGCTGCCAAAATGCATGACCATGCACATAGAATAACACATCTAGGAAGTTTACATTATTCTACTGATAAGAAGGCTAATATGGTACTTCCAGTTCTGGACTGAAGTCTGTTAGACGACAGCAAGTGTAACCGGAACAAAAGTTTGTGACTAACCACATCAATAACTTTAATGAAAGCTTGTCAGGCGAATTTTAGACTGAAACAGGGTATTTTCAGAAATATTTACTGTCATTTATGACATACCTTGGGATCCAGCTTGCCAGTCATCTTCTTCAGTAGTTCATAAAGCTGGATAGCATTACCTTGGGAGTACCAGCCAGGCTTGTCCAGTGATAGCAGAGCTTCCTGTTCCTCATCATTCTCTGAAATCACCAAGCAAAGTGTCCCAAATGTTAGTGACAGAAGCCCATGCTCCTGTATTTGTGAGGTGTGTGAGAAGCTGCCTGCGCACAGCTTGGAGATTGTCTATCTCTACTGATCTCTATTTTGACATTAAACCAGGTCCCGTGTCTCACTCAAGTCCTGGTACTGACTGCAGGTTCAGTCAAAGTGCTTGGTAGCTGAGGGTAGGCAGATATCTGTGAGAAAAGAAGCAAGCCAAGCCTCGTCTACAAGGGCTACAGAAGACCCCAAGAATCAAAGTCATAGGCTTTGCCTCCCAGAAACTGCAGCTGTGAAGGCAGGAAACTGCACAGACCAAACAGAGGAGGTGCTAGAGATTGAAGGTGAAACCATGAGATAAGACAGACTGTAAGAGACAGCATGTACCTTTCTTCACAGACAAATCACCTAATGCTTTGAAACACTGACATAAATACCACAAAACAGATGGAGGTAGCTCTTATGGGCATTTGCTAGCCTTAGATCAGCACAAACAATAAGCAGTTCAAGTTATCATCACTTGAAGAAATGTCAAGTGGGCAATATGCTGCTGGTGGTGTAATCCACTGCCAACAATCTGGAAAAATCACTAGAAGCTGAAACTCCCCAGTTATCCCCCAGCTATGCCATAGGATTCATTTCCACCTGGTCCCAAAGTAGCTGGATCTTTTACCTTCTTACTGGAGCCAAAATACCTTAGTGAAGAGATAAACTAGAATGTAAATACTAATTTCTACTGTCTACTGAAGTGATTAAACAAAAAGGTGACTGATATTCAGTCTCAGTCATACATGCCTTATTTTCTATGCTAGAAACAGCGGGGTAAGAAGCCAGTATGGTATTTGATCTGATTTAGGTGTAGCATCAGGACTTCTGTTTTTCTCCTGCTTTACAGAACTTTTTGAAGTACTTAAAAAGTGCTAGGAAGAAGACTAAGAGCGAACCGCATTTGGTTAGAGACTGCTGAAAACTGGAATGCAAACTTTGGAGAACAGTAAAATGACGGCTTTATGGTTTAAGAGCACGGAAGATGTACATGGTGCAGTACATCGGTTCTTGAAAGAAATTAAAAAAGAAGCAAAGAGTATGTGGAAAGAGGCAGTAAATCACTCTTTGATATTATCAATCTAAGAATTGAAATAAACACAGGTTTTATTCTCAGACAAAACAATTCTATATTAAGGATGTTTTATAAACTAGGAAAAACCAAGGACATTTCAAAGTTGACACTAACAATTCATGTAGAACTTGTGTGGAAAGTCTTTTCCTTTGTTCTTCAGAAACATAACAATAATACTACTACTACTTACGACAGCATCTATAAAAAAAAACATACTCTTCATTTCCTGACTTTTAAAGTACTTTTGACCAAACAACTTTTGATCAAACAGAAGCTGTCAAACTTCAGCAAATTTGTTTTATTTTTCCCTATATTTTTAGACATATTTGTAAGGCTGGCTGAACAAGTAGACACAATCTTCAAACAATATGGACATAGAAAATGCAACTTATGAAAACAACTCTTTTGAGCTGCTATCAAAAGTTTCTTGATATTTCTGAAGCTTTTTATAGCTGTCATTGTCTCTCCATTCAGTCAATCAGGAAAATACTAGAGAAAAATGGAGCTATTATGAGAGGGATTTTCAGGATAACAACACTGCATTTGCAAATAGGAGCCCTATGTATTACAGCAGCACCAGAAGGCTCCAGCGAAGAGCAAGACCCTGATTTGCTACCTCAATGGAAAGGCATGGGAGGCAGTCCTGACTGAAAGATTTTACTCTAATTACAAGGTAGAAGATCTCTCACTCTGAAGTCTATTACTGTCACCCCTAGCAATGGGATTCATCTCACTTAACTTGATGCATCTGGAATTTAGGCTTCTAATGTACAGTTACAACCCGAAGTAGTTGGCCAGGCTCCCTCAGTAGGCAAAAGAGAGTGCAAGAAGCACTTTCTAGAGGTGCCAACTCTGGAGGAAGAAAGGATTTAATTAAGTTAGAAACTTTGCTTATAGGCAGTGAAATGAAGGGAAATTTTGAAGCCTGGTTTCTGCCTCTGTGCTTGGAGACAGCAAACAGCACTGAGAGGTCTAATTCATTATGGGAACACCTGGATTTTGGAAGGAACTTCAGAAATCTGAGAAATTAAGAAAGGTCCTTTGTAATGTTTGAGTTGTAGGGTCATATGACTACCAACTGACAAACCTTGCCTCAAACCATCTTATGTGTCTGCTCACACATCTAAGGGTGACTGTCTCAATTTTATTTCCATAATCTGAAGCGGGAGGAAATTAATGGCGTTTCAGTTCCATTAAGTACTATTAAGGAGAACAGTTTCTAATCCAATTATATTTTCCCTGTGGAAAACATATAGTCAAGAAAATAATTTTTCAGCACTGTCTGTTAAGGCCTCTTATAGTAGAATCATAGAATCGTTCTGGTTGAAAGAGACCTTCAAGATCATCAAGTCCAAGTGTTGACACATCTACATGTCTTAAATACCTCCAGGGACAGTGACTCCACCACATCCCTGGGCAGCCTGTTCCAGTGATTTCATAGAATCATTAAGGTTGGAAACAACCTGCAAGATCATCAAGTCCAACTGTCTACTAAATACTATCAGGAACACTAAACCAAGTCCTGAAGTGCAGCATCTAGACATATTTAAAACACCTCCAGGGGTGGTGACTCCACCACCTCCCTGGGCAGCCTGTGACAATGCCTCACCACTCTCTCAGTAAAAAAAAATTTTTTGCTAATATCCAACCTAAACCTCCCTTGGTGTGACCTAAACCCATTCCATTTTGTCCTATCACTAGTCACCTGGAAGACGAGACCAACACCTACCTCACTACAACATTCCTTCAGGTAGTTGTAGAGAGTGATAAGGTCTCCCCTCAGCCTCCTCTTCTCCAGACTAAACAACCCCAGGTCCCTCAGGCGTTCCTTGTAAGGCACTGGCTCCAGACAATGTCTCGTTGCCCTTCTCTGAACTTGCTACAGCACCTCAGTGTCTTTTTCATACTGTGGCACCCAGAACTGAGCACAGTATTCAAGCTGCAGCCTCACCACTGCTGAGTACAGGGGCACGATCACTTATCTGCTCCTGCTGGACAGAGTGGTTTTGATCCATTCCAAGATGCTGTTGGCCTTATTGGCCACCTGGGCACACTGCTGGCTCATGTTCAGCCAGCTGTCCACCAGCATACCTGGGTTCTTTTCTACCAGGCGGCTTTGCAGCCACTCCTCCCCAAGTCTGTAGTGTTGCCTAGGGTTGTTGTGACCAAAGTGCAGGACCTGGCACTTGGCCTTGTTAAACCTCATCCCATTGACCTCAGTCCATTGATCCAGCCTGTCCAGATCCCTCTGAAGAGTAGATCAACACTTGTACTCAATTTGGTGTTGTCTGCAAACTTGTGAGGGTGCACCCGATCCCTTTGTCCAGATCATCAACAAAGATATTAAACAAGACTGGCCCCAAAACTGAGCCCTGGGGAACGCCGCTAGTGACTGGCTGCCAACTGGATTTTGCTCCATTCACCGCAACTCTCTGGGCTCGGCCAGCTAGACAGTTTTTAACCCAGCAAAGAGTACACCCATCCAAGCCATGAACTCCCAACTTCTCCAGCAGAATGTTGTGTAAGACAGTGTCAAAGGCCTTACTGAAGTACATCTACAGTCTTTCCCCCATCCACTAGGCAGGTCACCTGGTCATAGAAGGAGATCAGGTTTGTTAAGCAGAACCTGCCTTTCCTGAACCCGTGCTGGCTGGGCCTGATCATCTGGTTGTCATCAATGTGCTGAGTGAGCACACCCAAGATGAACTGCTCCATGATCTTCCCTGGCACTGAGGGAAGCACTGGTTGACAGGCCCATAATTCCCTTTATCATCCTTTTGGCCCGTTTACAATCCTTTCTGTGAAGAAGTTTTTCCTACTATCTAAACTTCCACTGGCACAACCTGAGGACACTTCCTCTTCTCCTATCACTTGTTACTTGGAAGAACAGACTGACCCCCACCTCATGACAACCTCCTTGCAGGTAGTTGCAGAGTGCTAAGGTCTTCCCTCAGCCTCCTCTTCTCCAGGCTCAACAACCCCAGCTCCCTCGGCTGCTCTTCCCAAGACCTGTTCTCTAGACCCTTGACCAGCTTTGTTGCCCTTCTTTGGACAGGCTCCAGGACCTCAATGTCCTTCTTGTAGTGAGGGGCCCAAAACTAAACCCAGTACTCGAGGTGCAGTCTCACCAGTGCTTATCAGGGAGGATGATCACTTCTCTAGTTCTTCTGGCAACACTATTTCTGATACAAACCAGGATGCTGTTGGCCTTCTTGGACACCTAGGCACACTGCTGTCTCACCTTCAGCTGGCTAGTAGTTCTGTCATGTAAAAATAAATACACAACCACTTAGAAGCTCATTAATGACACCACTGGCTCTTGCCTTATATTGTATCCTTCAGATAGCAGCTACATGACAGCACTGAATAAATCTACAAATTTCCTGCAAAAATGCTGCATAAATGCGATTAAAGTAGATACTAAAATATTTCAGATGTTCCAAACCTAACACTGGCTACACTCAGACAAAAGGAAAACTGATGCTGAACTTCCTTCCACTTTGCTGTTATTGATTCGTAGAAGTTCATTCAAAGGTCAGAAATGCTATAAATATTCCTTCAGCAGGAAGTAACACATATATAGGTGGGGTTGCTCATGCTTCAAGTCTTATAAGCTGGGAGGAAAAGGAGATAACCAAGAAGAATTTCTCAGATTATTTAGATAGAGTGATTTGCTTCCTTCTGAAGTCTAATATATCACTGCAACCTGGATTCCTGGCTGTAGACTGAAAACATGCCACAACAAGAAACATAAAGGTAGCAAGCAGGTAAAATTAAAATAATTAAATGCAGAAAATCATCCTATTAAAACACTCACCCAAACTTCAACACTGATTCAGAACCATTTTCCTGAGGGGAAGTTACTCTTCCTTTTTATAAACAACAACAAAAATGTGACTCATGCTGGGGCAATATTAATATCACTGGAATGGCAATTAGCACATGTGTCTAACAGCTTGGGAAGTGTTTTCTGATTCAAAAGTGTACTCCCATGACCATTAGCAGACACGGTTTTTTGGATAAACTAATTAACTAACAAGACTCAATAACCTTTTTCTTATGATAGCTTTCTTAGTTGAGTTTAAATATATGTTGCAGGTTTAAAATATGGGCTGAGGAACATCTGATTGAATATGCAAAAAGTAACCAGTGAAATTCATCCCCATTTAAATGACAGCTGATGGTAATTTACTTTGGCACAAAGTTGCTCCTTGGGAAAGACTGCACATTCTTGCTTACTGACATCTGCTTTGCTATCTGTTTATGGGTCATATTTACAAATATGGACACCTAAACACATGTACTGCTGAGGTTGTGTCAACACTGAAAGTTCAGCAGTGCAGAGTCTGAATTTGAAGCTCTATCCCTAACCTGGCTGTTAAACCCTAGCCCATGGGACAGGATTCTTCTTTGGGAAGCCCAAGGTTAAGAGAGAAGTTAAAAGGTGAGGGCTCATTTATGCTTTGACTGTTATTCACCTATACTCAGCCACACTTACACACCGTGGCTAATTTACCTCAGGTCACTACCCCTAAGGCCACCACCCTGTACTTTTTCTCTTCTGGTTGGGTGCCCTACAGTGAGTGCTGGTTACGCATGTGGACAAGGACACGTGAACGACTCACCCAGGAGCACAGCACACCTATCTGACAGGGCAGAGGTGGGGGTAAGAAAGCAACCTCAAGTACCCTGAGGCTGTGCCAGCTAAAGATCACAGTCTGGGTTGGAAGCAACCTTAAAGATAAGCTAGTTCCAACACCCCTGCCACGGTCAGGGACACTTTCCATTAGACCAGGTTGCTTAAAGCCCCATCCAATCTTGCCTTGAACACTTCCAGGGAGGAGGAATCCTTAACTGCAGTGTGTGCAGTAGTCCCTAGCAACCCCTTCTTCTGCCTTCATATCTTTCTCCTGACAGACTTTTACTCATTTCCATACAAATCTAGTTAGACTGACTATTAGGGTTACTGATATTTTTTGTTCTTTTGAACTGCTCATGCCTGTACCTGCCTCTGCTTCCTCCAACCCTGGGGGAGCTCTTGCAGGCTCTTACCATGTGCAGGCACTTAGGCCAGATGGGTCTGTGTGTTTAGCACACTGAAAGCTCCACTTACTGACTCAGGGGACTACTGTAATACAAGGATATTTTATGATCCACAACCATCATACTGATAAGCTTCTCTGCAATTTAAAATAGTGTAATATCAGGCCCCAAGGGCATTAATATAAAATCTGGGTTATGTTTTAGCTTGGCTTGCAAGCACAGTCTGATTCTAGACAGAATTTTGAATCAATTAAGAAATACAAACTCTCTTTTCCAGAAGGGCACTCAGGGCAGGAAACCACATCATTTTACAGTTGAGATAAAGGGACCTGAAGAAGTGAAATTGCTGTGGTGGGTTCTTTCAGTTGTAAAGGTAACGAGAATGGATGACATGAGCTGTTGAGTTCCCCTTTGGGCATGCTCTCCATGAGGAAAGTAAGTACATTCAAGCTTGCTGGGGATAAAACTTCATACTCTATGAGCATCTTTCTGTAGGGTAGCATACCAAATCCCTATGTCCAGACCAACCTCCTTTCCTGTGTGGTTTTCAAGGTTCATGCAGGTATTACTGTGTGTTTTGCCATCCCTGAATTATTTCTGTGCCCTGGAAGCAGCTGTGAAACCCATCTGCCTGATATGTGCACCAACGCCTCCTGGCAGTCCTCTGTCTGACTGGACAACCGCAGGGATGTGATATGGAACAAATTACTCCCTTACCATGCTGTGCTGAAATAAAAGGTTAAGGCTTCCCAAAGTGACTAGGCATTTTGGCCATTTTCATTTTTGGCTATCCAATCTAAATCCTCCCCCCCCAAAGAAAAAAAAATCCTGAAGCTGATCTCTCCTCCTTGCTCTTGAATCATTCTGCTGTCTTTATGGTGGCTGAGGGTTGGTGAGACAAAGACTGAACTAACCAAAGATAAAATTCATGTCTGAAAATAGTAACATGATTTTTAATTTTACACAGGCAGTGATACCTCTTTCTTACACTCAGCAACCCCACCACATATGTGTTCATTCATATGGAGAACTGGCAATATTCCAAAAGAACACCACAGGTAAAGCTGAGAAAAATACAGATACATGTGAAAAAAACCAAGCTACTTCAGAATTCATAAGTGCTACTTATATAATTACCAACAACTTCCTTTTCTCATGATGGACTTCTGGTTAAGTACAAGGTAGTGTACTTTCAAATTGCCCTGGGCATAAGAACCAACAATACTTTGAGAAGGGGCGGGGGGGGAGTTTTACATTTTTAGTTTTACTTGAACCTTTTTAGTTTTTATTAAAAAAATCTACCTTATAACTAAGGATTAAGTGTGCCAAGCAATGGAATATATAGAGACAGGACTGAAGTTTTACTTGTTTGTAAGAAAATCAGTATTTCCTTTAGAGAAATCAAGAAGTAAGTTTCTTTAGGAAGTTTTGATTACCGTATTACAGGAACTGAAAATAACAGCTCATTAACAATACAGTAATTTGTTTTCAAATCTGTCAAAGCATTAACTTTATACCTTCCCAGGAATATTCTGGCTAATGAACAAAGCGTTTCTACTTAAAACCTTGAAATGATGAAATACAAGCAAGGCCTTTTTTCTTTGGAAAAGGAAAATCGCTTTTTGGAAAATGATTCAGCTGCAAGTTCATTTTAAAATGCAGTTCATGTGCATACTGGGTGGAGCTTTTCCCGTAATTTTACTTAATTGTATTTTTAACTAGAGAACTTCTATTTTGGAAGGGTAAAAGGGACATAAATGCAGACTTTAATTTCTTCCTTGCACATACTTTATCAGTTGGTGTTTTTTTTTTTTTTTTCCTTTTTATTATTATTTTTTGAGATACTTGGAGAGGTACAAACCAGCAAGATAAAAAATTAATGCCCTCCCTGAACAGTGTTCATTTACAAGGCTCTAGAGTTCTTACAAAACTAATGAGGTCCAGACTAAGAGTTCCCAATATCCAAACAGATGTCCCCAAATAACCCTATCATTATTAATACCATATTCATCCTACAGATCCCTATATCATTATGGAGAGAGACAGGCTTTTCCAGAAAGAATTTAAAATTAAAGTAAGCTAGGAGAGGTATAGTAATTGAGAAAAAACCCCCAACATAATAATTTCAGGAACATGTCATGAGATGAAGGCCACCACTCAGTTCTGATCTAAACTGTCACTTAAGAAAAATGTCTCAATTAATTATCATAATTAAAATAAACCTGAAACACATAAAGCATCTTCTTTGCACTGTGCAGACTGTAGTCTCCCATCTTACTCTAGCCCTCTAAGTCTCTCTAGCAGTACCTACTGAAATAAGGTATATTGGCACTTGCTCTTGGACCATATTCTCCCACACTTTTCAGTGTGGTGTCAAAAAACTTCCTGACCATTTACTTTGGCCTCGGGCATTAAAAAAAAGAACAAAAGTTCTTTAATCCTCAGTTACAGAAAGACTAAATTTTTGGTTTTTTTCCCTACATCTTATACTTCAGGTATAAAATAAATTACATGACCTAGGAGAGATCATTTGATTTGACCCAAGATTCAAAATTCCACAACTAAAATATTAAATTTGGGAATTAAAAAAAAAAAAAATCCACTGAGCTGTCTGCCTGTTGTTTAGCATAAAAGTGTTTTGTAGCTACAGATAACAGTTAGTAAAACCTTGCTCAGACTGTCCCTCTAACTCAGTAATTAAAAAGAACCACCCACCCCACCCACAATAGCTTCCTTAGCACAAGGCTGCTGCTGAGCTTGGCAAGCTGAGCAAGTGGTAGTGAGCGAGTATCACCAATGAATCCCAGTAGGGATTTTGCAATTTTATTGCATAACGAGGACCCTTAGATGCTTTTACTACATTTTCTACTGCATGTGATATTATTACTATCCTTTCTAGAAAACAAAAAAAATCCAACTTTAGGGTTGTGCAGTGCACCCTTGCCGTAAGTAATGTGCACATTAGGGTCCATCACCAGAAAATGCTATTGAAAGAAAATTGTTTGGAGCTGCTCTGGTGAGTAATTAGGTGGCATTACATCAAGTTACAGCTAAATAAGAGAAAAAGGAGAACCAGGAAACCCCCAGACCATGGGTGTGCTGGAGTGTAAGCCTGTTGGGGAGCAGGATGACCAAGCCACAGATAGTTGATCGAGCATGTGCCTTGCAGAGAGGAGTGGGGGAACTGCAACTGAGGATGTTCTTGAAGGATGCTTGTCCTTTGGGGCACAGCAGGGTAGAAGTATCCTACTGCATCTAGTGTTTGGGGAACCGTGGTTGGCTACATGCAGAGAGGATGCTGCACTCATAGTTTGGTCTGGGTTAGTCCAGCTTGTGGGACAGGGAGTCACTAGTTCTGACACAGATTTCCAACCTGACCTCTGGTGCTTTGTATTTAGATAGAAGTGCTAAAGCTCCCATATATCAGAAGTCCTATGAATGTAAATATATCATGGTTCATGAAGTATTTTGGTACAGTGTCAATATTAGCTGTTTAAGTGGCTTAGGAGGCCAAAGTGAGATGAGAAAGGTATAACTGGCTTTATGTAGACTGGATGAAAGAACAAATAACCGTGCTGCTGTATTGCTCAGGCCACAAATGCAGAGGTAAGAGACAGGAGGAAAACTCCTGGGGGCCAGAGAAACAAGGAATTATTTTAATCTTTCCATTGCTTTGTGTCTCTTCTGTCCCTTTGCCGCTCCTGCCTATGTAGGGTGTGTACACCAAGCTCCCTGTTGAGCCTTACAACCTATAATGGACTGGGGCAGAAGAGAAGGACAAGGCATGTGTGTGTGGCAGAAGACTGTCGATGGCAAGTTCAGCCTTGAGGCCTAGGGACAATTTCGTGGCCCTGCGGACCACAGTTAGATGAATTAAAAGGAGGCACAAATAACTTCACAAAGTTAGAACTGTCAGAGACTTAGGATGCTTTTTAAAGGTTGCTATGGAGCCAGGTGTGCCAGGGAACACCAGAACAGAAAAAGAACAAGAAACACTGATCCTATAAAGATATAGTAGAACTTCATATTTAATAAACTAAATGAAAAAATAGGAAATTAGTGTTCTAACAAAGAGAAAAAATTTGTGTGAAACAATCACTGTAAATCTCAGAACAATGTAACCAGGCTAGAAATAGCAAGAAAAAATGGAAATTTTTCCTTTCTGTTAAAGTACATGTAGTTACTCTTAGATGGAAAGACTGACATGAAAGATTTGTAATAATGAGGTTTTTTTTTAGAAGTAAAAAAGAAATGATCCCTGTGACATTTCCTACAATACTTTTCCACTTTATCTATGTACTTCATGTGGTTTGCAAAACCACTTAGCACCCATATGAAAATGTGCTTTACCTTCTTTCCCAGAACCAAGAGCATTCTGCCAGATCTCTGCATTCAGGAATTTCACAGATAAAATCTCTTGCTAGTATTATTCCAGAAAAAACCAAAAAAATTATCTTAGAAGGCTCAGCCTTAGTCTGGCAGTATCACAGAGACACCTGGGATCTGTGGACAGTAACAATATATGAATTGATTTCATAGCAAATAAGAAGTTTGAATGAACATGTTTACTAATTAAAAGTCCTAGGGTCTACCTAGAAAAACATGCAATGTACATATTGAAATTTAAGACATCTGGAGTCCTACAGGAATAAAAAGAAAGACTGAAGGTAAGGAAGAAGATGGTACATCACTAGTACCTTTTCCTGAGATTTCAGCTTGCAAGAAGTAATTCCCTTTTGCACATAAGCTTCAGAGGACTTGCTACTCATCTAAACAACACAGCATCCCACCATTGCTTGCTAGACAAGACATGTCTAGCTCTTTGTTCTCTGACCTTTTACTTCCCTGTATTGGTTGGGACAGACAGAGCTGCTCCTGAACTAGGTAACTCTCTACCCACCTGAGATTTCCCCCATGTGCAATAAATCACAGAATTGCTGGAGTTAAGAAAGATCACCTAGTCCAACCCACCTCAATTCAGGTTCACCTAGAGCACATTACATAGGATTGCATCCAGGTGGGTTCTGATTATCTCCAGAGAAGGAGACTCCATAAACCTTCCTGGGCAGCCTGTTCTAGTGCTCTGTCACCTTCACAGTAAGGTGTTCTCTCATATTTAGATGGAAACTTCTGTGTCTTTCATACCTGTTATTTGTTGCAGCTCTCTTCTGCCACTTACTGCTTTGCAGTTCTCCAACATGCTTTATAATCATTAGATAAGCCTTGATATTTAGAAACCAGGAAACAGGCAGAGATTTACTGCCCTATCAGAGTGAACTAGATCTCAGCCCAGGCTTTGGTCATGATTCTGCCTTGTGTTCTCAGTAATTTTCTAGGGCTTCTTAACCAGCTCCTTTCATTACTTGCTTTCAATAACAGATCTGATGCCTTCAGTACAAAAAGCAACATGTGCTTTCTGCAAAAAAAACCCCAATTCTACAGACTAACCTTAATAAAAGCTTGACATTTTGGAAGAACACCCAAGAGAACTCTAAAGCCCCTTAATGAAAACCAGCACATACAGATTCATGGAAACTATGCTGAAGGGAAGCTTTCTGCAGTGGTTGCCAGCTCTCATTCCGACAGGAATGTACCATGCACAACTCTCTATTTTTGCTCTACTACAAATTGCCTGAATCTCAATTTTCAAATTAATTAAAAATCAAATCACAAGTGAACTCTTTATGAGGTTCTCTGTTTAATCAACCACTTATTTTTGAAACCTACAGAAGAAAATAATTACATGGAGAACAAAGATGAATAAACCCCTGAACTTCTATAGCATATTGCTTACATACATGTGATCCATGTCAAAGAATGTTTTTTCCCTACAAAGTCACACTGGGAAATTCCCCATGACATAGGTCATGGTCTTCTTTGTCCTGTGGATTTTGACAGTCATTTAAGAACTATAATGTAAAATTATTTCACACAGGTTTGCACTGAATCTTAGTGGAGTGGTAAAGTTTATGAACTTACACTGATCCATCCTGCAGGCAGCCAGACCTTGGCTGCTGTAGGCATAAAAGTAGACCTGCACAGATCACAGCTTTCTACTCAGCAGGTAGCTTGGTTCCGTTCAGTTCCTAAAATACTGGTGCTTAGAGACATTTGAAATGTCCTAAGGTCCTCCAGCACCTTAGTCTGAGCTGGGAATGCATGAGTCTTCCATAGGTCCCGTGCCACTTCTGCAAGATCTGAGTTTGGATGCCTTGGGGATCTCAGCACTGGAGGCCTGTAATTAGGCAACTGAGTGCACTATGGCTGAGATTCATCCCCGGATCCAGAAACATAATGTAAAGGCTCTACAATAGGAAGCACAGACACTGCAAATTGCAGCACTGAGTCAATGGAGCCAAGGTACTCTGTAGAGCACAGCACAGACACTGCTGTTTGGGCAGCTGTACAGCCAGCCCTCTGATGACCGTGTTGGCTCGCTCTTTGTTGCCTACAATGGGAGTCAGTTGAAGAATACTCAGTGATAGACAGCCACAGTAGTTTCTATACATTGTGGTTTCTGTATCCGTTTCTGGTACTTATTTATGTCAAAATAGATCTCTGTGATTTTTGCTGTATGGCATCAATGTAGTTGTGAGTCATTTTTTGTTTAAGGGAGAAGCTTGCAACTCAACATTAAAAATTAGCATCTGAAAACTATCCATTTCTCATATACAGATTTGGCAAGAAGAAAAGCCAGGGTTTGAACTAAGCTACTAAGGGTCTAACATCCTACTTATAAACAGCAATCGAGTCTGGTAATGGTCTGCATGAGTTAATAAGCCTTCCTGCGGGACCTTTATTATGCCTTGGACAAAATAAAATGTATCTGTTTAACCATCTTATATTAAAAATGCAAAAAACAAATCAAAAGGAAATATGCATTCTCAGTGCCCAAACAGCTGCTGACTTGAGCATGGTTTGTTTCCCTAGTGTTCCTTTCAGTCTTTTGATATTTCCAATTTAGCTCTTCCCCACCATTCATGGGCAGACAATCTTATATGTGTTGGGAAACAGAATGAAGGTGAAAAGAAGTATTTCATATACCCAGAAGCAATGTTAAAAAAAATACCAAAACACTTCTAGTCTATAATTCTGAATATTGAATTATCTGTATAAATAATTGCTAGACATTCTTCAGGTTTTACGTTGTACTGTTCTGAGCTCCCATGTCTCCAATGTAAGGCAGCAGCAAACTACTTGATCATTAAGACTACATCTTAATTTTCTCTTCAATAAATTCAATTAAGTGCACTTGCATGTCCTTCATATGCAATTGTCTAGCCAACCCTTTCAAACTTTCATTGTTTTAAAGTACAAACACGAGAGCTGAAGGTATTAGTTCAGAATAGATTCTACTAATGCTGCAATGAGAGTCAGAGTGCTGAAAGTTTTGCTCATGTATGAATGATGTGCATTTGCTTTTGTCTTCCACACAGAACTGGGTCTTCACATTTAGTGTGAAATCTTCTGTACACCCTAAGTCTATTTCAGCATTGTTAGAGTATTATCACACTATAAATGTGATCTATCTTGAGTGCTGACTGCTTTGCTTCTATATCTTGCATACTGCTTGTCTATCTTTTCTTAGAGGCTAAGGAGGAAAAAAATCATCTCTTCTCAATAATCTTTTCAGGCGTTAGAGGAAAATTCCCTTAAGCCAGACAAGTCTGTTTGCTGAACACAGTTTTGACTGGAATACAAACTGGTCATTTAGGCATTTTGGCTTTGGCTTTGAAAACACAGTAACACAGACTAGGATATGGCAACTCATTCTGTGAGGAATAGCTACAGAGAGAGGATGGGGTTGACAGGCCCTTAGCAGCATATTTTGCTGTAAAAATAAGCTGCATTTTTTGGATGAATTTGGCTTCCTAAGTGTGGCACTTTTTCATGCCTTATGTCTCTGGTACTACAGGTACAATCCAGATTGGACTGTATCACAATTCCATTCTCTACTAATATCCTGAAATAAAATAAAACAGGAACACCAGAAGGTGATCACAAAACTATGACTAAGGATTTTCTATAGATCTTGACTTTTTATGACCTCCCAATGACATGGTGTATGTGTTTAAATGCAATTAAACATAGCTACTATATTTAACTCTCTTTATCTGCAGTTTACACAGTTACTAAATGTTGTTAGAACAGCTCTTTCTTTTAAATCCTGATGTCACCTCTTTGGCTACCAATCTCTAAGTCATCATCATGACTTACAGATTTTGAAACCTATTTCAAAGAAAAAGGTTATTTGATAAGCCTCTTCTAGGTACACAGGCTTGGAAAACTTAAAATGATTCACCATGTCAGGCATTTGACATGCTTCTCTACGAAGAAAGTTTCTTCCATTAAATTAAACATAAACATGACCTGATTACCAATAATTCAATTTTAACACATCGTTGGTATGGAACTATCTTCCAAAATAAACAACCACTCCACGTTATTGCCTTCAATTATTTGAAATAATTATTGAATAATAACTGAATAATTGGAATAATTTCTGTATAGAATACATCAAGTTCATAGGTCCAGTTTCTTCAACTTATAAAGGATATACCACTGACCCATAAAATGTAAATCCAGCAGAATTAATTGCAATTAGATTATCCTAATTTCCCTATTATGATAATTCTTTGGAAAGGGCAGTCAGGAACCTTAAGTCCTTATGCAAACTTCCTTTACAGCTCTTCACAGCTTCTGGATAAGGACATTAAAATCTTAGTTAATACTGACATCTGCCAAAGATATGATTATGGGTAAGTCATTCAATCTGTCAGTTCCTTGGCTCTGATAGAAAAAACAGTGCTTTTGTTTTTCTACCGTTTGTTTATCTGGTCTGCCTGTGGGCTCCTTGAAAGCAGAGACTGATTTACTCTGTGCTTGCACAATACCTTAAAGAACTGGGATTTGAGTTTTATCCAGGCCTCGGATATAACATAGTCTAATCAGTAAGTAGGATTTTACAGCAGCGTTAGTTATGTAACTCCTTTTCAGAATTAAAATACATCTCCCATACACAAAGAATTTTGGTTTTGGAGTACTTGGCAATTATGTTAAACATGTTTTCCAGTATTAACAAAAGGAATATTGTTGATATTGTGCTTTTGAAAGCAGTAGCTTTAGCTTTCTTTGAACTAGCTTTCTGTAATATTCTTATCAACTTTGTGAAAAATGTGGTATTTAATATCAAAGGTAATCAGCTGAAGCAACCCCTGCTGTCTTTATGCAGAAGCATGTTGCAGTTTTTCACTGTTTTGATTTTTGGATGAATAACTTCTTATTCCTTTTATCCTCTGAGGTACTTTGAACACTATGCAAACATAAAAAGACCTTGGCTCAACACATCTGCTTTAATTCTTTCTTTAAAAGAAGGATGGGCATTGGAGAATGCACGCACAGTTCAGCATTCATCTCAATACTCATAAACAAAGATGTGCCATACTTCAAAGACCATTTACTTTTTCTATTTTTTTTTTCCTAATAAACAAGGAGTTGGTTATGAAAAACAGTGGAAATAAAGGGGCCTATCTTCCTATGAAGCTGTGTCTTCCAGCTGGATTCACTGAATGTCTAATAGGGTGCAAAGTCTCATGAATGCTCCTTCAGTAGCTGGGTCACTTGTGGCCAGTCTTCCTGGATGGACTCTGATATCTAATCAGGAGTAAGTTTACACTGCAGACTTTCTCCAAGTTAGGCAGTGACAGAACCACTTTTTTTCCTCTTCAGCCTGTAGAGGCTGTAATATCTCTGAGAACATAAGGCCACACTCAAATGTGGTTGAAATTGCATTACCGATAGAGGATTGCAGTCGGTGATGGGCAGAACTCACACATGCCGTGTGATTGCGTAAACTTTGGTGTTTAGGAAAACAGACCATATGTTAAGGAATTAGCCTGTGTCCTGGTGGCTCCTCAGCCTAATATGGTTGAGGCATAAGCCAAAGTTGCTCAAGAAGCAGCACCCAACCCAATTTCCAATGGCCAGCTCAGCTGATAACCAAGTATCTCCCATGCCAGTTAGGAGGGGCCATCATCTGAAATCCCAGCACTTGGCTGATGCTCCACAGATTTACAGTGAATTACTGTGGTCAGGCCATCACTGTGTCCTCCTGATAGAAACAGAAACTGAGTATGGGCCACTCAGCCTCTAGATTCTGATGTGCTGTAAAATCCCTGAGTGAAACCTGCCATTGTTGAGAATATGTACTAACGATGCAATGACAATCTGGCCTCGCAGCACTTCTGAAGCAAATACAAGTAAAGCCCATTAAATAAAACCCCCAGAAAAAAACAAAACTGCTCCCTTCATTTTCCTAGGAGAAAGGAATGGCTTCCCTGCTCAGACTGCAAAGATGGATGTACTATAAGGGAAAGCTGTTCTTTGGCTACCACACAGTCTGACTACTACGGAGTGGCAACTTGCAGAAATTACACCAGTTTAACTGTGTCACCATGCAAGTGGATACATGTACCATCAGTGCAAACTACCAAGTGGCCCCTTGCATCACTTTACAAATGGGTTATAAATGATATGCTGCCAATTAGTAATAAAATGTATTTCCTCAATTTCTAGTTCGTTATCTCTGCAATGCAACCAAAATGTTTAAAACATGTTTTTATGAGGCAATGAAAATCAAATATGGTAGCCAAGGACACTGAAACATATCAGAAGAAATGAAGCTTTATACCAACTTTTCACTATCATCGGTTGAAAATGTATTGTGTCTGCCTGTGTCTTTAACAGTTTGATAATGGATGAAGGTATGTGCTGGCCCAATTTTATTTTCCTTTTTGCATCTGTTTTAAATGCTTTCACATAGAGCACCGCATTGAACATGTGAAAAACAAAATCCAGACTGTTACTGTCAACTAAAAGTACGTTTATCAAATGGGAAATAAAATCTAACTGTTAGAAAAGAGGTTCTTAACTACAGTCTTGCTTCTTACCTATCCCATGGCTTAATGACAAACATTTATGACACAGTAAGAAATGATCATCTCTGTTCTCAAATGATTCCCAAACAGTTGATTCCAAACTGTACACAGGTACTATCTAGCAAACTTTAAAAAGATTAATTGTAAATCCCTTTGATTACAAGGTAACATATACTGATTTTTTAAAATGTTTGTCTGTGGAACATAAATAAATATTGGTAACCAGAAGTCCCCGGGACAGCTGTTTACACCATCAGAAAAAAATCTGCTGAGTGGCTGCTATCTGCGCAAATGCAGTACACAAAGTGGAATAGTTTTAGTCTAAGATCATTTAAACAAAGAATGGGAGGTGAAACAGTAGGCCAAGGATCCTTACACTGTTAGATTTTTGGAAACGCCCTCTGATCTTCTTCAGTGGATGACAAATATCTGTATGAAAACAAACCTTGTTACATGAGATTGAATCTGTTTGTATGTTTCTTCCACTGTCAGCCCTAGTGGTCGATCTATCCTAAACTGCTTTTCAGAAAGTGGAATCAGAGATCGACCATGCTGCTGTAGAGGGTGTCAGCTGAAGGCATCATCTTTATAAGGCACTTTCATAATCCTTATGGGTTTTCATAATAGAAAATAAAAAATGGTTATGTTCTATTACTGAATATGAAGATCTTTCTATATATGGATGATGATCCATACCAATTAGTTGCTTAAAAAGAAACTCTTCTTTCTCCAGAAATGATGGATAAAATGAAAATCTCTAGCTGAGATATGAGTAGGGAATTATTTCTCATTGGTGGCTTGTATATAAACCAGATACTTTATCCCTTAAAACAGTGGACTTCCTGCTGCCAGCTACATACAGAACCCATTTCTGATATTAAAGCATAAGGGCTCTCCTGCTGCGGCTGGAGGGCATGCTGGGAGCACCAATCTGCACAGAACATGGGTAAATCAACTGAAGCAGTTCTACACATTAGACTTATTTCAAAAGTCCTCCTTGAGACAATGGTAGAAGTCAAAAAGCAAGGACTTGAAATTCAGAAAACCCCATCAGAGTGAAATCCCTCTCTGTGTTTACATGTGCTGCTCTGTTCTTACTCTGCCTCCTCCCATGCTCTCCCTTCCCATTACCTGTGCCCCCCAGCCCCTCTCTAATTCATCTTTGTCTCACACATGTTTCTGTATTTAGGTCAGGAGATTTTCCTTCCCCCCATCTACTCTGCTGCTCATGGAGGGAGCAGTGGACATCCAAACTGCAGCGTTCAGTTAAAAGGACAGAACAGGGATTGATGTCAAATGATGGAAGAAAATGTCCTATTTAATCCTAGCAATGACTTCTGTCTGGAGGAGTTCAGTACAGACCAAACGTGTAGACTGAGGACCACAACCCATACATTTGGGTAAGGATTCACAAGTGCAGCAAAAGACCAGGTTCCTATCAGGAGAGTGAGCTCTCTGTCAAATATCTCTACATAAAAACACCAACACTTTGCTGTCATCCCTGTTATAAGCTAAAGGCTAAATCTAAAAGTATTTTTAAATTTGAATCTGCATTTAAGTATGAAGCTCTGCTGATCTAAAGGAAGACAAGATTGGTAAAGAAAGGTGTTTGGAACAACTGAGATAGCAAAAAAAGAGTAGATGAGCTTTCCTGAGTTTTAACCTCTCAGGCTCATGTAAAACCAAAAAAGCACCATGTTCTTTTCTTATCAAAGCAGCTTTCACTGTAGAGGTAGCAACTAAAATATCTATTACATAGCAATTGTAGCAACTGAGCTATATTGTAGACTCAATTCAATATGTTTTGGTTGAAAATTTAATAAGAATTTTCTAGAGATGGCATTTATATGCTTCAACTAAGTGAGCAATGCAAGACTACTTAAACAATATATTCCCTTGTAATGGTGCAATGTGATCTGTTTCAAAATTTCCACGTTTTTAATAGATATTGTATGGTTTTACTAAAAGTCTTTAAAATATTTACTGCGTAGTATTTTGGTATTCTTCTGGTGGTAAAGACAGAATTCTCAATAAAAAGAATGACCTAAAAATAAATTATATGGCTTACACATTTAAATTGCAGTAAAATGAAGCCACTCCCTTCCTGATCCCACTCCTCAGGCCTGAAAAGCCTTAGAGTACAAATGCATAAAAATAGCTATATAGAATCAACCCTGATTCTCCACCCAGTTCTGTAACCCATCTCTGGTAATAGTCAAGCCCAGATGTTGCAGAAGATGGAAGGAGAAAACTTAAAATAGCAGACCTCGGATCACCTCCTTCTTCTGAAGTCTTGAGGCCCCAATCAAAGACAGTCTTCAGTTTATAAGTACGTAATTTTATATCCTGCCCCCTTATTTTATTTTCCAATTGGTCTTTTCAGTTTATAACATTTTCAGGTATTTTTAGAAGACTAGAGAAGAATGACTGAAGGAGGAAAAAAGCTTCTGCAGTGAGTTGTTAAAATGGCAGTTACCAGAGAATTGTAAAAAACTGGAGGAGTAAGTTTTCTAAATTGGGGGCTACATCATGTAGCAGAGCCACCATAAATGGGACAGAAATTAAAATGCAGGAATAAGGCAGACAGCCTGGAAATACAATTGAAAGAGGGCTTTGAAAACCTGAGACTCTGCAGAAGAAGCAGAGTAGGTTTGTTTCTCTGGGTGTTGGATAAGATCACACGATCTCACAAAACATGGCACGCACTGGAACTCCATATATAGGATTGGCCTGTATGTATATGTACACATATATATGAAGATAGATTTTAAAACACGCATTGTGTATTCAGACACTGAACAATCAGCAACACATTTTCAATGTATCAAAAAAACTATCAAAACAGAGGAACTATGTCTGAGCAGGAAACAAAAGATATAGAAGTCTTATTTAGGACCAAGTGCATACAGATTTACAGAAGGCTTTCAGAAAATTCAGAGATGTCTTTAGCATGTCTATTTTAATTTTGCATTCTAAAAAATATATTTGACAATGATCAAAACTGGCAGTAAGGCTAGTAATTTGACATACATTAATGACTGATGCGATAAAGGGAAAGCTCTGTTAGCAAATGTTACAGAAATCTTGGTGTACTGCAGATTATCAGATGAGTCTCAACTGTATTTGCTATTTGCACTTCTTCAAGTCCTTCATGTAATGCTATATTACTATATTATTTTAAGCTGGATGTAACTGTTGAAAGCAAAAAAAAAAATTTCTACATTTTCAACATAGGATTTACACAAACATTTTTGACCTGATCCTTAGATCCAATTGCTCAAGATATGTAAGTACTTTCAAGAACCATGTAAAGAATTTTCCTGTGTGAAATAAAATGTAACCTTTTGAATAACAAATAAATTACGGGGTATTCCTATTATGTTAGTAACATTTGTTTTGGTTTTTTTTAATAGCACTATTCTCCTAAACTATGTGCTTTGCTACATAAGCTACCCCTAATTATAAAAACTGTTTTGCACGGTAAAAATAAATGTAGCTGTTCTAAAACTTGTAAAGATATGTATGAACTATTCCTTCATTTTTTCAGAACAGTGCTTTGAAAGACAGTTATACAAGTTAAATAATTAATTATTGTGCTTTTCGGTGCCCCAGTTCAATAAAAAGCAGTCACACGGATCTTTTAAGATTCCAAACAGTGTTTTGGTTGCTTTAAATGATCTATGTCTTTACACTCAAATGAAGTAGTGATGCATTTTTAATTGCACATTTACAATATTTTTTCATGGTTTCTAAATGGATTAGTTCTAAAATTACTTGTCTACTGAAAAGAAGTTTCTGCAGAGCAGTTATCTTACATCACACTTCTAGATGATGCCTTCATCTGTTTTTTCTCTTCCTTCAAATGTTTACTGAACACAGACACCTTTTTGAAATTATTCACTGACCTTCTCAGAAAACTTCAAAAACTTTCCCTTGGTAAGTCTGCAGCAAAAATCGTGTGTTGTGTATATAAAATGTAGCTCCAGTACCCAATACAACACTTGGTGTGTTTGAAATTAAGAACACATTCCATGTTTTGTGTCTTAAATCCATTTATAACATAGTTCTGTTGAAATAGAAGGGAATACAGTATTAATAGGAATTTATTGTGATACAGATCCACTGATGGATGGAAGAACATGGATGAAATTTCACTTACTGGAGCTTTTTCCCCTATGTTACACTAAGGAATGTTTACTTCTTGTGTTTTAATAAAATATTTACTATGATGTCCACCTCTAATTTTTTTCTTATTTCAAACAAAAAATAAGGAAATTTTGTCTCCCTGATATATTGTGTCCAGTGCTCTCAGAGCACAGTGGCTAAACTCTTTTTCCATCTGAAATCTATAGTAGCAAGAGGGAAATAGAAACTAGAAGCTGAAATTGTGAATTTTCAGTGGTTCTGATATGAAAGAAAGTCTTAAAAAAATTCTGGAAACTGGAAAACTGTCCATCCCCCCCCCTGCCCCAAATGTATTAAAAGCTCCACCGTATTCTGTATTAGAAATGAACTATGTTCCCTGGTACCTGTGGTGAGTGGGTGAAACTACCAGTGCCTACCCTGAAGGTATTTTGTTGTGAGGAACATACAGGAAGGGCAGCAAAAGATACATTATAAAAATATATTATTATTGTGGACAGTTTCTTATATAATTACTCCTATTTTGATGGCTTAAACTTAATAAGTTCTTAAACAAGCTTTTCACTGTCCTATACATATAATTCTTTGCTTTGAATGTTCTGGTTGGTCTTTCAGAAGAAACCAGTTACTGTCAATCGAATACAAATATATTAAAAAGAATCCAGTCACAGGGTAGTAGTTTCAGCAGATTATCTATCAGATGATTGCTTTAGTTACGTTTCATGTCCCTTATCTATTTAAATAGTGGGGTATCCAGAACAGAAACCACATTTTATTCTGCATTAATAAGGTATTCATCTAATGAGTGATCAACTCTCACCTGAGCCTTTTTGCAATGCCAAAACATAAAGTGAATGAAAACCATTAAGTCAGTAGGAGGACTCCAGGGAATGCTCTTCTCGTTTGAATGCATGAGAAAGATACAGCTTCATGAAAATGGGTACTTGAAGTCTAATACAGTGATTAAGCTAATGCAACACAGTATTTCTCAATGGAGATAGTAATTTCAATTCTTCTCCTTGTGTTCTGCCCTTGTTTGCACAAAAAAACCAACCAACCAAACAACTTGTCAAAGTTTTTTTGGAGCTTTTTGTCTGTCTATTAAACTTACTGAAACTGGCAAGCAGGTTCAAAAGTCGCTGTCTAGATTACTGACAGAAGGACACAGCAGGATTTCCTTATGAAGTCAGGCTAATGAGATTGTTTAAAAAATATCCAAAGTGAATTACATTTTATTTTCAATTTGCATTATGTGAAACTAAATAAAGTGTTTGCAGAAATGAGACCTTTTCACTCTTTATATTTTTGCTTCTCTCCTTCATTTCATATAAATACTTTCAGTTTCCCTTCTCAGCTTATTTTTCTCAAATTGTCAACTTGTCAGTTTCTTATTTGAACTAATCCCTTAAAAATCACATTTAAGATATTTCTTAATTATTTCCTTATATAAATATGTGAAACATTAAAATGCAGTTTCAATACATGTACCTGGTGTTCATTTTAGTTTTACTGTGAAAGTTCCACAGGCAAAATTTCTTTTGGGCTGGAACAGCTGACTTTCCTGTCATAAAATGCTAAAGTGTAGTTCAATATATGCTGACTTATGCTATTTTGTATATAAGATTAATTTTCAAGTAACAATCATAAAGTTATTTACCAAAATATAGAAAAAATAACTATGTTCAGCCATGTTACTACTGCTATTTGTAGTTCAATGAACACTGATTTTATAAACCTCTTTTGTTACAACGTCAATTACCTAATGGACACCACAGGCAAACACTTCAGATTGTTTTAATTAAATTAAGTCAGTACAGGGGCACTTCCTTTTCACCTACTCTGTCATTTTTTTAGCCAAAGTACACACATTTAATACTGTCTAATTTCCATCGTAAATAATTTCCTTCAGCCTTGGAATTTTATTTGTACTGTTCTTTGAATTTTCTTTAAATATTGAAATATTTCTGTTATGTTTCTTACCAGAACTAAATTTTATTTTCTGTGTATGACCTTGCTGGCATAATAAAGAAAAAGATTCTTACTTTTTCATTAATCATGCAATATCTGAGCTCCAAACTCACTGTTACAGCTCTGCCTTTTCATTGTCCTCAGCACTGTAATTCTGAATTTCTCAGTGCTCCTCAGTCTTCAGAGAATTTTTTACTAATATCTCTTGAACTTTCATGCAGAGTCCATTTTTCCCCCCCAGTGATTTTCAAAATATGTTGTCCAGTGGTCTTACTTTTATTCTCTTTTCTTTTTTAATTTTTTTTTTTTCTTTTTTTTGATAGAGGTAAGCAGATGAGAAGGAAGTCACAACTGCAACTTACCAAGAGTTCGGAAAGGTCTTTGGTTTGGGGTATGGGAGAAGAAACCAGGTTTCAAAGCATTTGTGATCACAATATCAAAATACTCTTCAAAATCATTCCTAGAAAGTAAAGGAAATTAAATAGAATTAAATTAATGAATTAGGTAAGATGCCACTAAATACTCTTTCAGATTTAAGAAAATATCAAACCACTTCTTTAAGGCACCTTCTTCTATCAGTTTTTTTTTTTTTCTGATGATTGTTCAGTGTCACTACTGCCCTTCTTTTCCTGACCTTGTCAAAAATGAGAAGACAACTGGCTGATAAACCACAGTGCTGTACCTTCAAAATTTGTAAAATGCTGTTCCTTGGCCCAGGGAACCTTTACATCTCAGGAGAACATGTAACAGATGACCTATTTTAATCTCAGGTAACAATGTAGGCATAGACGAGTACAGCTAAGTGTAAATGAGGGATTTCTTTATAAAGCAGAATACATGAAGTCCAGTGATGTCATAGGAATTAATGGAAGAATGAATATGCCTAAATACGGGTGTTTATATTGTTGGTATCTGTCTTGGACATATGTACAGGCCTACTGTGCATCTAAGATCCCACTGGTAGTCAACAGAGATCTGACTGACAGAGCCAATGAGGTCTAAAGGGTGGTTTCACAAACTTTAAAGTGGAAATGCCATTTTGTTAGCTGAACTTTTTCTTCAGACCCTGCTGGCTGCTCTGACTAAACACCCACTGATTACAGGGAGGATAGACATGTGGCACAAATAACCAAGTATGAGTCTTAATCTGCCGGCTGAATCCTACCACTAAACTCAGATTTTTCAAAGATCATTAGGTCCATAAGAATACAGACTGGTATCTGAACTGCGGAAATGTCATCAATTTAAACAGGGTTGAATGTTTCAGCATTGTATGTAAGTGGGACTTTTTTTTTTTTTTTTTTTTTTCAGACCTGTACATAAGTCAGTAACATTACAAAGCCAGTAGGAAAAATAGGCAACCTTGGGGAACATGCATGTCCCATGACCTACCAGGAGATGGACTATTTCTGGAGGTACCAGTTAATCCTACTCTAGTAAAAGTCTTTATCTTAAGGAATCTAACCTCATTTACTACATCATCTAGCTGGGAACCATATCAAGAAATAATAGCAATAATGCTTACCTAAAAGTTTTAAAGTTACTAAAATACAGTATTAGGGAAATATTGCTTAAAGAGTGTGAGGGTTTTTATTATTGGAAAATGTAAACATTCCCCATGTATGACATATTTTATTTTATTAGAAATGTTTCACTGCTGAGGTGACTATTGCCTATAACATCCAAAAATTGATTGATACTCTTGCATGGAACAAAGAAGTCACAGATGGCAAGTCCGGGATGGTACAAGCACTATAATGATATCAACAGTAGAGGATGTTTACTAGGTAGCTAGTAAGTAATTAAAAAAATTTAACTAGGTAGCTGTGTAATTTTAAAATAGTTTACAATCTCCCATGAGACTGAGACACCTTAACTAAATAACTGAATGCTATTCCTATGAGCTTCTCTTCAAGCTTTCACTTTATACTCTAAATTACACTCCAGCCTTAAATTAGAATGCATTTAAATTTCCTTCCTCTAATGGAATTTTAGGTTTGTCTGGTTTTGTCCACTTGTGACCATGTGTAAACCTGTACCTTTTTAAAAAGAAGTGGTATCAAATATGGCAATGGTGTGTTTTTAGAAGTAGCTTCTGCATGGGAGACTGCAGAAAGTGAGAAAACAGGCATGGCTTTTCTTTCCTTAGGTGAAAGTTATCAATAGATGTAAACTTTTCAGGTTAGCATATGGTGCAAATAATGCTTCCATGGGTAAGTTAATCTTGAACTTTCAAAATAAAGCCAACATTTCAGGAGCACAATAAAGATATGCAGGAACAGTGGTAAGTGCTTTGTGTAAAAACTTCGAAACAGAATGAACAGATTTTTCACAAGATTCAGTTAACTTCCTATTGATTTGTTAAAGAACAATGTTTTGTGTGGAAAGGTGTTTTCTGTGGCCTTTTCTGAATCATAATAAATCTCATGTATAAAGCTACTGATTTTATCAGAGCCTGTAGTTTGTGTTACTTTACTATATAACATTATACATGATAAAATCTGTTCCACTTACTGCTTGTGCTTAGTATAGTGGCCTGTGTTTACAGCAAATGGCCAAAACAAAGGGTTGTATGTATCTCACGTAACTTTACCATCTAAAAATTGCACACTGAATTCACAGCCAGTGATCTACACCACAAACAGGCAATGGAGAAACACTCACATTCTTAGAAGGCAATTAATCCCACTTATTTCAGACATAATTCTATAGTACAGAATGAATTCCCAAGGATTGATGCCCAGTGTTTTCTCTTCACTAACCACAGAGGGAATCAAAGTGATCAACTTCAAAAAATACTAGCTTTTACACAGCTAACATTAATGAAAAGGTGAAATGACACTCAGCTTCAGTGACTATGTGATGATTAACTTGTTTAGGTGTGCTCCTGACAACATTTAAATATTCAGTTAATGGGACACACATTCTCGTGGTACATGAGCCTGAAAAGTCACACCATGATTTTGCTACTTGTGCAAATGAACTGGCACTTGCTTCTCTAGGCTTACATGCCTTATACACTGGCATGTGCTTGGATAGGAAATGGTTCTCATTTTATTTTAAAATGAGATTTTCTCTTAGACTTCTCTCATTACAAAAATGTCTTTCAGTTAAGAACAATTCGGTCAGATGAACATAACTGGGATAGTTTGCTTTTGAAATGCTAAGCAAGAATTTCCCAGAGCTGATTTTACATGGGCAATAATTTCTTATCAAAAAAGGAACTTCTTAAATAAAGTGCAAAAAAGTTAATAGCTACAAGGTAAGGATACTAAGAGTAAGAGGCTAAAACTTCACACACATCTCTGCTTTTCATCTTTATCCTCAGGGTTTTTTAGATGTACTACTATACAGTTCTGAACTTCTCAGTATCATATTGATTAATTGAAATAAATAGGGAAATAAATTAATAAAGGACTACATAGATGCAATTCAGAAGGGTTGATGACAAGAATAAAAAACACAGAAAGCCTGGTCAAATTAAAGTTAAGGGCAGAGATAATAGGTGTGAACCTAGATTATATTCCAGTACTACAAAAAGCAGTACGGTTGTGTAGAGTCTTATTGTCTGATACAAGAGGCATTATAAAAACAAAAGAAATAAAAAGTTTAGAATTATTTTCAGGGAAAAATAATACTCAGTAATGTCTAATGGACAGTGAAATACTCAATTCTCCAGAAGATGTCTTGGAAGCCACACTGTATGAGTCACTGGAAAACATGCTTGTAATAAACAACATCCTACACTTATGTGGAAAGATGGAGTGATGCAGTATCCTTCTATCAGAACATCTTTCTGACTTTTGAAAGGCAACCATCCCTCTCTGCTACCTTGCTTACTGTCTTCCAGCAGACTCTCTACAGCTGCCCTAAACAGCTGAAACATTATTCATCAAGGAAAAGAAAGCCATAATCATGATATGTGGCCACGAATTTCATTTTATACCAAATTATCATTCAGAAAACAATAAGACAGTTCTACACAAAAGAATTAATTCACAGGCATCTTACTCGTAAGGAGAACTGCTTTTTGTGAGAAGGTATATTTTCCCCTCAAATGAGGAAGTATAATGTTCATGCAAGTCAGTAAGAACTGATGCTTCATCTAGCATTTAGCCCACAGAGTGCAAAGGAGAAGTGATACCAGTGGGACTGGTTTTGGACAGTAGCTCTGTTTTTCACATTACTTGTGGTTTTCTTAATGTGTTGCTGCATTCATTCTGCTGCTCACTCGTATATCCAGATAGCCAAGGTTGGCTTGTATTACACTACTTTGTTTCTTTGATTCATTTATGAAACAGTTTCACTATGTTACCCGCCCAGCTTTTTGCATCCCTAACTAATTCATTTCTATGGGTGTAAGTGATGGTTCTGCTTAATTTCACTGAATTTGATTTGACCAGTCATGTTCTTAACATTACAGCTAAAAATAGCTATTGTGATCAGCAACTACAACCTCAACCAATTGCCTAGTGCACTGAACCACCTGTTCTATTTTTTCTGCTATGATCTGTAAATGTGCATTTCTCATGCTCAATCATCTCTTGGAAGCCACTGATGGGAAGAATATTTGTAAGTTTTTCCATGCAGATTCACTACAAAGAAATGGACTATAATTACTACTTGCACTCACCACTGAAGAAGAACAGAAATGATGTGGCTTGAATAAGACAGTCTAGCAAAAACTTATAATAAAATTGGGATTCAGATGAAATACTGGGTGTTGGACTGAAAGATATTCCTTGCTATCTTCAATCCCATCATGATGCTCAGAAAAGACGCAGGATGTAAGTGTGCTGTGGGTCAGATACAGCTCAGAGGCTCACAGCTGGGCTACTTTATCTTGAGTACCCTGTAGTACTCTACTAGAGAGAGGCCCACCAGAAACCTCAGATAAAAATAATAATTCACAACACATAAAGAAACTCAAATTAACTTCCTTATAGCTCAGACTTATCTCCAGTTGCAGTTTGGCAGATATAATTAGAAATGGACATTTTACTTACCCAAGGATATGTTCACACAGGAGCCTGCAATAGTCACTGTGAGAACTAGTAATTAATAGCAGAATCTTCCCAGCACTCTTCAGTTGTTTCAGCCACTTTTTTACAGACTCGGGACATCTTTGTAAATATTTGTCTGGATGATTTTTCACTTCTGGGAAGTACATCCCACAGTCTTCTAAAAAATGAAAACATAATTGTGTATTATCCAATCCTGCTCATAAACCACTTAATCCACACAACAAATACCCTTTTATGTGCAAACAATGCAATTTTCAAAAAGCAAAGAAAAGTTTAATATTTTCCCTGGGTTGTAACCCAATATAAACAAACAAACAAACAAAACAACAATCAAACCAAGAAGATATACTGGAGCAGAAAGAAGTTTGTATGATTTTTCTCCTGTATTATGGAATTTTCATAGTTACTTTGTTTGATTATTCTGTTTCTCATAAGAGTAAATAATACATAAATTACAGATTATAGACTTAAACAGTAAACAATTACTTTCTGTTGCCTTTGCTCAATTTCTGGATACCCAATCTGTGATTTTAAAATGAGTTTAATGTTTAGAAAATGGTAAGCATCTGAAATTCCCAAGAACATCTGTTCAGTTACTTCTGAAACTTCAGGTTAGCACTGTCTGATTGATAACATCCATTTTAATATTTTTGTGTTTCTCACAACTAGCACTTTATCTATGAAGTGTTGAGAGAACAAAATGACAAAGACTCACAGGTATGTGGGATACTAGAAACAGATGCAAAAAACCACCAACCAATTCCAATTCAACTTTAACATTTCTCTTTTTGCTGAATACAACAGCATAGAATTTTGCATATACATTTGGAATGTAAGACTTTAAAAAGTGTGCAATAATACTAAATTGTCAGTAAAATGTATCTATTCATTAAAGTAATCAATAAATATGTACCTTCTTATAACCCATAGCTGATTTAGCAAGACATCAAATTAACATTAAACTTAACGTTTGTTATCATTCCTATGTTCTAAGACTACATATTTTCTCTGTGCTCAAACCCTCTGTAACAAAAAACGTCAAGCTAGTTAAAGGTCTAAAACGATATAATTGTAGACACAGAAATGATACCAAGTATTTGTCTCTCCCTCTCTGTGTGTTATAGCATAATGAACATCACCACAGAAGATTATTTTTCTTCCAGCATTTGTTCTATATGCAACTGTCTGTGGTCAACTTTGCTGAATGATTTAATAAATCCCAGACATTACTTAGCCTTCTGGTATGTGAGTAATGCTATTCTCTACTTTGAAAAAGTAAGATTTAAACCACTTGAACTTTAGCTATGTAATGAAAGAGAACGTGTATGTTTGAAACAGTAGTATCAAAGAAAGACTGAAAGATGCTGGGTGCTAAACATAACACTTATTTCAGAGATTACACATTCAAACATCTACAGATGTCACGAAAAAAAGTCTCCCTAAAGAAGTTTCTAATTGACTGTTATCACTGCAACTACAGAGGTGGCAAAAACATCTTATTCTGTACCGTGACTTGACAGATTTCTTCCCTAAAGCTCCTGAGTAGACTAATACATCTGAGGAAAGTCTCTCAAACCAAATCTCCCAACTCATAACCAGGTTACTATTCCAGTTCTTCAGAGTATTTTAGGTCAGGCTGTGTAACAGCCTGCATTATGGGAATATGAGCCTGTTCCTCCAGAAAGCATTATGGGATGCTGTGACACTTACCTCGAGAGCTAGCCAAGACCAATGATCTTTTTGATTAAATGAAGAAGATTTATGAAAGAACGTTTCCTGTAGTGTTCTCCCCTCTCCATTTCCTGGGGTGTGAATATTGTTTGGGATGACCAATATAGTTTTTAGAAGCAGAAGCTGCATTTTTTTTTCAGTATTATCATGAGTAATTGTATTTCAAATGCTCTGCTATGGCAATTTTTCTTCTTTGTTGCTTTGCAAATGCACAATACTACATGAGAATGAAGTGGGACACAAAGTAGGCTTGGCATTGGCTCTCACAGGTTCAAACAATTAAAAGAAAGACAGCAAAAGTTAATTTATATATACAGTGATCTATCATTATTTATGGTAAAAAGATGTATTTTATATGAACTTTACTGTTGGACACTCTTTGTTTTTCTTTCCCTAACAAATGACTCTCACTCTCTGTTGACTGTTCTTTGATTTGAAACTCATTTAAAGACTTTGAATAAATTTAATCAGCACTGTCTTCTTTGTCCATACTCTATGAGAGTATCTGCTACGTGGTATATCTATGATATTTGGACTTCTAGTAAAGACCATGACAAACCCATATTGGAGAAGGTCAACACCTCTGGATTCAACATATGAGCTGAAAGACAGTCCTATTCTAGTTTTCTATGCAGACCCTGAAGCCAAGACATTAATTGTAGACAAGCAATTAATCTGTTCTTGACTCTGGGATATGAAGTTTGCCTCTGGGCTGTTTTGCTGTATCTAGTAGAGGTACCTTAGAAGAACCCGTATTAAAGCGTACTCTGCTGCATGTTTATGCCAACATGGCTTGTGAAAATAGAGTAAAACTTAATTCCTAACATACTATTGCATCTGGTGAAGGTAGTTTGGTTGAATATGTACTCATACCCATAAAAGTGTGTAACCACCAAAGCCTGATTGATTTTACTGAAAGCCAGATAAAATAAAAGCTGAAAACCTTGCTCATTATCCCAGGCCAAGAGCCTCTCTAGAGGAGAACAGCAGAGCCACAGACACCTTGTTGGCAAAAAGAGTTGTGGAAGTTTTAACATGTGATGGAGAAATATCATCATGTCAAGCCTTCACAGTCAAGTGGGATGATTTGACAGTGAGAAATGAAGCAATTTTTCCAAAGGTATACATTACTACTCTGTCATATGCTGCACTTTGTTTTTCTAAAGCAGAAAAAACATTAAAATAATAAGAAAACTCTACTGAGCAAAGAGTCAGTGACAAATCAGAAAAGAATCGCCAACAGAGGAAAGGAGAAAGTGAGTTAATGATAATAAAAGTGATTTTATACATCTGTCTCTGTTCTTGAAAAACAAACAAAAAGTATTTCTTCAGACAAACACCATTCTTGAGAAATACGAGATGTCTCTAGACTGCAGTACCTTCCTGATAATGTCTACAGACCATGCAAAATACTCTTAAAAAATGGAATTATAAGCACTCTTTAGAGAACCTCTGTTGGTCTACAAATTCACTGTAACAAAATGATCTACAGTTTGCTAACTCTACACTGTCTAAAATAAAATCTCTTAATTTTTCTCTCCCTGTATATATATGGCATATATATATGACATGTGCAGACATAATATGTGTATGGATGTGTACCCACAAATCAGTGAAAGCAAAGCAACAATAACGAAACCCAGCTTTCACCTTGAATGTGTCTCTTTGTTGTTTTCAGTTATCTGCACAGAGGCAAAAGCCTGCAGTAGTAACCTCTGCGTCTTTGGCAGTGTGAACACTTTCTCAAAATACAAGAAAGCATTTCATAAAAAAATGGAAACAAGAAGACCATGACAATCAGCATAACAATCAACATATTTGTGATTGCCTGTGATTGTATGAGAAAAATTAATCCTACGATGTGGAGCAGGATAGCGAATGTCTAATCATTTTATACACAACTTTGCAATTTATTATATGTATGTTGCCATGAAACAAATGCAGTTTTTCAATTTACTTTCTCGGAGTTTATCTGAAATCTGTGAAATACAGCCTGGGATCGCCACTAGCTTCTGTAGGGATTTATAATTGTCTTCCAAATACACTTTCAAAAAAAATAATTGACTCTGCAGTTGATTAAGTATCCTTTCAGAAAAGTATATTTCCTTTTTAAGCAGACAATAGAAATATAACCAATTAAAAGGAGTTGTCTAGAAATGCCACATATTAAAGTCCTGCTAAAGCCTCTTATCAAAGCAATGTAATTTCCTCTATGTATATTATCAGAACTTCCCCTAGTGTCCAGTTAGGGGTTTGTTTTCCCTTGTCTCATCTGACATTGTAATTAGATCAAGATGTTCTTTGCATCATCTTGCCTTACAGTTTAATTGCTTGCAATACAGCTGTGATAGCAAGTGTAATGGGAATTATGTATAGCTAGAAAAGTAGATACCTCCAGACCAAACTCAGAAAGACCCTGTGCAATGCTTGCCGTGACTGGCAGAAGTCCTCCAGAACAGACAAAAATCCAGTCTTTAAAGCAACCGCCCTCCTCTACTACAGTTGCAAAATTACTTTATTGAAGTATGCAGTTTGACGTTCTAATACAATACCTCTATTTGAAGAAAAAATAACTGTGCATTTCTCTTGTGCTCTTTATTATACCACTTCTCCTTGGCAGGGTTACTTTACACCCCACTGGCTCTGGACTCCTTTGGACTCAGTGTCTGCAAATGTGCACTGCCAGGACACCGCAGTTTTCATCCCTTAACTACTATTTGGATTATAAAATAGGCAAATGTTCAAGAGGCATGTTTCTGGCGAGGTTTCAGTCCAGAACTAAACCACAGGAACACAGTGTATTTTTTAGTATTGTCACTGCTTCTAAGAGGCACCTACTTGATTGAATTAAAAAGAATTTATCTTCTATTTATATAATTTAGCTAACCAGAGAGGTATGAGGCTAAAAAAAATCCCTAGAATTCAGCCAACAAAAATAAACTTTCAGCTGCCAATTTGTAGCTTGTATGTAGTGACTTTAGCAACCAACCATATCTTACAATGAAAGTAGTATTTGGGAATCTGACTTTTCACTCTTTTAAATTGAAAGGCAATTTGTTAGCTTAGCTATCGATACCCATAGCCAGATTCTCTGCAGCTCTGATGAGAATAAGAATTTATAGCGCTTTCGCTTGTCTGAATGCAAGCTTGTAGGTAACAATATTTAATCTGATAAACAGAGTAGAACTGAAATAAAGTGTTGCTATCAACAATGATGCAGACAACAATGTTCCTTATATATTGCTTTCTACTGTAGTCTTACAGCACTTCAGGTTTCTAGAGTGAACAGAGACGCTTCTTTGACTACCGTTGTCTTCTTTTGTCTAAACATATTCAACAACTACCATAAGCATTCAACAGAAATATGATAAAAATACTTTAATTACAGAAGACCTTGCAAAAGAATTTACATTTCATCTAATGAAAGGAAGTACAGAAGAAAGGGTGTGATGGTTAAAGTTACGTTAAACGAGTCATCTCATTTCATTTCAGTTCAAGTGTGTATTCTAGTAAGAGCAGCAGAAGCAAAACTAGAGACAGAGGGAAGGAAATGTTAACATAAAGCAAGATAAGAAAGCACGAAGCAGGGATGACTGGGTAAAATATGGTTACATTCTGGAGTCCTGGGTTCAGGCAGTTATCAGGAAAAGGGAGCAGCAGGAAGAGATAAATCACTCCTCTCCTTCCCCCAGGACATAAAGATGTTTGAAAACAGAATAAGAGGATGAGTCCATAAGGACAGGAGGTTAGAAAGAGACAAATGTCGTAAGAGCAAAAAAGAAGTGTGATAGATGTCAAATATTCTGTATTTTTACGCTTTTTCTGATTGTCTCAATTCCTTACTGTGCAGTTTCTTAACAGACCAAAGGGTTAGAGATCCTAGTCCAGTTAACCAGTAGGAATACTAGCTGTTTATACCTCCTAGTTAACTAGGTGCAGACATGAAAAGAGGATACTGAATTTGGAGACAAAGGAGATTTTAGTATCATGGTACTGTATCTCTTGTTCTCACCAGAAAAAAAAAGGAGTATTTCTGGGAGGAGAGAAAGGTAAAAAGGGAGTATGGGTGGGTTGACCAGTGGAGACCAGGAACTCAGAATGACACCTCAGTGAGTTGATGCCTGTTAGGAGGCTGAACTTGGCAGCATGATGAACCTCTGTTGTGCCTAGGAATTAGCTTGTGAGCCCAGACATGAGTGGCTGCCTACAAAGCAGAGTATTTTTCAAGTTACTCTTGGATGTACAAGTGGAACAGAACAGGAAAGAAAATTAAAAAAGCCTCACCAAACAGCAGAAATCAGACATAAGAGAGGAGATAGGAAATACAAAGATAAGTGAAAAATAGACCTGTATTAAGGATGAATTGTATTCTATTCATAATGCATAACCATAGATAGGGAACACGTACTGGTATGTCAAATCAAATTAAGGGAAGACTTCTCCTATGCTCTCAGAAAAATAAGGAATTTTACGATCATAAAGTAAACATCTTGCATGTGGCACCTCAGTTTTGAACAAATCACATATTACCAACAGAAATACAAGATCAACTGATTCTCCGTTTGCTTCTTTTACATGTATATCTGTTAAAGAAAATGTTTACAGTTCATGTAACATTAACCTTCTTAATATTTTTAGCAACATCCAGCTCTGGTCAGGCAGAAATAGATCATATTTTCTAAAATAATAAACTATTTTCCAGTGATGACAACTCTATGTTCACCTTGATTAATTTCAAGGGGGTAACCATAAGTTAAGGATGTGTGGTGGGCTAGGGAAAACATGACTACTTGGATTAATAGTGACTGCAGGGATATATAAATATTTGATATACTGAATGAAACACTTCAGCAGAACACATACAAAACATCACCTCTGCAAATATTTCATGGGTCACTTCCTCTTCTACTCATTTTCTACTCCTGTGGCCTACGAGAAGCTTACTGCAAAAATTAAAACACTTTGGTAGCTAAAGATAGGTCTCAAACTAAAAGGAAGCTGAATGACTAGAAATTATTCGAAGGAAGCCATGAGCAGCTGTTGTTTCTTGTGGTCTGATATAACGAGGCAGGAATCACCATGTTCCCTCCTACCCTTGTGTTTCCGAGGTGAGATTGCTGTGCTAAAAGCTGTCAGGAACAGCAAGGAAACTTTAGATATATTTAAATGGAAGTCACAATGTCAAAATTAGAGGCTATTGCTGCTCTGCCATCTCTTAGCTGAACATCACCCCCCCTCCTCTACTATCTGCATTTCAGTGTGGACTGAAGACCTATTATGGCTGGTGCAGGTTTCAGGGCTGCCCTAACCAAAGTCATCTTCAAGGTGTCCTGGCTACAGAACAGTCAAGGCTCCTAAAAGTGCACTGCCACAGCCAAATGCTTGCATGTTTTTTTGTCATGTAGAGTTATTTTTGCTTCTTCCTGAGTTCCATGGCCACTGGAAAAGAAAGACAGGCTATTTTTGTGTGTTATCTGTTCTTATTAGCATTCCCAAATGGCTGACACCAGCCCACAACACTTCTATCTTACTGGTACAATTGCTCCCACTGCCAGAGTTAGCCCCACTCTGCACTCCTTGCCTTTTCTCATTCTACATTTGCAGACCCCTTCCTTTAGTTAAGGGTAAAAACGCAAACAAAAAAAGTAATGAGAAGCACATGGTACGTGGCAAAGTTTGCAGCCTGACTTCATGATAACTGCTAACACATGACATTTGTTAGAACAGTGTCTAGATGTAGGTAGTTTGAATGACCTTCCATAGTTTTGTATACACAAAACTTGGAAACAGCATTTCTGTCTTTCCTTGTTTTTTCTTCTCCTTCTGGTTTTATGTCAATATTTACATCAACACAGCAATATTTCCACAGTATACTACAAAGCAGGAAGGATGTACTTTGGAGGTAGGACAGGATCTGTTGCTACATTTTGTAGAAATGATTTCTTTCTCAAAATAATTCACTTCCTTGCTTTACTTTACCATGCCAGTTTGCAGTATAACAGACAAGATTTATCGAACTTTATGAGGTCAATTAATTTGTGATGACACTGTTGCAACCTATGGGCTGAGCACTAAATTAACGCAGAGGTAAGCACCATTTGTTTGACAAACATATTCAGTTAAATCAGTCCGATTCTCATCGTCCCTTCTGAAATGTGCAAACATCTGAAGTGAATATTCTGCAAGCAGAAAAATCTGTTTTGTTCCATGGTCAAGAACATCTTTCTATAGGATTCATGCAACACACTTGCCTACACTCAAAGTAAAAGACAGAAAAGTGATCTAGTGAGTACTCAAAGCGAGAAAATCCACATTTTTTCCGTCTCTGAAAGATTTACATGGATTATTTGTAGTATTGCCATGGTGTTAATATTTACAGATGAGAAATTACCTTAAGTATTCTGGAAGTCTTCATCTTCACCTACACTCAGACTGCTGAAACTACCGATCCTTATATATTCATCATAAAAGCTTGCTCTTTGCCATATTTGAGATTATTTATCTATAAACATTATAACTATTTGCACTGAACACCTTCTCCCAGAAAATATTTCACACTTAAATGCTTGTTAAACACTAACTGGGGTCAACTCACACACATTTAAAATACATCCTCTGGTGAACACATCATAAAATACCTGCAAAACAATTTAGGACAGAAGGAGGAAATTGTTTTCCTCAACTGTGAATGAAGTTCAAAATGTGGGATCTATTCAGGATGCTGTTGTAGTCTAAAAGAAACACTGGCACCTAATTTGACAGGAAGTAAAATATTAGAGTACATTTATATTTATACATCTACTGAGGCTTACTTGAGTCTGTTAGCTTGCATGAAACATGCTGTTATGTATGGTGTGGAAATGAAATGTATGATGAAGAAATAAAATAGGTATTTTGTAATGACACCCAGACAACAGGTTGATAAACTAAAATTCCTACTACAGATGATAAACAAACTAAAAGTCCTACTCAGTTGTACTGCTCCACCAAGAAGAAATTATAGGTAATCCCCTTTTCTGTAGACATCAAACTGAAATTGTTTCGGAGAGGAACTGAAACTCTTTTTGGAATGCACTAGCTACTTTGAGGCAACTCTTGCAGTAAGGATGAAATTAAAGTTCACAGAAATATTTTTGGTGGAAGCAGAAGCATCATATACCTCTTATATATGCACACGTATGTACCAATACACACACACATGTACAAAGATATATATACATGTATATACATTGTAAAGAAAAGCTCTATTTTTTGCTAAAATGAGAATTATTTTTTTTTCCTGTCTTCCAAGGGACTGTGTGCTGACAATAACAAATGGTGTAAATTTCAGCCTCTGGGTCTACAGTTGCAAACTAAGAAGCCAGCACAGCTGAAGAAAACAAAACCTACGTGGATGCACATTTATTTCGCCATGTAAATAGTTCAGTTCTATGGTACCGGAAAAATTAACCCCTCCTGACTGGAACCCCCCCACTCCCACCCCTCCCGGGCCCCGTTTCTCGTGCGGGTGGTGCCATCTAGCGAGCAGGGGACCCGGCTCCTCGGGAGCCCCGCGGCAGCGCAGCTCCGGCCCCGGCGGGACAGGGGTGCTGGCAGGTGGGGACCCGCATCCTCACCCCGAAGCACCGCAGCATCCCTGTGATCGACAGCCCGCAAAACATGCGTGCCGGGAAGACAAATCCCTGCTATTTCCTGCCTCTGTGTTTTTTAGATAAATTTTTTAAAAGACAGAACAGAACTGAAACTGAAACGAGAAGTTCCACAGAAATGACCCCAGATGGCAATGATTCGTGCACTGGAAAATCTGCCTAGGAGGCTGCATGATCTTTCTAAGAGCATGTCTTTAAACCAAGGCTAGAAAATTATGTGTTAGGAAGTGACCACCTAACCCATCCCTTTGGTAGTGGTGCACTAAATTCAACGTACCTTCTATAGTACCTTAAAGTACCGATTACATATTACAGGTGAATGTGCACCCCCACCTCCACCCACTGCTCTATGAGAGTCTGTATTTATCCACCTCACCAATGGACAATGATGCCTATCATCATGTCAGAAACAGTATTTCCTTGTAGGCAGTAGAAGGAATGAATTCAGCAAGGAGCTGCAGTAGAACTTTTAACTTCTTGCTACTAAAACCACAGGTTTTCCAATGAACAATACACGAACTAGAGGTCTGACAACTTCATCAAAACAAGCGAGACACACAGACTGCTGACTTCATGCTACTTTCATTGCAGACCATCCCTCTCCCATTTGTACCAGTGAACTTGCCATAGAAAGGCTGAGAGAGGAACATTGAATTTCTGATGATGTTCTTCTGAGCACAAAGACCTGTTTATTATATCACAGTGTTATCTAGCTTCAGAACAAAGAAAAGAAAAAAGCTGCTGTACAGAAATTTATCAAGACACACAGTCTCCATTAAGAATGTTTAAAAAATTGCAAAACTAAATTAGCTAATTTTGTGCAGTCTGTGTATTGAGTCCATAACTCTCTTATGGAGAATGGAAAAGAAGAAATTATTTCAAATTATATCTAAAGTGCTGTTGGAAAGGTCCTTTCTTGCTGTTCAGTCTGTTTACAGTAGTTTTCAAGTTTAGAGCCCAGGGAAATCTATTTAAAAGATATGAAGAAAAGTTTTCTGAGTGCTCTATTTGTTATCCCGTATTCTCTTCTCTCCTGGTTTGATTCTTCATCTGTTTTAACATTATCCAAACAAGGGTAGATAGATGAAAATAATTTGTAAATATCACTTAATGTAAAGCAGATCCCAAATTAACTATGGGTAGCCCAGATTAATTCCACAAGTGAGCATAAGGAGGAAAAAGGGTTTCTGTAAGCAGAATCGTGCAACAATTATTTTTATCTCACAGATTTCCCTGGGATTCCAGATTTGCCCCTGCCCTGCATCAGGAACAAACAGAAGCCCTTAAAAAAAGAAGGGAGAAACACACGTACACATGGACTGGCACTCGCTTACTGCGCACATGTCTGTTTTGCAAGCCAGGCAGAAGTACTGTTCCTGCCTTGCTGGAACAGAGTTCCAGTCGGCTGAATTCTGGTGCTGACGTGGTTTGGTTTTTGTGCTTTAATCTCACTTATCTGACCCTCTCCACTTCATATGGCAACAGGGACTCAAAATTGACAATACCTCTCTGCATGTGTGTGTCCTAATCATCAAAGCTGGAATTAGTCTCTGGCTCTGTATTTCAAACGTGTCCTTTGGAAATCTCAGTTAATCCAAAATAATAACCGAAATTATGGAAAAGGAATAATGTGAACACAGGGCTTTTACATGCCATGTAAATGTCTGATTAAGGATGTCTGATATGCTTGATCTCCTTTTTTTCTCATACTAATCAGAAATTAATTACCTGTTAATGTGAGATCATGCAGTCTTATGGCCAGTTCCACTACCATTTTCTTGTAAGAAATACCTCAACTTTTTTTCAGATTTCACTTCTGTTAAGGAGTTGCAGAGATGCTAGCACATGCAATTCAAGTTGGTAGCAATTTAGCATATAAGCTTGAAGAAATTTTCAAGTTAAAGCAGCTGCATTTACCATTAGGACAGCAGAGTCCAAAGATTTTTGATGATACATTTGGCTATACATCTAGGTGTGCCCTGGCTTTAAAAAAAGTCCTCTTGCAGCAAAGGGATGGTAATAAACTCTGGATAGATTGTACACATTTGGACAGACCACTTTGCCATTGCAAGTCATCTATAAGCTCTATTAAGTCACGACTCTTGGCTTTCTGAGGCCATTTTTGTAGGGATGTCTGCAGTTCCTGTCAGGAAATTCTGGAAATTTAATGAATTTTATATATTTGATAAAAATACTTACGTGACAACAGAATATCTCTTACAGCACTGATGAAATGCTGTTGCTGTTTCTGTTGATGCAAACTTTACAGGGCTTAATCTCTCAGGTCTGCTGTAGTCATATAATAACTTCTTATCACACATAATATTAGAAAACAGAGTTCTTTACTGCTCTGTAATCTGCTTGCAGTTCATCAACTACAATAGTACACAATACCTCCGTTCTACTGTTGGAAATTATTCTCTCTTTCATTGGCCAACAATCCAAACCTTACATCTGTGGACCTCAACTCCATCACCAGCACCTCTGCTCCAGTTCTCTTTGCCTCCTGCCACACCCTCAATTAAACACTTCTTCGATGAGAAAAAACAAAAGGCAAGACCCTGGTTATCACTGGCACCCTCAGGAGGCTGCAAGGAAGAAAAGTCCTGTCACTCAAATCCCACTCACACAAGGCTGAGCCAAACAGGACAGAGTATTTATGAAAGTAAAGATTGCGTGAACACTTAACGCTTTTAAGTACTGTAGATTTAAAATGTTTGTAGAGGCAGCTTCTACAAAGCAACAAAACTCTTTCCTGAATATTTATGAAGAAACCAAATGCTGCACAAACGGCACTTTTGTTTGCAGGTAACAGGACAGGTTATTGAGTCCCAGGAAAACAGACAGACATGTAAGGAGTCTATTTCAGCTTCAGGCTTTAAATAACCATTCATGACGAAGCAATGACATATACAGCATGCTTGGATGTAGCTTTATGCATTCTGTGATAATGAGACTTATAACTTAAATCCTCATTCACTTATTTTATTGGACTGACATCTGAACATTGATGTCAGAATCTTGTGTTAATATCATGTGTTAGATGTTTTTTTGTTTTTAAATGTACCTATGATTATTGCTGCTCTCAAGACTATTTATAGTGATACAGGACACAAAGTAGAGCACTCTATTTTTTAATCATCAAAATGCTCCTATTGGTACCAATCTTTAATTATATTAACAATAGTAGCTATGTCATAATTACTTTGAAAAAGGAATTTCCCTGCTGTATAAGGACTTAAGATAAGCAAAAAGAAGCAGAAATAGAAATAAAGTTTTCTTTTTCCTTTCTAAATCAAAATTGTCAGGCTCAGAAAGCATTTGAGTATCAAAGAACTCTGTCTGATAACACTATACCAGGTATACTAATATGCAGATCTTTCAGGAATTTGCCAGTATCTTTATTTATTTGTAAAGGCTGCTATAAAACAAAATATGCATGTGCACATATTACATGCATGAGTGTACGATGTGTTTGTGCAGAGCAATGTATATCCTTTTATGGAAAATGCCATTATAACATTGTTATTACAAATGCATAGGCTAGTGGAAAGACTAAATCAGTGACTGTACTTAGAAACAAACAGTCTTAAATTTTCAGGTCTGTTGATATATAAAGATTTAAAGAATCTTTAGAGAAAGGACTGTAGTATCTTATGTGCTCATGTAATTGTTAGATGTATGGATCACTTATGGCTTTCCCACATGTAAAATTTCTCAAAAAAATTCCCACTAATGGAAAAAGTAATACAGAATGCAGTAACATCAAAAATTATGAAGGACAAACTTAAAAATATATTTAGGTGTAAATAGAGATAATTTTCATACAGGAGTTCAGCTACAGGAAATGCCAAGTCTCTGTAGACAGCAAAGAGCTAATGTAATGAAAGGGAAGGAAGCACCCCTGTGTATCAACATATGAAATCTATTCAAGGACATCCTGCCATGAGATGGATGGCTTAGGATGAATAGAGTCAGGCCAGTAGATAAGATAAGCTTTTTGGAATGCCATAGCTAGATTAGAAAACCAAAAAGAGTAATGAGATGACCTTTGAAGGTCCCTTCCAATCCAAACCATTCTGTTATTTGTGTGGTGATCCAATAGTATAAATTAACTAATTGCCAAAGCTGCTCTATAACTTGCAATCATATTTACTTGATGATATTTAATATTTGATATTGTTGCTTATAGAAATGTATATTTTGTGAAATGTGGGCATACACCTGCACATCCTCTTCTAATGAAAAAGTATAAACATATATATAAAATTGTGCTTCGATTTCTCTTTTTGCCTTCATATTTATCCCATGGTTAGGCAGCAGAAGTCTCTGTAACAATAAAAGCTGATGCTAGTTTTCTCTGATAATTCAGAACATTAGACCTATGGTTTATGCCAGTATCCTAGAATAAGCCCGGGAATCCTGTTAGTGTTTATTCCGTTCACTCACTGCATACAAGAAATAATGTCTCCAATAAATCAAAGACGTAGAAGCTTTGGCCAGTAGTACGTTTTCTGTGTTAACATAATGTAAGAATACCAGGTGTCAAAGTGAGGATAGACACACAATGCCTGCCTTTCACAGGCATTCAAACTGTGGCAATACAATTTTGCTGCTGGCTAGAATAATGAAGCGTACAATAAAAAACATATTAGCAAGTAAAACAGAGGAGCATATAAGACAGTCAGCCATTACAAGATAGTCAAATGGAAAAATACACAGCAGAAGAATGTAATATATCGTAGTAAGTGAGAACAATGGAAATCAATTCAAGAAGAGCCTGCTGTGGACAGATTTGGTACAGGCAGAAGTGGAACAACAGTCAGCAACAGTAAGCTGCAATAGGTCTGGGAAAATTAGTCAGCTGTGGGGTACCTTGATGTGGTAGCTATTGAGATGCCAAAGATGAATCCCAGTATGTGATTATATTATAACTGTCTGCTGGTCATGAAATCAGTATTGTGACTGCACTTGTAGAAAACAATAATTACTTTACAGAAATGTAGTGTTTCAAACTGTGAGGACAGCAGCACATGTTGTTATGAACAGAAACCTATAGAAAGGCTACAATACAAATTTTCTTGGAATTTGTATTTCACCTCATGCTCTTTCATGATTAGCTCACTACAATCACTGTGTTAACAGAAGTCTTTCTTGGTTTATCCTGGATCTATGGTTGCATTTTTGCATAAATATTTGTGCCCAAAGAGTGTGCTATATAGAAACAAAAGGTGTCATGTCATAGGCTGTCTAAATAACTTTATGTTATTGTATACACTTAGATATGTGCATATCTGTTGGTACTTGAACATATCTGACTGTGTACTACTAAGAGATATTCTATAGATTGATAGAAGTATGCTTCTTAAGGATTTGTTCATATCCTCATGACAAAATTCTCACTGATGTCGATGGCATAAGGGTCTTAAGGGATTTTATCCTTGCAAGTATGACAAGAGACAGCCTGAGCATGTTACTGAAATTTTATACCCTCAAAAGACACAGAAGATTTTGCTCTTTCTCCTGCTCTCATTTTAATTTGTGTTACAAACGATTGCAAGTGATCAAACAAGCAAATCTAAGTAGTTGCCATCTGGCCACTGAGAACTTGTACCTGCACAACACCTGTTTCCTTTTCTCCCTCGTTTAGGCAAACGTTTTATTTCACTGTGGGGACAGGTTTAATGTGCACATATAAAATCAGTCACTCCATCTCACTTGGCAGGCAGTAACATTTTATGCCATTTGCAAGCCCAGGAACAGGGTCCATGTAAAATGCCAATCTCAAAACACCTTTCACAGTGCTCATCTGGGAAGTTTAAACTCTTCCTCTCCAGCTTCTTTAAAATGTCCTTTACGTGAGCCAAGCAAAATGGATATAGAGATGACTGCAGGCGTACAAGACTGGGAAAAGCACTCTGGCTTTTTAAGTGCAGAGAACTAAGCCAAACAGGTGACATTATTTCCCCACAGTGCAGTAAAAAGCCTGTCTGAGTGATTTACAATCTCAGGCATGCAAGAAACATTTCAGTTGCTACATAAAAGTTTCATCTACACAATTATGTGTCTCATATGTTACTCAGTCAACCTTATTTGAGTTGGAAGCATGTATCCAAATTCTAACACAGCAGAACTACATCATTGCAAATAAAAATAATAACACAAAACCAAACCAAAACAAACCCCAAAAAGTCTGGCTTATTCAAAGTCTTCTACCATGTTAAGGTAGAGATTTTTTTTTCTTTTTCCCAAATAATGCTGTAATATGGAATATCAGGTTCTTGTGTAGTAGTTGAGAATGGAAGGGCCATAATAACTTTTACTGATCAATTGAAGCAGGAGTTCATATTTACAGGAACTGATGAAGTTCAAGAAAAATTTCAGCTTGCTTGTTCACCAATAATACTTTCAGCAATGACACACCTTTCTGACCTCAGTGAGAGAGCAAATGAAGTATGAAATAATCTACTAAAACTGATACAAGAGTAATATTTCAGGCAGTTGTGAGGGAGCTTGTAATATCATTGTCTTTATCTTTAATCTCCCTTTTCCAGGAATCAGTGAACCTCCTGCTTTTTCAAATATTTTTATCACCTCCATTGTTATCCACACTACCTGTTCCTTATGGCTTGGTCCTGATCCTTCAAAAAGGATCTCATTTCATAAAAATACAGAAAGTTGCCTTCTCTCCACAGTCTGGTATTCTTATATATAATTCTGGTTCAGTAGCAGGGATAATTTATGTTGAAAAAAAAAAAAGGCTTTCTAGAAATATTCTGGGAACAATTTAAATTGGAAGCATGCTTACACACCTTTTTTAAGATAGCTTGTCAGATACAAATAGCTTTATGTTGTTAAAAAAACCCAAAACCTAAAAACGAAACTATGCTTTGGCATGAAGATTCCAAAATGAGACTGACAAATTATTTTTTCTTTAATTTAGTAAAGACAAAATTTGTGAGTGCAATGAAATAATATAACAAAATGGAAGAATTATTTATACGGAAGATGCATTCAGAGCAAGATGGGAAGGTATGTGTAAAGCTCTTTGTAGTCACTGCAGTGACACCTAAATGTGTCTGTGAAAACGCTGGCCGACCAAAATCCTGTTTTACAGGAAGATAGCAACAGGGGTTTTTTAACAGATTTTTTATTTTTTTAATTTTACAGATCTTGTAAAGAAGAAAATTCCTCATTGCTACGATGAAATTAAATTATGAGCCTGGATTCAAATATCACCAAGCACTGGCTCTGCTGAAACACCAGAGGGAGCAAGCTTCACAGAGGTGTGAATGCTTTTACTGAGATTCCCAGCTCCTACTAGCTTTTCAGCATTTAGTAGGATGCAAAATAATGTAGTCAGATTAGCTGGAATGCCTGAGGATATGCCAGTGAAGCAAAACCCTTCAGCTTGTGACAAAATACGTTAACAAGGAATCATGAAACAGCAGAAAAAGTGAGCATGTGCTTCATGTGGATGGCTGCAGGTGTTAACACACAAAGTTTAAAAATCTTCTGTTACTGACTATGGGATGAAACACTAATAACATTGCCATCTTTGTCTAATAAAGATTACTACAATACAGACAGCTTTTTAAAACTCTTCACAGCAGAGAGTCACAGATTCATTTGGGAGTGTCACCTCTTCTTAAAAGATTTAAAAGAAGACATAGAAATTATCAAAGTCAAACCCATCTTTGCAATGAAGTAAATTACTTGGGGAAAAAACCCCATGATCTTGTTCTCCATTAGTGACTAATCCTTGTCAAAGCTCAGAAGAAAAAGCCCCCCAAATCAGTTGTCTCTCTGATGATTCACATCTGCAAAACCTAGAGTCAGGAGCAGTCTTTCCATTACCGCTAGTGCAATTCATCCTCTTGGAGAATTTTTCAACTTAATTGTTCAGACTACTGATGGCCTTCCATTTCAGTTTAAAATACATCTTCTTCATTTTAATTCCCTTCCCTTCCTGAAATTCATTACAGATTCTAATATGCAGCCTCTCTTTGCCAAACCATAATTAATTCAAATCCACATTTCCAAAAAAAAAAAAAAAAAGATTTGTCAGGATATGTTCCATTTCCATAAAAATTAATTTATAGCCACTGACTATCAGGTTTATAAGTAATGCAGAAAATAATCTTTGTTTGCTGGGACTGAGTGGCCAAAAGCTCTCTGCTTGAGTTTGTAGTATCCAAGGGGGATAGATGTAATCGTTGCTATACAGAAAAGATTATTCTTCCGCTTAACTGACTATGTCATATACATGCCTGAAAATTAAAGCTTGATAATATTTTATACAGCCTCTCGTGTCTTCTAGTGGCATATCCTTCAGAAATCCTGACCTATGGTGAAAATCTTTCAGAAGTGTTCACATAGTTCAAACAAAAGGCTTGAAGCAATAGATACTTTTGAGTAATCAAATGGCATCTAATAGTCTGGGGTACTGAAATATGATTCAGAAGCTAAATAACGCATTACAAGAAACCAAACATTTCATGCAGTGCAGCAGACTGGGAACTATTTAATGATCACAAATTTGTTAAAATCCTCACACCTGTATTACAAAGCTTTATGTCTAGCTGCTGGCTGACCCAGTAAAGAGAAGAAGAATGAGAAAGGCAATTATAAATTCTTCAAATGTTTCATGTTCAGCAGAGAAAACTTTATATGAGCAATGTATTTAGTGGCTAAGTGTCAAAACCAACCACTAGAGAGTTAGTAGCTCAGAGACTCTAAGGGAAAGTAATGTAGTTTTATTAAACAAATCATTCCACTGTTGACCAAGGTTACCTTCTTAAAGAAAGAGTATCCATCTGAATTTTGCCAAATTAGAAGTAAAACTTCTATCTGGTTTGTCGTTTTTAAGCGAACCAAAAATATTTGAAAAAATGTCCTCTGGTGGGGCTAAGGGATTGATGTGCACGCACATGATTTTATTCCTTCCTGTTCTCTCTGGCAAATGGTGCCTGATCCAAGCTGTTAGCAAGTCACTTTGTATATGCAGTATGCCTGGGAAGGGCTGTTTCAAACAGAAGAAACCAGTTTGTGGTGGTTTTGGAGTCTGCTTTCAATCTAAGAACAGTGAGTTTCAGAAAAGAGGGAGGAGGAGCAGAGGAAGTCAAAGGGCCAAGTCTGGGCAGGGGAAGGAGAAGGGAAAAAGAGCTGCCTCCTGTGTGAGTAGGGTTTCTGGTCATGCAGCAGCAACAGCAGCAGAAAGCAGAATTCACAACAGGTTATTTTTTTGAGCTGATCTAATTAGTATCGTAGTAGCAAACCAGCTCATACTACATTCACTCCAAACACTTTATGATCACATGGGAGAACAGTGCTAATGATCCCAGGGATTTGATCATGGTAATTATTGCAAGAAGCAAAGACCTGGGTGCAAAGAGCAAGCAGAAAGAATGACTAAAATACAGTAATTTGCAAATGCCCTGTAGCTGTGTTTAAGTAATTTGCCTGTCAAACAATAAAAGTGTCATAGAATGCCTTATTTCCCCTAGCCACCTTTAGACAGCAGTAGGAGGATTTGTAATGCCTACACCCGAAGTATTTTCCTAAGTACAGGCTGAAAAAGGGAAAACTGTCACAGCAGCTGGCAATGTGAGGGCTGCTGGGGCACAGCCTCATGACTGGGTCAGTACAGGAGACAAACACATGCGTGAAGAAGGTCACACCCTGTCAGGCCTGCCCTATGTGTCAGAGATCTTCAGACGCTCAACCCTTATCCCTCATTGCCTCATGGCTGCATCGTTTCTCTGCTCAGGGTACATGACCACTCCACCACACATACGGCTGTTTAGAAACTGGGGAGGTCCTGAAATGAGATTTTAAGGAACCCAAAGTGAACAAGTTTCACGGCTTCTTGGACTCTATCCACAAACTACACCATTCTACCTGCTTCCCATTGTTTTGTGACTCGGCGGCCTGTTGGTAATAATATGCTGTGAAACACTGTGTTGAACTTTTTCTTACAGAATTGACTTCATAACGAGTTTGAAATGCTGAGTTTTACATCACACAGCATGTAATAAGAGTACATGGCTCTTGTAGCCCAGTGACCACAATGTTTCAACTCACATAAATGGCATGGTAGCCCTTCTTTCTGGCCATACCTTTTTATCTGAAATAGCAAGCTCATGTGTTCCCAGGGATTCAGTGCAGTCATGTGAGTTTAAAGTCTCTATGAGAATCCACTTGAGTTCTCTTTTCCTTCGGATCACTGATATTTACCTTGTCCCACTGGAGCTCTTACATTTGCTCACAGATCTGATACAGGGCAGCTTGCAGTGCATTGAGAGGGCTCCAAGCCAGTGCTGTTAGCAATGCTTATGCCAAGAGAGGCCATTCATACCATGACAGCCACCTCTGGGTGGAACAGCCTTGCAACACAGTTTTTTCTAATGCATCTTTTTCTCAGAGAAATGATGTGACTGTAGTTTACAACTAGTACAATTCCATCACAAAACTGGTATATCAGGTCTATGAAAGAACAGTGAGATTTTTAAAGACTAGAGGGCACATATGAATTAAAGAAATATGACTCTGATTTCATAAACCTCATGGAGTGTTTTTCCCTCCTTCTGGTAAGTAGAGAGCTCACTGTAATTAGGGAGTTTATACTTTACCTGACCTTACTGGATAAACTTACTAGCTGTTGGATCACTTCACTTGCCCCTTCCAAATTCCAAGGAAGAGGCTGCCTGGCACCTATGCAAGCTACTGAGATCCAGCAGTGCCATCACTGCCTCCCTACTTAAAACAATCCTTTCCAGCCCTCTCACATACCACGCAGGTCTCATAGTTCAATTCTTAAGCTTCCAGAGACCACAAAATATTTGGCAGCGCAATAGGTCTAAGATCTTTCCTGTTTGGTTTTGCTCAGAGCTCTGTAAGGCAAATACAAAGTCTCCAGTACAAAGGCATAGGAGACTTAAAGGATTTCAGCAGTGGCATTCTCCTCTGGGGTTTTGGTTTCTCTTGCTGTCTGTTCAGGCAGCTGGCTGGTATACTCCAGCTGTTTGGAACCTAGTTTCCTTCTGAAATACACATTAATGCCACTTACTGGCTTTCATGGTGAAAGATGGATACATGCCATATCCCCAGTGACTGGACATATTTCACACTGTTTTCAAATTTACCAGCAAGACAGGTTGAGTCACCTTCTAAGTCTGATATAAGTTACCAGAGAGATAATCCTGTGTTGAAGTAGTTATCTGGCTACACAGAATCTCAGAATGTCAGGGGCTGGAAGTGATCTCGAAAGATCATCTAGTCCAACTCCCCTGCCAGAGCAGGATCACCTAGACCAGATCACACAGGAATGCATCCAGGTGGGTTTTGAATATCTCCAGAGAAGGAGACTCCACAACCCCCCTGGGCAGCCTGTTCCAGTGTTCCGTCACCCTCACAGTGAAAAAAATTCCTCCTCATGTTTGCATGAAACTTCTTATGCCTCAGCTTCCACCCATTGCCCCTTGTCCTATCATCGGGCATCACTGAGAAGAGCCTGCCTCCATCTTCCTGGCACTCACCCTTTATATAAATATTGATGAGGTCACCCTTCAGTCTCCTTTTCTCCAAGCTAAAGAGCCCCAGCTCCCTCAGTCTTTCCCCATAAGAGAGATGCTCCACTCCTTTAATCATCTTTGTGGTTCTGTGCTGGACTCTCTCAAGCAATTCTATGTCCCTCTTGAACAGGGGGGCCCAGAACTGGACACAGTATTCCACATGTGGCCTTACCAGGGTAGAGTAGAGGGGCAGGAGAACCTCCCTTGACCTACTAGCTACACCCCTTCTAATACACCCCAGAATGTCATTGGACCTCTTGGCCACAAGAGCACACTGCTGGCTCATGGTCAGCCTCCCATCAACTAGGACCCCCAGAACCTTTTCCCCTTTGCTGCCTTCCAACAGGTCAGTCCCCAACCTGTACTGCTACCCAACAGATTTCTTTGATACTTACAATTCTCCAAAACCAGCATATGATAGTGTGTGATTTTTTAATTTTAGTTTTGTCAGAAAATCAGTTGCCACCAGTAGCAATATTTAGCAGACATTTATCTGCTTTTAATGGAAAATGACTTAAACATTTTTTTCAGCCTACTTAAACTTCATAGATACCTGCTGGTTCCTTTTGCTCTCCTATCTTTTTTGAAGTATTGATTTTTTTCTTCTTTTTAAAAAGAAGTTTTTTTATTTTTCATAAAGTTTGATAGCAGTGGCACTACACACAGAGTCAGATCCCATACAGAGTTAGATCCTGTATCTCATCAGTACTCTTTGTTTTTAACCTCATTAAAAAGTAGTATACACTATACATCCAATTTCAAAGAAATTTATACATTTGACCACAAGAATTCACTCCATGTTTATAATTATAAGCAAATTTATATTTAGCAAGCAAGTTCTTTATTTAGCAAATATCTGCTTTGGACTTACAAAGCAGTTTCAGTGACTTCAGACTATGTAAATACAAAAATAATTGTACCTTAAAGTACCTATTTGATATAAAAACATACGCAAAAAAAGTATTTAGGAGGGGAGTTGGTTTATACTTTCTACCTTTTCCAAAGCAGTTTTCTTAATTTAAGGCAGAGGCTGAAGCAGTTCCAAGTGGTGATTTAGAACAAGAGTTTAACACAGGTGCTAACTCTGCAGAGGAAACCTCACAGAAAGTTCACTGCTAATGTTCTACTGGCAGCTAATTGCTTTGGCTTGGGCTTAATAATTAGCAACATAAGTGTACCAAATAAATAAATGAAAAATATTTTTAAAACCTAAACAAGTCACCTTTTAGTTTACTTCTTCCATCCCATGAAATCCTGAAACAATTCACTCACAAGGCTTACTGAAGGAGAACAGAAAATATTTTCCAGTTCATGAGGTCAGGAGTAAGCTGTTGGCGATCAAACAGAACTTTCATTATTAGTTTGTGGGATCTAGTAAGTATTTTTTTTCTTGAACAGTTCTCATTTCCAGAACTGGGAAGTATTGGTTTCCTTCTCTCCTCAGCTAATGACTAAGATGCTGTGGCTTTGCTAGGCTGGTCAGAGGCACGGAGGCAAAAAGAATGTGTGATGTCTCTCACAGAGATTCTTTTCTCTGGACAATTTAAATGTGGCATGAAAGCAAGTCCTGTCCAGGTCAGTTTTAATAGGAAAGAGGATTCTTGCCAGGGATTGTGGTTACCCTCAAGACTTCATTTAACTCTCTTGGGAGCACAAATATAAAACTCCATTAACAGCTTACTATATTTTAGCTTTGAAAACCAAAACTTTAGTGTGCTTTGTAATGTAGAGGAACAGCTAGGATACTGAAAATATTACTGTTCATCTAAACAATGAAATCTACACTAGCAAAAATCTGGAATACTGTTTGAATTACAAAGGGGTGCTAAAGGGTCAGTAGCTCTGCTTCTTCCTTATTCTTTCTGTCTTTTTCTTTGACTAGGAAATCTAGAACTAAAAATTCATAGATCAAGCACAAACAATGTTGTCTTATTAATAACTGCCTCTTTCTTTCTTTCTTTCTTTCTTTCTTTCTTTCTTTCTTTCTTTCTTTCTTTCTTTCTTTTTCTTTCTTTCTTTCTTTCTCCATTTAAACTGTGTTAACCATCTCCCCTTGTTGTCATTCCTCCCAGGAACCAAAACAATATTTACTTTTCCCTAGGGAAAAGAATACTAGTTCAGTTGCAATACAAACACCTTTGCCATCTTAACACCTTTGCCATCTTAATACCTTCACCAGGTGGTTCCTCTTCTATCACTCTCTCACTATTCTGCTTAGATCAGGCAGGTAAGTTAATAGAAGTGTAATAGGATAAAACCTAAGCTCTACAGACATTTATATCAGATCTGTGCTCCAGCAGATCACCCAATTCTACCTTACACCAGTGCTTTAGGTCATGTGATATTCTGGATCAGGCACTAGGAGCCTTAAGCCATCTTCAGTTCATTATTAAAACTAAAAGCACCCACATTCAGGTTCAACTCAAATTAATGTGTTTGAAGATGCTCAAACTCAGACAACTAACCATGCTTCTAAATATGCCCTTTTACAGTTGTCCAGAATTGCACCAGTTTTAGAACATCTACAGTGTTTTCTACTTACTGCAAACACTGTTTCTGTGAAAGCTTTCCTTTTGAATTTCTGTATTGATTACCATAGTCTGTTTCCCTTTGCTGCAGGAACATTTGCAGGTGCAAGCAGAATGTTGGCAAAGTCCTGAAACTATGTAAGATCATGGAGAAGAGAAGTGCTGGGAGCTCCTGTCTTCCTCTCTAGGTCTTCCAAGGTAGATTTTCATTGTCTTTATCACTATGTCAGGAAGAAGAGTCAGAAGCTCCCAAACCAGTTAATGCCAATACTAACAGGTCACTTCTGGGACTGGTCCTAAACAAGAGCTCTCCCCTGAGATGCACATAGATTCCCAGCTACCTAAAGTACACCTCCACTGTAATTGTGGGGTGAGCAGAGAGGAAGAATGGGAAGGTTCTTCCTGGGACATGGAAATTTCCCAGCTCAGCCAAAAGGGGAGAGGACCTCCTCATGAATCATTGCTTTGGTAAAATCCCAGCCTAGTATAAGAACAGTCCTTAAGGGTGGGCATCACCTCACCTAAGGTTGACAATCCCTAAATCTGAGCAGCACAGCAAGGTTTCTTTTATAGACGGTGGAGACAAGTGGGTGTCTCTAGCAAGCCGCTGCTCCCATCCCAGTATACACAGATGTCTAAAATAGATCATGTGAGTCACACGCTACAAATGACCGTTTCTTTCCTTTGCTTAAAAAAGGGATCTCAACAACAGATGCCTAATTATTGATGTCCAGTGTTCAGTCAAATGAAACCCAGTCTGGCTGGAAGGATGAGATTTGTTCAGCTGCACCAATTACACATGAACATCTCTAAAACAGGAGATAGCAAAAAATGGTTAGGCAAGAAGAAAAGGGATTAACAAATACCAAATGATGAGGGCATAAGATTGTCTAAGTGTGAATGATCTCCTTTTCCATCTTCTTCCTCCTCTCCTTCGTTAAAGACGAATATTGACTATGCAGATGAAAAGGACATGGACCAAATCTTGACTGTCTTCTGCAAATACCCATAATTTGGGGAAAATGAGATGCTTTAGCCTCAATACAGCCAGTGTCAGAGGGCAGGGAGACAAAATAAAACTTTCATCTTTCTGCTAAGCAAAGTTATGTAGGCTTATGCCTTTTACTTGCATTCATGTTCTCACAAATCTTTGCAATGATGCTCTTTGTGGCAAATTCTGCAATTAAATATCTGTATTTCATTTTAGATTAGGCTATGCTAAATGAAAAATAGCCAGGGTAACTAGCTGATCCCAGTTCTAAACATCAGGATACTACAGTGGGTAGCAGCAGGCGTTTCTGCTTTACTCCATAACCTAGATTAAGAAACTGGTAATATGGAGGTTTTTGTAAAAGGGTCTCCCAGTGACCTCTGATTGTCATACAAAGCCTTTTGTATACAGCAAATAGCACAGAGTATTCCCGGTGGGGAACATAAAAGCCTCCTTTCACATTTGCAAAAGAGAATATTGTCCTTTGTACTTCATTAGCAACTTTCCAAAACCTCATTGACTAAACATTTGTACAAACTAGCTAAATAATCCTCCTTCTCTGAGCTAAATAATCTTCTTTCCACTTAATACAGATGAAAAAAATATGCAGCCAAGTGTCACTGATGGTGAGGTGTTTTGATTTCATAAGAAAATATGCAGTTGTGACATTCTTTGTAACTGTATTCCCTTTCTTGTTGAGCTATGTTGCTAGGATCATGGTCCAGCTAGTTCAGAATAAAAAATGAAGGAGCAAACAAAGCCGCTGTGGTCGAAAATGGCATTAATCAATTGTATTTCTCCTTTCTTGTGAAGCAAACACCTCAACAGGTTAGCCTCTCAAAGCACTTCTAAATCTAGACAGCAAAAGGCCCCATACTGTCATGAGAGTCACATCCGTTGTGTGGGGCACATATCCACAGTCTCTCAATTTGATCTTTTTCCTTTCCACATTCTTCTGGCAAACATATAGCACAATAATTCTGTAATTGTTATGAGTGATGTAATGCAGTGGCATTTGCAAAGGCAAATGCATCTTACATTTCCTTTGCAAAATGTCTTTTAGTCTACTACCTTTTAATGACTTAAAATAGTGTGCTTGCATCTTAATCAAAGTGTTTAGTAAGAACTGTTTGGTCACTAATATAAAAGCGTTTTTCTTTCTACTTAAGCAGTGATACAGTCACTGAAAACAAGCTTTGGTTAACCTGAAATGCTCTTAAAGTCTGTAGGTAATATAAGCTTAATTTTACTATTAAATGTGCATAGCTATTTATTTTACCTGCAAAATAAACTACGCAGCAGAGAGGATATACTTTAAAGTAACTTTTAAAGAGCTTCTTTGAGATGTATTTGAAAATACTAGTCCTCTCAGAAAAAAAAAAATGCTATAAAGACCAATGTCTTGATGAAGGACATCTGAATTTCTTTTTATCAAATATTCACTTATTAATTGGAACTTACATCTCAAGGAAAGGGAAGTCCTTTTATATAATGTCTCCAGATCCAAACAGACAAATAACAATATTTGAAAAAACAGAGAGCCTAAAATGACTGGCAATAGATAATAGATAATTTATTATTTACTCCTTGAAAAAGAGATTCTTAAGGAAATGCCAATAACTCCTTTATCTAGTGCGGAAAAAAAACCCCAAATAGTAGCTTTAGATAAAAGTAGAGAATAGCATAGTAGAAATCAACATAGGATTCCAAAATTACATTGAAGTCTTCAGTAAAAACAATGTGATATGGTAAGTATATGGCCATAATCATAGCCAAGGCACAAGAAAAGCTAAACAGCTTAACGCACTCGAGTCTACTCACAAGCTGCTTTCATCTCAGAACTCTGAAAAACAGCCATATAGTGCCACATCCAATAGAAAGGATTTTTAATGACAATGTTACTTAGGTAGAGCTACAAAAATATGCTCAAATCATAACAGGATTTGTGAAAACACCAGAAAATAAAAACTGACTCAAAACTCTACCCTTTCACACCTCAGGCTCTATGTTAATCTTAGGATAAAATTTTAAGGAAAGAATAATTAATGGCTTGAAGGTAAATGGACAATAGAATAAAACGTATCATGGCTTTAGGAAAGGTAGGTCATGTCAGAGTAGCCTGATTTTTTTCCTTTGATAGAATAACTGATTTTCCAGACAAAGGAACTGCACAGAGAGATTAGATTTTATCTGAACTTCAGCAGAACATTTGGTAAGGTGTCACAATGGAGATTACTAGATAAACTGGAAAAAAGGAAGATTAGAAAAAGACTGTGGAGGTGCCAACTAAAGTGACTGTTGCAGAGGAAATGCCAATGAACTGTGCTGAAAGGGGAACCTCTGGGCTGAAAGCAGATTATACCAGTAGTGCTCCTCCTGGATAAATCTTGGCATTTGTTTTATTTACTATTTTACTTCTTTGTTTCACCCCTAAAACAGGAATGAGTGAAAGAAATCAGAAAAAAACAGAGAAGTACTGCCAGCATGAAGGGGGAAGAACGCCACGTGAAGGGAAAAATGGACTGGAATAGTTATACATGGGATGAAATGTAATACTAAAACATACAGCATCACACAGTTAAAATGGGATTAATCTCATCCAAGCCATCTAAAAAATACGTATTGACTGTTGAGTCTCCTCGTGTAATCACTGGGAAGATGTGAACAAGTTCACTGGTAATTTTATATTATCTAGTTTAGACACCTCTAAATGGGATGAATGGAGATTCTTTGGAGTTTCTTTCCTCTTTCTATAATTATTCATAAAGGATGTTTGGAAGATTTAAGTGTCTAACTTCTGAATTTGATGAGAAAAATCTCCCCAAGGACTATTACAAGTTGGCATTATAGTAGTTCATTAGCCAGAAATCAGACAGAAGGAAAACATGCATTTTTTTGTATGACCCAGGGCTCTGTAAAATAACTTCTTCAGATATACTACACAAGGTAAATTCAATCGAAACAGCAAAGGGTTACTCCAAGTGTGAAAAACACTAATGAGATCTCATATGAGTTATTATCGGTCTGTCCGCACTCTGCAAGAGTCTTTCAAAACACAGACGGCCTGCCTTGCAAAAAAAAAAAAACCAGTGCAATGATGTGAATAGTTAAATACATCATACCATTAGACCTCCTTTGCAAGGGAGAAAGAAGGGCAATTTAATCTTAAAAAAGCACAAGAGAAACAGCCACAAACAGATTCAGGCTGGAGATTTTCTTAACCATCAGAACAGGGAAGTTGTGGGACAGCCTTCAAGAATCACAGAATCACAGAATTGTCACAGCTGGAAAAGACCTCTAAGATCATCATGTCCAACTGTCAACAACAACAAAAAAAAAAAATCACAAAAAAACCCCAACCAATGAAACAGAAAAACCCACAACCAATCAAACAAAATGAAACCAAACAAAAAACCACCACACAAAAACTCACCTCACCATCCCACTAGACCATGTCCTGAAGTGTCTCATCTACAAGTTTTTTTAATACCTTCAGGGATGGTGACTACCACCTCCCTGGGCAACCCTCTCCAGCACCTGACTACTCTTCCAGTAAAGAAATTCTCCCTAATATCTACTCTGAACTCTCCCTGGTGCAACATCAGGCCATTTTCTCTAGTACTGTCATTTACTTGAGAAAAGAGACTGCACCCACCTCACTACAACTTTCTTTCAGGTAGCAGTAGAGAGTGATAAATTCTCCCATCAGCCAGAGCTACTGAAAGCTAGAAATGTGAAGAGTTTTAAAAGTGAGCTGAACTGTTTTATAAAATAGATGATATGATAAAGGGCTTGAAAATAAGAGGCTGTACTTAGTGAACTGAGAGGATCTTGCTGGCTTTATGTTTGCTTGACAGAAGACTCAAAAAGCTAAATTCCTACTGTAATTTGGAAATGGGCTGAAATGCCCTGGAAAACCTTTTATTTTAAACTTAAAAAAACCCCAAAACAACAAAAAGCCATCTCCTAAGCTCTTAAAATATTTTCCCAGTGTACCTTAGTATATTTATACAGGTTTGCAGAGGGAAATAACAGATTTGTCATTTCTGATGACAGTAGCAGAAGAAAATGTCTGAATCCAAAGCTAATGTTTTTCTTTATGGGGGCATGTTAATCTAATCACCCAACAGCTGGTTGCTAGTTTTATATTTTTGGGGTATTATTTCTTTTAGAAAGAAACAAAGAAACAGTGATTTGAAGAATACAGATGAGCCTTCCCCTGAAACATGTTCAAATGCACTATTTCTTTACAATTTTTTTTTTTTTCATTTGGACAGATCAAGCTCTTTTATTAAAGAGATTTTTTTTTCTTTTTTTCTTTTTTCTTCTTTGAGCTTTTTTTGTATATACACACTGTTAAACAAATTAAGTTGTTAATGAATGTAATAGATATCATAACTAAAACAAATACTTTTTTGTTTCAGTAACTAGTTTTTTTGCAATTTCATATGAAACAGAAGGCTCTCAATTCACTGTGAGATAAATATATTTAATTTGTGATGTCCTTACCTACATTTGAATGAGAGTTTGAAGAGTTTTATCAAAAAATTAAATTTAAAAAGTCTACAACGTAGCCAGTAGATGGTTTTGTAGCATGTCCAGTGTAAATCAGCTCAGTATAAGTAAAGCGTCAACAACTCTGAATAATCAGATTTTATTTCTTCCCTAGGACTTCAAATCCCAGTTTGTCATTTTGCCATACACCAGTCATAATTGTAGCAATATAAAGTAGCAATGGACTGGATCCCTTACAAAGGCATCATCTTGTAGTACAGAACTCGGGTAGTACATGCTGAAACAAGCACTCAATGAGAAAAATGTTAGAACTGTAAAATAAATGTATGATAAAAAAGAAAACAGCTAATCTTCAGTTCCCAACCTTATATTACATATGATCACTCAAAAAAAAAGAAGGCAGTTAAAAAGATATAAAAAGTATCTTACACTTGATATATTGCCTTTTTTTTTCCCCACATGTCTTTGAAATGTCCTTTGGGGCTAACAGGCAGCACCTTGATTTTATAAGGGAAATGGAAAAAAAGGAAAGTTTAAGTGGTTCATCCAAAATCACACAATAAACCTTCCGCAAAACCAAAAATAGAGGTAAACCCAAGACATCTCTTGATTTTTCTGTGCTGTGTCTTAAGAAACAACAGTATAAAGACCAGCAAACTCAGGAACATCAATTACATTATTCACAGAGATACGCACATCTTAAAATTAACTATTTTAGCTGCACTGTTCCACAAACTATTTCCATCTGGCCATCCAATTTAACTCTGTTAATTTCTGTCTTTATCAGGGATCTTGCTTGCACTGTGCTGAGATGCATTATGTAGTCAGTGCTATATGGCAGCTGTTGGTACCTCTCCTATTAGCTTTAACTACAGTCTGAAGTAAGAAAGCTTTCTCCATACTCAGAGGCCTGTGGCCATGTATCACTCACATGCCTACCCCACCCTGCTCCATACATATGGTGAAATTTTGCTTGCATAATCAAAACGAGGGCATCTGATGACCCTATGGGTTTCTGTTGCATAGGCTGAGTCTGAATTTTAGCTGAAGCTCATATGGTCTCTCCACCACCTGGTCTTCATAGAGCTTGTTAGCAAATGAGCCTACATAAAAGGTAGTAAAGCAGATCTCTTTATTTCATCCAGTTACAAATTCTAATGAGGCTTTATAGGAATTTAATTACATTTTAACTTTTAAAACTCCTTTGGAATTTTCCAAACATCTTCAGTTTACCCCATGACACCTACACAACCTATATGTTTCTGTTCATACAGTCTCTGTGTATGTTTTCTTAGAAAGTCAAGCTAAACATTTAAAAATAGGAGAATAGAACTCAAATAGTGCCATCCAGGGGTGCTTTGCCATCTCAGAAGGTGCCAAGATAAGGATTGATCGGTATAATAGTGAAATTGTACTTTAAAGCCAAAGTTGTACAGAAATGTGACACCTGCATACCATAATAAAGAAGACTAAAGCAGGGCAGAATAGCAGACAGAGATTCCATGAAAAACTGTTGTGCAGGAAGAGTGTACTTTCAGAGACCAATAAGCATAAATTTAACTAAATGTTAGATTTATGCTTATTGACTGTCTTTCCACACTACACATTATCCTGCAAACTATACATAAATAAAAAAATATGAGAACATGGTAATGACTGAAGAGGTAATGACCAATTTTGGCATGAACTTCCTCTGTTCCCTTACGTGAAGTTACAGTGGCATTCTTTTACATTGAAGACATTAAGATATTCTATTATGGGCAAACTTACCCAAACCAGACATACAAGTGTATTTAGACAATCAGTCTTCACTGTTGGGTCTCTATTTGTAACTAGATATATTAGCTATTGAGTAAGTGTATCTTGCATAGATAAATTATGTTAAAATAGAGCCCATCTGAAATGGTACCAGAAGTAATGGCACATGTTGAAGCCTAGCTGTAACATGATAAGTGATTATATTTTATTCAGAATAAAATACAGTGGCCATATTTGTAATCGAAATATGTAGATAAATAGGAACTAGTTGAACTATATATGCCATTACCATCTTATTTCTGTCTCTCGATCAATCAAGCTATAGTTTCTAATTAGTTTCACAATACTTTAATATTGTGGTAACTTCATTAAAGGAACAAGAAAGAATCCTTAGCTTTAAATCTCTTTACTATTGACAAATTCAGTCTCAAGCTAAAAGTGCTTTTGTTTTCTCCTGCTTATGCTTATCTGTTTGTGTATTTCTGTGAAAAGTTTCAATGAAATTTCTAGGTTTCTTAGGAATGTTAATGTATTTATTTACCAAACATGGTAAGGGGTCTATGGAAATCTGGCTGGTACCAAGTACTGGGACACTCAGGCTGGAAGTACTTGTTGCCACAGTCGGAAGATGCTCAGCAGCATGATCAAGAGATGCACAGATCTGTCTCCTGAGATGGCAAGATTTGCTCTTCCAGATTTTCTACATTTGCCTGTTCCTCTGTTAAAGGCTTATCATATTTCAAGTTCCAGCCCAATATTGTCACTAAGCAAGTGCTATGCAGGAAACAGTAGAAGCCATTTTATGCCCATGGGACTAAAGTCCAGAGATAACTGAGTTACATAACGTGAAGGAAGTCAGATGGCAGGCAAAGCCTGCTGCTCCAGAGCTCTAATGACATCCCCACCTCACATCGATAATATGTCACCTGGCATTCAGAGTAGTATTCATTAAATACCTTTTCCTAGATGAGCTTTAAATATTATTTGGTTTACATTTGTTTTTTTGCTTATTTGTTTGGTTTTTTTTTCTTTTCAGGAGCAGCAGTGGCTGTGACAATGAAACAAACTGGCTCATTAACAGCAGGACAAGCTCCATGCACGTATTTTTTGATGAGTTAAAAGTTTCCCATGTTACTGCTCTACTTTTCAAAGTAGAAGTTTGGGTTTTTTTAAGCACAGCAGACAGTCAGAAACATTTTGCAGTATTATTCTCTCTTAACAAACTTACTTGCATGTGATTTCCCCCACTTTGCAACTGAAAATGCTGAAAAGTAAGGCTCACACCAGGCTAAAAGTGTCCTTCTTTTATCTTGCTCATTTCAGATATGTGCTGTGTATTCTTTCATTCCTAAATGGAACACTGCCCTTCCACAGCTCTGTTTATCTTTTCAGAAATAGTTTGCATTTTTACATGGCACAAAGCCTTAAAAAGATGTTTAGGGCATGCTAAGGCCTGGGATCAGGCTAAATAATTTTAAGACGATGTAGGACTGTCTAAGGACCTAAAATATTTTTGCAGGGTAGAATATTAAATAATTAATAAATAAATAATAAATATTTTTGCATTTATAGACTGGTGGTTGTTTGAAGAGAGATGGCTGTGTGTGAAGGAAATAAGAACATAGATAAGGGAGGGCTGTATCTCTGTAGATGAATGGGATTGTAGTCTTGTAGCATACTGATGAAAGAAGGGTCAGATAAGTATAGGAACATGAAATTGAAGGCAAAATTTGAAGACAGAACTTTTGAGAGACCAGAAGTTTTTCAACTGTTAAAAATTTTTGGTTCATGTTTTATTTATGCCAGTACTGTAATTGAAATCAAATGAATAAAATGCTAATAGTGTTATATTGTTCAACAAACGAACTACCATATGGACCACATATGAAAATCTTGTAAAATTTGATAGAATGACACCAAATTTATGTTCTGTTCAGGTGAAGAAAAAGCTGAGGAAAGGAAAGGAAGGAAATGTGAAACCTCAGCCAATTACCTGAGGTGTTTGGAAATTGCTAAAAGATATGGCCTGTACAAAAAGGGTATGAGCCAGGCTGAAGATACAACCCAATCCATCCAGCTTCTGCTATCATGTAAGGCTTGTCTTGGCACGTTCTGATTTGGAACAGGGCATTTGTAACTAAGAGGATATGAATCGTCCATGGGTAAGTACTACCATACGTAAAACAGAGAAGGTCACACAGATGTACACATAAAAGAATATACAGTTTATATGTTAATAATATTTGAAGTTACTAATCAAGACTGATAATCCACAGGATCAACACCAATGTCCCCACCTGTGCTCAGTGGAATACAACAGAGACTGATGAAACCCACATGACATGATTGATATTATGTGGTACCTGTGCCCTATATGGGTTCAACATGTTGCCTTTCTGAATGGTATAAAGAAAATAAACTATGATGAGGGAAATGGCCATCAGTAAATACTACCTAAGAGTACCACACCCAGTTAAAATAAATTCAGCTGATGGCATGGGTAAAAGGCAAATCCATATACCTCAAGAACATTCATTTGTGAAAAAAACTTACAGAGGTGGTCTGGTAACCTATTATATGATGGTGTAAATAGGCACAATGAAGTCTAATTATCAATTACTCAATTAACGAAGCAAATTTGAAATAAAAAAATAAAGAAAAAATAAGTTCTTAAGGAAGAGCAAGAGAAAGGAGAAGAATAAAGAATTCGAGTATTTGCAGAAGACATGACTATGAATGCCTTGTTTTGTTTCATTCTAGCTTTTTTTGGAATCACTTATGATACTCTAAATGACAGATATTATAGAAGACTTATGAATATTTCAAATTAAACATGGACCTATAAGATGAGATATGAGGGAGCACCTACAAGCGGAGGGTTTATCAGCATCAAAAAACTACAATGATCAACTCAGAAAGCAATTAAACATTTTTAAAGGGTATTTATAAATTACAGAACAGCTTTTCACTCTGATTGCAAGAAGGACTTTTATGGCAATATATTGTACATAGGATGGAAAATTATATCAAGTGTAGCTCTAATGAAATGAAACCATTAAACTTCAGTTAACATTATAAATATGCCCTTATTGTACTGTTTTGTAGAGTCAAGGCAATGTTGCTAATTTTCAGACTGTAAACTGTAAATATGCATTTTCTTTCAGAAAGATTTTGCACCAGTGAGAAATTAAACGAACTAATAAAACAAACCCTCCCCTTCAACCACAATCAAAACTTACCTAGAACCCAAACCTCATCACTTGTATATTATTTAGATTAATTTTAAGCACAATAACATAACATGATTTGGACCTCAAAATGATGATGATTTAGTCATATATTTAGATATGCTCTTTGCAAGAAATAGCATTTTTCTAGATTTATAAGACATTAGACAATTCTTAAGCTTCATAACATCAACATTTATTAAAAGTCAATGAGCTTTTAAAAAACCGTAAAAACCAGAAACCGATAAATCTTCGTCTAATTTGTTTTTTAAAAAACCTGCAACTTGAAAAATACCTAAGACTAGGCAACATAAAAGACCCAATATGAACCAAAAGCAGGAAATTCCAAATGTGAGGTTAAAAATCAGTCCCCAAATAAAGCAAGATGTATGATGCATGCAACATTCAGTTGCAGCAATTTCTGGGAAGAAAAGCAAGAACAGATACTATTTCAACTCAAATTCTGAACTTCATTGTACCTATGTTTGAAAATTATATTCTTACCCTTTAAAGCTAAGCTGTTGCATGAACAAAAATTTGTGGAAGCTATTTTCCCTTTCTCTTGTGAAAAAGGTTATTATGTGCATTAATGCTTAGTTATAGGTACATCTGTCCTACCCTACAGGAACTAACAAAGTCATCAGGACTGGGGACTATCATGATAACCCCATATTTATTCCTATACAGTTATGCAATTTTACATGCATGACTATCAGTCATGACTTTTATGACACAGCAATAGGAACACCACTGTCTGGCATTAGCTCTGTGCCATCAGCAATACAACCACTGGAAAATGGAAACTCTCCTGCTGAGACACTTTGACAAAAACAAAAGGAGAATGATTCCATCTATCAGGCTGTACCTATTTTAAGGTCAAGACTTACAATAATAACTTGAAACAAGATTCATGGATTAATGAAAAGTTACTGCTGTCAGATGATACGTGTTTTCAGTCACTACATGACAGATTAATTCAAATTATAAATTATAACCCTCAGATGCTAGTTCATGAGCAGCCTCCTAAATCATCCAGTATGTCAGAGATTATAGTATTATCACTTTCATCCTTTGTGTGAGCTATCTTTCAATTTTCAGCATTAAAAAAGTAAATCACAAACCCCATTTATACAACATCTTTTGAAATCTCTATTTAAATATTTTTTAAGAAGCCAATTATAATGATGAAATGCCTTTCTAAATGAAAAAGATAGGTCAAACACTGAGATGCCAAAACTCTGAGGAACTTTGCCAGCTCCTGGTTTTATTTCCTGTTTCTTTTCATTCTTACTTTTCATAATATTTATTGGTACTTTGGGATAGGGAAAATTTAAAGCAAAAACCGAAATATTACCAGTTTCTCCTTTCCAAGTAGAAATATATTCAATGCTTTCTTAGGCAGATATTAAGGTAAGAAGAATGAACTGTTAGGGAAGATGAAAACTACATGATGAAAGAGAATTTGTACATTTAAAAATTTCCCACAAATAGGTATTTCAGATGAAATGCATTTATCATCATAATTAACCATCATATTAAAAACAAAATGTAACAAAACAAAAATGGGGGGGGGGGGGGGAGGGGGGGAAAAAATTGAAAAGCCTTTAATGAAGAGATAGGAAAAAGAAAATGTATAAACACTAATTCAGAAAAAGTGAAAAAAAAAAATCTTCTTACAAATGCAATGTTTATCTATTTAAACTACAGTCTTTTAGATCAATGGTACCCAATCTCACAGATTTTGTCTACTATCTGCTTGTTTTTCATGATGATCTGGTTTTAACAGCTCTTTTTCTGCCTTCAAAAACAGTGCAGAATGTTTCACAGAAAACAAGCTAAGAGCTGAGGACCATGAAACAAAAAAGTCTATGTTTAAAAAGACTAAGATCTTCATTGATTACCTCTGTCTCCATCAGAATTACACATTTGATGGCTAAAGAAAGCTACAGCTCCACATCATCTCAATTTCAGTTAAGCATCTGGCCTGAGGTTCTTCTTCCTTATCAACTAAAATCCAATGGATCATGATTATTTTGTTCTGATGTAGCAGAATTGGATCCTAGGTACTCATGCTTAGCTGGGAAAAAAAAACCGAAACCCAACAACTGAATCCTAAATATATTCACGTTATTGAAAACTGGGATACATTCACATATTATTTCATGACATTAACAAAGAATAATAAGCAATGTATCTAGTAGCAAAACATCTCACAAGTCAACTGAAGTATTTTATATTGATACATAATTTACATGTTGAAATTTCTATCATTATTCCTGTCTAAAAGAATGAATGACAGAAATTAAGTTTAAAGATGTACAGAAGTATGTATCTGTGTGTCAACAAATCAAAAAAAAAATTAACTTTGCATGCAAAATTTGTTTTCCAAAGCAGACCAACATGGCTTAGACAATATCCCGAATTCTACAATAAGCAGCAGAGTCCAACCCACTACAGCCCTAACGGAAACAAATCTAAGACCCATAACATTCATAATAATAGGGTTAGTAACTAGGTATTAAGAGTAAAGAAGCAATGTTCAATTAGAATTGAACAGTGACCATGTTTGTATTTGTTTTATGGCACTGGTTTCACATTGATCAAAAGGTCTAATGTATTTACATTAAAACAGCAAAGAAAATGTGTGGTTAAATGTCTAGTAGAGTATGAACTGTGAATATGAAATATGTGACAACAGTGTTCAAAACTACATGATTTAAGATAATTAAAAGCCTATTAAAAACTTACATAGCTGTGACTACTAAAATACACTCTGTTGTATGAAGGACTTACTGCAATGAAGTCAGCTTGTATTGATTTAATTTTGAAAGTATTTTCTAGCATTACAGGTATTGCAATGACAAGTAATTTAAGAGAAGACTCTGAGTCTGGTTTACATTCAGAACAAGATTTGTAAAGAGGATTAAAAATACTTGTCCTTTGCTGTGAAAAAGGCATGAAAGGAATGAATCTATAGATAATGCATCACACCTACATCTAGGGTGGGATGGCATTTACACTCCTAAACTGTCTGCTAAACTTCTATCAGTAAGTCAAGATTTTCCACATTTGATGGCTGCACCATGATCAAATTCTTTACCTCTTGAAAAAGTATAATTTGTAGAGAGTTTCAGGAAAATAGTTTGGCCACTGTCATGAATGCAAAGCCTGCATAGAATAAAAGTAATAACAACAGTAACAACAAATAATAAAAATAACAACCACCACCACCATCACCGTCACAACGTAAAAATCTTATTAATTAGAAACTCTTACTTTTTACAGTAAAGGTCCTTGAAATGTATGCAACTGCACTGGTGTAAAAGTGCCCTGTTTTTACATTTCAGGAACAATCTAAAATACACACTTCTGAAAATTGCATTATGGATTTAGGCAGTTAAATTCTCCAAAGATTCCATCTTTCCTATGCATTCTCTCTCCCCACATAGTGCTGCCGTGCCAGTAGGATTACATAATTCATTATTCCTGCTTAGAAACTCAATGTTCCAAGTTCCAAGTCTCCTTAGCACATAGGACCTCACCTGCAACTGCCCCAGTGGAGAAACAGCCACAGCTGAGAGCAATATGCTTCTCGGTTCTCAGCTGTCTTTGTGTTTTTGAAAGGATCAAAAGAGTTTCCCAAGAAATTATAAATCTTTAAGAGAACTAGGGGAGAAATTTTTAAGAAATAGGCACGGAGAAGCAGAACTAGGAAAATATGAAGGCAGAGGGGAAGAAGCAAAGGAATGATGGTTTACACTGTCATCATCCCAGTCACATTAACTACCCCACAGTGATGGGTGAAAAGCCAAGTACAAGTGCATGCCATTAAAAAAAAAAATTCAGAACTTGTCAGCTACTGATCTACATAGAATAATTTCCATATATGTGGGCCTGAATTCCATTCCTTTTGCATGTCAAGCCCTCAAGCCCTGAAGGGTGATAAAAGGTAAAGCAAAAAATGAGTGATCACCTGGAAAGAGGTGTGCCTTGTGACAGCCTTGCGCCTTTAAATGTAGAGAAGTTCTGCAGTTCAAGTGAAAAGCTTGTCTCTCCTGAAGTCATTGCCAAAACCATCATAGAAATGAATGGGATCGCTGCCTCCAGAGCAGCAATCCCCTAACATTGGCATTCCCACTTAGTCTTCTCTATGGCACTAAACTTTTCAGTAAAATGATTTTTTATTTCAGGTTTAGAGCTGTAGCTGATTTGCAGTTTGAATGAAATTACTAGCATCTTGGAAACTAGCTCATCCTTAGAGTGGACAGGCTTATTTTGCACAGAAATAAATCAGGCAGATAAGCAGCTCTCAAAAAATACATTCCATGTGGCAGGATCAAAAGTTGTGCACAGACCAGTCTCACAAGATTTTGGCTACATGCAGAAAAGATTAAGATGTAAAAAGTATTTCCCATACCATTGCAAATAAAGTTCAAGGCCATGGAATTCATTATATTGATATATAAATTCTGAAGTATTATGGACTAAAATTTGAAAAAAGATTACAAATATCTCTGAAACTAAGGTGCAGGGAACATGACAGTTAGAGTTGTCTATATAAAATAAAGAGATGTATATAACTTTTCTGATATTGTATTTTAAAATAGCACAATAATGCAGCTCTAATGGTGTTTAGAAAGCACTCGTAAGGTGTAGTTTCAAGTCTCAGAAACAGTCACATCAGAAAAATGTCAGAATGAAATTGACTGTAAAAAAGACAAATCTGCCTCAACCAAGGGATATGATGACAATTCACACCCTGCACTGTCATCTTCAAGATTTATACTTAATTTCCTGATCTTTTTTGTTCTTTCTCCCAAGGGTTATAGCAGTGACTGAGTATACTCCAAAAGCAAGGTTTTCTTCCTTTGATAACAAAGGAATATAAGTATTAGCATAAGAGATATATCAACAAGCTAAAAACAAGAAAATGAGACAAAATATGGATTCAATAAAGCACAACAGAGTCATCTTTGAAAGTCTGGTATGGGACTATCCTAGGCATTAAACCAGTGTTTAAAAGATGGAATGTTTGAATCATCCAAATCCAACACCTGAATGAATAGATTCAGAAGTGGTGACAGAAAGGAAGAAAAGATCTTGATTTGAAATTATTCTCTTCGATTCCAGGAAACACTCATACTTTGGACATACCTATCAATCCTTAATATGGAAAAAATTCACAGATATTCTATCTGACCCATACATTCACAGAAATAGAAAAATGGATAACAGACATGAAGGCATTTCTAAGATTTCCTAGGAAGTTTGTCTCCCCTTTCTGAAATCTGAGTTTTGTTACAAGAATATGAAAAGAGCAACAAGCATAGGAAAATGCCATTACTTTTTTCTCCTAAGAAGCAATTTTTATTGGTTACAGAACATAAAGGAGTTTGTTTTCTACTCTCCAAAAAAAGTCCATCCCACTAGAGAGACATGTCAAAAAAATTTCATGCTCCTCTTTAATATAGATAAATAAGAACAGGGGTTAAACGAGTGAGAATCCCCAACCCCCTTCCACCTCTCATACAGAGCAATTTTCTGCTGGGAAACTAAAAATTATTCTCTCCTGGAACTGAATCAGAAGGCAGACCCATCAGTCAGTAGCCAGCATATGATTCAGCTCAGCTTTTCAATAAGTTAAAAAGTACAAAAGCCACCAAAAAGGTTTCTGAATGAGAGGGCTGCCTTCTTCTAACTCTTCTGAAATGCGTGCTGAGCACTCCTGTGAATCATGCCTGCTGCAGGAGAAGCACCTCTGAGTTAAGAAAGCAGGGATTTTCGGTGACAGCTGGCAAGCAGACACTCCCTCTATCGAGGGACAGCTTTCATTCAACTGAAAGGTAGGACAAGCACAAATTCCTGTAGCTGGACACTGAGAAGGAACTAGATCAATGATAAAATACATAGCAATTACAGCTCTCCTCCAACTACAGTGTTTAAAAAAAAAAAAAAAAAAAAGGAGATTTTTCTATAAAGAAAAATATGTTTATTATATAGAACAAGATTCTTCATAAAATCTGCTGATTTTTGCTTATATTTTATGATTATACTAGCAAGCATTGAACTGAGTAATAAACACTATTTCAAGTCAGAAAAAGACATTCAAGTTTTGGGAAATGATAGAAAATGTTAAAATAGCACTAAGTATTCCATTCATGTTAAATTCAGTGCTTGGATTGCAGAATGATTTAGCTGTGCCTTCAAATGCTTTTCATATTCCTTCATGCAACGTACACACAATCAGAAAACTATTTCTCCTGTAATTCACTCACATTTCCAAGGGGGATGTATTTTGTATGGGTTTTTTTTTCCTACTTGTTAAGCCAACTGAAAGGATATTTGTGTCCCAGATTAATTATATTAGATTTTTACTAGCCCGATCATTTAGCAAATTACTAACAATGAATATTTCCTGTGTGTTCAAAAGACTTCTGTTTAAAATATTCCAGAGCAGCCTTTCAACACTTACAGTAGCAATGGGCAAAACTATATAAGCTTAACAAAAAGGTGCAAGTTGCACAAAAAATTGAAAACAAATACTTAATTTTATTTCATCAGTTTCAATGTGTGCTTTTATTGTTCAAGTATATTGAAAATATATTTACAAGTGTTAAAAATAGTGTTACAAAACTCTGGGAAGCAGCTTATCACAGCTATAAAAGAGGCTGCATTGAAAAGTGTCTCTAATTTTTTTTTTTTTTTTACTTTAAACAAGATTTGAGTGGATACTTGACATACAAGCTTGTTTGTTTGTTTGCTACCTCCCAGTATTTCCTCTAAATTGATCTGGCTATTTTTATGCCAAAGGGGGAGAAACATTTCAGATACTTTTCACAGTCTACCCAGTAACATTTAGAGAATAAATTTACCCCATAATTCTACTTTGAACTTCAGTCTCCTCAACAACTAATTGTGGTGTTGGCCTCATTTTACCTAAACGTTTAAGATTTGAAAACTGTCTTTTGAAAAACTGACCAAAAATAAAACCATGTTATTAAGGACATTGTCTAAATGTCCCTTAAAACATTTACTGGCTCAGGGCATTGACCACCTCTCCAGGAAGCCTGTTGTAGTGTTTAACCACCCTCAGTGATCAGCACTTCTGAAGTTCAGCACGTCCCTAACCTTAATCACGCTGATTCAGGGCTTAAGAATGAATATTAACATTTGTGCTTCAAAAAAGCTAATTAATAGTTTTTCATTCCAGGCATTTGTAGCTATATTTATAATACAAACATTCTAATGGTTTGCCACTTGTTTAAGGAAATCTGTTCAACCAGATCATCTTGTATCCCAGCATGTTCTTAGGAAATTCTCAAGCTGCAGGTAGACATCACATGCAAAAACCTGTGCACTGACTGTGAGACCTATACTTCTCCTCATCCTCACACACCTTACCAACAGGAACAGTTAAAAAATAGGAAAAAAATGGAAAGCACCCCAAAGAAAATGTCCTTCCTTTATGTCTAAATTGGTATTGTATTCCAAGAGCATTAAGAATTTAAAAGCACTTACTTTTTAACATATTTTTGCATATAATGCAGACAAATATATTTTAAATTGTAACATCATTTTTATTTGTGTAGAAGATCTAAACAGCCTGCTAAAAAGAGCAGAATTCTCTTTCTTGCTTTTAAAAAGGGTGTACCAGGAATTCTTTTATGAAACAGCATGCTGCCTTCCTAGAATTAGACTTAAGACTTTGTGGTTGGTAAAAGAGTTTAGCATGGCTTACCATGAAAATTGATAATTCTGTCTTTCAAAAGCAGCTTGGAGAAAGGAAAGTACACATTTTAATAATCATGGCCTAAATTACTTTGTGGTATAAATCAGAGGACAATATCCTTAATAATATAAGATGGAGTGAGAGAGAAACGTACTAGACTATATTGTTTCTTATAAACACAGCCATTGTAAATTGAACTTTATTTTCCCATAATAGTTTCTGAATGCAACTTTTAAAGATTCAGCCTATCTTCCATTGGTGGCCTAAAGGATCTTCAAAGTTTATGAGTGCACACATCAGTTAAAACTTCAGATTTTAATTTATCTTTCTATTCTGCCAGGACTAATTTGTTGTGCACCACAACTTCAAGCTATTCCCTCAACTTACTTCAGGCTGTTATCTGAGGATATAATGAATATTGTTATTCAATATATTTTTATGGAATATTAATGGATTAACATAATAAAATTTACCTTAAATGGAGCTGCATTTAGGAATCGCCAAATTATTATCATTCCATCAAGTATTGCTTTGTAAATCTTTTTTACATGACAACATTTTCATTAAAGTACTTGCTATTTGGTGTCAACATGTTTTTTAGAGGTTGCAGGTCATTTTGGTGTGTTTTGGTAGCCAGGAAGCCAAAGGGGGCAACTGCCTGCTGCTTTTTGGCCCTGTGCCCAACTAGCACCGTCTAGTTGTACTCAAGTATTAAGTATCCAAAACCCCACCCTGTTTTAATAAAGAAAGGCTCCATCCAAACGCCCAGTGGGATCATTTGCTAGGCTGGGCAAGTCCCTAATTCCTGAAGCGTGCCTGCATGTTGTCTGTGAGCACAACAGCTGCTTTGGGCCACAGGGAGGGCAAGGAGAGTTGAACAATTTGCCTTCTGGGGACTGGGCCCTGGCACAGCTCAAAGTACTAATAAAGGCATAGCATCAATTGACATTTCAAAAGGCTGCCAATAGATGTGCACATCGCTTATAGCATAAAGGAATTAGCAAGATCAAACTAATATACCTGCTTCACTAATAGTGATTTTAGTGTATGTCAATTCCTCACAGGACTGTGTATTATTTATTACCAATCACATCAGTAGCTCCAAGTGCTGAATTTTCATTTATAATAATTTCCAAGAAACAGCATTAGACCTATTTATTTTGCATTAAGTCATTTGCTGGGTCAAGTTCAAACCATACTTGTATTTCAGAATTGTGTTTGATAAATTTGTCTTAGTTTGCCAATTCTAAATTAAATTAAGGATGGAACTGGTTAATTATTTGGGGGACTAGAAAAGTGTTAGTTGCTTACTAAACCAACTCAGATAACATAAGTGATTCAATGATTCTATAATTACTTTCCTCACGGACTTATCAGTGATTTTTCTTCTACTTTTAATACTCTGAAAGCACTCACTCCCTCACTTTTCCCATAGCTTGCAGCACTTTAAGTACTTTTCGCAAACATTACATTTTCATTTGAAGAAGTCTATTGTCATGTTCATTCACTATACACTTTTGGGAAAGGTTACTTACCAACCTTTTATAAATATTATTAATATTGAATGACAAAGCCTCATTTTAAACATTCCTTTCACCAGAGTACTTTTTGCAGTGTAGGGGTATCAGAAGAGACATTACTGAAAAACTGATCATATCCTGGAAAATTTTTACAGAAAGCAAATAAAATTTGACTTGCAAATACTGCAATAGTACCTTATATTTACAAGCTTGAGCATTTTCAGCTCCCCTGCAGTCTGAGTGGCATGGCTGGCCTGCATCGGGCATGATACGGTCTTCCACTCTCCCACCAGGCAAAGCACTGTCACAGGTGACTCCTGTCTCTGGACAGGATGACCATCGGTACCACATACACACAATGGTGATGCTATCAACTTTCACTTTACATTAAAAAAATAAATAAATCAGTGAATGGAGGTCAGTCAAGAATAAAAATGAAATTATGTTTAAGGTCTTTCATGGAAAAACCAGCCATGCAGATTGTGGTAGTGGTCACTACGGTCACTTACATTACTACAGTGGAAGCTGAGAGCCCCCTTTTGCCATCTTTACATCCAAATTCAACTAGTACTACTCATAAAAATAGGCACTGCTGGGAAATAAAAGGGTAAAAATCTGGTACTCCAATAGGCAAGGGATAACTTTCCTAAATACAGTCTCTCTTGTCCAATGCAGATGACATTTTCAGTGCTAGACTGAACACTTAAACTTAAACTGAACACTTAAACTCTTGCAGTAAAACACATAGGAAATTGTAGGCTGAGTTACTACTAAATTGTAACATTATATCTCTGGGAATTAGAGACACTTTTGAGTTTTAAATACAAATGTAAGACTACTTCTAGCATTCAGATGTGTATTCTTTTTGTTCTTTACAAAAAGTTTTTCCTTTAAAAGAGATTTCTAGTATGGAGGCAGGTAGATAAACCCTGATGTGTTTGTTAACTTGTGGTGACACCTTTATATAAACAGGTCTTTTCTGTTTGTTTCTCTTATTATAACAAGAAAGCACAATGCAGAGGAATATAAGGAATAATTTCTATGTTGAATATGAATATATGAATGCGAGTGGAGAGTGCTGAAGCTGCTTTAATAGGATGGCTGGGGTGTGCTGCATCAACACTGTCTGAGAGACAAATCAACACAAGATATCCTCACTAAATATTTTTTGTGAGACATGGAAAAAGACATAAACCATGATTCGGATAAAAAAAATACACCTATTGAAAATAACTTCTGAACATGAAACAGAGGAAGAAGAATTTGGATAAATCATACTAATGCTATCTTTTTAGCTCAGTATCTATCTTCCTCAAATGTTAGTACTTATATGGAACATAGAAACCACCACTGATTATTGTCTCAGAAGAAAATAGTATAGAAAAATATCAAAACCAAAGAACTCTACTCCACAATTTACATAAAGTAAAACATGTGAAATAATGGTAATGTTACCCATTAAGACAGAATCTGTTTATGTCTCAGGATACAGTTAGGCAGTAATTTTTGAGGGTAAAGTTTCACAAGTGCCACTGCTCACATCTCCCTACCCCAGTCTCAAACAATGCATGGATCTTTTGAATAACAGAGGTTAACTTCAAATAGGTGACAGGAAAAAGACTGTACATGTTGGATTCTTTAAACAACAGAGTAGGGATGGAGAGCAAAACTGCACGTCAAGGTCAACTCTAATGCAGGAAGAACCAAAATGAACATAATGTGATTCATCTGTGTTTTAGACAACAACTTGGTGTTTATAAGGAAGTGCAGTAGGCAATGGTTGCATTCAATGTGCTTGGGGTGTTACTTTGAGTAGCATTATATAGTTATTTTTAGGAAAGCCACCCAGATGCGTGGTGTTAAGGAACATCATAATCCTCCATTAGGGCACTCTGCATATGACAGTGTATGTATAAATATAACATACAGCAATCAGCAAGTGCTTTTACATGGGGGTCTGGATGAATGCAGTATTTGACAGCTTACTCAGTTCTCAAAATGAGCAATACATAAGAATCATACCCTATTTTATAAACCAGGAAATCAATAATCCATTAGGTCGAGGTTGCCTAAGTATAATCTATGTAACTGAAATAAGACTAGTAAACCCTTAGTAGCACATTAGCACTACTGTAACCCGAGTATCAGGTTCCTTTCAAAAAGCTGCAAAGGTAAAGAGACAATACTTTACTGAAGTTAAGCCAGTTCGCTTCTTTTTCTTCTGGTAGAAAAAGTAAAAGTGTCCCCTTTTTCAAAATCTCAGACTTAAAAAATGTTCACAGGAGATAATATATGTTATCTAAAAATTATGTTTAATATTCCAGCAAAATCACGGCTTATAAAGAAACAAGATTTTTATCAGAAAATAAAAAGGAAACAGCATGATAGGTGTACTTGATGCAGAAGTATTGTCATCCCCAAAAACTGACTGAAATCCCAAGAAACATGAAATTAAACCCAAACTGAACAGCCTTTTGACCTTTTCAGCTTTCAGGATTCCTATCCTATTCTTCCCCAATCCTCTGCTTAGGACTGTTGTAAGTCAGCACACTGGGCTGTGGGGACATTTGCTTGACAAAGTACGGCACTGCATTGACAGTTTCTATGTAGGATAACGTACAGACAACATTCAGTGTTAAAACCAGACTCAAACATGTTGTCTATGTTTCAGTGAATGCACAGCTGTTGACATTCCTCTGCTGCTGGGGTATGCAAAGCTGCAGTGCTATTCTTTTGAAAATGGGAAGTAATTTCCAGCTTTTCATTCCACCTCCTTCTGCATTGCTCCCTCCTTTTCCTCTTGCACACTTTCCTGCTGCCACATTTGTTTCCACTCCTCTCAGCTGTTGCCAATAGCTGACAATTTTCTGTCACTTTTATGCTCCATTTTTACTTTGTCCTCCTATAATGTTTATTATACTTTCCGTAAGATGACCTCATTTCATTTCCCTTGGAAAAGCACAGTCCATCTTTGAAAAGGACAGGCATGGAAAATGGTAACAATTTTGCAGTAAAGCAAGTGTCATCAATTTCAATGTAAGAACTAAAAAAAATATAACTAACTAACATGCTGAAAAGTTGAGGGATCCAAAATAATTAAACTTCAGAGATTCTACTTTTATATTTGAATTATGTAAGACAAAAATCATAAAAACCATGCAGAATATATAAAATAGGAGCAAGAATGGACAACTATATTTGTTATTTACCACACCAAATGTCTATTAAATTCTAATCTTCTGCCTATACCTTTCAGAATTGTTTCAACACATAACCTAGAGTTTACAGAATCATTTGAAAGAGTACACCAATTTTTTGCATTCAAGATTTATATAAAAGTCTGTGCAATTGCTTTTGTACTTTTCCTGGTTTCACTCACACTCTTACTGAGATTAACAGGTCCTTACTATAGGTTTAGAAAAGTGATTTAACTAAGAAACATGTCTCCTTAATATTTATGAAGTCTGCAAGTTCTGCAGTCTCTAACATAGGGTAAGGTCACACCTTGTTCTACTTCCGTGCCGTGGCACAAGCCACACACATGAGGAGTCCCACCTCAGCACTCGGTCCTCTGCTGCTGCATTCAGCAGAACCCACCAGTGTGCTCCACCTGCAGCTGCCTGCAACTAGCACAGACCAGCGTGTGGGTGTGGGAAGGAGACTGGCCACTTCCCAGACTCCTGCACATCTGCACTGAAGGACTAGCTATCTGATTTGCTCAGATGCTGCTGTGGTGGCTGTATGTAGTCATGGATGTACAGAAGAAAAGAGGAGATGGACCAGCCAAGCACTGGACTCCTTCCTCCAACATACACCTCTCTCCAGTCTTGTCTTCCAGTATTAAGCGCTTTGAAATTACTGGCCATCACAGATCTGAACCCAGACTAGTTTGATTTCCTGCAGAACATCATGTTTGAACTCAAGACGCCCCAAACTACTATGTAATCCAAAAGGATTTCAAACATCTAGAATGCACTGATATAATCAACCTTTAAAAGTTATAAAAGATAAACTTCAACATAGCTCATTTTTTGAAGACTTCAGTTTACTTCTAACCATCTAAGGAAACAAATGTCTGTTTCAGATGCACAATGCAGGTTTAAAACAAAAAACAAAAAACACACCACTTAGCTAAACCATATTAACTATCTATTATGCTCATGGCCAGAGCCAGAGCCAAAGACCTGCATTTAAGATATGGGCTATGAAACATGCTAAGTGATTTCTGGACCTGTTCCTCCTCTGGTCACTCCTTCAATCCAATGCTGATGAAACATTTCCATAATGCTCTTTTAAAAATGGGAGAAAGCTAAATCAGCAAATAGATTTGATTAGTTTAAGCTATCTCAGCTACAGCATGTCCCAGAAGAACCTGATAATCACCACATATGGCATAAGAAAATGAGAACACAGGAGAGGGAGAAGATGACAAAGCTAAGGCAGAGAAGCTGACCTTTTGGTGGCAGCAGCCCACTAGATGGGCTCAGCTGTGAAACTTTGTCTTAGCCCATAAAGACTATAATTAATTACTGTCATAACTTCACATTTACCACATGCTACTGAGCACATAGTCACACATTGTCATTTTGATGTCAGGTAATTCATTACAGGGCATATCCATGACTTAAAGCACAGAAATTGAGGGATGAGAGTGTTGTGCTTTGGACTCTGTTCACATGCTGGTGGCTTATCCTCTGCCTCCAAATTACTTTGAATTAACAGACCATAGTAGCACATATTGTGAAACAACAAGTATCTACCCCTGGAAATACACATAAACCACTCCAATAGCTACAACATGGGAGGGTGGAGTGGGGGGCAGGGGAACAGTGGTAAGGATTTCTGAGTAAGAAAGGAGCACAGGTCTTGCAGAAATGTCAGGGATACAATTTAGAAGGTATAAAAACATGCACTCGATAAAGTTGTTCTGTGACATGAAATTATTTAAAGTCATTGTTTAAAAATAGACAGATGTCAAAGTTGGAATAAAGTTTTTCTCCTCCTAGCATTTTATATTAAGGTTAACTTCGGCAAAAATGTCTCAGTGTTATGGCTTTCTAAGTTTAATCCAATCCTTTGTTAGGCCAAAGATTGTCTTGACAGTTATGAAATTAGGAAGCAGCATTATATTACAAAGAGAATGAACTGGAACACTTTTAAAATAGAAAAAAAACCCTTTTTTTAAAAAATTTTTTTCTTGAGAAACAAATTACACTACTACAATATAAGCTGAGAGCCCCCTTTTGCCATCTTTACATCTAAATTCAACTAGTACTACTCATAAAAATAGGCACTGCTGGGAAATAAAAAGGTAAGAATCTGGTACTCCAATAGGCAAGCTATAACTTTCCTAAATACAGTCTCTCCTATCCAACGTAGATGACATTTTCAGTGCTAGACTTAAACTCTTGTAGTAAAACACATAGGAAATTGCAGGCTGAGTTATTACAGGTAATCATAGTGTTATATCTCTGGGAATTAGTCAGAGACACTTTGAGTTTTAAATACAAATGTACGAATACTTCCAGCATTCAGACGTGTATTCTTTTTGTTCTTTACAAAAAGTTTTTCCTTTAAAAGAGATTTCTAGTATGGAGGCAGGAAGATAAACCCCGATGTGTTTGTTAACTTACGGTGACACCTATATAGGAACATATCTTCTCTGTTCCTCTTACTACAACAACAGAGCACAACGTAAAGGAACATAAAATACTGAAACTCAAAATACAATGAAAAAATTACCAATTTTTGTATGAAGCATTGCAAATTAAAAGCTATTCACAAACCATTTGACCTGCCATAATTTGTGGACTTTAGTTCTAAGGCAAACAAAAGAAAAACAACTGCATTCCAGCTTCATAAAAAACAGTATCTTTCCATGTTAAACTCAAATCACTGTTAGTAATTTAAATATTTTCTCCATCCTCAGTGTTAATATGAATGTTACTCTTTTTTTTTTTCATGAACTGATAAGTATACAGAATAGGTCTATGGAAGAAGAAAAGTCCAAGTAGTTCTACTTAAAATAGAAGATAATGATTTCTTGCAAGTCTACAAATAAATCAATAGCCATCTGCCAATGGTATCTTACATTCTCAACTAGAAAAAAATACGTTTTCTCTGCTACCACAAAATTCAGTCCCAAATTTTAATACTTTGAGTTCAAATAAATAAGTAGCACTGTTCCTCCTTGCCCACTTTAAAATGCTTTAATAGACCTTTCAACTAACTTGGCACTGTCTGCCTCTCATACCATGTCTGCTTAAAGCTCCTGGTGCCAAAGTAAACATGTTGTGTTTCAGGAGCAAAGGCCAGTTTGGAAAGAGAAATTTACCAGCTGACCATATATAACTAAGTTGGAATGGCTAAATTAGTGATGGGAACATATTTCTTAGTCTCCTTTCACCTTTTCCAGGTTGAAGGTTGTCCTCCTTTCTGTCTCTCACTATAAACACACATACACACACGTACATATAAAATTTAATTTGCTTTTAGTAAGAGAAAATGAAGACCATATGAAATAACAACATTGAGCCACAAACGTCCCAGCCTTTCATAATATTTAGAAGAAGAAGAGTTCAGGGAAAAACATACTACAGTTCCCCCCCTCCCACACACACAAAGAGATTTTTGAATGAAAACTGTTTTTTAAAAAGAAATCAAGATTTCAAAACATTATTGAGATTTCTTTCCATTTGTGGGGGACAGAGGGAATTTAGTTACTGACATTTTCTAACAGCTCATTTCATCAACCATGTCACTTTTATCTCCATTTACAGAAAAACAGTCCCATATTGCATATAACTGCTTCTGCTGCTCTGTCAAGTCATAACAGCTCATTTCTAACATTGCATTAGTAAGACTGTAATCAGTCTTCTATGTTTCCCTTAGGCTCCTTTTGAAACTTATAACTATTCCATGGCAGGGTAAAAATTATGCATCAATAAACTGGATATTCATAGGTATTACACTGTAGCAGTGCTTAACAATTTTGACAATTCCTTTCTTTTTTTTTTTTTTTTTAATCAAGACCTACTCTGGGCAAATCCATACTTCACTGAATTAAGTTAGGCTAGTATAAAACACCTAGTTGTAGCCTATGTTGGAAGTATCAAAGCTGTGGTTGGTCCTCAAACAAGGCATATTCATAGTGCTTTCTAACTACACCTACTTATCTAACTGCAACAGCTAGAAAAAAGTAAAGTCTTCAGGACTGATTAGCTTAGATATTTTTGTTTTGTTTTGTTCTCAATTTTCAACAAATTCACTTTTGAGTCATGAAATTTTCCACTTGCAATAGCACTGGCTGATGTAATAGTCGATACTACCTCTCCTAACCTATGTTTGGAGGCTCCTTCTGCTGTAAATCAGTCCCAAAATACGGCTTCTATCAGTAGAGCATCAAACATATTTTTAAAAGATAAATGAAACTGTCTGCTGTGACTTGACCTTCTTTATGGAGGGGAAAAGATCACCATCATACCAATCAAAACGATAATTGTTCTCCAAATCACGTGAGTAGATTGTGCAATTATATGGGGCTGTTCATGTGCTGTAAGCAGAACTTGTTCAGCTGAGTCAGTAACTAAAAGCATGAGTCAACTTTTGAGCTAAAGAAGGTGGCTCCTGTACTATTATCTGGACTAGTCTCTTCCAGAGACAAAGACTAATGCTACCTACTGTCACTTACACAAATATTTGGCTGTTCACATTGTCTAGTGTGTAAAGCAGGTCTTTTGCTATATCTACATTTCCAGAATAATAACACAAACTACATCTGTTTAAAACCAGGAAAGACAGCTGCTCTAGAGTTCTTCTTGGGGATGCAGCTGCGGGGTTTCTGTTGTTTGGTTTTGTTTGTTTTAAAAAATCTATGTAAGTCATGGAAGTTATGGTAAAATCTCTGTTGGTAAAAAGGAAGCAATTATTTTCAGTATAGAAGGGGACCTTTAATTCACAAGGACTCTTGTTCTATTTTCAGTCTTTACCATTTGTAAAAACGGCAGTAGCCCTGATCTCTCAGAAAAAAAAACCAAAAAACCAGTACTTCATATATAAGTTTAACTACAACAGATGTTCTCCGCTAAAAGGAAAATATCTGCTTTTCCACCAGGTGTGGAAGTATTTATCTTTCACTTAAAAAAAAATAATTGCTCAATCACTGTTAAGTTCTAAGGACGCAGTCTAAGAGATACCAAAGCTGTTCTCTTTGGATCCACTGCTTCATAGCATACTCCATAATGGGTTATGCATATTTGTTACAAACCTTACCGTTTGCCACATACCAACTATGGTACTTTGAAGTTCAGAATGAAGAAGTCCTTCTGTTGAAAATCATAAGCACACACAATCTGATTTCCAGCCTCCCCACTCATCCAGCTCCAAAGCCGCTTTCCAAAGCATCCCACAGAGAACTCCTGCATGGAGGAGGCTCCTGCCAATTCCCAGTTCTGTATGCTCTGGCATTTTGGTGGAAATACTTTGGTGTAAAAGTTCTTTTCCCTTTCCAGCAGCATTCTTTTTCCACTCTTCTCGTATTCTGTAATGTTACAACTACTTCTTTTTTCTGTAATTTGATATTGTATTTTTAGGTGACCAGAGAACTGGCAGTTCTACACAATCTGTTGGACACAGCAGAGATACATACACAGGCAGGTGCAACCACACTCTGCTTACACCCTGGGCTAGCAGTGGTGGCCTGAAAGGGGTTCTGTTAGCATGGCTGTCCCCTCACTAATAATTATGTATCAGTGCTCAGGTGCTTTACCACTCTTAAGACAGTCACATAACTTTCAGTTGAAGCCTGCTCCACATACAGCTGGCTTCCGCAGAAGTGCAAGAGTCTGGTGCCAGCTGTATAGATGAGTCCAATCTGCTCAGAGGCCCAAATATCAAAAAGCAGAATTTGCTTTGTACAGCTGTCCAGAGGCATGGAATATGCTGGGGAGTATCCCACTGTAAAGCTGCAGCTGCTAGAGAAGAGTCAATCTCCCAATAACTCAGATGGAAATACAACAAATCTAACAGGGTCAACTAGACATTAGCAACTGAAGATGTGATAGAACACTTGTGAAGAGTTAATAATGACAATCAGAGGAAAAGTACAACCTGCTACCATGGTCTCAGATAGAAATTGGTGTCCAAATTTTATTTGTGTGCATTTCACAAGTCACAGAAAGGTTTTTCTATTCACTCATCTGGTCAAAAAAACAAAAAGGAGCTGTTTTAGTGTCTCTCAGCAGAACTTGCCAGATGCCAGTTCAGTCATGCATCTGTCAATAGAAACACTGTGAAATGCTTCACGTAGGTCATGTAAGCTTTGGGCCTCCCAGGCTTGACAACATTCCTTTGTTGACTCGTTATTTGCTGCCACAGCCTTATTTCTACCTTAGCCTTTCCTGTTTAAACTCATTTTCCAGTTTGAAAGATACACTTCAGATTATTTTAGCAGACTATCCTAATAGAAAACCTTTGACAACGGCAGGATTTTTGTCAATATGGACAAAGTCAGGATGCAACAGACTCCACTCACAGACGCAGGGGGCCAGTCTAGACATTTGCTCTGATGAACAGTACAGTCTGTCATTCTGCTTCCCATCATTTGCACAGGAGAGGTGTTTTAGTGTACTGAGTCTGAAATAATTTTGAAGTTGCTCATAATTTTTCTTTTTGGGAACAACCCTGTTTTGAAGCATAACAAATGAGTTAACTAAGATCTATAGATAAAAGCATTAATTATTCTCAAAAAAAATGATTACATTGGTTAAAAATGTTTTGGAAAAAATTAAAAAGAAGGTACTTGAAAAAGAAAAGATTTTAATGTACTTAAGGGTAAAGTTTTAAGAATAACTCAAGGAATGTTCCTCCTTTGAGAAGGAAAAAATGCTCCTCTTTCTTTTGTATTTTCAGATAAACAGATTAAACAGAATTTTTACAAAGTTCTGCTATAGCTTACCTAGCACTGATAGATTACCTCTTGGATGTCAATTAGTATAGAAGTTGAATTTTTAAGTCACAGACTAGTTGAATTAGATTAGGTATAAATGCTTCTATACAATGCAATTTCATAATTTTGTCTGTATGAACTTTTTACATCACTTTTTCAAAACTAATGAATATTTTCTAAAGAAAAATAAAACCAAAACCAACCTTATTATTTTTATATATGGCCTGAAAATGGTGTTGGAAACAAATACTGAAAATTACACAACACTAGGAATTTTTTCACCTCCATATACACAAAAAATGTCTTCTATGAAAAAGTATATTTGTAAAGTTTATTTGTACATATCTATTATCCAATTTATACACTAGTATATAGAGATACATAGATGTATATATTAATAGCAACACATGTGCTGTATCCAAGATAGAATACATATCACACTAAACAAGGAAAAGGAAGACAGGATGAAAATCTGATAAAAAGAAAAAGGAAGGTGTGAAAATGGAATCATTGGACTAATTTTTAAAGCAGTATTTGAGAGACAGAAAAGCATTCTCAAAATACTAAAGTAAGAAAAATCAAGTTCCTTTGGAGATACAGGACAGATTGTGTCTGATAGATACGACTAGCATAATAGCCATCTATGATAGTACATGATGTTTAGATCTCATAAATGAAAATAAGGCCATACAATTTTACAAAGTTCAGTTGTCCTTGCCTTATAAAATGGTATTACACAATAGTCTAATGCAGAATTAATTTCATTCAGTATTTATACACCTACAAGTAAAAAAAAAAAAAAGAAAAAAGAAAACTCCTGCCAAAAATTTGACAGATGTGATAACACACCATATAAAGGGAGCTCCCTTATATGGTGTTGAGTAGAAATTCTCCTGAGAATCAGGAGCAGTGTGTGAAGCAACCAGAGTAACCCTACAGCTAAATAAAGGCTAGGACGTTACGTTCTTAAAGTTATGCTTTGAGCAGAAACAGAAGCTACTTGGCAAGCTTCCTTGGCTTGTGTGATGACATCTGGAAGGAATTATTGCAGTGACCCAGTCTGGCTTTAGCCCCTGAAAATATTTTAAATTATGCTTTGCTCACCTGATCAAGCAGAACAGCACTCCTGGGCTGTCATCTTTTTTTTTTTTTTTTTTTTTTTTTTTAATCCAATACATGCATTATATCCAATATTCCAACTACTTCAGTTCTGCTAAATGGGAAAAATGCTATTTAAGACAAGACAAACTGAAAATTCTGCTCTCAGACAGCATGACAGGAATTATAATAATAAAACTAGAAAATCAGAAGCTTTTACTTAGAGTAGATGGTGATTCCTTTCAAAGTTTCAGGATTGATGGCTTTTGTCTCAGGTTGCATTCTTATATGAGCACATTTTAAAGTGAGTCAATGGACAGAGCAGCATCTTTGCTGGTCTAATGTTAAATATTGAGTTTTGGATATAGTGCTTTTTAAGAGATGTGAAATATGACCTAATTTATGTGCTAGCAGAATTATTCTATTCAAAAGCCATGATTCTATGTCAATATGGTCAGACAATTTGCAGCAAGAACACAGTATACAATGCAGCAGTTTCTTTCTATCTAAAGCCTCTCTTCTAGCCAATTTCAAAAAATGTATTTCCTTCTCTGCCTTGGCCTCATCTTTCAAATAGTGACTCTCACTCTACTCATGCTGCTTGGCTCCAAGGAACCCCTGCTTAATAATAAAGAGCTTAGATAAAAAGCAGCAACAAATTCTCCCACCCATGCCATGCTGAATGGCATAGATAGGACACTGTAAATAGTATAAGGAAGCATCAAACACACAGAGAAGCAGACAACAAAGGTAAAGGTATGGAAGGTGGAAAGACATACACAGAAAGAATTACTGAAAGACAGAGATAAGCTTGCGTTTCTAAAATGTATTGTTTGTATGTTTTATGTATGAAATGTGCAGTGTTCAAATTTCTAGGTAAAGGCTAACTATCATCTCCATTTGCACTTACTTGCACCAGCCTAGAGAGTCTTCGGAAGAAATTCTGCAGCTCTAAAGGGAGTGAAAACACATTTTGATGTGCTGTTGGAGAGATGACAGCCTGATAGCAAAAAAAGGGTTCCTTTGTTGTTTCCTTATGCCTTGCCATTTTGCCTTTTGCAGACTTTGGAAAGTAACTTTCAAGAACTGACAGGCTGAGGAAAACATTAGCAGTAGAGTAGAGGAACAGGAAAGGGGCATATTCTTAAAATGTATTATTAAAGCAAACAAACAAACAAACAGCCACAAAGCAAAATGATTCAACAAAATCCTTTGCTGCTGTAAAATACATTACTATCAACATAAAAAAATTCCTTACACTCACTGGAACAGCCTCTCCAGGGACATGGCAGCATCACCACCACTGGAGATTTTCAAGATGCACCTGGACAGGGTGCTAGATAATCTCATCTAGGCTCCCTTTCCCACAAAAGGTTGGACCAGATAATCTTTTGAGGTCCCTTCCAGGCTGTACTGTTCAATGGTTGTATGATTCTACTGAATTCTACGATTCTGTATCAGAATCTTCTGTTGCTGCAGTGTCTCTCTATGGTCTCAAAAAAAAAAGTGTAGAATAAGCAGAGATCATAGATATGGCATCACTTAAGTTTATATACTTCTTAAATGCCATTTCAACTACTTTGCATAACAACAGTTCTGAAATAAGGTCTTAAACTTTGCAACAAGACTGAAGTTTGCAGTACAAATAAGATGTTATGCAAACATTTTCTGGCACCCTGAATCTTTCATGGTTTTCAGCTGTGATCTAGCTTCAGTAAAAACAGATTAGTTACCTCCAGTCTGGTCCCATCTATAGCACTGCCTAACTATTCTAAATATGAACTATAACACAAACAGTGTCAGCTGTATGATTTCATTCTTCTCGATCAATGAAGGTACTTAGAACTGCATTTTATGAAGGTTTGACTAAAATGTGGACAGTACCTACCGTGATTTAGTCCTTTTGGGTTGTTTTGCCTACAGGCAGTGGATGCCATTCATTATCAGTGGGCACTAAGGGCCAGACTAAGAGCAAAATGCGGGTATTACAGAACTTTTAGTATTGCAGTTCACTGAGCAATGGACAGAGTGAAACACTTAAGGATGGATGTATAAGCATTTGTATATTGAATGCCAGAATGCCTCAGTCAGCCACCTGGAGAAAGGTATGCATCTGAAATCTTATGTCCAACCTCATCTGAGGATGACTGGTTGCCTTTATAAAGCGGTATTCAAGAGAATGAAACTGCCTCCATCACTTAGGACTGAGGCTACCTGGGGAATGCACTTCAATGTCTCACTGCCTAAATGGAGATAATTTTGTAAGTACTTCAAGCACCTACAAAACTTAAGTCAAAATGTGTGGTGCCTAACAAGGCACCAGCAGTTTTTAAAGGGATCTGTTATACTGATCTGACACAGCACTCTTTACAATAGCCACATCTCCTGAAAACCCTTTCAGTGTTGTATTTTCTAGTAGAAACTAAGCCACACTTCGTTTTCAGAATGAAGAACTTCAGAAATTGATTAAAGCCTACACAGTGAGTTTATTTTTATGAGTATGGCACTAAATATTCTGCCAGCATGACCTCTTTTCTTATCTTCTCATAAGCTGACCAAACTAGAGTTGATTTTCTTTCTCATTTCTCTTCTGCTTCTACCACTTACTGCTGGGTAGCCACGACTCCTATTCTGCTGTACTCTGGCCCCTTGACACTGGCTCCTTTCTGATTAGAAGGGGAGGTAAAACATATCCCTAATTTTCTGAATTACAGATCCTGTCTGACAGGCTTCCCAGATGACCATAGCACACAGCAATCCTGAGGCCTTCGAGAGAGAATCTACACTTTACCTATGAAACAAAACTTCCTGAAAAGCACTGTGTTTACTGCACTGTCATCTGTACTTTTATTTGCCATTGTAGTTACTGCCATTGAAACAGCAGTGGTCCTATCTATATGCCACTGGCATCCAAAATTCCTGGCAAGAGAGCACGGACAAAAGCTGGAGGTCTGTATAATCATGAAAATCCTTAATGCCTGCCTAACCACAATATCAGGGAGGAAACAATGGGCAGGGGAAAAAATCCCCAAACAAACAAACCACCAAAACCCAACAAAACTAACCCGCAAAAAGTAACCACAAAAGTAATCAGTTTTATTCTGATTACCTTGATAGGTGAAGCCAAAGAGTGATCATTTGCCCATGAATGTAGAGCTTTAAAATTCTAATTGTCTCTCTGTACTTAACGTACTGTAATAACCAACCAGTTTCTAAAAGCATCTTAAAATCCCACTCCCCTCAAAATGATGCACCCCAAAGGATATACTGATATTCCTAATCATATTTATAGTTGAGTACAGATTATTCTGATATACAAATATAGGAGAATACATGATTAATTTTGCAAGCATCTCCAAAACAGAGAATACAAAAAGCATTTCTAAGGCCTTGTATTGAAGGTCAATAACTAAAATTATGAGCAAACGTTCTGTACTAAAGAAACCAAATGGCAAACCACAGGAAAACAGAATTAAAAGAAAAAACAGTTCTTATTAACTTTGCTCTTTTTTTTTATACTTCAAAAGTAAAAACCACTGTTCTTCAAAAAGAGACAGGAACATTGCAATATTCATTCTTTAAGAGGTTCTCCAGATGTTCACTTCATAAAAGACTGATGAAAAAAAGAGAAGAAATCCCACTGGGAAGACGTAGCAAGCCTGAAGCTGGTATACTTGTGAATTGAAACTTTTCCGAAGCACTAGTTTCTTAATGAATTGTTTGGCAAGAGGTACTCAGAGGAAAGCAAATACCACTAAAGAGAAAGAAGAGACAATGCAGAGGTAACAAATGATCATGCTTTAAGTTACAGAATTATAAAGGACACAGATGAAACACTTATATATCTGGCTTTTCTTATTGTGAAGATTTCATTTTAAGCCATAGTAATTTAGTCTTAATACACAGCACTTTCAACATTGTTTTTTGTAGATTAAACAGTTTTAATAATATAAAATGTCTTTAATAGTAATAATAATAAAAGACAAAGTAGTTTTCCTCAAACCAAAAAACTGGTGCCTTGAACTGTGAAAGTATACGAGAAAAGACCTAAACTATTAAAATAATTACCTGATGTTAGAATAGAGTTTGCTTCATCTTTATCAGGATGTATGTGGTTTCAAGATTAGGTTTATCAGATAATGAAGACATTGCCAAATTTTCACCATTCTAACTCCAATTTCTTATACCTCAGACTTTTGCTTTCTCAGAAAGATTTGTTTAAAATTGTTTGTCCATTCTTTAATAAAATTAGGGGGAAAAAAGGTTTCTACACCAATTCTGTACATCTACCTTGCAAAGCGGCTTCTAGTCCTTCACTCTTTCCACAGGATTGAAACGTGTAACATACTGGTGTAATGTGTAAAATATCTATTCTGCCATTGCCACGAAACTCAATACAATTATTAAAAAATTCAGATTGGATTTGCTCAATAAACACTTAATAGAGTTTGTCAGCTAAATGCTCCAAAGACCCTATCTGTATGTTCAGCCCAAGACCTCACACGTACTTAGATGCTTAATGGGCCACTCTCTGAAAGAAATAGATTGTGTTTCTTCTTAGAGAGGCAGTAGTAGAATATAATCATGTCTTTGTTGTCCTCCAAGCACAAGACAACAAACTTCAGATGCTTCTTATGTGCCTTCCAGGAATGTGGCACAAATGCAGAAGTGGTGGAAAGTGCTGCGCTGTAGGGGTACAGCAAGCTAGGAAAGTTTTGATGGGTCATAAACTTTACTGCAGAGACTTGGAACTAGGTTCTTAGACTATTAATTCATTTTCTATTAAATACAGATTTGGGTCATGCGAATCCATTAACAAACATCAGAGGCTTGATTCATGTTTGCATAAAACAGTGTAGACCCCACTGACAAAAAAGGGTGTATTTTACTTCACAGGCTACTGTGCAGTTATCTTACATGTAATTAGATGTCATTAGTCCTTCAGTAAGTTGTTTGTTGAGGTTTGGATGGTAGTGTAGCCCACACTTTCAGAAGGATGGTTGAAAAGTATTGAAGTGTTAACTTGTTCTGTACTCTTGAGGTTGCAGCAGTCAACTCTCAACCAAGAGACCATTTAGCCCTAACTGTGAGATTCATAGGTAATATCACTGTGGCAGCTTCTAATCCAATTCTCTGGAAACAAATCTTTATAGTGAGGTCCTTTTCTGCTTCTAAAAGGTGATCCAGTAGAAGTTTATATATTCCAAAGCAGTTTTAGAAAGAACATGACAAAAGCCATATCCATTACCTCCCTTAGGCTTGTAAAATAGATATTCCTTTGTCAATGAAAAAGTTTGTCTTACCTTTATTTGGCATCTTTGATCTCTAGAAACTGAAAGAGGTATTAAAATTATCCTATATTATTAAATTGTTTTTTTAAGGTTGTCCAGACATTGTTTCACACATCAAAGAAATTCTGCTCATGCTCTTTCCAGCCAACAAGGTCTCAGTTTCCCAGCAGTGTTGATATTCCCTACATGAGTAACCTAAATATATTTTCCCTTAAAGTATCTGCAAACTATTGGTGCACAAACAAACAAAAAACCTGTTCTAAATGACATGAGTGTCTCAGGGACAGAGTACTGCACGAAGGCCTCACAAGGAGAAGTCTGCTGGAAACTTAGCATAGCTCACATAAACATCCTGCAGTCATAAGCATCAGCCCAAGGTGGAACCCAACTCTGAAACCCAATACAATTTATGTACACAGGACATACCAGAAAAGATCTGGATTTAGACAGGTATAAAAAGGAACCAAGAGGAAAATATGCCAGTAATGTTAATTTTACTTTTACTTACTAATATGTAGGTAAGCAAATACATCCCACCATAGGTCTATAGACATAAGTAGTCTATTTTCTGAAACAATAAGCTCTCTCGGAATGACTTAATGTGTATTCTTGGTGACCTAATATTTCAACAGGAAAACAGTGTTATGTTTAGGTCCTGAAAAAAGGAGAAAGTTTCAAAGTGCTCAGCTTATATATATAAGTATTTCAGGCTAGTAAATGAAAAGGGTTTCAATCGAAAAAACAAATTCCAAATTTCAATCCTATAACTTCTACTGAATTTGCAGATGGTTCTTCTGTATATAAACATCCTTTTTGATTCTGGTGCATCTAAAGCTAATACTCAAGGCTACTTTTCACTTACCCAAAAAATCTTAAGTACCTTTAAAAAACAAAAGTTAGCATGCAGAACAAGACTGCAAATTGAGATAGATTTTTACCTTGTTTCTAGTGCAGAATCAGATAAGCTGAAACTAATTGGATAAGCCATTCAGTGGTGGTAAGACAATGCTGAATTGACTCTACCAGACTTAATGAGGAATGATGTGATGAAACTAACATGAATACAGTGTATCAAGCAAAATGCAGATACCATATCAAGTAACAACATTCATTTTAGCCATAGTTTCCTAGATTTCACACTTTTTTTTTTTGGTTGAAAAACAGAGTAATACAGCAAGCTGTCTCAGAATCTTCAGGCTTTACATATATCCTCCATTACGTTCTACATGTTAAAAAGCCCTAATCATCATACAGTATTTTTTTTCCTCTGCAGACAAGCAGTTATGTTAGCTCTCAGATTGGAATCTACAGCCTATGGGTGGCCAAATCTTCGCGCCATTTGAAGAGTCTGGAATATGTGCTAGGGAAAACAGCCACTTGTTTCAGTTACACCTCTCTTCATTTCTGTCTGAAGTGAATCTGTAAAGAACTCCAACATCACTTGGAGTAGGTGTTCACTACAGATCTTGACCAACTCTCACTCCCTTATACTTCAATGCTATAGAAGTAATGATCAGATATATTCCCCAGCAGGTAAAATACATTTTTAAAAATACTATTTTAAAGCTCTAATCAGAAACATACAGCTGATCCAATTTGGACAACAGGCTTCATTTGCTAAAGGTTTTCCAAAGGACCTACTAAATCCATTCAGCAGTGAGACTAAAATGAAATGAAACTATAGGAGTTTCATACTATAGAGTTCATACTCAAACTAGAGTGAGTTTCAAAACTCAGTTACAACAGCATAATATACAGCAAAATGAGTACACCCATGAGTACGCCTAAGATGCAAATGCACAGTACACAGTCTCAAACTAGCTGTAGATAGAGATTGCTCATTCCCACAACAGCCTGGAGCACAGTGCAAGCTAATCTCAAGGTATTTATCCTGCCTTTCCCTCTGGTTTTTGTAGCAGCTCAACACAGGTTGCAGCTAGACTGCTAAGTAGAGTAAAATTGCTTCAGCTTTTTAGCACTAAGGTCCAGTGCATACAACCATAAAGACTTGATTTAAGACACCTACATTTGAGGCAAGTTTAATTTCCAGCTCAGCTGCACCCAAGCACCATTTATTTCTCTGGAATTTGTGTATTACAGAGGCTTATATACACCTAGTATGGTGACCTACTCAGAGGTCTTCCCCATTTCATGAAAGTTTGTTCAGAAAGCAGATGAGCTGAGCACCAGGAGTTGCAGTGTCCTTCCTCTTATCTTGAGTTACTAAAGAAAACCACAGGTTCTACAAGAATTCCTCAAGAAAGATGTTGCATAACTATAACATTCAGACTCCACATCATGATCTGGACTACGTGACACAGTAGTGACTCCTTCCCTCCATATGCCACTTCCTATACTATTGCAAATCAGTGAAGACTTCTACTCTGTACCTGTAGTGATGCCATCATGTCAGAAAGTCTTCCTTGGACATTGATATCAGTCTTCTGCTGTAGAATATGTCATTGGCAGCAGCTGCTGACAGTAGAGCAGCTTCCTCCCTCCTTACCGACCATGAGATGTTTTAAAAAAAAAAAAAAAAGAGTCCCAGAAACTTTACCTTTTTTCTACATCCCTAACTAAGCTACTGCCTGAGAAACTGTTTTGAGAACAAAAACTGTCTATTGGTTACAGATCACACAGAAGAAAATGGCTCATTTTTTTCTCATTTTTTAATGAACTAGATGGGAACCTGGCATTTGTGAATTCAGTTCTCTGTATCTCAACTTTTCTGATCTTTTGTACATCTGCTAAGGCTTAAACACATTCACATTACAACACTTTAACCACATATAATCCCAGCAGACGTTACCTTTCCACAGCTATATTCTTAAACTGAGAATTACAAAGTCAAAGGTACAATTTACTGTGAATGTCCAGAAAGGTTTAATGATTTCAGTGGAAACTGCACACATAAATCCAAGCGTAGAACATTCAAAATCTCAAAGCATTTCATTTCTGCTTGCAAAGTTACCCACTTTTATTGCTGTATGCAACAGAAATACATCAGATGGCTCTTACCCATTAACTCTATAGAGATCCTTGCTTATATCTCACCATCAACGGGTGCAGAAGTCATCTAATACCACCTTCAGCAGGAGTTCAATTTTTTGTTTTTATTTTTCCACCATTTATCGCAGTAACAGCAGGGTCAGAAAGTATCACCATTGGAAACATGCTGTCAGTTTGGTCAGATTACAGTGAGTTTAGGAGTCCCTATCCTCCCCTACTATCTGGATATTATTTTGTATCAGTAGTTTTAGAAGTGTTTACCTGCTGCACATATGAACCAATTGTATATTTCAATCTTTCAGTCTTCAAATGTTTGAATGTGAAAGCTGGCTGGCTAAAGTACTTAAAAAAAAAAAAAATCATCTTTCACATTCATGTAATTTTTCTCCTATGAACTGCAGGAGACATTGAAGCTTATGGATTTGAGTCAGGTAATACAGTGTCACCTATAAAACTTTGCAGCCCTGATGTATTTTCTGTAATAATAAAAGCAGCCACTTCATTAGCACTTTCTTACAAGCAGATAATTATGACTATGTTTTATAACTTCATAATGCTCGTAAAAATCCAATCTCAACTAGGTGAAACTAAAACCAGTCCTGTTAATAATCATCAGGAACAATCAATTTTGCATAAAAGGGAGAGCGTATAGAAAGGTTATATGTACCCAGCAACAACACCTTCCTATGTTTCAATTTAAATAAATGAAAATAGCAATATTTAAAATGCCAGATTTAAAAAACCAAACAAATGACTTATTTTTAAAGTGAACTCAGACAACTTTTATTTGTTCTGGCTGTAAAAGTCTACATTTTTTTTCTCTCATCCTTGGCACCTGTTTTTAAGCATGAAAGTTTAAAAACAACTCTGTGCCAATTGTCCAAACCACAGCAGGTAGTAAGGTCAATGAATGAGACTATTCAGCAGCCGTCGACTACCTGCTCCAGTGGGTACACTTGAAAAAGCAGCTCAGTTACATCTATTTTTCACCAGCTATTTGGAAGATTCTCCTAATTATGGGATACCTGAGGAAGCTGCTTGAACTTTTTCACCTTTGGGAAATTAGGAGTGGTTCCCACCTTTCTTTTACCATGGCTTCTACTTTATGCACTGTGGTCCAGGGGAGTCTGACAAGAGTCCAGTGGGCACAGAAGTAGAAAAAAAAATTAAAATAATCTAGTAACAATCAGGAAATAATAAAGCACAAATTGAAGAAAACATAAAAATACTCCTCCCCAGGAAAATATGACTATTTAGTATTTTTACATTTTTATGTTAATGCTCTTTTTACTGTTATGTATCAGGTTTTTAAACAAGAACATCAGGAACTTGCTAAAAAAGAAGAACACTTGCAGTAATCTCTAAAGCCCAGTTACATATTTCAGGTGCTTAAAAATCATTTAACACACCCTGTGAAATGATCTGGACCCATGGAAAAGAAGCCTCCCTCCTTCCATCACTTTCAGAAAAGTCTGATTGCAATCTAGTCTAAATCACATTCTTACTAATTCAGCTTACGGAAAAACTTCATGAACCATTGTATTGACACAACTGAGAGTGTAGTCAGAATCAGGCACAAGGCTGAAAACGAGCTTCTCCAGCTAGAAGGAACTGGAAACCTTTACCTTATTATGATTAAGCAGCTCCAGAAACAGTTCTGTGAAACCCCCTCATCAAAATCCAAAGTCAAATTTTCATATTTGCTTAGGCTATTCAGTGGTCAGGCACCTTGATTTTTTTTTTCTTTTTTTTTTTTTCCCTAAATTGAGTACAAAGTTAGCTGGATACTTCTGCTCTTACCCTCCAGCAGAAGGGTACAAGTGCTTCCATGACCTGCATGTTTACCTTTTAAAGAGATGTAGTGAAAATCCAAAACTTTAAATATTTAAACATTTACACTACTTAATCAGAGAAGTATTTGTGGGAGAAAGGAGAAATATCAACATATAAAGCCAGTTCTGTGTTTTCAGTGTCTTGAAAATTGTTCAGTTTTCATTAAAGGCACACATTTAATATGAGTTTCAAATTAATGCATTCATTTGAACAATATTTGTAGTTTTACTTTCAGAGGCAAGGGAGGGAGAAATAAGAATGAGTGAGGAATATGGTCAGGACAGCAGCACACCCAAGGTACTGGGAAATATCTCTCCTAACACCAGCACTTCTGTTTGGTATCTGTTACTCTAGTATCATAAATTCTCTAACATTGGTTAAGATTAGCTTATCTGTATACAAGCATAATGAAATGGGGCCACAAACAATATAGTATTGTTAGAAAGCATTCATCAGCAATAATATCAGACTTTGAGGAATATATAATCAGAAATTCATGTCCATCTCAAAACTTTCTCTATAGCCTATGTGGAACACATCTTTTCCCAAGGTTTCAGCATGGTTATTCAGTGTCTCTGCAAGTTAACTCAGTCAGAATACAACTATAAATATTTTACTGGGTGTCATCTATTTAAATATACTTCTATATTAAAAAGACCTCCTGTGATCAACAGTTACCTGAGCTGAATAGAACAAACTGGTCAGCAGTCATCTTTGCAGTGCCAGAATAAATATAGACCATCTTTCCGTTACTACCTGAAAGTAGGACATTTACTCAACCACAATTACAAGTGTTGTAAGTATAAAGACTTGAAATCCATAAAAAGACTACTATGAGACCATAGGAGTAACACAGTTTCTTTTGTTTTATGAGAGTATTCTTTATTGTGTCTCAAAATATGAATATAGATGGGACTGCACATCCATGCAGATTACGTCAACAAGCCCCTATTAATTACAAAAGATGGCATGCATTCTGAAACTCAAAAGAAACCTTATTTATTTTGCAATTAACAAGGTAAATATTTTGTTCAACAAGATGTTTTCTAGTCCCATGCAGTCCAAGTAGCTAGTGTTTGAACAGAAAATACCCTCCATGTAAATGCAAAGTAACAATAATTAGAAAACAAAATAAATGACAACAAAACCAACCAAAACAAACCCCCCCCAGACAGTATCTACTACCCACAGCTACGGAATTCATGGATTTTCCCACTTCCTATTCCTTTGGGTTCATTTGACTGTGAGCAGTAAGAGGCTGAAAAACCTCTGTATTAGTTTGCCCCATTAAGGTACAGTGGAACACTTTGCTCCTCTGCACACCCATTGAGGGCTTTCCTGGCTGCTATCAAGGAGCATGCAAACACTCTTCACCATTGTGTGATTGAAAAGGACAGAGGACAGTTTTAAACTATGAAGATGAGATGATTTAGAAGTTCCCAGCACGTCAAAGTGCACCACAACCTAGGAAACTAAATTACTCCTTTAATTTCTTCCAAACTCTTCTTAGAAATTCGTACGCACCTCTGTTTGAGAATTTAAATTTGGAGACTGGAGAATTTATTCATCAGAGTTGAATAGCCACAAGCTATTAAGAGTCCTTTGCAAAATGTTAGCTGCCATGAGTTTTGGGTATAAGCACAATAGAGGAAAACTTGGCACACGCTAGGGTAGTAATCAAAGTTTCCTTCAGGCAGACAACAAAACTGGAATCAACATCATCAGAAAGCACTAGTCACAGATACTGAGCCAGAAGCAGCAAAATAATTGTGTCCTTTCAACAGTGTTGAGATTTTATGTCATCAATAAAACATTACTCCAAATTTTTCAGACTACTGTTTAAACTAAAGGTAAAATCTCCCATCAAGACATTCTTGCCTCTTCACAGCTGAGATTACCTAGCCAAACAAAAGAAGTAAACAACTGCCCAGGCTCCTGTTTAGCATAAATAGTAATTATAAACTAAAAAAAAAATAAAAAAATTGAAGATCAAGACTAAAAGCCAATTATTAATAATAAGACAAATTCTGAGTTAAGGCTGTGAATTATTACTTTCAAACAACTCGCTCACTAAGCTCATGGTTTGTGCTTAGTGCAAAAATCACGATTACATACTCTATGTCAAAAGAAGAAATCTAAGTTTATTCACAATGAGAATCCTCAGCATCAGGAATATAGTTAGCACAACCTTTCTTTGAGTTTTGCTCCTCCTTTTTCCTTTTTTTTGGGGGGATGAGAGTGGGGATGGAGTGTGTGACAAAGACTGCTGGCTTATTTTATTATAATTTATGCTTAATTAAGATGTTCAACTCTTTCTCATAAGCAGTTGCTTATTGTTGAACTCATGCAAGTCACTTTGTGAGTAACTTTCAGGATTGTAGTGAAAAGTCAGTTCCCATTTCCCAAATCACGGTGTCACTTCCATGTTACGCATGTGTTTTCACTGACTCCGTGGGAGTAAGACACTGGAGGAAGAGGAAGTTTTTGGGAAGCATGCCGAGTGCATGTCTGAGCACATGCTTTCCAACAACATTCAACAACAAAATGAATGTTCTGTCATCAAATATGACGAAACATTGCAGACTGATGTGATTCCAGTACCTACTTCATACAGTCCAGAGAAACACTATTTCGAGTCTTTTTATTGCAGTTAAGCTTAGGACTTAAACTATTACATCACCATAACATCTGCCATGGGTACCTCTACATGGGAAGAAGCAGCCAATACATAACTAAAAAGCAAGTTCTGAAGTGCAATGGATCAAAATGTTATTCCTGACTACTACAGTAGTGGGACAGGGGGAGCAAGAGGGAGGAACAACACCTTCACTTGTAATCAAAACCAACTGTCAAAATGCATAACTCTAAACCAAAAGCATCTGAACGTTTATACTTTGAAAACAGGTGTGCAAAAAACCTTTCTTGTTTAAAATGTGCCGTCACTGTAAACAGCTATACACAAGTACATCTCCTGCATGTATTTTTGCACACGTAAATATACACGGAAGCCCACCTTTCATATGCTTGCTTAGACTAAATACATGTTAGTGTTCTGCCAATAGAAAATATCCACAGCAATGGGGAGAACATACAAATGCAGTGAACTCCAATTCCACCTCAGTTGCCTATACCCACAAAAAACAAAACCTCAAACCAAAGAAGCAGTATAAGATAGCACAATAGGGTGGAGCTCGGGTTAAATGCAAGGACAACAGGTTTGCCTGTATATACCTTTTGACCCCACAATCATCCCTATTTAAGCAGAGACACACAGACATTATTCACCTTCCCTCCCAGAATGAGCCAAGGCAGGATGTGAGGCTGCTGGGCAAATATCAGTGTACATTATTGGTGCTTTTGTAACGTAAGTGTGTCTGCTTTGGGGGGTGTTTATGAATTAGGCTAGAAATTAGCATGAAACTGTGTGCACATAAAACTGTTGCCTGCTGTTCTTAACTTTCTTAACCAAATATTGTCAAATTAGCAGCAACCACACTTCCCACTGAGGGCTGTATATTTAAGTGGTTTAAAATCTAAAGCTATTTTTGGATTCATGTGAACCAAAAAAAGGGTCTGGAGTTGCATTTCTTCAAGGAGGAAATAGACTCTACACCCACACATTTGCTGCCTCTGTCAAAAGTGGACGGCTGGATTCTCATTTGAATTTGTAGAGACTAGTTTTCAAATTAAGCACCTTGAAAAGATACACAAACAACTTGAGGACAAAGCTTCCTTTTCAAAAAGATTAAGTGGAACTAAATGCACACATGGGGAGTAGAAATGCCATCTCAGACATGCAAACATTTGCCGGAAACCGCTGACCAGATTGGGCATGCAAGCTTAATGGAGAAGGCAGGCTTCAGTCTGAAGACCCCTGCATCAGAAAGGGCTTATTTACAAAAACAGAACATGGTGTTGTTTAGAGGATGGCTAGGAAGAAGAATAGAAGAAAAGAACTGTTCAACAATACATTAAATAAATTATTGCAGCAGTCTTCAAGTCACAACTCTAATATAGCCCTCTAGCAAGCGCAAGTACTAACACAATTGTAAGCAGAACAGACTTGATGGTCCATTGGTCTCCTTCAGTACAGTAACTTGTGTTCTAGGATATTTGCCATAATACATAAAAGCCAAAAAAGTTGTGACTTGAAGAGTGTGGAATTAAACAAAGACACAAAGCAGGTAAAATTCAGCCCACGTTAACCTGTCATTCCACAGGATAGCCACACAGTTCAGGGCCACCAGCTACATCTTTTGGTTGGAACAGTAACAGGTGCTCCTTCTGTACCTACCATGCATGAGAACTCAAAGTAATGCACGTTACTTTTCAGTATTTTTATAACATAACATGCTAGTATCCTTGCCTGGTTGCAGTATTTCTAAAACTGGAAATAGGACATGGATTTATACATGTTCTTCTGCATAGATAATTGCTCATACTTCATCAAAAGGCTCCCCAGACAGCTTCCTCAAATGGCATAAATTAACGTGAAAAATAAATACATGCTCACTTTGTCAGGACAGTAACTTGTAGCACATGCTTGAATTTCTTTAGTAACAACACATATCATTGACCTTTGTTTTTTTCACTAATCTTTGGTGCAAGGGAAACAAAGCATATCAAACAGATCCAAAAAATCTACTCCTACGAGACTGAATCACATACAACAATGTCAAAGTCATCTGCAATTGGCAAAGAAGCTATAAGACAGATAATTTAAATGTAGGTATTTTTGCTGAGAGTTTGATGAAAGTGAAGTGCACTATATATTTAGTTCTACAGTTTCATCCTAAATGAGAAAGGGTTCTCTCTTATTTTGCCCTTTGATCTTAAACGATGTTTCCCAGTCTCAAACAATTTGAGGACTGAAAGTTACTGTGTATTTAGTATTGAACAGTAATCAAATTGGTGCTGAAACATTGTAATCCATTATTTATTAAAAAAAAAAGAAGCCACAATTGTGGATAGAGTCTATGTAGCAAGACTGGTTTAACAAACTTTTGTAATGCCAAAACCTAGTTTATAATATGAAAAAAAAAAAGAGTGAAATAAGCTGTAATCAAGTTTGAGCCACCAACAGTAAACCAGCAGTAATTTCAATTTACTGAAATCATCTAATAGGAAAACCACGCTTCTACTAAAAGTACAGTAATAACTGCATTCAATTGAACAAACCTTTACAAAGTTAATTTCTGATTGGAGAAAAGCTCAAAAAAGTTCCATCAGCCCCGAACATCAACCTGTATAACACTTGCAAATTTAAGCCGTATAGGTTTCCATACATTTCTCAGACCTAGACATAAGGAAGTTCTCATTGTGTAAGCTTTCATTTCAAGAATTCATAATACAGAAACACTACTTGCAGAATATATCATATACATAGTACTGTACCTTCGTCATAAAAAAAAAAAAGTCTAGAAATATGATGTGAAGATAACAATCTCATAAAATAATAATTGCTTACAAATAATCTTCAGGTTCTCACAGAAGTCCCTTGCTAACAACTTAAAAATTTAACTGCTCTGCTGGTATTCCAATGAACAGTTACTCACACAAGTAGTCTCTGTGGACTTTAGTAGGGTTTCTCCTGAAAGTAACAGATCAAGTTGAAAATGTATAATTCTTTCCTTAAAACATTTACAGAGAAATCCAAATGAAGCACTTAAAATTACTGATCTTACTGACAAGTTCATGGTTTTTTCCAATGTTACCTTTCTCAGTTCAAAAAACAGGGGGGCCGTAAAGTTTTAGAAAACACAAGCAATACAATTTCATTAACAATAAGAAATCCAAGGTAAGAAGAAAAAAAACCAAAACAACAAACCACCAAATGAACACTTCCCCCCCCTTAACAGGATCCAGGATAACTGCCCAAAATAGCTTCCCTCACCCTTAAAGAACACACATATACACACAGATAATTACTGCTTACTGATTTCTGGGGAGGAGCTTATGACAAGCAGTCACCCAATTAGGGGGAAAATGGTATAAATACTCATGGGTGACACTTGAAATATCAGCTTCTGCTAACTCACCAGTGGCAGAAGAACTCAATCCTCAACAGAGGAGGATTCACTGCTCTACCACTCTGCATTGGAGATCCACAATATTTTGGTATGTTAGGATTTCATTTCATTCTATTTGGCTGAAAGTAACTTCTACATGATAACATGTTTTCTGTCTGGGCAGGGAAGGAGGTTGATATTTAAGGGCCAGTGACAGCATCCTTATTACTACTGGGGTTATTTGAAAGGCTAGAGAAGAAAGCCTGTTTTCAAGCAAGGCAATATGAGATTTTTGCCACTGATGCTGAAGGAGCCAGGGCTTCATGCTTCACTTGCTATAGCATTTGACAGAGGTAGTAACGTTGTGGTAGAATTTCTATGTATTTCCACTGAAAACTCTTCTTCATTTCAGAAGTTTTGATGCATGCAACTCCTTAACTAACTTTTGGAGTCCTAGTGTAGCTAGGAAAATAAACACTGTTTCTGGAGACAGTAGTTTTAAATAGGCTGGCATCCATTTAAAATTATTCTTTTCCTAAGAGTGAGACTTGCCTCTAAGCTACCTATATAAAAGTTCTATCATTCAAAGTGATAGCAATGCTGATTCCTTTTTTCTTAGAGGATTTTTTACAACTGGAGAAATCAGGAGGAAGTAAGCACAGAACAATGTTACTTTTAATACCAATACTTTAACAAAACTTATTTATACATGCACAAGAAACAGAACTGAACAGCTTTTCTTTAACAAAGCTTTTCTCTCCTTTCTAACACAGAACGGATTTGGAAACATGCATTTACAAATATTGTTACTGCTGCTGTTTTGTCTGAACATTGTCAATGGTAACGATGGATATTTTTCTGAGCAATATCAGAAACAATCCAGCGTCAAGGGGCCACATTTTCTACCATTCCATGTAAAGAGTCAAGGTAAGCTTACTATTTTTTGATGATAAACTAACACAATTATTTCTAGTGTGTCCACACACAAACAGACCCTCTTTGTTTATACTATTCACATTGAACTTTTAACAGTTTATGTTTATTAGAATAATATCACCGCAGAAAGAACTGATAGCAGCTCTGCCAGTTGCTTCCTATTGACAAAGATGCACACTTTGTCACAGACACTTTTTACACAATAATCACTGAAGGCATATAGAGCAGCAACAAAATCACAGCTACAGAGCTGATCTGCAGTAGTTGGAATAATACAACATGTACATAATTCTCTACAATATGCTAATGATCCTAAAATTTCTTGATTCAGCACAGGGGTTTCTAACAATAAACCTGTCAACTACAATATTCAGAAAGAACTTCTACATATTCTGTGATGTTATTTCTACTCAAAAATTTTAGGTGTGACCTTAAGTGTGTATTTAAATATATATCTGATCTACATGGCCAAAAAGAAGACATGTTCAAAGTCTAGGAAGGCAAAAAAAATTGATATATAGTTGTAAAAATGTGACAAACCTCTATGTAGTTGTTTTATTTCATGTGTGATTTAAGCTTATATTTTATTTATCAGATTAACCTCATAGTAACATAAGAATTCTAACTATATATAAAAAATTAATTTTGGCAGATTGTATAGGCAATATATAATTGCAATGCTATATATTATAACATCTTATTTCTGAGTGGCTATACTTAGTTCATGAAACGATTTGAGTTCTGTTTTATTTCTCTATGGTTAGGCCAAAGAGTCTTTTAAAAACTTAAAATCAAAACTTGTGACTTCTTAAGTACTAGTTTTATTTCACGAATTGTCTCCCAAAGTGTGATCAGTAGTGTCTATTCAAAATTATCATCACTAAAATTAAAAGAACCAAGTCTTCCTTGTAAACATCCCACTCTCATCTCCAAGAATGTTATTTTCTTTCAGGATGAACAGGCTATCCAGAATAGCTTTCATTTCTGCTGTATCTCATCTACTTTTAGTTGTGATAATCATATTTGGGCAAAAATGGGGAAAGTGAATGAGGGACTCATAAAATAGCATTTGCAAATAAGCTTCTTTGCACCAGAAAAAGGACATCTTTGGGCTGCATCTGCATTATAAAATAGGGTAGCAAAAAAGAATCAGATCTGGAGAGCAAAATAGTTGCTGCTCAGGACATTGCATCTACATTACCTTCATTTAGGAGGTTTTGTTTCAAAATAGCTCTAGTCTGATCCTATGGGCCAAATGCTCATGAGCAGCACACATCAAGTTCAAAGACACAGCTCTGGTCTCTCCCCAACCAGCGCCAGCCCACATGCTCCAAGAACACTCTCCAGTAAGAATCAAGTGAAAGCAGCATGGCTGGGAAACTTACCTCCCAATATGTTATTCTGGGCTGTTCCAAAACAGTGTCACAGTTTCAGCCCCTGCCTGCACCACAAGGATTTTCTGGAATCCTACCAGCACTCTCAGATTGAATTTAGGCACATGTACATAAACAGCTGATTCAAGGATCCACTAACCAGAATTCCCACTGAGTTAAAGTTGCATTTCCTCCCTCTCCCTCATTAATTTTTCAGAGTGTTTTTCCATTACTTTATTCAGAATAATTTACATATTTACATTATTTTTAAGTGAAGTACAATATTTACTTGGTTATCCTCAACCATGCTTCACTTCTCTTTTCCTCATAGTGGGATTTTTTTTCCCCCTCTATAGAAAATATTTCGAAAGTGGGAAACCAGCAGCAAACTAAGGAAGGATCAGGGCAGACAAAAAATGGGTGAAAAGGGGAAAAGAACTGTCCCAAACTAAGTTTTCATTTTATATACTAATTTACTATATTCTCATTTACAATGAGAATTATTGTATCCACATGTGAGAAGTGTAAAATGCTGTCTCTATTTAGAAAAGGTCATAAAGACTACATACTAGACCTCAAAAGCAGGAACAGCCTGCAGTTTTACGGATGTGGGTGTCCAGTCACTCATAATTGCTTGACAAATCTTCATCTGGGGAACAAGCATCAAAATGGAGGACAGGAAAACCACTACTACTCTTCAGTCTGGAAAACAAACATTCTATAGAGGGTTTTTAGAAGAGTTTAAAGAGAGCGGACTGTTAGAGATCATAATTTCCAGTCTGAGACAATCACGGAGAATAAAACAGGAGACCGCAGAAACAACTTCATCTAGCTATTGTCCAGTGAGTATGCAAGTAGCTCAAGTAGCACATGTCAAGCTTTTCATCATAGCTTACTTTTCATATTTGGTCATCAAACATTGGTTCCTAAAGGTCTTGTCACCAATAAATTATCTTTTTGCTTTGTAGAGCGTTGTTAAAATGCAGCCTGGAACTAAAATTTCAGTCTAGGCCCAAACTAGTGACTCAGGATGACATGTAATATAGAACATACAATTTCTGTTGGCAATCAAAACCTACTAAGCCTTCATTTATTTTGGTGAAATTATTTTTAACAGCTTTAAAAATCTTTTTCTTGACAGTAGCTTTTTGGCTTGAAATCTTTTGAAAAGTCCTAGTTGAGAGCAATAATTGAATTAAGTCGGACTGTTCAGCAATGCTTAAATAAGCCATTACTTCAGCCTATGTTAAAGTCTTTATACTTAATTCAGTACACAAAGAGGGTTTGACTGCACTCAGAACATAAACCAATTTTGCATCAAGATGTGCCAAGACAGATGAAAGTATAGCTAACCACTACTTCAATTTTCCTGGTAAAAGTCCTACTTCATTAATGCTTTCAGGTGTCCTTACTTACTGCTGTCTTTGGTTAACACAACTACCAAATGTTTTGAAAGCAGCACAAGTGGGAAACAATATTACTCCTCACAGAAAATCTCTATAGTGACATGAAGAGTGACAAAGCCTTTAGCATCTTATGAAAAAAAGGCAGAACCCACCACTTTGTGAACCTAGGACTGATATAAAGTTACATCTAAAATGTGGTAAAAAGCAAGAAAAAGCACTCTGAAGCTAAAGTCTGATGCAATTTGCTACTGAGAAAAAAAAAAAAAAAGAAATAGATCAAGTGTGACAACTGCAGGATAAGTGCAATAACACAGACGAATAAAACTAACATTGTTCCTCTTACCCACCCCTCCTGCCCTTAAAAAAATTAAACTCACTCTGACTAAATACATTTGGTAACTGGACATAGTTCCTTTAGTTATCTTTATGAAAGAGTAGACCTGGCTGCCTGGCTGGGGTCACGGTTGTCTTCTGACAAAGTATCAATATAAATGATTTGGTTTGGATTCAATGCAGTCCATGTAAAAACCTATTCATATTTTTCCCTGTAATGCTTTACAACTGAAAGACCATTACCTCAGAAACCTGTTCAGGTATTTCTATTGAGGCTTTGATCTGAACTGCCTGTGTTCTATGATGTGAACAGCTAGTTTTTGAAGTTCCATCCATAGAGAGAACCTACAGAATAAATTTTGAGTCCTCCAGTTAAGTATGCTGTTTTCTCTGGTGGCAGCTCTCTTATCTGTGGTGAAGAGAAAGTGTGTAAGGTGTAAAGAACATTTACATGACACTTCTGCTGCAGGGTATGTGTTCGTTGTGACAGGCTTAAGCCTTCTCCAAATTATTTTTTCATATAATGTAGTTCTTAAAATTTGCCATATCTTTTGTCACCTATATAACAAGAAAACCAACTTTCAATTGCACCTTACTAAATCTGGGAGCTCAGTAGTAAGAAATCCAGCAACGTCAGTAAAATACCAAATAATGCATCAGAATTGGAACTGGTACTCAGAGATTTCACAATCTCCTTTGCCGCTAAAAAGGATGTGTGCTTGCACTTTCAGTTTGTCAATAAATTAGACATTGCTTTCTTTCTGTGTGTAGAATATTAACAACTATCTTCTTTTTCATTGCCTTAAAGAGGATGAGAAAGGAAGGTATGCAAAATAAGGTGATAGGCATTTGTGCTGATTTTACGCATCAGCAAAAAAAGAAAATGCAATCTACGCTTAGTAGATAAGAACAATTTCCCTGGCAATGTAGGAAGAAAGCAACCTTGCAGATCCAGTAGCAAAACCAAAATCAAATGTATTTTGTATACAAATATATATATATATATATTTTAAATACAATATGTACAAGAATAGTTTTCTTTTTGGTTTAAGACTAGTCACATATTAGAAGCAATTTATTATCTAAGGGACAGAAGAATGGCCATTGCATAAACTTTCATATATCTAAATATATACACACACACTGCTCTTTTTGTGAGAGACTGAAATGCACATTTTAGCTGATCCAATTGTTGCTCATTTATCATCTTTTCTAAATAAGCAAACAGAGTATGTTGTCATTACAAAGAAAAACTAGCATCCAGGCTGTTCCTATATGCCTTGGTTTTTATTTTCACGATGATATCTTAAGTTCATCATAAGGTATAGTATTTCATTCCATAGTGCTGCCAGTTGCTGCAAACTACTGAAGTAGTCTCAAAGTGCATATATATATAAAATGTCTATAATGTGACCAAATCAGCATCCTACTTCCGAAAATGAAGCTGCAAGCTCCCCCAAAGTGCACAGAAAACTAAGGACTGTGCTTGTTTATCTCTATTTGTGACATTTGGTTAAGTGGCTCCACCTGCTGTTTTGATAACTAAGAAAATGAAGTATTAAAAAAGTCAAAACAATGCCAGAATACTAACTGCAGTAAAATGAATTATTAGTTGCGACCTTGTCACTGTGTGAAATTTTTATGACAAACAAAAACTTCAAAGACAGTATTTGAAAATATAACATTCCTATGTTTACGAAAAAAGCAGAACCATGGTTCACTGTTAGAAGTGAGGGAGGGGAAAAGGATGAAAATGTCACTACTTGTAGAGATGTAGCACGCAGGAGTTTCAGAAAAACTGTGCCTGCACAGGAAGCTTTCTCTGGTTTCTTTTGTCACCAAAACGCAAGTCTGACTTGCTAAATCAGTTACCTGCTTTTCCCCCGTCCTTAATAGTTTGCGTCTACTTGCACAACATCTTTTAAACTCTGTGATAACCCTAAACGTATTGAAGCAAAAAAAATAATTCTAGAGGCTTTGTAGCTCACAACACAACTCCTACAAAATTGCACTTGTTAATTGTGAGAGCTCCAAGACACTTTAACTCTGAACATCAGGTTTTCAGTGACCAAACACAGCATTAGAAACTTAACTTGAACATCACAGAAGACAAGTTAACCCTTCACACATTTAACCACCATACTACAAGTCTACAAATCTGTTATAGCTACCTTGGTTGACCTGGTTTCCTCTCTCTTTCAGGTGTGCAGATAAGGGGTGAACAAGGACCACCTGGTCCCCCTGGCCCTACTGGACCAAGAGGACAACCAGGTCCAGTAGGAAAGCCAGGGTTTGGAAGTCCTGGTCCCCAGGGGCCCCCTGGTCCCCCAGGACCACCTGGATTCTCTGCGGTTGGAAAGCCAGGCATGCCAGGTCTACCAGGAAAGCCAGGAGAGAGAGGACTAACCGGTGAGAAAGGAGAACCTGGCCCTGTTGGGCTCCCAGGAGCAAGAGGGCCACAAGGACCCCCTGGAATTCCCGGCCCTTCAGGACTGTCTGTTCCTGGCAAGCCAGGACCACAAGGCCCGCCAGGAGCTCAAGGGCCAAGGGGCCTCCCTGGTGAGAAAGGAGAGCCAGGTATCCCTGGTATAAATGGACAAAAGGGAGAAAATGGATTTGGTGTTCCAGGCCGTCCAGGTAGCAGGGGTCTTCCAGGCCCACAGGGACCCCGGGGTCTCCCTGGTCCTGCTGGTATAGGGAAGCCTGGTGAAAATGGGTTTCCAGGTCAGCCAGGTATGAAAGGAGACAGAGGTTTACCAGGTGCACCTGGAGCGGCTGGTATCCCAGGTCCCCAGGGTCCCCCAGGAGAACCTGGAGAAGCTGGCATTGGGAAGCCTGGGCCAATGGGACCACCAGGAGCAGCGGGCATCCCTGGAGCCAAGGGACACCCTGGACCTGCAGGCTTGCCTGGATCCCCAGGTCTTCCAGGATTTGGAAAGCCAGGATTGCCAGGGATGAAGGGACACAGAGGGCCTGAAGGTCCTCCTGGCCTTCCAGGACCTAAAGGAGATCAAGGCCCAGCTGGTGTTCCGGGAGAGCCAGGGCCTGCTGGACCACCAGGGAACATGGGCCCTCAAGGACTCAAAGGCTTGCCCGGTAAGAATGGCCTGCCTGGGCCCAAAGGAGACGTGGGGCCTGCAGGTCTCCCAGGATTCCCAGGTGCCAAGGGTGAACGAGGTCTTCCAGGATTAGAGGGAAAACCAGGATATCCAGGTGAGCAGGGTGTTGCTGGTCCCAAGGGACACCCAGGTTTCCCAGGTCCAAAAGGCGACACTGGCCATGCTGGGCTACCTGGCTTGCCTGGTCCAATGGGTCCACAAGGACCCAAGGGAGTGCCAGGGATCAATGGTGAGCCAGGCCCCAGAGGGCCTTCAGGAATTCCCGGGACCAGAGGCCCCATTGGCCCCCCTGGCCTGCCAGGAGCCCCTGGTGCCAAAGGTGAGCCAGGAGCACCAGGACTGCCAGGCCCAGCAGGTATTTCTACCAAAGGATTAAGTGGACCCATGGGACCACCTGGACCCCCTGGGCCTAAAGGCAACAATGGAGAGCCTGGCTTGCCAGGCCCCCCAGGTCCCCCCGGTCCACCTGGCCAAGCCGTAATCTCACAGATGCCTGAAAGCTATGTTAAAGCAGGAGAGTCTCGGGACCTATCAGGAATGTCTTTCATGAAAGGAGTAAACCAAGCTCTTACAGGGATGCCAGTGTCTGCTTTCAGTGTCATCCTCTCAAAAGCCTACCCTGGGGCAACAGTTCCCATCAAATTTGATAAAATCTTGTATAATAGGCAGCAACACTATGACCCAAGAACTGGAATCTTCACCTGCAGAATCCCTGGACTGTACTATTTCTCCTACCACGTTCATGCAAAAGGAACAAACGTTTGGGTTGCACTCTACAAAAATGGTTCCCCACTCATGTACACCTACGATGAGTACAAGAAAGGCTACCTTGACCAGGCTTCTGGCAGCGCTGTCATCGATCTCATGGAGAATGACCAAGTATGGCTCCAACTGCCCAATTCAGAATCTAATGGTCTCTATTCCTCTGATTATGTTCACTCTTCTTTCTCAGGTTTCCTATTTGCTCATATCTAACAACACCCCTCTTACAGTGTCCTAAAACGCTCTCCTTCAGACCGTTTTAACTGAGTGCTGATCTGATTCGGCATTAGCAGGTCATGCAACTTCAATTTTGCAACAGAAATGAAGGGTGTGAGAAGGTGGAATAGATTGGTTCAAACCTAGTAGAATAATATTGTATGTTTTTAGAAAATTGTCATAAGCAGTTTGTTTCAAATGATGATTAACTGTCTGAATGAATGCAACATTAAAATTTTATGAATTAATATAATGCAACAGCCTCTCTCTGTTTGTTTTTAAAAAAAATAAAAAACAAAGGAAACCCAGAATTTCTCATACACATAATGTAGCCATTCCAGGACTATGGATCACACTTCACTATACTTGAAATAACTGAAGGTATTATTCAAAGTAAACAGTCTCAGATACACCAGTCATCACAACAGCTGGATAATGTATTTCAGGAACATTCTGCCATCTCCAGCTTCACCTTTAAGCTATCAAACAAGAGTCAAGAAAACTACTCTGATACAGTACACACCATGTAGCAGTTTTAATTTAGTTCCACTTTTCTTATTCACAAAATCACAGAATTACCGAGGCTGGAAAAGACCTCTGCCATCATCAAGTCCAGCCTATGACCCAACATTGTCACATCAGCTAGACCATGGCACTAAGTGCCCCATCCAGCCTTTCTTTAAACACATCCAGGGTCGGTGACTCCACCACCTCCCTGGGCAGTCCATTCCAATGACTGATCACACTCTATGTCAGGAAGTGCTTCCTGATATCCAACCAAAACCTCCCCTGGCACAGCTTCAGGCCATGCCCTCTTGTTCTGTCACTAGTTGCCTGGGAGAAGAGCTCAACCCCCACCTGACTACAACCTCCCTTCAGGGACTTGTAGAGAGTGACAAGGTCCCCCCTGAGTCTCCTCCAGGCTAAACAACCCCAGCTCCCTCAGAGTCTACTCCTAAGACTTTCCTTCTAGTCCCTTCCCCAGCCTCATTGCTCTCCTCTGGACCCGCTCCAGCACCTCAATATCCTTCTTGAAGTGAGGGGCCCAGAACTGTACACAGTACTTGAGGTGAGGCCTCACCAGTGCTGAGTACAGGGGGAGAATCACATCCATAGTCCTGCTGGTCACACTATTCCTGATACAAGCCAGGATGCCATTGGCCTTCCGGGCCACCTGAGCACACTGCTGGCTCATGTTCAACTGGTTGTCAACCAGCACTCACAAGTCTCTCTCCACCTTATCACTCTTCAACTACTCCTCCCCCAGTCTGCAGTGCTGCATGGGGGGTTACTGTGGTCAAAGTGCAAAACCCTACACTTGGTCCTGTTGAACTTCATACCATTGGCCTCATCCCATTGACCCAGCCTGTCCAGGTCCCTCTGCAGCATCTTCCTACCCTCTGGCAGATCGACACTCCCTCCCAGTTTGGTGTCATCTGCAAATTCATTGAAGGTAGACTCGATCCCCACATCCAGGTCATCAATAAAGGTGTTGAATAGAACTGGGCCCAGTAGTGATCCTTGGGTACACCACTGGTCACCGGACGCCAATTCATGAATCTACAAGGAAGTGACCTTGTAGAAAAGTAGATTTACAAATTATTACCCATTACTGAAGATCTTTCACATTATGAAAAAGCAAGCAGGTTTGAAGCCTAGAAATCCACTTAGCTTTGTTTAATGCACATATTGTAATCTGCAGTAGAAACTAATTCAATATTTTTAAGCTCCTATCATTCTGTGAAAGTACAATATTCAGAGTACCGTAAAACAACTATCTCCAAATCCAGATATTACGAACATATCTTCACAAGCATGCGGACACTCACAAAAATCAGAACAGCTTTACCACCCCAAAATCTGGGACAGTCCTTGCACGGATTTTCCCTAAACAGTTCATGCCTTTAAAACGCAATAGTCTGGGAAATATATTTCGCTTACATGGTAAATTTATCAGATTGACAGTAATTAGTAGACAATCATAATAGTTACACACATTCATGTCCCAAACATTAAACATTAAATTAATCTGTTATAGCACTATGAGTTAATGGTGTAAAGAAAGGTACCTTAGTAAAATTAGTGCTTATAGATTATGAAACCATAATAGTTTGATCACACATTTCTTCCAGTGACAGTTACTGTTCATTGATTTAAAAGCATCAGAGACATCAAAACCTTATGAACTCAGAAAATATTTATAATTTTTAAACAGAAGTTTTTAATCACTTGCACTAGAAGTACCTAGGCCTATGTTTAAAAGATTGTTGATATTATAATTTTTTCATGAAAGCAGAACCTGAGGCTCCTTATATTGTGTACATTTGAAACCAGCAATTTCCTAAGTACTTGGTAATATGTTGGGATTAATAAAAAAAGTGAGGACACCTTTAGGTTGATCCATCATTAGCAAAACTATATAATGTTTTGGAAACTGTAAAGAACTACCAGGAAAGTAACTGCAGAATTAATTTTTCTCCCCTTATTAAGTACTGCTGGTTAAGGAAGGTTATGGTTTAGGCTACACTTCAGCAAAATAGTAAGTGTTTAAGTAGAGATTGTTATGTGAGATCTGTGTATTTTAGTAGCCAAGCAGATCTAGGCAAGCAAATTGGTGCTCCTTGCATGGAAATAATACAGTGGAATTTATAAGTAGCAATTCTGCAACACCTTCAAGCCAAAATAAAACTCAAGGCATGAATCTGAATTATCTATCCCCATTTTTCTACCTTCCAGTTTTAGGTCAAAAATTAAAGATCTTCTAAGAATTATCTTTTTTTTGTTTTTTGCACTAAAAATGTTTTCCTGTGCAGTCACTTGCATTAGTTCAACAGCACTTTCCAGTGTTTAAACATAGCATGTGCTGCTGCCCATACATTCAACCAATCTGGCACTTTTGTTTCAGAAACAAATAGAGGGACTGGGTACTGGAGCTGGAAAATACTGCTCAGTAGTTGTAAAGTTTCTGGTTAATTGCTTTACATATGAAATGTATGGTGAAGCACACATTTAAAATTATTGGAGATGCTTGGAGCCCAGTAGATTACTGTTCTGTGATTCCAATTAATTAGTCTCTACTCAAGAAACTGGACCCAGACACTATTCTTAAATGCATAGTTCACCAATCCTTATTGCCCATCCACTTTAAATCAGGATTTGCCTTTTGTTTTCATTGCTTGAATGAGCATATAGAACTCCAAGTAAGTCTACAGCATAGTACCTCATTGCCCATCTTTCTGAAGGCGGTTCATAGCTGTTCAGACATTAAGCTACTAAGAAAGTGACTCTTAAAACTGAAAAGATAGAGATTACAGATCAAATTGTGGCACAAATGTACCTTGATTTTAGCTTTGGTTTCTCAATTTAGAGAGGACCTTGAGTCTGTATGATTTTTGCTTTTAAATATTTTTTCCACAGAAACCTACCTAAAGATAAAACTCTTTCAGAAACCACATCTCTTCTGGATCATGGGCATTAGAGGAAAGAAAATCCAGTATCAGATTACAAGGAATACATAAGAACCTGTAATAGTACAAAACTCACTTCCAAAGAATTACTGAAACTTTTGACGCCTTAAGTGAAGCACATGAAGCACTCAATTCCTTTTGTACATAGCTGCCAAGCCCAGCACAGAAGTGTAACAAATGTACTTGCTTCTATCTTTGCTTTAGCTTCCACAATTAAGACAACTGTTTTATTTGAAGTTGCATGTAAAAGATATAGCACACATATCATAGACATCAAGATTCATTACTTTCTGCCAAGACAATATGGCAATACCACAAAAACCTCTGTCTGTGTGTGTACGTGCACATTTTTTGGGGGAGGATGGAGCAGCTTAGAAAGACCCAAAGTTTTCCCCCCCAGAGTAACACCTCCCATAAACCAGCATGTCACTTCAGTAAACTGATCAATGACACAAAATAAAAAAGATAAAGACAAAATGCAAGTTGTTAAAAACCAATTTTTTGGTCTAGCACTTTCATTCTCTGATAATTTTCCTTTCTGTAAAAGATGGTCAGTGACAAATTTCTCAGGTACATCCTAGAAACCTGAAAGCAAATACCATCAAACCTTTTTATGGGCAATTTATAAAGTCTATGCTGCCATATTAGCCATAATCTTTTTACTTCCATAATGAAATATAATCTTATGAACCAATTAAAAATATTACAAATATAGAATTTTCATTATAAAGCCACTCTCTTACTTTCCCTCTGCAAGCCTCAGTTATTCACTTCTTTACAAGCGGAAGAGTGGGTTAATACCCACTGGTGGTTCATTAAGCTGAGTCAGGACAATTGTGCCCATCTGAAAGCGCCATCCAAAAAAAATATCATAGGGCAATTATCTAGGGCAATTACCATAGCTAAGACAATGAAAAGCAAAATCCACCAGACACTTGATTATGATCAAAGAAATCATGTGAAAAAAGAGAAGGGACACAGAGAAACAAGGGCATACTGACAACAAACCAAAGGGAACTGCAAACACTTAATGGATTTAAAAAAAAAAAAAACCAAAAATAAAAAAAGGTCAGTCGTTCTGCTCCATCACTGACAATGCCACTACTTAGATGGCATTTCAACTTGGGAACTTTGCGACTTCTCAACTGAGCACTTAATAAGTTTGCTTTTGAAATTTTACCATGACTAAGTGTTAATGAGCACTGCTTTACTCTGAAGGGATAAACTGTCTACAAGACTTGAAGGGCACAGATGTTAAGTCAAGAGCCTGTTGTTTTCAGGCCAGATTCTGTGCTAAGAAAGACAGTGGGGTTTCCTGGTATGTAGATGTTGGGCTGGAGCCATGCTTAGGAGTTTCCTCAGAAAGCTATTTTAAGATTGCGACTGAGGAAAAAAAAAAATTCTCTTTGGCACAAACTTGTGGCAGAAGATTAGTACCATTATTCTCATTTCACAGAGGGACCTGAAGCAAAAAAGAGATACTCCATGGGAATATTGCAGGTAAGTGATAGAGGAAGAAACTATCTCTGGTTCTTCTGACTCCCTGTTCAGTGCTTTATTTACTGGACCATGCTATTAAAAGGAAAATAAGACCACTATGAAGCCTTTCAAAGAGATCCATGACAGAAAGCAGCATTTTCATAAATTAGTGTACACCATCTGCACTGTTTCACTTCTGATTTTACAGAGCTTTATCCAAAATAACTCATGCATATCAGTTACTATGTTTTCTTAAATCTTCAACACTGTTGTACATGTGCCTCAACTTTTGTGACAGAAAACGAGGTGTATGAAATTAGGTACCAATTCTGACAGGAGTTAGAAAGGATCAAGTCATATCCATCACACATCTGTTTGTATGAAGATCCAATGCTTAAATATACAAATAGGTATCTGATAGGTAGGTATATTCATAAACGTACACATGAACACACCAGCCGACACTCATACATAAACCCGAGCAATTATTTGAGTTCAAAGACAAGATTTTATCTCTTTTGTTTGATCTCATTAGTTTCCAAAGAACACTTTTAAAAATTCTTTTTGTTACATGTTGGGTGATCCACACCTTTTAAAAACAACAGTTTTCAAAGGACACATTCATTTCATGTATGAATGAGTTCCTAGAGAAATTCTTAGCTATCAATCATGCTCTAAGATCCAATCAAAAGAAAGACAACAACCAAAACATTTTAGGAATATCTTGCTGTCTTTTACAATATGCACCCTGACATCAAATTCTATTTTTGTTGTGAATCTCTCCAAGACAATTTTGTGAAATACATTTAAAACACAGCAAGTAGCACAGCTCTGCTTAATAAAAGGTAAGTTTTAAGAGCACCCAAACTACACCTATGCCTAATGAATGTTACATTAACAAAGGTAATTCTATTGAAAAATGCTGTCAGCAAAATGATACAGAATTCTGAACTGAGTTGAGCTGCATATAATCTTATTACAAAAAAACATAGTTAAAAATAATTTCAATTAACTGTGCATACACAGAAGATGGCTAGCCTTTATTAAGAACTTATTAGTTCATAATAAAAGAAACTCAGAAGTTAAGTCTGTGAAAGAAGGAAAGTAATTTCTAGATGAATAATATCCAAGATGTTTTTGAACTCTAATTTATTGCAGTATTATAAGGTTGGCTTTGGGTTAAGTAAAGTTATTATTAAAAAACAATATACATATTCCTCTACAATTTTTAGTAAATTCATTATAAAATAACAGTCTCCTCACTATTGGGTCAATATCACATGAGGAATTCTAATTAAAACTAGAATGCTAAAGAAAATTATTACCTATTAACTGATAGTTAACAGTACTTTCTTTTTTCCTCCAATGCATTTCTGATTTTATTTATGATTACAAGAACATAAAGAATAGAATCCAAATACAGTTCAAGGATGTCCTCATTACCTTACCAATCATGGTAAGAAACCATTTTTCCTCAAGTCAGTGAATTAGCACAGCATAAGTGTTATTAATGGCAGCAAAACAGTTTCAGCTAAATGAAATAGAAATAGTAATGATAGAGAAGTTCAATATAAAGATATGTCTACTATACAACTATTTGTAAGCTTGAAAAGTAAAAGCTGTGTGGAGTAGCTTACAGTGTACTTGCAAATGTGTTTCCCCTGGCAAGCACATGTAATATTTTCAGCTATTACAGTAACTTTTCAGTGAACTCACTTACCTTTAAAAGCTGATATTTTATAATTATGCTGGATAGCAGCCACCATGTCCTTCCAGAAGTCGTATTTTTTCTGTCCGTCATGCTGTAAGTGTCAAAAGTAACCTAGTCATTATATCAACTATTTCAAGCTTTTGTATTGAAACAGTGACAGGAATGCCTTTAATAAACAAAAGTATTTGGATTAAACAAACCAGTCTTAGACAGCAGGATTCAGGACATCAAGAACTGGTAATATACAGCTTAACTTTGGGCAGACACATTATCTCTCTACTTGAGAAGGTTATGGTGGGGGTAGAGGGAGAAAGGAAAAAGGAGAAGGGATTCATATTTGCAAGGAACTCTAAAATGTTACAGAGAAGGGGGGCGTTAGAACAGCAATTTACTGAATGAGCCATCCCACTGACATTTGGGAGAAAGAAATGCCTAGAGCTGCAGATACTGTACTGAATTAGCAGGTTGACATTATCTACCGCCTGGCACTCACATTGACTTTCCACCCTCAGAACAGGCAAAAACCTTCGCTATAGTTTAGTGATAATGCCCTTCTGCCAACAACTCCACCCCAAGCATCACATAAAACATGCACCCAGAAGCCAGGCTGAGTGGTGCTGCATTGCACTGCACTCGGAAGACCACCTAACCCCAGCTCTGGCAGAAGGGCAGGGCATGATGATATGTCCTTGTGAGCAGTCTCTTGCCATTCCTAGAAAGTTGCCCAGGCATGGAAATGCTCCAGCTGACCTCAGTCACCCTTTCAGCATCTCACCAAAGGAGAGGGAAAGGTTCTCAATCAGCTGAGCCCCCCCAGCACTCTCAAACTCCACAAATTTTAGGACAGCTGAGTTACACAGTTGCAGTTATGCAGATGGTCAGTATTAAAGAACAGAGAATTAGGTATGGAGCCTGTAAGAGGTACTCAGAGTTACAAGGCAACGCAGCAGCTGTAAAGCAGGTGGCATAGTCTCTGAGTTTGTACACCATGGAAAGTATCTTCGTAGTGTTGTTACAGGCTTTCCACATCTACATTAGGATAAATTTTAAGCTAAGGGTTAACAGTTTTCACAGTACTGACATCGCCAACAAAAAACCAAGTAGTTGGTATGTACTGAAGTAAGCTGCTATTTCAGGCCTAATCTGCCACAGAGGCTTCCAGAGGAACAGTCTGTCCTTAACTCCACAACCAGCAAGTCACGTGAACGAGGCCTTTTGTGCACGACTAACAAGCACTATGGAAGAGCTGGTGGACACACCAGCTCTACAGGTTGAAAGCAGGAAAAGATACAATGCTGTGGCTTTCAAATCTTTTTAAAAGCCATTCCCATAGCAAACTGACATAGAAAGACATAAAAGACCTAATAAAGAGAAAAGGTTTCATATATATCAAACTTCACTTAGCTGCTAAGCAAGGTCATGCTCAGGAGATGCTGGGGAAAGTCGATCTGTCTGGCACTAACCTTGAGACAGACAGATTCAACTGCCCACTGTCCTCTCCTCACATGGCTGACTTGCTCCTTAGTTTAGGGGTTTGGGTTTTTTTGTTTGTTTCTTTCAATATCACTCCTGTTGAAACTGGACCAACTTCCAGTATAACTGTTCAAGAACTGCTAGCTAGCTGATAAAGAGGGGGCATGACCCACTTCCAGTAGCTCTCTGGAGAAACAGCATAGGTTTAATTCTCTCTGGATGAAGACAGTACTGATCCAGGGTCAGTGCTCCAGCTTGTAAAATAGTAACTGAATGTGAAAGCTTGTTACACACATGCTATAACATGCTTTCTCTCTGAATAAGTAGATGATTTGTGCCAAGTACAAATTAAATGTAAGGTAATACAATAGAGGTGTTACAAGCAAGACAGGGTTCTAAGGTGTGAACAGCTTAGAAGAAAGGAGATTAATCAGGCACAAAATTAGAATCTTATGGAACACCTGCCCCCAGTGTTTCCTGATAAGCTAGCTTTAGCTAACTCTTCATGAAGCTCTTGGACTTAGGCAGCAATCTACTCAGCATGCTATTTTAGAGCAGAGGCTAAAAGCATCAAGTCAGCTGATACCCAAAGACTCCCAGATACCCATCTCACAACTTTGAATTTCACTCTGCTGACGAAGTTTAATATTAGCAATTTTCAGTGCTACAGCACTTTGCTAAACTTCAGCCAGATTTCATCAGTACTCTTTCAACAGCAATATACTTATTGTATGAGAAGAGCCTCTCCTACCCAAGCTGCACAGAAGTTAAAGATTTAAGCCTTCTTTGACATGTCCAAATCAATTGACATCAAACTTCAAAGACAGGATTGAGGACTTTCTATCTATCTAAAAATCCCTAACAAAGGTTCAAGCAATTGTATTTTCCACCTTGAGGATTTAACTTACTGTTTAGCAGAGAAAAAAAATATTGAATACTATTCTAGAGGTGTAATTTACATCTGTGTACACAGATCTACATATTAAAGACAAAAAAAAAAGATTAAAAAAGGATGGAATTAAGTTTTCAGCTCATTACACCTTGCATATTAACAAACTGTTATTCAGAAGAATTACATTAGATTTCATTAATCTATCATCAAGTATAATTAAAGAAGATTTTAAAAACTATATTCTGCATATCAGAAAGTAAACTTGAGAAAACAGTTCATTTCTGTTTGTATTCTAGTTATTTGTGCCCTCTGGTGGAAGTACATTTTTCTTGAACATGCCATGTAGCTCACAATTATCTTCAGAGACAATTTTAATGCACCAAATCCAACAGGAAAAATTACAAACAAGAAAAAAGCTGAAGACCTTGATGTTGTTCAATACACTATTTGTATGCATTTAATAATGCATGCAAAAAATGAGCACAGGGGAAGAGAAAGATAATGGAATATTTAGTTTCAAACAATCCAGTTCTTACCTGATCTAACGTGTCCACAACCCTTGCACACAAGAGAGCTCCTGGCAGGTCAAAATAATTATCATACAAATAGTACTTAGCTGGAAAAAAAATAAAATAAAAAAAATCCTACTTTTTAAAAATCCGTATTGCATGCTTTAATAACAAACACAAATGTATTTAAATAATAATATAAGCTCCTATTATGATTTTACTGGTAATAAGCACTATCTGCTTTCCAGTCTTTGTTAGTCTTTATTCCCACTTATGACTGTCATAATTGGCAACTGAAAGTTGTTCACTTGTATCAAGCCAGTGAGATTTTAAAAATACATTTCAACATTATAAAAGGATTGAGAAGTTTTTTCTACACAGTCTTGTCCTTTGCACACACATGCTGCAGACAGCACCTTAGCCCAAGGGGATGGATATGGGTGTTACTGCCTGAGCCCCCAAAACCAGAACTAAATCAGGATGGTGCAAAGGTCCCTCTCATACTGAGATCACATTCAAAAACTCTTTCCTAGGTGTGAAATGACTTAACCAGTGATTATTTTTGGATTCATGATCTTGTCTGTGCTGTCTCTTAGGTATATTAAAGAACAAGTCAGCAAACCAGGGATTAACATTCACAGGGGAGATCAAGTGTACTTTTCAATGGATAAGAAAGGCACATTTGCTATGTGACCAAAGGAAACGTTTCTCTTCTATCCTGTAGCAAAAGATTACCTGCAGGTTAGAATAAACATCACAAACAAGTTTATCTTAGCAACATCACAAGGAAAATGTCCCCCTTACACAGCACAAGACAACTTAACTGAGTATTTTATGTGTGCTACTTAAAATTGCCAAGATCAAAGTAAAATGGAGAGGAAGCACAGAGCAAGAATTCAAACCTAGTCACAGTGCCTTCAAAGTGATTCCCATCTTAAAACCAAGAAACTTCAATTCCAGGAGAAGTTTTGTTTCCAAACCCACTCTACGCTTTGCAGCCACACCTAGGCCTCCAGTAACACCACTGATGGTAATGAGTTAACAATTAAGAACATTTAAGATTTGCCAAATATGTCCTAAATGATATAGGCTGGTAATCTCATTCTATTTCATCAAGGAAAAATGGGCCCATCTCTGTAACCAAAATACACCTATAATGTCAGCTCATTTGTCTGTCAATGACCTAAATTTAAGTTGAACTCCAGTAGAAGAAGTTGAAAATACAGAAAACCAGCTCTCTCTCAAAACATTTACCTATTCCAGTAATTATCAGCTAAAGTATTTTTAAATATTTGTGGTAAGAACTAACAGTATGAGGCAATTAAAGGGACAGAGCAACTTCAAAGAAGAGGACATGCTAAGGTATAGCTACCTGAGCGGGAAACCATTCCACTGACTGTACTAAAATGCTTCCACTCCCTCCTTCCATATGTCTCCAAGATCTCTTCAGATGTCATGCTCTTTGTGCCATGGCTTGCCCTGTTTGATGCATTAAGTTTTTTATTAAACAAACAAACAAAAAACAGAAAAGAAAAAATACAAAGGTTGAAAACAGTCAAACTACTCCTTGTGCAAAGTAACGCAATGCAACTGAATACTGAGGTGCATGCAATTTGATCAAATGTGACTTTCTTTCTAACTTAGAAGTTTCCCAGGACCTAAGCTTTTATCATATACATTACAGTCCTCAATAAAAGCCTTACTACACAGAGGTTTGGATGGCTGGGGGTGCGGCTACTGTGCTTCACCTGCTAACACAATCACTGTTTTGCTCGAATGTTCTCAATTGTGTGAGGACACTCGCTATACTTAAACTATCAATATACACTGCACAATAAAACACAGTGCAGAAAGCCTATACATCACTCTGAAGCCTAGTAACATTCACAGAATACAGGGCAGAACTATGGAAAAGTGCTAGTTTGAGCCCTGCAAGCAGCTGTGTAATATAGAAGTACACACAAGCCTTTTTAGGAATAAAAATCAGCTAGCTTGACCATCAAATTGGGCCCCAAAAGAATGCAAAGATTCCAGTTTTGAAGCAAATGCAGGCAATACTAGGAGAGGTAAATCTGTACCACTCTTCCCTTCAATGTGGTATACCCTCTAGCCTTGAATTCTGCATTTAGTAATCCGAAATTCATGGTATTAAATTAATTATGGAATACACAGCAGAGACTCATGGGTATTTCTTCCCTTCTTTCAATGAGATTTGATTTTCCCAAGCATCTTGAAGCTCCTTCTCCCACACAGGAGGAAAAAAAAAGTAGTATCTATCTTGCATACCAAATTACACAGATTTTCATTTTGTAAAAAAAAAAAAAGAAGAGTGAATGGGACTGGGATTGATATACTTCAGATATAATTACTTTTCAGATTTGAGTCACAATAGCAGTCTTCTATGTTTAAAAAAAAAAAAAACACACAAAAAAACCCCAACCAAACAGAAGGAGAGAAAGAGGAGCCAAGAATGTAGTGAAATGATGACTGAAGGCAAAATATTGCTTTTAAGAGGAAAAAAACCCTAGAATTTTGAAAGCAAATGTATCAGTTTCTGTGTTTAATTTACCCCAGGCTATTTAAATTATTTGTTGCAAGCCTGCAGAATTTTGAATGTGTATGGTACAAAGATATTAGTGCTCCCATCATTAGCATTAGTCATTAGCATTGACTCCAAGTCAGGTTACTCACAAGCCAAAAAAACCCCACTTTACCCTGGATCTTAGCAGAACTGGACAGAGTACATCAGTAGGCCCTCAGAATCTTAGATGTTTATTAAAATGGACATATTCTTTATAAGCAGGTAACACGGAAATATTATGAAAAGACTGCATATGCAACATTAACAGAAACTGAGCACCACATTACCAAGGAGTATTTAAACTTCTAAGCCTAATAAATGAATGTATGATGAAATTAGTATTTTAAATATTTCATAAAACTGAGAGATGGCTTCCAGAAACAGGATAAAGTGTTAGTGTTTGTTTAACCATATAATCTTATTGTCAATATTACCTCAAAACGGTTCCGTCTTCCGCAAGTTTCAGGAAGTTTCCCTCTTCAATGTCCAACACCAAGCCTTTGCAGCTAAGAATTTTTTTTTTTTTCCAAAGGAAGAAACAAACAATGATTTCAGAGAAATGTAGTTATAGAATCTATACAGTGATGCTACACAAAACACAACGAAGTCACAATCCCTCAAATATTTCCATTTTTGACCATGCTGTATATATGCAAATACATATTACTACGAGGACTGGATTTCACTTACATAGCAAATTCTTACTGAATAAGCACAGGTCCATTTTTCAGTGAGTTCAGTGACTGTTCATATAGATAAGGTTAGAGGATCAAGGTCCAAACATATACAAAGAAAATTACTAGAAGTGGCCTGATTAGTAAAGAAATATATTTTTCTTTGGTGGCAACTCCCTTACTTACTATGACTAGACAGGTAACACCAATTATTAAGGGAGAGAAGGGTAGAACATCATTCTAAATGAGGCAACTGAATATCCAAGCAACATGTGAAACAGAGCACCGCCATGCTAGACAGCAGTAACAAGGTGAAGAGTTGACAGTGTAGGACAGACATTCAACTAGAGTTCCTAACTCTTCTAATAAATCTATGTCTGCTTAGGTTGTTTGAAAAATTAATTCTGAGTTCAGTGGCTAAAATAACAGTGAATAAATGAGACTGAAAAAGTAATGGCACCTTCATCCTCTGTTATAAAGTACTCAAAGGAAAGAAGATAAACCATGAAGGCAGCAAGCAGACCCCAGCCTTTCACAATTGACACTTAGGTGAGTAGCACCAACACACAGCTACCAGCACTGCAGGCTTGCAGGTCCACGTTCATGAACTTCCACCTCCAGTATGGGGCCAAGGCCAAGATGTCTAGATCTTAACAAAGGATTTAATGCATCAGAGGCCTTAAAATATTAGAAATACAGATACATGGCCTGTCTCATGAGAGTTGAAATCAATCTTGTTGGAAATTGGCCAGTCAAAAAATGTACTGTCACTGGCGTTCAAGCCCCTCCCATCGTGGCCTAGATAATAACCTATTAAAGTTGGAAGATCAGAGGTTCACGTTCAAACTCCTGCTCAGAGACCACTGAGTTCAGAGCAGGAACTTGCATTTCAGTCTGTTGCACCACAGCTTTGTGCTTGATCTGCCACTGAAGGGCTACCTCCTGGCACGTCACCTTTCCTCAGTTCCTCAAAAGTGTGTTAGATTATTCTGCCTTTCACAAAAAAACCAACATCTGTCAAGATAAAGATGACTAAATTCTGATTGCTACTGGATTTACCAGTTGAATTGAAGGTAGAAGACAAAGGAGATCGAAAATAGGAGAGTAAGTCAGACTAATAGGCTTGTGTCTAAACAGCTAGAAGCACAGACAAAACAAGCTTGGGTCCTCAGTTCTCTCTTCAAAACACAATGTTAGAAGTTATCTCATGACAAATACTTGCTTGAACAAGTATTTAACACTGTAACTTTGGATTTATCCATTGGGCTTGACAATCACAACAATGACTGCCTAATAAGACAAGCTATTTTCCAAGCTTTGTAAAAGTTACAGCATAAAGGCAGTTATGAAGAAAGTTTCTGTTATTTTCAACATACTCACCAGAAGTCTAGGTTGTCTGGAGCTAGAGTCAGCAAGTCTTTGTCATAACCCTTCTCTGTTACCAGATACTGGGCAAAACTATCATATATTAGCTACAAATGGGAAAGAAGAAATAAAAAAAACAAAACAGAAGAAAAACAAGAAAAGAAAAAAGCATTTATTGTATTGAATACATGAGATCAAAGATATTGCTTCCCTGGAAGATGGCAAGATGCAAGTATTAGTGCCTCCTAAGCAAATTCAAACCAGGGAGATAAGGGCCCTGTCCCACCACCTCCATGACTGGGAAGCAGTGTCTGAGGTTATCCCCTGTTGTGGCTGGAAAACAACTCAAGATGCTCACAGAACAGTTCTGGTGCAATGTGCCCAGCATAACCAAGTTTAAGCATTCTGACTATTCACCCTGTGCTGCAAGACTGTTGGAAAACTGGGATGGCAAGTACTTAAGAATAGTCACTACTTCTCCCTCCTCAAATACTGTTTTGGTTTTTTAACTGTAAATACTACAGATACCAAGCAGCTCCAAACCAAAAAACAACTACCTTGAGGGGACATTTAAAAAGTATTTGAAGGAACATATTTTGAAGGAAACAGGCAACTATTAAGTAAATTGTTACTGTTTCTAAGTAAAGAAAGAACACTGTTAAAGCCTGGTACAACAGTCAGTGATTTATTAATGTAATGTGCTGGTAAAGTTGTACAAGAAGATCTATGTAGATGTGGCTAGGTCCTGAAAGACCATCCAAACATAGTAACTGCTCTGTTTTCACCAAGATTTTTTCATTAAAGCTATTCCCAGACCTTTCTTTATTGCAAAAGCTGCTCTTCAAGTGAATATGAATAATGTTTGCGAAAGACTAATATGAAGGCCAACACTGAAAGAATAAGAACTGCATCTTCAGCTGTGCCTGTTTAAGTATTTTTTTATTTCCAGTAGATAAGGAGACATGCAATGAGCATGTGACAGTCTGTCTGTGTGCTATAAGAAGATGAAGAGAGAACTAAGTTTAATACATGGTTTTCAGTTTTTCTCTATTTTGATCATTGGGTTGGTGGGGGTTTTTTTTTGAGTTGTTTTTTTGGGATGGGGACATTTGGTGTGTTGTTTGGGGTTTGTTTTTTTTGTTTGTTTTGTTTTGTATTTTAAACTCTTCTAGTTATCAATTGTCTGACTTTTGCCTTCAACGGACAAAATTCTTATCAGGAAGAATGAGCCTGCATAAGATGTAATGTGTGTACAATAATAAAAGGAGCATGGATTATAAGCCTAGAGTTGTATAGATTCCAGCAGTACATACTTAAAGAATGCATACATTTTATAACTTGCTGCTATTGAACCATCTTTTGCAAGAAAGACTCCTCTCTAGAGAAAGTTACTGACAGCTATAGGACGTAATTACACAGGACACCCTGAACCATGCCTATTTATAAATGAGACACCTCACAAACATTTGTTTCTATACCAAACTCTGAAGTATCTTGCAATTACTGCAGGAGCCCCGCGCAGTGTAAAATGTACTGTAGGTGAATGGAGGCAAACAGAAGGGGGGAGGGGGACACCATGAGCATCCGTGACACAAGACAGCTCCATGGTGAAGTCCTGACATCAACAAAGACAGGCGAGTCAAGAAAAGATTATCAGGGTGTTAAAAACGTGCCAGTCAGAAAGAAAAAAAGTGCCAAGGGGGAGGAAGGCAGAGTGCATGGCGACCGTAGTTCCTTAAGGGACAAGAGGGCTGTCAGGGATGCTCAGTGCCTTTAAGCTTGGTGTTTTATTTTAAGCACCAGAAAGTACGCAGAGGTCGCCTGTCGAAAGTACTGCGGACTTGCAACTCTGTCCGCAGCATCTCTAGACGTGTCCGGGGGAGCTCCACCTTCCCCTCAGCACCGCTACAGTTCGGAAAGCTCTCAAGGAGCACCATTTTCAAGGAAGGAGACATGGCTGTCCCCTTGCACGGGCAGAGGCCTGCTGAGGAAGCGGCCGGCGAGACACGCACTTGTGCTTCTCTTCTCTCTTTAGGTTTCTCCACGGGTACCCGAGCCAGCAGATTCGGGGGTCCCGGCCCCCGCGCCCCCCGGGACCCGCCGCGCTGTTCCCCGGCACACTTCCTTTCGCCTGGGCAGGCGGCAACGAGCGGGGCGGAGAAGGGGCCCCCGGCCCGCGGCTCCCAGGCCGTGCCGTGCCGTGCCGCGCCAGCCCGCACTCACCCGTGCGCTCTGCGGGAGGTGGTACCGGCACAGCGTGTGGTCCAGGTCGAAGCCCATCACGTCGCAGTCAGCCAGGGAGAAGTACTGCTGCATCGCCGAGCCGCCACCGCCAAGGGGAGGCGGGCGGAGGACGACGAGGAGGAGGAGGAAGAAGGGGCGCGGGCGGTGCTTCCTGCGGCACGGGGCGGGGCGGCCGGAGACACCCCCCCCCCCCGCCCTCGTCCCGCCCCGGCGGGGCCGTTCACCTGCGCAGGGGCCGCTCCCGGGACCGGGGGTTGGGGCGATAACGTCCCCCCAGCTCCCGCCGAACAGAACGAGCCGTCGCTTCCAGGGAGAGCTCGGCGGCGAAGCCCCCGGCGGTAAAGCCAGGGTTTGGCAAGTGGAGCGCAGGGCGGTCTGTCGGAGGCGCGTTTAAGCGCTCCGGTTTAAAAAATGCGTTTCCCGCCGAGGCTTTGTGCGCTTGGGAACGGGCGTGGAGACAGAGGGGCTCCTGCTGGGCCCGGCCCTAGCTGCAGGTCACCGGGAGTGCCAGTGCCTTCCTCGCAAGTGCGAGTGCTCTGGAGGGTACTATTGCAGAGAGCGGGCGAGCGGCACGCAGGTGGCAGGGGGGAAAGGGAGCTGGCCTTGGTCAGGGTCAGGGCCGGCGGACAGTCAGCGCCTTGCTAGGGACAGTCCCCCTGCCCCAGCCCGCAAACTCTGCTGCTGCTTCCTTATCACCGGCCCTGCAGAGTGAGAGCGACGTTACACGCTGTAAGCAACGCTACGCCGTAAACCACGCTGTACCCTGCGTGTAGCTGTGGAAAAAACAAAACCCCAGTAGTAACTACATACATTTTCATTTCTTGGCAGCTTTGATAATCATAAAAAAAAAAAAAAAGGACAGGACAGTGCAGTGTGCCTCCAGATAACATACTCCAGTTGGGATTTTAGTAGGTACCTGCCCAATGAGTATTGCTGTAGTGCAGTTACAAAGTGCTGTCTGAAACGAAGTACTGTGCTTGGAGAGAAGTGAGCTGATGAGAGCTGTGTTAATTCTGCTCTCCGTAGCTGAACTTGAATACAGTCTCTAGTTAAGGTCAGATTCAGGATGCTTAAATAGCTTGACAGCCTTGTTTGCTGGTCCACCTCTTTGTTTGCAGGTCCACCTCTTTTCTGCAATTCTTTTCTCTCTGTAGACCAAAGATACCATCACACGAAAGATGAAAAAGTCTAGTTCGGCTACTTTGCAAATCTCATTTTTTAAATTCTTGCATGGCCATAAATAGCACAAGATAAAAAGTATGGGAACTGCGAGCAATTGTTATGAATTATGTAATGCAAGTCATCTTTTCCAGCGTTGCCTCCTTATGCACAGCTGTAAGTGTTGTGCTTTGCAGGTGGGAAAGTTGGGGCGCATAACCATAGCAGCAGTGCACAGCACCGGGTTTGATTCTATGAAAATAATTATGTTTTGATTATATCAAATTATGATTTGATTTTTGCAGGATGGCTCAATGAGGATTCAGTATTCCAGAGAGAAATGCTATTAGAAATATACTCAAATAGTCGAATGAGATATCATGTACTTATATATTAAAATTCTGTTTGCTGTGCTCAGCTAGACGCAGATGACAGAAATTGAAATAACGTGACCTATTACATATGTTTAAAAATTCTACAGAGAAGTTCAGTATCAGATTAGAAAATGAACTAGGCAGGAAAATACATGGAAATTAGGAATAAAATTCATTAATGCTAATAGTAGGACAGGTTGAGCACTTAATGTGTCAGAGGAAGAAAGAAATGGAATGCATAATTTTACCTCAGACCATTGTACAGCACCTTCTTTCAAAAGCTCTCAGTATCTCCCACAGACTTTAATATTCTAGTGCTGTTGTGTATGTATATGTATGCATACCGTATATATCACATACATCATACATTATATAGATACACCATAAAGAAGATATACATAGATACATATGCTTTAGGTGTATGTTAAATAAATATACACATGCACCATGCATGGATGCATATGTTTTCCAAATTAACAAGTGTGAAACCTGAGCAAACAGAGATTAATCCAGGGTCTTGCACACAACAGGGATCACAACTATAAAGATGAAGCAGCAACCTGGGAACTGAGCACAGGACATTTTATTTTCCTAAAGCTGCTCACCAGGAAACAAGAAGCAAATTTCCGCCCCACTGTATTCAATGGTCACATTTTTGATTGACTTCAGGGGGTCCAAGAGTTCACCAACAACTGCTACTTCACACTATCCTCATATTAACCTAAAGTATGCCTGACTTGCTCATTATCTCAGTTCAGCCTTCTTATTACAGAAAGACTGGGAGGTTTTTTGCCCCCACAAGGACTCATGCAGCTTCCAAAATTTTGCTTAGATTATAGAATTTTAAATTTGTCACTTTTCTTGCTTTGCCTGTAAGATATTTTATGAAAAAACTGACCACAAAATCAACTTAACACACATTTGTATTAAAAAATCTAGACAGATACCATATTAGTTGATAGAATCATAGCATGGTTTGGGTTGGAAGGAACCTCTAAAGGTCATCTAGTCCAACCCTCTGGACACTGTATTCACTGTCAACTGAATGTAAGCTTGATCATCCAGATATTGTGAATGCTGCACAATTATATTGACAGTAATGAGAAGCTATCTTAAAATTTACAACACAAAAGTGCTAATCATATTTAATCTTAAACCACTTTGTGTGAGGAACAATACTCACCAATGGAGAGATTCAGCAAGTTCAATTTCCGGCGCATGAAGGTGAGCATTAAATTAGAGGTATGACAACAGGAAATACAGAAAATGATGAAGAGAATTGGTTTTCAGTTCTGGGAAAAGAGAAGATAAGTGAGAGAATATCACCTTTATCTTCAGTATTCACCACACCAACTTGGTAACAGGAAAGTCTTGGCAGTTTACCCTCAGCATACAACCCCGGTATTTTATTTCTTTTTCTTTTATCTTAAAAGTACTGCTTTGTCTCTCAGTTGCTTCCTTTCAGGTGAATCCTTTAAACATACTGACATCCCTCTCTAGGGCCTTTGTCAGCAAGGAGTTCCATCTAATCAAAATCCTCTGTAACAACTGAACTACCATAATGTGTTAACACTATCCTTTCAGATTCCTTTTTCAGTTCTGTCTTTCAAGTTTGATGGCACCATAAGCTGCCAAGAGATATCCACATAACTGAGGTTGACATTCTGGGCTGTCAGGTCTGAATTGGTAATATTTTAGGTTTCCCCATGGTTAATATATGCATCACAGTAATTACCATTATATTGTAAATAATCATCTATTGGTAATAATCTATTGGTAAAAATGGAAAATCCTGTCCTAGCAGTGGAAATTTCCAGCTGGTTATACTGATGGAGATACACTTCCTTGTGATGTGGCTCAGCATCTGCAGCTGCAGCATCCCTCAGGGCAGGGCTGGAAGGCCTCTGAAAGGGAGCTTCCCCCACAGCCCCCAGCCCTTCCAGCCCTTGCTGGATGGTGGTGGGGCTGCCCACAGGCGCACAGACCTTTACAGAATGTGTGGGATAGGGCAGTGTATGCCCTTAGGTTTAGCAACCTGCAAGAAACACATATGAAGTGTGAGATATGGTGTGTCAAATCCTTTTATAGTCATGCAAAGGGGAATTTTGATTTTCATCATGCCTCATGCCTGTTTTCCATGAAGAAGAGGCTCCTACCACAATGTAGTTTTAGAGTGCAGGAGTGTACTAACATGCCCCGCAAGGCAAAAGAAACATAACAGAGTGCAGTAACATGCATAAAGGCACAAGAACCCTGTCAAAATACCTCAAATAAACCTGTCACACAGAAGTTGTAGGTCTCTAAGCAAGACATGTACTCCAGCTCCTTGCTTTCCTTGTCCTTAAGAGGGCAGCATTACAATACAGTGGAGCATCTCTCCATTTTAACTTTGAATCATCAGCACCTTAATCTATTTTCCTTTCCTTAAACTTCAGTTTTGTTTTTCTAAGACTGTGTAATTTGACTTTGTCGGTTGTGTTTTGTCCCAGCTATGCAGTTGCAGCCATTTGTCTATTTAGGTAAAGGTTATAAGAGTTACAAAAACCCAAAAAGAACCCCTCATATTGCTATGGAAGATTGTGCAATAGTGATACACGAAAATAAATAAAGAACTTGAACAAACATAAAACATTTTTATTTTATTCAAGTAACACCTTACACAAAAGTAAGCTCTGAATATGCTGGATTTTTCTGTTTGTTTTTAAAAACAAAATACTTTTAGAGTAGAATAAGTCAAAATAAAAAGTGTTGCTTCTTTTTTATATGTATTTTATTTTTGCACACTGGTAAGAGCTAGAGCATCAACTTTGAACTTGATTTAGCTTTTAACCTGTGAAGTTGTTCAATGCACAGGTAGAAGAGTACCTGACATCCTAACCTCCCTATCCTGCACTGACAGAGTTCCTCTGTCCCTCCCTGAATCACAATGCCTGCTCTCCATGCTGGGGTAAGTTCCTGTTTCCACAGTGCAAAGTCCCCATCTGAGAACTGTTTCTTCCAACCCAGACTGACAGGAGAGTGGAGCCCACATTTAAAGCTCATCCAACTGTCCCAGCTCAGGAAGTTATGTCTGCATACGTGTATCCTGAGAGCTTCCCCTGTGCTCCCCACAGCTTGGGGTAGCCCCCAGCAAACACTCCTGTTGCTCTGACTTCATTCCTATCTCAGGTAGACCCATGTGTTACTCCTTTTGGTGCCACCACCGCACGCAACCACCCTTAAAAAGGTGAAAAAAGCCTGAAAAGCCACCAGATAGCTCCTATCCTACAGCCAGTTCCTGACAATGCACCTTTCCACTTCCTTTGTTATGTGTGGATCAATAATCAGATTCAAATACAATGTGGTTATATTGGCATAACGATGCTGCACCTTTTTTACTCAAAGGGCCTAGGGAGTGTAAATCTAACTTCATCCCTGACCTTACAGTCTCAGCTAGAAAGAAAAACTCACTAGTAGTCAGTGGTAATCACACAGGTAGAACATGTTCCTGGGATTTTGCATGAAGTTGTACTTTCAGTGGGATTCTTCACGTGGTTAAACAGGATTGCAGAATTTGATGCTATGTTTTTAAGTTTAGGACACTTGTAAGGAAATACTTTTGTTTAGGAAGCATCAGAAGAATAAGCGAAGAATATACAGAAGCCAGACTCTGACTTATTACAGCGTGATGCTTTAGTAGACATAGATCTAACAACACTAATTCATTTCAAGGATAACCTCGTTCTCTGTGAGAGAATGAAAGCTGTCAAGAATATATTTGCTTTGACAAACAGTTACTAGCACTTACTATTTCTTTAGCAGACCTTTAAAAGTTTAACAAAATACCATGTAATCTTCAAGGTGTCTCTCTGTGACACACAGAGTGACTTTTTACTAGGTAGAGAAACCCAGTGAACATACTTGATCAGGATTTAAGATTTGATTAAATTCTAGCAGTTTCAGAGTTTTAGTGTTTATTGGGTTGTTTAATAGCCTTTTTATATGGCACAAAATATGGGCACATCAAGTTTTTCAGAAGAATCACGTACTTGCAATTTATAGCATCCTGCTGGATGTAGGATATCTGATTACATCTGTCACCTCAGTACTGTATTGGTTACATTCTCTGTCTCACCAGCATAGAAATGAGACTCATGCTGCTAAAAAGACAAGATTCCTAAAACTAAACCCAAGAGCTCATAAAAAAGGTTAAGCAGACAGTAATCCAGTAGGTGCTCAGCATCTCTCAAAAGCCTGCTTATTGTCCTTATCACCTCTCCCAGATCTCGTAATCTAACTCAGGCTTTTCCCACAAAACATGAAAGAAGGAAATGAAAATCAATGATTTTGTCAGAGTGATTAATAGCCAAGACTGATTGCTGGACCCACTCTGAATAGTTGTCTAAAGGTACTTTAAAAGATTTTTCTTTTTGATCTGGATGGATGCTACATTTAATCAAAAGAAATTGTACTAGAAATAAGGACTTTTTGGGAAGCTATACTTCCAAAGTAGATCTGTATGTATTTTATGTCGAGACAACTGTGGAGTTTGTATGATCTGTGTAACACTACCTTATTTCTTCTATATTTTTTTTTTTCTTTTGAACATACTGTTATTTTAATTTTACAATTTGAAGCATAAAATCCACAGTAGGACTCCTAAGTTCTCAGTCCTCATTTCCCATTCCTTCATGGTGTATTCATGGTCAGATAACATAATCACTTACAGCTTCGATTTTTTCCTGAGTAAGATTGGAATGCGTTTAATTCAGACATTCTGAGGATTTCTGTGTTGTTCAAGTAGGGTACAGCCTTGTATTTCAAGCCTGACACTTGCTAGTGATTGCATAAAAGGCAAACCTGATGTATTTCAATACACAGTCTGCACAAAAGAACAGAACTATTGAACAGCTGGTGGGAAATGCCACAAATATAAAACTACAGACTTGAAGATAACAGAACTAGGAAAGATAAAAATACAGTCATCTTCTTGCCCTGGGGAAGGGTCAATCTGACTGCAAACATCCCTAATAGTCAGTTTTCTAACTTCTTAAAAAGGACCAAAGAGCCACTGAGGCAATTTCTTCCAGTGTTTAACAGTCTTTAGGCACAGAACACTCATGAGTGTTCTGCCCTCCTCCACATCAAAACAAAGTCTCTGTTGCTCTAATGCATCTTTTTTTGTTATGTCATGTCCTGTTTCTAGCAGATGTAAGAACCATGGCATTGTGTACCAGCCTTCTATATATTTGAAGACTGCTACTGTATATTTTCCCACAGACTCTGTTTAGTTGTTTAAGGTCCTTCCTTAAAGGCAGAGGGGGTTTGAGCCTGCCTATCTTTCATTCTCAATCTGGATGATATTAATTCCTCACATTAATTATCAAATGGGCCTGAATCTTTTTTTCTGGAATACAAGATCAAAAACTGGGCTCCTGTTCTGGCCTTATTACAGATGAGAACAGAAATAATGAACCCAGAGCAATGTAACACAGCAATCTGTGCTTTCAAGGTAACATACAATTTACTTAATTCACCACAATCATCACTACTTTAGGATTTTCAAAGTCAAATTCTGTTCTATCACTATGATGAGTAGAAATTTTTTTTTTAAACAATAAGTCATCTTTCTTAACGAGTACTTGATCTTCTATTTAAGAAATATTTTTGTCTGTGTGTGTTCATTGCTGAGTATATTGGACACTGAAAGTTATGTTCCTTGGAGGTGCAATAATAAAATGCTAATAATGATGCTTATAAATCCCAAATGTAAGAGCTTATTTTGAATATAAATTGCATTTGATATTTACTGTTCTGCTTCTGCCTCTAGAGGGTGTCTAGTAATGATCTGATGAAAGGATAAAAAGTATGTTGGATTTTGATAAGAATGAAGTGATCTAGAATAAAATATTCTGAAAATCTAAGTATATACTAAGCCTCAAGAAGACTCCATCATGAAGATGCAACATTCTAAAGACCTGTACTCAGTGTCTGTGTAAGTCTGTGAAGAAGGTTAGAGCCACCTCTTCTAATTTTAAGAAAACTGTGTGTTTGCATTTGCCTATGTTGTGTTGAGCCTTGTGCTTTTCTCAGGGAGAGGGGCAATTCCAGTAAGTTTTAAAGCTGTGGAAAAAAAGACAGAGGAATATGGGAAAATTTTATCAGAGAAGGAGAGTGACTTATTTTGTCTACAACAACAGAAATCTGTATCTTAAGTGCTCACTGAAAGTATTACCAGAGATGCTAACTTCCTATCCCCTTTCCTTGTATTTATAGAGACCATGTCTTGCATGTTGTACAGCAATTCACTGCATACCTGTGAAAAGCAGAAAGAAAAGAGAAGGCAAGAAACTGTATAGAAAATATACAAGGAGAGAGACACACCTAGTCTGGAAGATGGAGGGACAGTGTTCATATAACCACAGGAACTGATTATAGACCCAGCCCTTTTCCTATAGAGAGATTTTAGCTGTGTAAAATCCTAGTGTGTGCACAATTTGCAGTCATGTGCAGCGATTTGTGTAGATATGGTTTATCTAGCAGAAAGAATAAAAATAAATGGAATTGAGAGGGAGATGCTGGTTTTTCTATTTGGTATCCAGTGATAGGGCACATGGGAGTGGTTAAAGGTAAGAGGAGGTTTAGACTGGACCTTAGAAAGCATTTCTCTACCAAGAATGCAGTCAAACACTGAAATGGACTTCCTAGAGAGGTGGTCAGTGCCCCAAGCATGTCAGTGTTTAAGAGGCATTTGGACAATGCCCTTAATATTATGCTTTAGCATTTCATCAGTCCTCAAGTGGTCAGTCAGTTGAACTAGATGACTGTTGTAGATCCTTTCTGACTGAGCTGAACTACTCTATTAATTCTATTCTATTCTATTCTATTCTATTCTATTCTATTCTATTCTAT
>JANVCC010000018.1:51794773-51817445 GCA_025345505.1 Todiramphus chloris collaris | reverse complement strand
ATTCTATTCTATTCTATTCTATTCTATTCTATTCTATTCTATTCTATTCTATTTTCTTCTATCCCATCCCATCCCATCCCATCCCATCCCATCCCATCCCATCCCATCCCATCCCATCCCATCTAATAGCTAGTGTTGTTCTATTGTTTCTTACATGTAATATTTCAGTAATTTAAATTAATTAAATAGACGTGTTCCTTTATATGGTATATCAATATGTTCTGATTTAAAGTTTTAGCTTCTTGTAAGATGCTGCCTTTCCTGCATGCACAGACCAGGAGAGCATGCTGATTTTATATTAAGGAAAAAGCCCCACACTTTAATTCACTGGTGAAATGACGACTATAGTGCTCTGATACACTGTTCCTTTCCATCCATCTCTCTTTGGACTTCTCTGCTTCTCTTGATACAATTCCAACTTCTGAAGATAAAGATGGTAAATCATATTCATAAGTCATCCATGGCATAGAACGCAGACTTTGATAGGGTTATGTGAAAAATGATCTTGACCCATGATAAAATCTTCATAAATATATACACTTCCTAAATTTAAAACCTATCCATAACAGGGTCAGTTCTGGAATGCATTTTCTTAAAAGAACGACGAAGCCATGTTTGCTGATAATTCTTTGTCATCCACTTACCATATTTTTTCCTACTCGGAGATAGATTCGATTAGAAATATTTTTCATGCCTTAGAGAGCTATAGTGTGGTTTTATTCAGAAAGGCTGCTTCATAGAAAGCAAATTAACTTACAATTTATAACAGTGTGTGCTGTATATCATTCAGAATAATGTTTAATAAAATGAAAAATAATGGCTAAGGTCTGGTCCCATTGCAGATAATGGCAAAACTCGCATTAAATTCAGGCAGAGTGAGATCTGATTGTTTGAACAAATCGAGAAAGTCTCTATTCTGTCAATCTCTGACAGAGCCCTATCCCTCTGTGTTCATTTGTTGTCAGATGTAGCCCATTTTAGGCCCCAATTCAGCTAATAAATAAGCAACCCTCATCACCAAAGCACTTCAAAATGTACTTTTAATGCTTTCTAGAGTAGAGATGGATTACTGGATTAGTCTTATGAAAATAAATAGCCAGACTTTTCTCATTACAAATGCAAAAGATTTAAGATTGGAAAATGCCAAATCGAATATAACTATGTCGTTGTGGATTTATGATTTAAGATAATATACAAAACCAGGAAAGTGATTAATCAATAAGAGTAAACAATTTTGTCAAGAGTAAAATTGTGCACATAATTTATTTTCATTGAAAAGTATGGCAATTTGCAAATTACAGAAACAAAATGGAAGTGCTGATTAAAAGGATTATAAAAAAGCTACAAAGTGGTGGCAATGTGTTCCATTCTAATGTGCAAATGGAAAGAAATAGAGATGAAAGGACAGCTGTAACAAAAAAAAAAACCCCAAAAAACTGTGCTTTATTTCAATTTGTTACCTTAAAAAACAACACAAATGTAAAATGTTTAATCTTTTCAATTATTTCCTCAACACAGATTCAGAGTATTATGCATTTGCTTTTCTTCTAATGTCTTTGAAGATCATATTATTTAAATATTTTACTTTCCTGGAACATTTGACTTACTTTATCATACTGCATTAAAAGTTTTTCTAAGTGAGGTACATTATGTTAAATATTTAAATTAGCATATATTAATGCATCAGTATAACTACTGACTTGAAAAAGATTATATAAAGTGATGATACAGGCAGCAGTTTCATACATTATTTAATTATTATTCTTGTATTTTACATCTTAATTTCTAATTTTCCCACAGGGAGTTTTTCCTGTTTACAAAATTCAAAACAATTATGGAGGAAAGTGTTTTTTTCTGTCATGATCTCATATTATTATTATGAAAAAATGCTCTCCTTTTCAATTTCCAGTGTGAACTGACTTATATTTCTTAACAAAATTTCGAGTGGATATTGCCTTGGAATATTTTTTCTTCCCCAACAGAGTACCACTCTGACTGTAGCTTTTCTCTTCATGACATAGGGGAATTGTTTCAAACCTCATGTATCATCAGTACCAAAGCCTGATGCTCAGTGATGTTCACTCCCTTTATCTGAAATATAGAGCATCATATTTATGAGGTGGAGGATGGTTCATTTTTTCTAAAACTCAAATGTTTTATGTAATTAATACAGAACACATACAAATCAAGAAACATAGGAACTATCTGTAATGAAAACTCATACAAAATAATATTTGGAAGTGTGGAACACAAATAAAAAATCTATCAAAACAAGACTCATGAAATATTATGGATTTAAATCTTATCTGTACTTATTTAATACAACTCAGTCTGATTTCTTAATTAATTCAGAGCAGTACCTTATTTCAAGAGTGCTTCAATTAATATCAGTGTTGCAGGTTAGGTTTGTACTAGACTTAATAAAACATAGCATATTAACACACTATTTTTCTGTGCACACAGGTGACTAAGAGAAATATGTTTCACCACTATGTTTAAACATGATTATTTTGTAGAATAAACAAGGCCTAAAGCCTTCCAGTATCTATAGGAGAGTCCTACAAGAAAGATGGAGAGGGACTTTTTACAAGGGCATGTAGTGATATAACAAGGGGTAATGGATTTAAACTGAAAGAGGGTAGATTTAGATTAGAAATTAGGAAGAAATTGATTACTGTGAGGATGGTGAGGCACTGGAAGAGATTGACCAGGGATGTGGATGTCCCATCCCTGGAAGTGGTCAGGGACAGGTTGGGCTTTCAGCAACCTGGTCAAGTGGAAACTGTCCCAGCCTATGTCAGAGAGGTTGGAACTAGGTGAACTTTAAGGTCCCTTCCAACCCAAAACATTCTATGATTCTAAAGAATGTTGACTTTAAGTTAATTAGAGATTGATTTAATGGACTGCAAATTAATCCTTTAAGCAGGGGTAAGGATTCTTGCAAGAGTTTTACTTACATAGGACTAAAACCAGCAAAGAATATAAAAAGTAATTACATATATCCGTCTTCCTCAAACCTATAACATCAGTGTGGACTTTTTGCTTTACAAAACAAGGAAATATATTTTGAGAGCAATGGAGAATTACTAGTTAGAAGGGGGAAAGTACTACTTGATTGAATAATTTGTTTCCTTTTCTAAAATCTAAGTTTACATGATCTTGTCAGACACATTGTAAATTTTCCAACTTTGGTTTAAGGTGTTGCATATTTCAAGAAACTATTTGCAATATCAATGATTTTTAAATAATCTAGGGACTAGAATACTAAATTTCAGTATTCAAACTGTAAATGTGTCATCATGGTCATAATAAATTCATCTTTCTTGCTAGCTATTGCTGACTAGGAATAAAGTGAGACTTTTGTGTCCTTCTCAAAGTATGTTTGCTAATAAAATTCATCAATATATCTGATTAAGTCTTTCACAGTCACTTTGCATCCAGTAGCTAATTTATTTGGACGATTTCTGGTTTAACAATCATCCTCCAAAACAAATTAAGTGAAGACAGGGAAGGCCAGTAAGCAGTATAGATCTATTTGTCCTCCTTTTACAAAATGAAAACATAGTGGGATGCAAGGCAAAAGAACTAAATTAAGGCCAGAAATAGGTGCTGCAAAGCTTATCCTGTTAAATTATATGTAGTATCAGCGCAGAGGACTCAGACAATACTTTATATTGAAAAGCTTGTGAATACACATGATTACCCTCATTTGTTCCAAACTGTGAGCATGAAAATTAAGATTATGGGATTTATCAGATTTTATTCTTTTCAATAAAACCCACAAGAACGTTTTTATTACAAGTTCATTTCTTTTTGCGCCTGTGATAAAATTAGAGTGTCTCTAAAACATAAAGACTACTTTATTTTCAGTAATGCAGAGAATCCTCAATAAAGTCACCAAGATGGGAACAAAGACCCTTGCAGAGGCACTGCTGTGGTGTGGCCAACACAGCTCAGCCATGGTCCCTGCACCACATGGCTTTGGGAATCTGCTCAGCAGTTCTCAGCAGCCCCACTCCTCTCTCTTTTTGAGGAAAGTTTTAAATCTGACTAATTAATTTCATGGCTATTTGCTAAAGTCTACTTGTTTTGTAGCTAGAACTGGTCCTGAAGAGTTGTTTGTGAGGAAAGTAGTCTGATTTATAGTTATTGATCACTTCCAGCAAGTCTTTCTGGTCTTGTAAAGCCACACAGGGCCATACATTAGGAGAGAAGATTAATTTAATGCCTGGGCTTATTTGAGATAAGTTATTTATATATACAAGTGTTTGTAGGCTTAAGACCTGCTCTAGCTACAGATATAAATATTTATCTGAGCGTCTCTGTGAATGCAATATGATTTCTGATGTGTATGTGTATTGTTACCTGAGTATAAAGATGGGTCTTGATCCTGAGAAGAGCTGTGTATGAGATTGATTCTGTACGATGCAAGTGACTCCACTGTCATGATGAAACTCTTCTGTGCAGTAAATGTGTAACCTTTGCTGGATTAATGTCCAAGTTGCCTGAACCACAACATACTGTAAGAAAGAACAATCAAATGTGCAAACTGGAAAACCCCAGATTATTTAATACAATTTTTCTAGTATTCTCTGGTTTCAGTAAATGTAGATAATTCTTTAAACAAGACTAATGAAGCTAGTTTCTTTATCAAAATGGGTCTTTTCTGACTTTGGATATTGTCCATAAGACCTAAGAAAAGTAATAATCTCTTGGATATCCCCGATCTTACTTATCTGGGTAATGATTGATAATTGCTGTGGGGAAAAATCATCTCCAGCAGTGCTTCAGAAAATAAATATGATTTTCATAATCTGGAAAATCAGCATGCCATTATTTTATCAGACCCAAAGGGTTCACTACAGATTATTAGGTTTAATGATCCCTTAGTGTGCATAATACTTTCTCTTTTTCTCAGTTTCTTTTACAGTATTGAAGAAGAGGAGTGAAGAGTTCCCTATCCCCCTTCAGTGGAGATGCACCTGAGAGTAATAAACTTTCAGTGGAGACTTCTTTTAGTCATCCCACAGTCCCTCGTCCATCGGTAGACATCTGCCTGTGCCACTGGTTTCCTCATTCAAAGGTCTGACTGAGACGTGATTAAAACAAGTGGGTTTTGCTGCTAAATTATTCATTTCGGTTTTCTTTCTAGTAAAGCAGCAGAAGTCAGCAATTCTAAACAGAGCTGAGAGACTTCTCATCTGTAAGAGTTTGCCTCTTACTGAAATGCTATCATGTGGTACAGACAGGATATCTCCTGTGCTTCCTGCTCCCACTCCAAGCATTGCATATCCCTTGGGCTCTGGTGATTTCCAGCTGCTATAAAGCTTGGGTTGTACTGCTGGCATATGGTTGCTTTGTCACAGCAGTCTCCAGACACCCGTGCTTCGTCTGTATGCCAGATTATAGGTGTTTTAGAAAAGGGGATATACTGGTTAGTGTAGTTTCATTGGCTTACATGGTGACAGGAAGATAGCCATTATTATTATACATGGTTGATATAATTAGCCAGCCACCTAGAATGACTTTTTTTGCCTAGTGCCTTTGTTTTCTTAAAATGAAGAATAAGGAAAGAATTAAAATCTATTACTTTATTACCATAAGCCTCATGTATTTATTTTTCCTTGTAAGAAGTGCCAAACACAGCTTAATAAAAAAACAAACAAAAGCCAGTGGACTGGTTTGAAGGGCGGCGCTTGGCAGGAATGCACCTGTGTGTGAGTGAGAGCAGAGCTGCGTGTGCATTCCAGAGAACTGAAACCAGCACAAACCAGGAAACAAAAAGAAATATTTAAGCTGTCCACATTGGAGACTGCTAAGGAAACAGGCAGGTCAGCTTGGTTAATCATTACCAAGACAGACTTACAGACGTTTACTGCTGATCATATGACAGGACCCCATCTGAGATTAGAAAACACTCATCCCGAGCAGTAGGAGTTAAGAAGCCTCCCCTGTTTAGAGGCTCTGCCATTGTTTTGCCGTGGGAGAAGAGGCTCCATGCTCCCCCATTGTTTCTGCAGCTTAACCCACCGCAGCTGTTCTGTTCCTTTCCTGTTCTGAAGAGGAAGTGAGAAATTCCCTATGTACTCCAGCACTTGAATACTCAGGTTTCACTCCTGATCCAGGAGCGGCTGGTAATGAGCTCTCAGTGGGGCTCAGAGAGGAGCTTCCAGCTGTGCCAGGAGTTGTTTCATTTTGTACCAAAGGAGAAGAAGGAGAAGAAATCCTGCAAAAAAAGTAAAATGTTGATGGTGCAAAAATTGGTCTAAGGGTATTGCAACTGGGAAAAGTGAAAGAAAAGCAGAAGCAGAGGAAAGCGCAAGGAAAGAGGATGGGAAACTTTTGTCAGAAGCACTGCACCTGTTTAGAGCCCTACATCCCGTGCTTATTCTCGGGGAGAGATGGTGAGCAGGATGAGAAAGTCGGACAAGTCTTCACCAACCTTGCTGTGGTAAGTCATGACTTCCAAGCAGGAGAGAAGGACAGAGACAGCAAGATAAAAGAGAAGCCTTTACCTCCACTGCCTAGTCAGCATCTGGTGAATATTTGCAGATTTGTTGCTCTCTTTGACTATGAGGCTCGCACTGAGGAGGACTTGAGCTTCCAAGCTGGGGATAAACTGGAAGTGCTGAGTGCGTCCCATGAGGGCTGGTGGTACGCTAGACTCCTCCTGCCACCAGACTCAGTCTGTCCTGGCCGCAAACTCCAGGGCTACATCCCTGCCAACTACATAGCTGCTGACCAGAGCATCGAAGCTGAGCCGTGAGTAATGCACAAAACTTTTCTGTTAGGTTAAATGGAATATTTGGAATAGGAAGTTATGGCCTTTTCTCTTGCTGAGTTGTACTCTGCCACACTCAACCTCCAGTGGTCCTACCAGTGACAGCACTAGTTGGCACATGCAAGGAAAAGATGTCACGGTCACAAGCAAATCAATTACAAAAGAGTGTTGAGGGTTTTGTTGTGGTTTAAGCAATTTCCATTTCTGATACACCCTAATCACCTGTTCAAGAAGCATCTGGGAATATCAGGTTCATTGCCACTGTGATGGTTCAATATTTTTATTTGTATAACAGTATGTGTGTGTAAGATGCTTCCAGAGAGTGAGAAGATATGATCTCTGCCCCAGATAGCATTCAGCCTGACCAGCTGCAAAGTTACCAATTAATCAGGAAACTACCTTTGTACCTTTAAGTCATCTTAACAAATGATGGCCAAGTCTCTAATGGTTAAGGTTTTTATAGTTTCCTCTACATGTTTTGTTTATTTGGAAGCAAATCTTTACTCCCAGGACAAAGTAGACTGAACTAAGTACTGCAAAGGGCAAACGAATGGATATAGCAACAGAGTACAAATTGAATTTGTTAAACTTTCACAGAGTTTAATTATGCAGCACATGTTTTTCTGACCCTTCAAAACTTGTCCGATCTTATTTAATATTCTGTACTAGAGCAGAAATCACACAAGAATGGTTACTTGTCTCCCTAGAGAGGATGAGTAAGGTCTGAGTCAGCCTGGGATGCAGTTAGTTATGTGTGCTGTAGGCAGAGGCAGCATTTGCCGAAATAGGTCTGACTGCAGTTCCAGAGGTAGGTTTTGCTAAATATTTTCAGTGTGGAAAGAGACAGCAGAAATGGCATTCGTTATTATTCTCAGAATTAATTTTGAATTTAGAGGGATGATTTTGCTGCTTTTCAGTTATATCTCATTTGAACCTGAAACTACATCTTCATTCTGATCTGTCCACCATACTGCCAAGACCTAGGAAAATTGTCTTGGATGTAATTATGCCAGTCTTTTATCAGCTGTAGGATTTGTACTAGAGGTATCTTAAGGCAACTATAAGATCCCTCTCTAACCTGGAGACCTTAATATCCAGAGCCTGACCAGCTGTTTCTATTTCTGTATTCAGGCAGACAACCTTTCAATGGTCATGTTCAAAAGAATTCTTCCAATTGCAGAAATTAATCAGCAGGGAAGGCATTTTCTGAACCTTTAGAGATATGGTGGTAGGCTCTAATTCAACTCAGCTTGGCCTTTGCTCTCTTTTAAGAACTAGTTTTATTGCAAGTCATCTAAGATTTCTATTTGCTGTTAAAACTTTGAAAGTCATTTTGCTCAGTTATACAACAAAGTCTCAGCTTTTGAGGTCCCTTTTATCTTTCTATACCTACAGCATCAAATATGAAGCTCAGTTTGCCAAAGTGCATTGTTGCATAACCTCTAGTTTTCTTTTGATAAAGAATCAATTTATGTTAGTTTATTCTTTTTATATACATTTCTCCCTGTATTAATAAAGACCACGTTTTGGCAAAAAAAAATTTCTTTATGCAAGGGAGGACATGGAGAGCTATTACAGCTCTCAGATGAAGTCATTCCTCAAAAATGATTTTTTTAGTTTCATACCAAAACTAATCTGGCTACACCTGTTGTCTTTTCTCAGATTTCCTTCTAAGTCAGTTGACTTTAGGTATCTTCATATGTATACATGAGTGTCTGCTGTCAGGCCCCACACATACAACTATACACTAACTCAGATTGGAAAGGACCCCTGAAGGACATTTGAAGCAGTAAACCCAACTCAAGCATGGCCAAAATAGAGTTAGACCCATTTGTTTAGTTGAGCATTTCCAGCTGAGCTTTTCACCATCACAGTGACGGATTTTATTTTTGCCTTGTATCTGATTGGAATATTCCTTGCTACTCTTTCCTCCAAGAATTCCCTTTCATCTTCTCTCTGCTTTTCACATTTCTATTGTCCTTGTAAAACAATAAGATCAACAGTAATGGTGGTTTAAAGAACCAAACCTTTTTGTTCCCTAAAGTAAAAGAATGAGAGTTAAAAAAGGTTATTCTAATATCTCTTGAATTAAAATTCAATGCTATAATGATATTCTCTGCCTAAACTTTAAATCTAACTTCTTTCATCTTTCGATTTTGATTCTGATTAGCTGTCCCTTTTGGTGTTTGCCAATTGCTTATGGCCACATTTGTGGAAATAGGAAAATATTATATTGCATTCTTGCATCCTTTGCAACAGTCCTTTATGGTCCCAGCATAGAACTGACAAAGAATGGAGGACTTAAAAACTCCTGTTCACCTACCAAAATGAGTATATATCATATATTTTCAGTGTGTTGTTTATACTTTGCAATATTTGCTGGGCACAGATGATCAGCAGTCTTTGAGACGGGTGAATGCATATTTCCTAGCATCAGCTAGCTTCTGTGTATCTGCAGGGACAATGGAAATTTTAGCGTATTTCTGGACTGTATCTTCAGTTTACTAGATCAAGACAAACTGGCTAAGCTGTTCTGGGAAACAGACCTGATTCATGGTATAACTTTTAGGAAGCTTGGGAAGAAAACCACACTGACTATATTCATTAGCAGCTGGTTTCAGCATATTTGTATATAAACTTAAAAAAAATAAAAATCATATGCATGCATAGATCCAATATAAATTCACTTAAATACAGGTAGATGCACGTGAAATAGTCTCTAAGTCAAGGAATGACTTAGAGATGACAGGGACACTACGTAAGTCTACCCAATATATACTTGAAGTATGTGCTTTGCATGCAGAACAGTCAAATTTCTTTTGCCAATCATTTCAGTTTTGCCTGTAGCCTTCAAGGTTATTAACAACAAAATGTATCTGGGTCTTTTTTGTCAATATTTTGACATGTTCTTTATTATAGAGACAGTTAGAGATCAAAAAGTCCATCTGGATCTGTGTTCTCCATTCCTGCAGAAGATAATGCTAGGTAATTGCTTGTTCTTGGCAAGTGCTGCAGGAGACCATGTTGTCTCCTCACTGAAGTGTCTGGATTTTTTCAAGGAGAATGGCCTTTTTGAACTTTTCCTTGGCAAGAAGGAGAATGAAGTAAAGTAAGAAGGAGAATGAAGTAAAGTAAGAAGGAAAGTGAGAAACTTTTCTTCCTTTTCTTCATTTGGATAACAGGTTTTCTTCCTGGAAGTCTTTTTGACTCTGTCCAGTATGACAGAGGTAATGGTAATAAAGGAGGTTACTAACTGCCTGAAAGGGCAGAAAAGATGGGCAAAATCTCCAGTCTGGGGGAAACAAAAAATAAATACTATATATAACAAAGAGAATTTTTGTGTATCCTCAGCTGTGAGAATATTCAAACAGAACTGAGAAAGAATAAGATTTCTTTACTGTGTTGCTTTCCTCAGACCAAAGTTAATTGTCAAAAATTATACACTAAAATTGAAGGGATGCTTTATTTATATAATATTTTACTAATAAGTTTGCATTGTATTTATATTCTATTTATATCATACAACTAACATGGCAAAAGTGAGGCACTTCCTACTTGTGCCTGATACCTTGTTAAAAAAAAATTTCTCTTGTTTCTTTCCTTTGGCTTGAATGTGAATGACTGAGATGAAGTCAGTAACAATCTGTGTGAACAGGAGAAATGGAAAAAATGGTAAATCCATGGCTTAGGTTCTGCCTGCTGCAACATTGCAGTTCAAATATGTGCTTCATAATATTAAATACATCCAAGAAATGCACACTGTCTTCCATTAAGTCTGTTTTGGACACTGAGGAAACCAGTCCCTTCATTTTTGTATCTACCAGTAAAGCATCTTCTTATTGCTGATCTTTTCTAGCACCTGCAGTACTCCTTATACCAACAACAACCTGTCAGGTGAAGGGATTGTGCCTAGTGTGTCTGGAGACAGGTGTGTTCTCCTGGCCCTGCCTGGAATAGAGGGGACAAAGCACCATGGAATAGAAGCATTCATCTAGCAAACTATAGTCTCACAGTGAACTTTCGCTTCATGGGGAAATAAACTTGTTACTACAAAACCATTATTTTACTTAATATCTGACCAAAAGCAGATGCAGACTATGGTAAGGATAAATTAGTAACTGTAAGAATGATTGGTGCTTTTCTTCTCTTTGGATCACAGGTAGCTGTCAGTACCACAAACCAAACAGTTTTTACCTTTCTAAGGAAGTTTGAGTGAGGTTTTTTTATCTGCTGCATCCCATGACTTTGGAGTGTTCTTCTTTCTGGGTTTAGACACATACCATTTAGAAAAAGGAAAGCAGAAAATGCAGTTGGGAGTTACAGTCACATAATTTAACTTGCATGTCCACCAAAGGATGATCAGAAAAAGCAATTCAACTAACAGCAAAATATGAATTAAAAGATAATAAATTTCCTTGGCAAGGAATGTGACCTTCCTATCTCTGTGTTCTTTCTGTGCCTGTTATTTTGCACTGTAAACGGGAACCATAGTAACACATTCACCTGCCCTTATTTTATTACTGCCAGTTGTTTTAACTAAACAAGAAAATGACATAGTGCAAATTGTTATGGACAACAAATATAGTCCAGCTGTACAGTTAATTTTAATGAAGCAAAAACAATAATAAAAAATCCCCTCACTGTTGCAGTGACACGACTTCTTTTTTTTTTCTAGAGGAAAGATAGAGTGTACTTAGAGGGGGCTCTTACCTGCCATCCTGATGGACCTGTTGGTTGTTTATTGATAATTTCATTCCATATATTCATGCCAACATGACTGACACAAGACTGCTGTGCTGAGGGAAGTAAATCCAGAGAAATGCCTAGTAGGTTAGGTCAAAGAAGATCACAGCAATTACTTTGAACTTTTGCCAGTTTCAGAAACATTTCTTATTTCAGAGAGATTTCTTATATAGGTATTTCCCAGCTGGTGGAAACTGAGCCCCAGACCTAATCAATGAAACCTCACCAGTCAATTCCATAATGAGCCTTTTAAACAACCTTTTGAAAGCATAAGTCGCTTACAGGGTTTGGGTTTTTTTGTCAATCTCCATAATTCCTTTACCTTCTGTGACCTGACTCAGCTTTAACTATTTCATACATTGACTGAATCTCAGCCACTACACATGAATAATAAAGCATCCCCTGGGCTGACCTGTGTCATACTTTCTGTAAAGCCAGCCTTCTGGAGTTTCTTTAGTTCATGTGGGTCTTTTTTTCAAAGTGATACTTAGAGCCCAAATGTCTAGAGGCTCTTTTCAAAGTGAAACCTTAGATTCTGCTGAACACCTCAGAAAATGGAATGTAATCCACCGTGGTTTCTGTATGCACTCTTGCTCTCTTTCCTAATTCCCATATCTTTTACGGTACAAACTCCTGAGGACACCACCTGGGCATCAGCAGCAAGCCTTGTACCAAAATGAACTTGTGAAAACTGTTCATTGCCAACACGACTACACACAGAGTACTAGGTTGTTCTCACATTCTTGGAACCTGTTACATTAAGTAGCTCTTAAGCTATTCTGATATAGGGTTTTGATAGAAAAGCTTTCTTTATCACCAAAATATGTATTTATTGAGTTGTTGAAATGGCTCTGTGTGAACTTATTTGAAATCCCATCTTTTCTTTCAGTTGATATACTTTATATATGTGCTTTTTTTGTGTGCATGTATGTGTACACACACATACAACATAGAGAAAGTTTATAAGACTGATATTTTAACGGCTGCAAAACAGCACTGTGAGACAAGGTGTGTATTGCAGAGCCAGAAGATCATGGTTTTGATGTTTTGACCTTGTGTTCATGGCATCTGCAGTACCCAAATTTTGGAATTGCCATGTGTATTTTGGAGTGTCTCTCTTGAATTTAAATGATTGAATACTACAAAAAAGACCATGAATTTAATCTCTTAATGTCTTTAGTTGTGGTTGAGCATGCCAGTGTTGTCTTAAAGCACATCTCAAACTTTGTGTTTCTCTATACTCGTTTCTTAAATATGCAGAGATATTGAACACAAAAGAACTCTTTACAGAACGGTGAAATGTCAGATTTTGTCAAGTGCCAGCAGTATTTACACATCCATGTGTGTGCCCATGTCCAGAAAATGTCTCTTCTCAGAAAGGTGGAAGGAATTATGGCACTGTAGATGAAGATTTCATGCAAACTTGTCTAATTTATGTTACCTATTTTATGACAGTGTGGTTTTCTAAATATGAAACATTGTCTATTCAAATTCTGAGAAATTAAGACATTTCTTCCTACCTTATTTGAAATCAGTGTGTACATTATATATTATAATCATTATTTACTACTTGCCATTACCCTGTTGTGAAAGAGTGGAGAATGAATCATGTGAAGACCAGGAACAATATCCTTAAAACTTGCAAACATAGCTAGTTAGCTTTTCTTACGGCACTTTGAAACCCAGGTGGCCTTCACAGTGCCTTTTAGAAAAACAACAACCATGTACTGGTCAGAATAACTCAATAGTCTTATTTTTTTCTTCTTCAGACTCAGTAGGAATAAATGTTGTGAGTGCTAGCCTACATTAGTTGGTTTTGAGCAATGTTGTTGTCAAAAACATTCACCAGATATTGTACAATGGTTGCTGTTTCCTCAATGGTTGTCTTTGATGGTGCTCCGCGCTGTATAATACAGAGCTGTGCAGAGCTGAGTGTTCTCTGAGTCAGTTTAGAACTGAAAAAATAGTAACCAACAGTTCAGACAGGCTAAGAAGTCCTAAAGCTGGGCTGATTTTAAACAAACTAGGTCAGGTATGTCTGTGAAGAATTATTTTGTAACATGTAAAAAGCACTGTTGGTTATAGAAGACTTTGGGGCTGAGAAGATTAAGTCATAAAAACATAAGAGATAACCTACGAGGTCAGACCAATGGCCCCTCTTGCCCCGTTACTCTGTTTCAAAAAGGATTTTATGAAAAGTGCACAGGCCCATCCACTTTCTTTGATCTGTTCCCTTTGTATTTCACCAGAAGCTGGAACTGTTGTATAAGCAGTGTCAGAGGGTACATCACTGCCATGTCTAATTATGGACCTATTGTCAAGTCTGTTTAGCAAAAGCTTAGGCGTTGACACTGCACAATTCTTTATTTCTGTCTGTAGGCAAAGACCAAGCTATTAGGAAAAAAACCCCAAACAAACCAAAACCCACAAAAACTGTCTTATATCTGCAGAAAGTTTTATATTCCTAAACAAGTCTCTGGGTTTGTTTTTTTTTTCTGGATTGGTGAATGCTTACTCATGATAGACTGAAAAAACCCACGCTTAAAATAAATAGGCACAAAAGGAATTGGTAGCGGTTCACAGGTCCCTGTGAAATTCAGGGACTGGTCCTTTACAGAACCCCACAAATCTGTCTCACCCTAAGGCAGCTGAGTCAGCCTGGGCTGCAAACCTCAGTGGCTTTACCCTCAAAGATTTACCCATCAATTCATTTTCCTTCCTACCAAAGATACAGAACTAAACCCAGGATGTGTCCAGTTATTGTCTTACAGACAGCATCTTCTAACATGAGGTTATATGAGAAATGCTCCTGCAAACATTGTAATAACAATGCCACTTTTCAATAGTTCAGACAATAAGAAACTTACCTGTGCTTTAATTTTAAACAGATTAGTAGAGAAGATATGATTAATGAGGATTCAGGTTTTTTTCTGTAATAAAATGTTTTGTTCCTTTTCAAGTTATGTAAGCAAAGTATGATTGGAAAGAAAGAATACCATTTTTTAGGTGATATTTAAGATATTTTTAAAAAGACAAAATATGATTATGTATTTACTACTACACATAAGAGGAAGAAAACAAATTTCAGTGATTCTTATATGGGACATATTTGAAGACCCTTCTTGTGTTAGAACTTTAAGAGAGTAAACATCTTTAGTTAAGAAGCCTATTCATTGGTGTTTTCTTAAATGTTGACATTCAGGCTTGAACGTCACAACTGTGTAAAAAACCCCATAAAAGTTACAAGAAAATAGTAGGGTAATCTACATCTTTTCATTTTTCAATTCTCCAGACATGCCTAGAATTCATCTGGAAATAGTTTTTCACAAGATCAAACAACATATTGATCATGAATGCATTCATTTCCTTTATCACTTAAACCAAATAGAAATACATACAGTTTTCCCATGCTGGTACACTAGACTTAATCAATAAAAAATGGAAAAACAAAGCAGTGTATTAAATAATAAGTGATGGTTCCATAAAGGATTGCACTAATTGACATTTTCATTACTTCTATGCAGACTACTCTGTAATCTATAATCATCATAAAGTTATCTGCACTAATGTTGGTAAGCATTTTCCTTTAGCTTTCTCTCACTAAAGCAGATATATTGTTGGTTTAATTAATAACATTTTTCTGCACACCTTTTCAAACCTCACTGCTAAAGAAGAGTGAAAAAGAAATCTGAGACTCACATGTGGGAATGAATATATGCCATGCATTTCAGAATTACGAGAAATTGCAAACTTCAGTCTTCCTCTTGAAACTACTCATCTTTTCAGTTAGTGTAAGTCTCTGTGAGGGTATATGGAAGGAGTCTCTGCTTCTCTAAGGGTATGTGGTGAAAGAAGCCATCCACAAGAACACACAGGGCCAAACCTGAAGGACACAGGAGAAGGGAGGTGGTGACGAGGACAAGTCCCACACAGCAATAAAGGTATGCCGAGTGTGGGAATGTTTCTTTTTCATGAAGATTATCTGAGATTATTGACCCTGCAATAAGGAAAGGGAGGGACACAAACACACAAAAACATCAAACCTGACCTATTAATGTTAACAAAGACAATAATCAGTAATAAACCTGGTCAATCACACTAATTGATTGGGCTACCAAGAAATGGCAGATACATTCAGACTTTGCAACTGATAAGGATGCAAACCCAGGGTTCCCGGATGTTGCAGGGTACGTCAAGTGTTGAAGCAAGGGAGGAACAAAGAAGGGGTGAACAGCAAAGGGTAAAAAAGGTGCTCTTCGCATGTAAAATGGGGCCAGTCAGTACACTTGTCTGGCTGAGCCCTGCTCCTGGTCACCACACTCTGTCCTGTCTTCTCATGAAGTCCTTTCATGACTGTGTCTCTGTGTAACTTTACCTTCTGTTCCATGTGTGAGTTCCGCAAGGACTAAGAGCCAGCTATGGGCGGGGGGGGGGGGTTGGGATTGTTATGACTGCGTACTGGGACAGCAACTGGAGTCGGAGCTGGGGTGTAAGTGCCCCTGGCCTGTGGTGTCAGCTGCTGGAGTGTGGTCTCAGTGCCAAATGCTGGAATGGGTGGGGGTCTTGGCCAACAGCCACTGGGGTATGTCTCGAAACCAGCTTCTGGGGGAACCAGCATGAGGTGAGTGTTTGTAAGAGGTACTAGGATCAGGGCATGGGTGTTGGTTGAAGGGACTGGCTGTGCTAGTATTTGAAGGGGCAGGTCCACAAATGTGCATGTGCTTGTGAATCTAGAAAAAGTGTGCATGTATGTGCACGTGTGTGCTGTCACTGCTGACCTTCTGGCTCTGCCAGCCAAAGAAGAGGAGCAGGGGACTGTGCATGTGGGTCTTGCACCCACTGGGTGCTGTTGAAGGCAAGCCTTGTCTGTGGCAGTCTGTGTGACCAGCCACGTCAGTATCCTCTCTGTGTGTTTATGTGCCTCTGAGACACGTGCTGAGCTTCACCACTGGTTGAAGTTGCAAACAGAAAAGCAGCAGCTACATCCCTCATTGTGGGCAGAGACCCTGTGTCCCTTGGCTGGGCTCCAGCAGCAGTGCAGGAGGTCCCTTGCACACAGTGACTGGAGGAGATGGCAGTTCCTAAATCTGTTTAGTAGTCTCTTTTCCCTCTACTTCAAAATAGAGGGTCTTGGCTTTCTGTTCCTTTTGTTGTATGCTTTTCCCAGACTCCTAAAGATTGACAAATGTTTAGAAGTGTGCGTATATTGTCAGCCACTGACATGGATGAATCAGTATCGTTTTTGTCCACAGAAAGTCACGTGGCATTTTTTTGCTATTCCAGAATGACAACTTCATTAGTTTGGAAAGATAATGATTAGTTTTCAGAGTACTTTCGGGGAAAGAAATGAGATCTTGTTCTTATTATGGAGCTAAAATGTTTGAAAAATCATCCAAAAACTTTCTTTGATACTGACATACCTTTCTGAGATGATGTTGTGACCTCTTATGAAAGAAACTGTGTGTATGTGTCTTGGGTTGATAATATACTCAGTGCTATAGAGTTTGATGTGCTTCAGCTTTACTCCTGGAAGTTGAAGGTGTCTTTAGTGTGTCACCCTTCCCATTTGTCACCCTGAAAAGGTTACATTGAAAAGTAGGAGACTGTTAAGAAATTTGTCTGTCCTGTGGCTGCGGATTACTTGGGGATGCCAGACTCTACAGTTCCTTTCTGAGTGCTCCTGGAGACAGTGTGACCTGGTTGTTCTACACTGGAAGCTGACCTGAGAATGGGCACAAGTCTGCTCAGGCTGCTGGCAGTAGACTGAGGAGATACGTGCCCAAGTGTATGTCCAAGAGAGAGCTCTGCACAAAATGGATGGAGGCATCTGATCTGCCACCAGTGTCCTGTGCAGGCAAGGGGGGCTTTTTGTTTCTGAGGTTTTCTGTATTGCTTCTGTACTGAGGTGAGTTTCCTTTTGAGAAAAGAGAATAATATCTCAGGAATGATTTTCTCAAGAAAATCAATTGAGTGCTTTTGGAAGCTGTAATGGTTTAAGTGAATAGATGATTGAACATTTTCCTGTCCTTTTGAGTTTCCCTTAATGTTAAATCAATTGATGTTATTAGTGTTCTTTGTACCATGTTAACATTAAGGCTACCTCAAGGTTTCAACTTTGTTCCTCAGTTCTTATGAATAGCAGAGTTATTGCTACTTGTAGAGTATATTATGGCAGTATATCAGTACTTTTGTTCATGTATGTGTTCAGGTGCTACTAGCACTGATGCAAGATTTTACGATGCTATTTGGAAGACTCTATGCAGCAGAAATAGGGCCTGAGGAACACATTTAAAGTTTTTTTTTTTTTAAAAAGGTGATTATACAGCTATATTTCACACACAACATCCCAAAACAATGCCCATTAAAGCCAATGGCAGCCTTTCATTGACTCCAAAACCAAGATTCTTTCAAACAAGTTTTAAACAACATCCTTATTCAGGTACAAAACCACTGCTGGGAACAAACTTTGATGGTTGACTTTAATCACTTAAATTGGAGAAATACCAGGGACTTAGGTAACTGAAACACCACAGAGAAAGTACTGTGATATCACTTTCATCTACCATTTATTTTCTCATATAGAAGAACTTCAGAGCAGATCAAATTATAAAGCACGCAGATGACCAATATTGTGGAGAATGAATGCAAATGTTGAAATTAATTATGCAATAGTGAAGTGGGAATTCACAGGATGAGATTTATTTATGGAGATTTCTGCAAATTAACTCTATAAGATTTTGATTTGGTTGCTGCTTTATTACCTTTTGTTCCTGATTTGCAGCAAAACTAGTATTGAGTGAGCTATGCTACAGAGCTCATGCACTTGGCCTTGTAGTGCTTATCCCTATGCAAGAGAAATAGTCACCTCCCAGTCACTATGGAGTGCAAGAGTAGACAAAGGTGCAATAGTTTGTCATCCTGAAGCAGACTCAGAGCAAATTATTTTCCATGTTTGAAGAACAGTCAGCTGCTATTATCAACTATTGAAAGATTAATTTAGTATTATGCATAATCCCTTGCAACAAAATCACACACAGTTATGGCCTACTGAAGTACTTACTAAGTAGTAGGTTTATACATACCTTGTCATGGTTTTTTTTAGACTAACTCCCAAGCATTCTTTGTGCTTATGTTTACAGGACAGTAAGTTTGTTCTAGACTGTAAGAAGAAATGCTCACCTCTGTGGTGGGTTTTACCACACTTACTGTTGAATGTTACCTTATCTAAACAAACCCATGCAGTTACTTACAGTAAATGACCCTAAAGCCCCGTGGCAGGCAATTTCTTTAGGGCACAGCTTATTATTTCTAACAAAACCAACAGACTAACACAAAACAAGGGTATTTCTTGGACCAAAACAGACTTTAAAGGCTCAAAGTCTGTTTTGACACACCTGCTGCCCTCTTCTCATGAGCTAATAATCTCCTGCAGTTTCTTCAGCTGCGTTTCCCTATTTTTTATTATTCCCTATATTTTATTAGAGTAACATGGGGATCCTTTTGGGTCTCAGGTATAGACAAAGTCCGTCTACCAGGGTAAGTGAGTGTTTCACATGTTTGCTACGGTTATACTGCAGTCAGTGGGACTGTGCAGAGTAAGATACTCTTCATCGTTTGAGTCAAGTTTTCAGCTAGTAGTAAAATTAAAACTTTTTTTTCACCAGGTGCTATGCAATGTAAATGTGGTGAACCTGATCCTTGAGTCTAGAAGTATAGAGGTTTTTTTCTGGCAATAACTTGTAATTTCACATCTTGCTAAAAAGAAATGATAGCAAAGGCTCTGCCTGGTTTGGTGGTAGCTCGTGTACATTCAATCCCAAAAGGATTACCTCTGTTGTAATATGATGCATTCTCCAAATTACTGTATCTAAGCACCTATGCACATTGTGTATTTCAGCAAAATAGTGACTAAGGTATGCTTAGACATGGGTTTAAATTGCCTCATTTTAACTAAAGAACCCCTGTTTCATGGATCAATGTATCACTTGTGTCCTAGTGCTCACATTAATGATCAAATAAGTATGGGAAGAGAGAAGGGAAAATGTCTCCCTTCTCCTCAAAGAAAGAAGCAGTGTTGTTTCTCAAGAGTCCTTCATTTTACCTTTGTATCAAACCAAAATATTTAACGTGGCCTGAATGTTAATGAAGGGTATTGCTTGGTTATATCTCTTTTTCAGATAACATAATCCTTTCTGAACGAAATTAAAAGAAAAATTGCTCCATTTGAAAACAGAAATTAAAACCCCTTTACATTTGATTTTTTCTTCCCAAATTGAGTACCTTTACAAGTTAAGCTATAATATTTTGTTTAGAAAATATATGGAGAAGTATAGCTTAATTTTATTTCCCTTTTATTTCTTCTATGTGTCTTCCATTATCACCTCTTATATTGTACCATCTCACCAATAAAACTTTCTCAAGTCTAACAGCAATTTAGTATTTGTGGAAAAATGCCAACCAGTCAGCTATAATCTGTTGACAAGAACATTAGCAAAATGTTATCCAAAAGCCAAGAGTAAAATGAGGTTGGTTATTTTCCAAAACTGTGTACTTCTCATTGTAATGGTTATTTAAAGAAAAATCACAGTGTTGATCCTGAAATATGGAAAATACAGTGGAACTTACAGTGTATTACTACAGACAGTCACTTTCAAACATACAGGCAGACTTCTACATACATACATAATATAAACTAATGCTTTTCTGTCATTTTGCTAGATCTCTCCCACTTACGTAGTGAAGAAATAAGGTTTTAGTTTTTCACAACTGTTCATATATTCTATGTTTTCTTCCATGGAAAGAAAACCAGACTTATTCCAACCACTGTCATTGTGAAAAGAATCAGAAGCTCCAGGTTGCAGACAACGATGCATGTGGATAGTCTTCATTGTAGTTTGTAAGTTATTCAACAACAAGGATCTGAGCATTATACATGACTCAGATCTTTACGTATGAAGCAAATGCATTGTGATTGTGAAAGGTTAAGTGTGCTGCCCTATGTAACCATCCCTGAAAACCTGATTTTCTTGTTTCACTTGGAGGAAACTAGTTTCTGATTGTGGTAAATAAGTAATCAGAACGGAGCTGTGTCACTCTACACATACATTTAAAATTATTTTTTTTATTTCAAGTGTTATCCACGCCAGGTCCTTTCTGCAGTGTGTTAAGATTTTAACTGATTTACCTACATAGATACAGAAGGGTGTTGTTAACTAAACATTGTTTTAAAGACTTTGTCTGCCTCCCTTGTTGCTGATAGTACTTTGGTGAGTAAGGTTTAAAGCAGTACGTTTAGTAATAACTCCAGTCAGTAAATGTATGATGAAAATGAATGTTAAAGTATTCTCTTGGCAAGGACAAACATGAGTGGCGTGGTGAAGTAAGAAAGGGAAAAGGAAAAGATCTATAGAGAGTAATCCTTACAGTGAGAGTTAGTTTGTGAAATTGGCTCAAGAGATATTCTGTGGCTGAAATCTCTGCCAAAGACTCATGCCCTGCATGAGCAGGATAAGCTAGAAACCAGAATTTGCTGAGCAGGTGCAGCAGCACAGGCAGCATCAGGTTATAGCCCTTGAGCAATAAATGCAGTCCTCAGTTTTGTCTTGACTTTGAATTCTCTTCATCATTGCCTGTTAGCTCTGACTTTCTCCCTTCTCTCTCTCCATCTGCTTGATAATATTCTACAGCACTCTCTGCTTTGAATTATTGCTGTCCTTTTTTCTCCCTCCCTCCTGCAGTGTCCTATGCGTTCCTTTACTATTAGCTTTAAATACCTTCCTCTTAAATTTTGTCCTTGTCCTATGCATCCTTCAGTATCTAATAATAAATGACAATAAAGGATACACAGCATTAAAAACAAACCCAGGCAAGCCTGTAGAAGGAAGTAAGGAGGAAGGGCTCTGTTTCCAAGAGACCTGAAACCAAATCTTACATTTTCCAGCCTCTGCACAGTGAAACTCTGCAAGCCCTAGAGTAATCCTGGACTTTTCATTACTTTTTGTAGGTTTTTGTGCCATATCTGGGAATGCTTGTGTTTTTCAAAATGCTCATGAAAGGAATCTTTTGCCAGTTTTCATCTTCATGGTTTAGCCTGACTACAGGTTTTTCTGTTTTGTTGTTTGTGGATTTTTTGTTGTGTGTTTGATTTGTTTTATTTTTTTTGTTGTTGTTTCTGTTTGGTTTTGTGTGTGGTTTTGTTTGGCTTTGGTTTTGTTTTGTTTTGTTTTGTTTTCCAACATTGTCATCAGGTTCACTGTAGACTATAAAGGGAAGATTGAAGCAGTCCGTGCTTATCTCCCACATTCTCCTTCATGCATGCAGTTCACCATTTGTAAAGCACATCTGTTTCTTAACTGAGTTATATCTGGAAGACTTTCATCTTTGCAGTGATACTTCCTAATTTCTTGAAAAGTCAACTCTTGCAGAAATTATATTACTTCATTAGTCTTGTAATTAAGGCAGACTAATATTTTCTATCAGAAGAGCTTGTTTAATTGCTTATATTTTTTTCTGGGCTTCACCTGATTGGATGTGAATTTTCCAGGATTGATACCAGACACAAGCTGCTTCTTTCTCTCCCTGAAAGCAAAAAACATGGATTAGTACAACACAGGAAATCCTTTGTCCATGTAATTTGGAGGAAAGGCTTGATATTTGGTAGGGGAGATTGCTGCATTAAACATATGTGCTTTTTTAATATATAAGAAAAATTTGCTTCGAACTAACCAAGCCTTGAAAATTAAATTGAACTTTATATGTGGTAACCAAACAAATTCATTAGAATTTGACAGCTGCATTCCATGTTTTTGATACTTTGGGAAAACCCAGCAAGTGCTTGGAGCCTTCTTCTCAGAGCAGACAGAACATGCTGGTGGCTCCCTTGGTAAACTTCTGTTCCTGCTTCTGCACTACTGTTTGCCCACAGCAGACTGCAAATCTGGCATGGACTAAAAGCTGTCTGAGCAGCCCTCTTTCTCCTGCATGGATGACAGAAGTGAGGAGTGGTGCAAGCAACCTTGTTGAGGTTTCTATGTGCTGAGTAAGGGGAGTGGTCACAGGATGGTCATAAGATGTAAGTAATTGAATAAGATGCTGGATATCTCTTTCCTTTCCTTTCCTTTCCTTTCCTTTCCTTTCCTTTCCTTTCCT
>JANVCC010000018.1:51757741-51794763 GCA_025345505.1 Todiramphus chloris collaris | reverse complement strand
CCTTGCCTTGCCTTGCCTTGCCTTGCCTTGCCTTGCCTTGCCTTGCCTTGCCTTGCCTTGCCTTGCCTTGCCTTTCTCTCTTCCTTTCTTCCTCTCTTTCTTTCTCTCTCTTTCTCTTTCTTTCTCTCTCTTTCTCTCTTTCTTTCTTCTTTCATCTCTGTCCCCCCATTCATCTCTCCTTGTCTTCTGAGAGTTCTCAGACACAGAAGTTAGCATCTATTGCTCTCTGAATAAACTGCTACATACTGCAATTGCCAAATTCCCTGAAAGATAGGGCCTGGAAAATCCAAATTGGACATCAGAAATCAGGAGAAAATGCTTACAACATTGCTTTAATCCCTTTCTGTGACATTCTCCACCTTAAAACATACTTTACAAGCAGAAGTGTCACAAAAATAAATTCATGAATGTTCATAAAGCTTTCAGATATTACAGTCATGAGCACTATAATAGAGTTGATAATGGAAATTAGCCATTCATTTAATTTAATATTTTGTATTGAGAGCAGAGACTAAACAATGTACAGTAAATAAACTCTATCCATGTCATGACAAAACAAATTACAGGGTAACTATTCAGTAAGCAGCAACCATATTAACACTGTAGGAAGCACTGGATGTGGTCCTGTAATTAAAGATGGTATCGTACTGGATTTTCCTGAACATGACTGAGTTGATGCCCTGAAAGTGATATTAATATTGCCATCTCCTAACCTTGGAGTTCTTGAATTTGCAGTTACAGCTTTCTATAGCTGTATATTTCATATATTGTTGAAGCTTTTCTTTATTTGTTTTGGCTATTGTGCAAGCTTTCTGCATTCCAGAAGAAACTGGGATACATTTGGTTTCAATATATGTTTTTCTGTTTTTCATTGTCCTGTTTTTCATTGTCCTAATGCAAGAATTTTGCTCTAGTGGTAATTTTTAGCTATACTCAGTCTAAGAAAACTTTTCTTCTCCTCATAGCATAGTACTACACAGTTAGCACACTCTAGTTAATCTTCTGGAGGGCCAGGTAACCTGTTTGTCATCATCATTTCTGCCCTAATAGAGACTTCTGGTTGAGAACCACAGGAATTGTTAAGAAATCTTCCCAGCTGCTGAGATTTAGCGGTCTCATGAGATTTACATGAGAGGGTAAATCCCAGTTACAAGCACTTATGAAAAATGAGAATTGAAATGCCAGCATGCCACAGAGTGCTTATCCAGGATAAGATAATCCTGTCCATTTTACATCTTTGGTTATTTTTGAAAATAAATTTCATGCAGCTGATTTCCTGCTATTTCTCCTCTTGTACCTCCACACTCTTTGAATGACCTTGCCATGTAGTCCTTCTAAGCATTTTTTCTCCCCTTTCCTCTTCCCTCATTCCTATTGTAAAGATCATGGTTTCTATACATGGCTGTACCTTACTGCTGACATAGCCCTTGGGATTTTCCCTTTTAGTCGGACATTCACAAAATTCATAGTGTGTTACTGATACACAGAATCTCTGCCTTGAGCTTTATCTTACCTCTAGTGTCCTGCAACTTGAATGAGAAACTGAAATAATCCACCCTTATCCCAGCTACAACTAGTTATTAGAGCAAATTCAATGACTTTGGGTAGGATATTATGGAGCTAATTCTGACTTGTTCCTATACATATTAAATCTAAGTAAAGGTAGAGGATAGAAGTGGGAATATCTGCTCTGGTAAGCTCAAATGGAAATGGGTGACATAGTCAGAATTTCTGTAACAGTTTCTCTCCTGTCTTCAGTGTGTATTACAGAAGATCAGCGAGGAATCTGATAAAATTTCCAAGAAAGCCAAAGATTGTAGCTATTAATTCAGAGTTGGCGTGTGGCTTGATGATGAAGATCTTACCCACATCCCAAAGGGAAATGCACACAGAAGATCTTACCCACATCCCAAAGGGAAATGCACACAGAGTCCTTAATCATGAGTTTAGAGTTTCTGTTGGAGTATGGCTGCAAAGGGGCTGCCCAATGAAAGGGTATGCTGTCAGAAAGTTTCTCCAGTACAAAATTTTCACGTGGATTGTGGTTGGGGGGCTTTAGTTATGGTTCCTCCAATACGAAAGCAAGAGGTTGTGTTTGGAGAAAGAAAAATACTAGAGCTCCTTCTGGAGGGGGGTTGCATGGTGACCATGCAAGGAAGATTTAGGCTGGAGAAAGGTTTGTCCACTTAAGACTTCTGTGTTTGGTCCATGCCAAGGGGTCCTCTTCCATGGCACTTGGCCCATGCCTCATTGCTTGTTTATTTGGCATGACTGAGGATCTTTGACAGGGGTCAGCCCATGCCTAGGGTTAGGATTAGGAGAGGGATGAATGCTACAGTTCCAGTCTGACTACACATGTCTAAGGAACTGCCCAAGGAAGATCAAAGCCACAGAAAGCAGATTCTAGGCTAATGCTCAAACCAAGGCTAGGATTAGTGTTAGGGCTTGGATTAGTTTTAGTGTTAGAAGGATGACAAACCCTAGAGCTGCAGTTTGAATTAAGATGCAAGGGTCTGCCCAAGAAAAGGCTTGTCTTCCAAGACAAGGATTTAGCATGTTAGGGATTTAGGAGAGACCAAGCGTAGAGTTCCAGTGTGAGGGGGTGGGTCAGGGTGGGGAGAGGAATGTGTGTGCTGTAAAAGGGGTGTCCAAGGAGTGGTAGGCTGCCAAAAAAATATTTCCCCTGAGATCTTTTGCCTCTGGACCATGGGTGAGAATCCTTTTGTTTGAGTTTAACTTTGGGTGTTGGGTAGAGTTAATTTCAGAGAGAAAAACAGCCCATAGTTCCCAGAGTAGCTGAGATCTTCTGTTAAATCTTCAGTCTTTACATCAAATGACTGCAGTGCACTGATGTGATCAGAAGAGGATACTGCATTAATGAGAGGAAACAGACGGAAGAAAATGTACCTTGCATACACTTTCAGATGGGAATATCTGTAGATTTTGTTTTTCCACTGGTTGTTTTTTTCTTTTTTTGTCCTCTTCTAGGCACGTTGCCAGGCACTGGAAACTTTACTAGTGCTATAGCATTGCAGAATTTTGCCTCCCTGTCTTTCTTCAGTGATTATGTCAGTGTCTATGTGGCATGTGATAGCCCTTGGCCCATGTTACTCTTCCTCTCTTCTACTTTATATGTTAAAAGTTCCTGCCATATCTTCCTGCTTTAAGAAAAAAAGTGAGAAGTAGAACTAATTATTTTTAATTTAACTGATTTTTATGTAGCAAAGCACATAAAGACACAGAGCAGAAACAGGTAAATAAGTCTTTGATACTTAGACAGAGATGAGCAGTGCGTTGCACCCTGGAGAGAGGGCTTCTGAGCTAAGACAGTGATGGAGCCAGGCAACACCATCAACTTCTGTTGAACTCATGACTCCATTTTAATTCAAGCTGGACTGAATGGGGAGACAGCAGTGAGCATAGGTGACATGATATCTCTTTCTTAAAAAACTTGCCCTTCAGGTATAACTAGCATCATTCAGTTTGATGAAGATACATCCTTTCCTTTTCTGGAGGAAAGGATCATAGGTTAGGAGTACTGGTCTCAGCAGTGATACTGTCACAGTCAGGGAACATACAATGACAAAATCTGCTATGACCCACGATGATGATCCTGTGATCAAAAAGCTGCCAGTGGAACTGATGGTCAATAGAGATGGGGTTACTATACTCTAAATAACTACAATAAACCTCACTGGTATTCTAGTATTGAGCACCATCTCCACCAAATAATGACTGTGTTTTTTATGGACCTACATGAATGTGCTCTTTTCTGTCCCCAGAGTCCTATATATGGTGTCCAGAAGCAAACTGGAAGTAGTATGGATTTTTTAATGAAGGGATTTCTGAGAGTTATGAATAAGGGATCCCTTCTTATAAAACAAGGGATTTTGCTAGAAACAATCACCAAAAAGTAGACATCCTACACTGAAAAGAGTGTTGGGTGTTCAATGTAGTCCTGGCCAAGAAAGCATGTTCCTGGGCCTCACTAGACAGGTCCTGTTAGAAATGGAAACTTATGCCCAAGTCTGAATGCACTCTACTGATCCTGCATTGACAATCATAGCCCAAAGTGGGCTGGCTGTGAACTGAATTTCAGAGTGAATCTGTGTATGAATTGATACTTCAGCCTTCTCCTGAACCATCTAGTGCCAACATAGCACACTGAAGTCAGAGAAAATGCTGGTTAAGTAATTTATGCAATGGATAGTGCTTGATGTTTTTGTTCTGTTTTTTTCCAAGGGTTTTGTTTCAAAACCTGCATCTATCTTTGAGATATAAAACATGAATAGATTTGCTAAGGATTTGGTGCTTGGTTTGATCTGACCTTCCTATCCCACAGAACAATATCTCATGGTGAGCAATTACTTTGGTTCATTATTACTCTTTAGAGTACTTTTTCCTCTAAGATACACACTTTTGGAAAAAGTAAAATATTAAGCCTTTTGAAGCGTAAGTTCAGTCACTAGGAATTAAAATAAGACCTTCATGCTTTATAAAAGGAATTTAAGCTTCCATTTATAATGAAAATAGTACTTTAAATTCAGATGTGCTTTTGTTAAAAAAAGTGAATAACAAATTAAATTATTTGCTTTGAGTTTAAGGGTTTGGTTTTTTTTCCACAACTGGTTTTGCTTTTTGTATTGCATGATTATTATTGCAAACTCTGTGACTTTGAACTAAGAATGCCACATTCAAGTGCTATTAAAAGAAATTTTCATTATATTTTTTTCTGAAATATCTTAATCAGACCATATGAAGTCAGGCAAATGAGGCAATATACAATATGTGTCCACTTTCCACTCTCCATAATAACTGCTGCAGTTACACTTACCTTCTCAAATACCGTTGCTCTAATTACCTTATTTTGCAAGTCATGATCTTTTTAACAGATGTTTATCTAGAGTCAGAACCTACATATTACATATCCTCCATATAACCTTTAATGGTAAATTCATATCGATTTAAATTATGTTTTTCCAACCTAATAAAAATAAAGATATTGTTTGAAATATTTTGATGTCAAAGGAACAGATACTTATGCCTAAATACATTACGTACTTAAGTATTCTTTTCCAAAATTGTAGTCTGTGTTGTAGACATGATTTTACACAAAGAAGTGTAATACTATTTTAAATTGTACTTCTGACATAAACCAACGATTTCCTCTCATTGCAAATATTTTATTACTGCTCATATTTTCAGCTTTAACAATCTGAGTTACTAGCAGTGTATGTACAAATACTGGGTCATATAAAGACTGTACTTTTGACTATCCTAAACACAAAATTCAACCTTGCTAACACTGCATTGGAAGCACTTTTGGCTTTAGTACAAATTGAAATCCTTTTGAAAGGATGCTATCCTCTTAACCTCTGAAAAAGGAGACACAAAATTAAACTCTTCTTATACGCTGAGGATCAGTCACTTTGGACATTACTGAGTGATATAGTTCAAGGAGAAAAATATCAGTTCAGTATTTTTTCAGTTCATATAGTTTGTTAGTTTTCAGATGCTGTTCTCAGAGCAGATGTATTTAGATGTTTCAGAAAGATTCTAATTCAGTTTTTAGTGCAGGAAAATTTGCTTTGGGACTTCAATACAGTTGAACTTGTACTCTGTCCTCTCATTCCTTTAACACAAACCTCAGTCAAGGATTTGAACATTTATTGATTACTTAGTTTTCTGCAGTCTATTTAATGAATTAATGTAATTAATTAGTTGAATTAATGAATACATTTAACTAATTAAAATTATTACTAACACATTCTGGTTTCCTAATGAGATGCCTTTCCTTGCCAAATATGTATCAAGGCCTATTTCATCCAAATCATCTTCAAGTCAGAAGACAGGAATGCAGTCTGAAATATCTGGATTTCATTTTCTTTTGTTAACAAAGCATATTTGGTTCAGGTTAGCACCATCTGTATTCACCTCTTTTATTTCCTCTTTATTCATAAAACCCCATTTTTCATTCCTTATGCTTGCTCAGCCAAGGTGTCACCCAGTGTTCTCAATCATTTCCTCAATTCCGGTTGGTGATACAAGCCTTACAGATATGAGTTTGTTTATGACTGCTTCTGTACTTTTCCCTAGTAATCAACAAAGCAAGTAGTTAACTGAGTAGGCAACTTATGTGTGGTGTGATACATTCATTTATCTTAAAAGTTTGCATAATAAGTTTAGCTATGATTCATTTAAAACGAGTTATCCGATGAGTATACGGCATATTTCTCATCATTTGCTTCAAGTAAGGTGTGGAGCTAATCTTGGGAAGAGCTTTGAATGTTTGTTGTATGAAAGCTGAATTCTGCCCCAGTTGAAAATACTGACTCATTGCAGTCTTAGTTCCTTTTAATTTACACTCAGCACAAAGCAGCAAAAGAGATAAATGGTACAGTCAGAGGAGCAAACTAAAACTATTGCTTGAAGTCCTTATAAACTACAGGGCTTAGTGAGAGACGAAAGATGTGGTTTATAGGACATAGGTGGGAGTAGATTTTCACTGAGCATGGGTGTTGAGATGTTTGCAGTGCCTTGAGGAACATGCCGGTTTTGTTCGTCTAACAGCAGTAGAGCTGGAAAATTGACAGTAACTCAGTTGAGATATTGATGAGGCAGTGGCATGTGCAGGGAGGTTTGTATCTTGGAACTTGAGAGCCCTTCTGCAGTTTTAGGGATCTTTTGACTGTTAAGATAGTGGGATGTTGGCACATACCTGCACCTCTACATAATTCAAATGGCATCAATGGACTAAGTATCAATTTCTGACACAGTAGCCTTAGCAAAATTTTCCTGGTGATTTTTTCCTTGTTCAAGACCAATCTGTCACTTCAGAATTATTCTTCCCTTGAAATCAGTAGGACTTTGTATCAGCAGTAAAATCCAGATCTCACTCAAATATGTAACCAATATTTTCTAGTAAGAAATTTGTTGTGTCGTTCTTGTTGGCTTTGTTTCCACATGCTATTGGAATCTAATTAGCACAGCACAGATTATTTTTTAGTAAATATGCAGCATGTTTATAAAAGTGAGATTATCTTCCTGGTATATTTTATTGGCTGGTTAAATTAATATTTTTTATTTGTTCAGATGGTTTTTTGGCCCAATCAAACGAGCAGATGCCGAGAGACAACTGTCATGCCCTGGAAACCAGGCAGGAGCCTTCCTAATCCGAGAAAGCGAAAGTCTAAAAGGCGAATACTCACTTTCAGGTATATTCTAGTTTTTTATCTTTAGGAATGTTTTAAAAAATTCTTAGCTAAGCTGGTCTCTTTCATTTTTGAGGATGATAAACTGTGGGCATGAAAATGAAATTAATTTCTTAATAATGCTTCTTTCACAGGAGATATATAAAGAAAACTTGGCAAGAATCATTTGAGGTTTTTACTAACATGTATTTTATAGGCTTTGTTTATTAATATGCTTAGAACAGAAATTAACTTTCTTATGCTTAGTACTTCCAGTGTGCCAGCTGCCTTAAAATAGAAACTATTTTTATTATTAAAATGCCAAAAATACACTACAGGTGTGCTTTACTGTTCTTATTAGTGTACAAAATAAAAATTAAACCATGTTGGCAGATATCTGCAGTTTAAGAAAATGAGATTTCTTCTAGAGAACACCCTTAGGTTTATATTTATTTGTTTTCAGGGGTAAAATGATAGGAAGATCTTCAAAGCTGTATTTTAGAATCAGTCATGTTTCATTGATGGGTTTTGAAATTTATTAAAAAACCTTTGAATCCAAAAGACTATGAAATACAGACACTTATTGATAATAATTTTACTTTCTCACCTATTTCTGTCATCTTCTTCATGTCACAGTTTTTTGCCATCTCAGATAGTAGAAGTGATTGTTCATTGGTTGTTTTCTGTGAACAAAAAAAAATGGTCATACAAGTTTGAGTCAAGAGTATGATGTTGTCCTTGAGACAACTGGGTTATATACACAGACTTCCTAATATGCTCTATCTATATAATTTCACATGCCAGCAAAGACTCTTGATGTTTGTGAATAAACCACAAGTTGTCCCATGCAGATTTATGTCAGTAAAATGAGAGACATCTTTTGTATAACCAGATTCTTTCATATTGACTCCTCTTCTGACTGGATGTTTATGTGTCAGTCACCTGAGCATTACATGGAAACACATTAAGCAGATTAATGAACTTCTGACACAGTCTTTCCAAATCATAAGCAATGTCTTGTGGTAATGACCAGGTTGCTTTTTATTGCCAAGACAAAGAAATATATGTTGCCTACGGAGTGAAATACAGGGAAGTTTATGTAATAAATATGATAGTTACAGTTCTTCCAGTTCCACAGTCTTCCGTTTGCCCTCAAGAAGTTTGCTCTTGCTAAGAAGTGCTGATAAGAAATTTACATCGTTTTAACAACAGCAAGGAATCAAACTGACAGAACTGACCCCTGTGTGTGTGACCTTATATCCAAAGACTGTATTATATCTGCAGACCTTTCAAAATGCTTCCCCCCTATATGCCAACTTATCCCTGTCTTACATGGTTTCAGCTTCCTTCAAGTGTTCTTCATCAGTGAACTGATTTCATCCAAGGACTGTGCTAGACTGATAACAGTGTGGCGTTATGCAGCGAAGGATAGGCCTGTGTTATCTGTTTAATGCTGGCCCTTGAATATGTGACACCTTACTAAAAATCAATAAAAAATCTTGTGCTTGTGCACCTAGGGTTGGAAATGCAATTTCTCTGTATTATGATCCAGCTGTAGCCTTCTAGGAAGGATTCAAAATCTTAATTCTTTACCCTGCATCCTGACTGCTTCTCTAACAGGAAGGCAGCAGTACCATATTTAAAGTACTGCAGGGAAAAATCCAAGAGAATGAAAATAAATATTAGGCCAGCGTTAGTGGTAGGATATCATCCTTTGATGCTGCTGCTTATTTTTTTCCTTACAAATTGTGGATAGAAAATATATTCTATCTGATTTAGTATATTTGATTCAATTATAAAAGCTTGTGGCAGACATTTTTCAGGTTTCTGTATAAGCTTATTCAGGAACAGGAGATTTGTTGGTGGTTGATAACAGCAAGATATAAAACCAGTAGTGTATAAAAACACCATTTCTTCCATGCTGGTTTGTTTGATGAGGGAAAGCGAGAGTGGTGCTGAAGAACATAACATAGTTGGAGGCAAGGCTCCAGTTACAGGAGCCAGCCCTCCTTCATGTCCAAACAGGGGTTGTCCTCTGAGCATGTATGCATGCGTATATGTGTCATATCAGATTTATTAAACTCTTGTGCTCTTTTAGGCAAAGAAAAAGAGTAAACTCTGAAGCAATCTGTAGACAGTGAATATTAATGACATAATTTACCAGTGCTGCTAGATCATTTAGCAGCTTCCCAGACCTGAACATAATTTAGCCTCAATGTGCTAATTCATCCTGAAGAGCTAAATATTATTTGCTGCTTATTGAATAGGTTTGACTGAATGGTATCTGTTTGTGTTGTGCAATTTTTTTTGCTTTTAACCTAATAGTGTACATAATGATCTATACGTTGTATGTCCATAATCTCATTACTTATGTCTACTTTTGTGAGAGCTTGTGTATTCTAAAGCAAGTGATGAAGCAGATTGTACTGTAGAGAGCAGTAATTGGAAGGAAGGTTGTTTAGTCTACCAGATGCTATGGAGAAGGCAGTTTTTCTGACTCTCGTCTTTGTTCCATCAGAAGGAGTTATGAGACACTCAAAGCTGACACAGAAAAGCAGTGTTTTCTTGAGGAATAGTGGTTCAGAACTATTTCTTTTAAAAAGCCTTGAATGGTTTCTATCCCCATGGTAACTGATACATTGACGGGGGAGAAGTCACAACCTAATATTTTGGACTATGTCCCTAATTTCTATTTCCAATTTTTTTCAGCACAGAACGAATAGCCCCCCAAACTCCCATCCTGTATAGAACTGTTTGGGTTTGCTCTACCTTTACTGCTGTTTTGGTTTCATTCCAGAGTGGATGATAATGGCTAGAATAGCGACACCCTGGCTTTCCGAATTAAGGTCTTTAAGAAAATATTGTAATTCTCTGTCCAGCCTAACATTTAAGTGTAATGAAGCTAAAACATAAAAGAAGTAGAAAAGGGTGAGAGCTTTTTTTTTAACCAAGCACCCTTAAATTGATTTTATTACTTGCATGCTTGATTTCATACTCATATGGGCAATGTATGAGACCCAATGTTAATGAGGAAGACAAATGGATCTCCTTGGGAGGGGGAAGAAAAAAAAAAAAGAAATAAACCCAACCTTTCACTAAAATGACACTTTTCATTTATAACTCGCCTTGATGGGAAAACTCACAATTTGTAAGATTTAGATGATAAATAACTATTTTTTTAAATGAAAAATAAAGTCTTATTAAGAAAGGTTTTTCTCATCTGTGAATGGTTAAAGGAAAAGCTCATCATATCAGATAGGCCACTGAGATGTGTTACTATCATTTAAAAGTATTTGACATTTTAAAAATAGGTTTTTCCATTTTAAAAATGCACATGTTGTCGACAGATTTTTATGTTGATGACTCCAGCATCTGTTGTGAAATGTATTGTATTTTAAACGTGTTGATGCCATCTTAGGCATTGCCTCTTTTTAATTAAAAGCCATAATTTAGATGTGCTCAGCTTAATTGAGTGCCATTGCCAATGATAGCAGGAGGCTCTCTGCTTCCCCTGTCACTGAGAAATGGTATCTGAAAGACTGATTGCATTAAATGACAATGTAAATGGTTTGTGTTTTCTTTCTTTCTTTTTTTTTTTTTTTTTTTCCCATGCTCCTTTAAAAGATTGTGTGGTTTCCTCTAGGACAGATTGCTGTTCAGCATAGGGAAAAATAGGTAACTGTTCAAGGCAACACACTGATAGGAGTGGGAAAATCATGGCCACAGCAGGAGAATGATCTCAGATCAGCCCTGGCATCCATTTGTTGCTGGTGAGGGTGATCTCATAGACCACCCTCCTACCACATTGACTATGGGTGTGGAGACTGAGCACAGCTCCTGACATCAGTGCTGCACTGTGCTTGGGGAAGACGGCTGACTGGAGAAATGCTGGGACACTGGAGTTAATGGAGACCTAGTGTCTCCATGATTCTCTCCATGATGCATTTTGTGATGTTGACTCTGCTGATGCCACCATAAACTTTGATGCCCTGGGGAAGGAGTAGTAAATTATTTTATTCTCATCATTGGGATGTCAAAGTCTACTTCTGTGTGGTCCAGTCTTATGAAGATGGGAAGCAGGAAAAGGAGACTGTTTCTGTTATACTGAAACCATGAAGAAATATAATGGGGAGCTGTGAATCTTTCGGGAAGGGGACACTGAGGAGAAAACCACTGCAATCTTCAAACTCAGATGCTGTCAAGCTGTATGAAGCTGAAGTTGTGATTTTGTCCTGTTTAGCAGTCTAGTGTGGACACAGGCATGGCTATAAACACTGAAGGGGGTTATGGCTAGGTCTCCTCTAAGTTACATGTGCTCTGTGTCATGTTGGGAGGAGCTGCACCATTCTGCAGTACTGAGAGTGTGTGGTGCAGGACTTGTGCTGCCAAACTGAACCGTGGGATACAAGTAAACAGGCCTCTGTCATCCCCCTGTTGGGTCAGAACAACCCCATGAAAAGCTGCAGACTTGGAGAGGAGTGGCTGGAAAGCTGCCTGGTGGTAAAAGACTTATGAGTCAGCAGCATGCCCAGGTATCCAAGAAGGCCAACAGTATCCTGGCCTGTATCAGAAATAGTGTGGCCAGCAGGAGTAGGGAAGTGATTGTCTCACTGTACTCAACATTGGTGAAGCCATACCTCAAATACTGTGTTCAGTTTTAGGCCCCTCACTTCTAGAAGGAAATTGAGGTGCTACAAGGAGCGACTGAGGGAACTGAGGTTGTTTAACCTGGAGAAAAGGATGCTCAGGGGAGACATTGTCACTCTCTACAACTACCTGAAAAGAGTTTGTAGCGAGGTGAGAATTTGTCTGTTCTCGCATGTAACAAGCAATAGGATAAGAGGAAATGGCCTCAAGTTTTACCAGGGAACGTTTTGTCTGGATATTAGGAAAAATTTCTTCACCAAAAGAGTTGTAAAACACTGGAACAGGCTGCCCAGGGAGGTGGTGTCATCACCATCCCTGCAGGTATTTAAAAGATGTTTAGATGCGGTACCAAGGAACATGGCTTAGTGGTGACCTGGCAGTGATGCGTTAACACTTGAACCTGATGACCTTGAAGGTATCTTTCAACCAGAATGCTTCTATGATTCTAATTACTGCACTGATCTCAACTGCTTAGCACAAGAAGAGACAGTACAGAAATTTTCTCCAGCTTCTCCACACACATCACTGCCTAGCCTAGATACTGCCAATCGTAAGGCCTCATACAAGTCTCGTTTAAGAAATTAGAGCACATCCTTAAAACAAGTCTTGCATAAATGTTAGCTGATTTACAAGTAATAATTATAATACTGGTAATGAATAAAGCAGGTATTTAAACTGTCACTTGTGGTATACAACTGAGACTGGATTAACACAGTCATACCACCGACCTTTTATTCAATGTGTCATAAGTAACAATTCATTTGGCCAGATCCACTTTCCTGTGAACTTTGGAAAAGTCATTACCTTTTCAGTCTGCTGTTTCTGAATTACTCTTTCCTTCATTTCAGTTCAGCCTCATTTCATCACAAAAGTATATGTGCATTTTATAATTAAAAAGCACTAATTGTGGTTGTTAATTAAAGATAAATTGTATTTGGAAAGTATGATGCAATTATCTTTATGCTCTACAGTTATACTTACAAATATTCTCATTTCTGGTCCTCCGGCAGAATTTTAAGTTCTCAGGTCTATAAAAATATTGCCTGTGGCAGATACAAAATCCTGTAGTATTTTCAACAGCTCCTATATGCCCTCTGGTGGCCTGGGATGACACTTGCTCAGTACAGTAGAAAAATATTTGATCATACATGATAGTACTTAAGGAAAGAGAGATTTTCCTTTTTACTTCAATCAGTGAGAGAAATTATATTTTATATAATCTTTGTTAATTGCATGCAACCAATAATTTTCTGTGGTTTTTTTCTACATACGATACATAGCTGTGTATTCTTCTGTTATCATAACCAAAGTGATCGCCAAAATTCATGCAGTGTTAGAGTACAACGATCTATCAGGTATATCTCCAGAGGAGAGCAATAATACTTTTTTGAGAATTAGTTGATAATTTGTGTTTTTAATGTACCAGACTGAGGCTGCTTCTAGGACTGAAAAATATTTCCATTAAATTAATTTAACTAAGAGTACCCACACAATGACCAAATTGAATATGTTTGCTGGAATTTTGGCTACTAAAAGGTATACTGGAAGTGAACAGCAGAAGGCCTTTCCCCTATGCCTCCCCTTTTAAGACTTCTGCCTTATGTGGGGGACTGAAAAGGGGACAGTGGTAGTCTCCCAGATTGATGGGTGTGGAAAGAGCCACCTGGCCTAATGGAGAGGTGTAGTGTTGGGTGATGAGGGCCAGGATGGCAACTGGAACACCTCCTCCTCCCCTTGGGAGCTCTTTCTCCACTCATCATGAAAAAGCACTGTGTTGTTTCATCAAATGCAGGGTGGGATAACTCTCTGATTTTTCTTCCCTTGTTTTACCTATGCCTACCCTTCTTTTTCCAACATGTAGTGCTTCACATTTAGTCCTTCTCCAGTGTTTCTACTTCTGGTCATTCACCTGACTCACTAGCTGGTTCCCATTATCCTTTTTGGCTCAGTTCTCAATCTCACTGCCCCCCACCCTTAGAGGGCAGTTTGTGTCCCTCCACCTTGCTCCGTCACTAGCTCTAACAGGTAGCAAAAAGTCTCTGTCCACACTTCCAAATACTTGTCTCTCTCTTAATCTCATTATAGCTTTGTACCATTCCTTGAGCTCTGAGCATTTTTCCACCTTAAATTCCTAGGATCAGAAAACATCCTTCACCTGATGCATGTATCTTCTATTTGAGATGTGAAAAATTTATCCCACTACTTAAGCATCTTCCCTCTTAAATTATGCTTTATATGGTCAGGATTCCTCATCACCAGCTAGGTTTATTGCAGAACACTTTTAATATCAAAGCTAACAGCCATGACATTGATAGGAGCTAGATCAGTTACCCTACAGTCTGTTACATAAACTCTCCATTAGCCATTGGAAATGGACAGTGATATCTCAGTCACGGAGTGTCATGCTAAATGACATAAGTGACTAAATCCCTTTCCAGGTCTTTGGAACTGTTGATGCTCAGCCCATCATTGCTACCAACAATATTCTTTATGAAGAAGACCTTTGAGCTAGTGGTCTCCAAATTTTTTTGATAGTGGAGTCCTGCCAGTAAAAAGATTTTTGAGTATTCAATCTCAATATATGTTTATTTATTTATATATTTGTAAATTGTATACATGTGCTCCTGGACTGATAGATTAGATACGTTATAGGACATACACACACACACACACACACAAAAGGATGAAATAAAGATGAAATGAACAATACTTAAAAAATATTTACTTTATTTATTAATAGTACAAAAAATACTTTTTTCTCACACCACTGTGAAGTGTCTTGCACACACTCTTCTTTGCAGACCACTGCTCTAAGCCATTTATGACAGAGACTTCAAAAATGGCAGTTCTAAGCCTAATATTCCTTAAATAATGCCCTAGTTGCATGACAGTGCATTTTTTGTGCATCTCTCGCCTGCTGCTGGTCCAGGTATAGCCCCAGAATGCAGTGACCCAGGCTTCTTCTTGACACTTCTAAAGAGTGCTCTGACAGTCTCAGGGAAGGACACTTTGGGTGTCAGGATATGCAGGTAAATAGCCTACAGGAAATGCAGAGAGAAAAAACTTGTTGATTAGGAAACAACAGATTAGAATGAAAAACATTTCAATTGAAAGGGAGTGAGAAACAGAGCATTATTGACCTGATTTTTACATATTCCAAACAGGTACAAAACTCAATAAAACCCATGGAAGATGTGAGTGCTTTTCAGAGAATCATGGCTGTGTGGAGGGTGTTTTTTCTGTTTGCTCTAAAATGCCTGCCAGCCTAGCAGCTGATGTTTAGAATGTTAACACTGATAAATAAATATTAAAAACTGAATAAATGATTACTGTGAATTAGATGCCTCTGGCTGGTTTTTAAAAGATTGAAAGTATGAGCTGCCTCACAGAAGATGGATTTATATATTTTTGCATCAGTTCTTATGGATCAAACAGGAATCTCTGAACCTGAATAGTTGGAGACTGATAGACTAGATATATTAAGCTATCTAAACAGTGGGCTTTGGTATATAGTTGTCATATTTGAAACTAAAATAATTTACTTTAAGGTCCTCATAAATACATTCTGGAACCTTATGATGGTTTGTACATATGCTATATTGTATCACTGTTATAATTCTTGGAAACTTAATATATTTAAATCTTCTTAGTTTTTGATGGTGTATCTGTGAAGCACTACAGAATCAGAAAGCTGGATGAAGGAGGCTTTTTCCTGAGCAGAAGGAAAACTTTCAAAACTCTGAATGAGTTTGTTGACTATTACAGCAAGAACAGTGATGGTCTCTGCATGGTGCTTGGAAAGCCATGCCTAAAGGTAAGAACAAATTCTACACTGTGCAACGTAGTTTTTTGTAAGCTAACTCATTGGGTACCAGTCAGATGGTGATAACCCCATATTTGCTTCTACTATTTCAAAATGGTGTTGTTGCTTAGGGAGGTGGTGGAGGCATCATCCATGGAGGTGTTCAAAAATTGTGTAGAGGTGGCACTTCAGGACATGGTTTAGTGGTCATGTTAATGTTGGGTAGATGGTTGGACTCAATGATCTTAGAGGTCTTTTCCAACCCTAATGATTCTATGATTTTATGGTCTGCTTATTTTCAGGCAGTTCTGGGCAGTGCTACAGTTTCATTCTTGAAGCTGCCGTGTTAATAATAAAATACCATGCTATTTTGAACAAATCATTATGTGGCTGGAGGAGAAAATATGCTGAATCATAATTTATGAATACCTTCTTATAAATGTATAAGGAGATGAAATCCCCAGCTTCATAACTCTAGCTGTCTATAAGTAATTACTGAGACGAAACCACAAGGTTCAGGCAAGAAATATGTCACTGTTCAAGAAGCTTGCTAGAGGGATGATTTCAAATTTTTACTAGTATTTTCTTCAGAGTATTTCTTATGTCTAACAAAAAGTGCCCAGAATGTGGTCTGTATTTTGTGTTCTCAGCTCACTTTATCATGTATGTGTACTCTAAAAAACCATTATTTATATCAGTTCTGACTTCACATGACATAGTTGACAATGACTTGTATATGCTGTTGAAAAAATATTAGAAGTCTCAATAACTGTATTTTTTATTTTCTCTTACCAGGTACAAATTCCAGCTACCTTTGATTTGTCATATAAAACTGTTGATCAGTGGGAGATAGACCGACAATCCCTGAAATTGTTGAAAAAATTAGGATCTGGTCAGTTTGGTGAGGTATGGGAAGGACTGTGGAACAATACCACTCCTGTGGCAATCAAAACATTAAAACCAGGTATGTGAATTAATCTTAAATGCTAATAATGTGAAATGTTAGCAAGGGTGCTCCTTTATTTTTTAAATGCTACTGAATAGAGCCTATCCATATATGCAAACATTCTTAAAATCTATGCACTTACACATGAAATTTTGTAAAGCTCAAGGTCCAGATATTCTTTGGAATCTTGAATTACAGTTTTATACAGTTTTCTGTTTCCATATGAGCTGAACTCATTCAATATCTATATTACATAAAAAGGCAACCCCAGCAAGGCCATCTCTTTTGTACAATATTGTCTGCATGGAATTCAATGACTCATTTCATCTGTAGGTGAAGTAATTGAGTTACTACTGGTTTGTGATGTGTAGAATTTCTTCTAGTGGTTAGATGGTATATTATAATGATTCCTTTGGTAATACAGAATATGTATTATATTAAGTTTGTATATAAGTGCTTTAATCTTAATATTGATTGAATAAAATTTCTCAAAGTTTTTGATACACACCATTAATACCCAATATTTGCATATAATATAATATTACTAACACAGCTTTTAACATTTTTCTTAATTATTTTTCATTACCTTCAAGCGATTTGTGCATTTTAAGTTGACAACATAAAATATCTGCCAGCAGATGGCAAGAACCACGTAGATAAAAAAGGTAGCCTGGATGACATATATGTTTTTTAAAAAGTGATAACAATATAATGAGTTGTGCTTGATTGAATAATCTTGTGTTGGGCAATAATGATCATGTTTCAGGAAGCAGAATAGGTTCAGACCTTTGATTCAGAATAACGACAATATGCTTGAGCCTTTCTCAAATGGTCTTCTGAACAGGGAGGAATTTAAGCATGTGTTTTAGGGCTATCTTGTATCAGGATATAGTTTGTATTTTATGACTTGAAGAATGAAAGCAAATAACAATCTTTTTGTCCCTGTTTAATTGAAATTAGATAAACTGCTTAGGCTAGAGGCCTTCTGTAATTCATGTGAAAGACAGCATACTTTTTTCAGTGAACTGATGCATCTCCCTGGTGACCCACTAAATGAAGAAACCATCATGAAACTTCTTTGTCCATTTCCCTTTCCTAAGACAGTACCCACTAAGCCTATACCTTGTGTGTCAGGGATCGATACACTTATTTTTATTGGCTTCTGAAATCACAAGTCTGAAATCAGTCTTCTTCTCCTTGTATCTGACCTGAATCTTTCATTCGGCCCATTACCTTGTCTTATGCAACATGACTAAAGAGTACCTATTATTTTCTTCCTCTTCATAGCAGTGTTGTACATACTAGAAAGCTATTATCAAGTTCCCCTTTTGTCTTCCTCAGTTTAAACAGCTCAGCCAAATTTGCTGTGTAGTTCAGATGTTTTAGATGTCACTGTTTTCAGAAGATCTTTACTGGGGTATATAGAGGTAGTAACCATATTTTTTTTCAAAGTATGATACTAAATGGAAGAACAAGTGTAGATGTGTAAAAAGAGGGATTTACTTCATGTTTCTGACATGCTAGACTTATATTTAAACAGTCCAGTGGGATGCTTGCCCTTCTTCCCCTTAAGACTTTGTCCATCTGATTTTAATTTCCTTCAAAGATTTAATGCAACATCTGCACAAGACTATTTCATTGCAGAAGACTGAAGGGTCCTTGTTAAAGTATGAAATCACTTAAATGATATTTAAAGAAGGAAATAAATGAAGGTGGCATGAAGAACAAGATTAAAAGATTAAGCTATCTTAAATTTTTATGATACTTGCTATTAGAAATTGCCTTTTTATTTCTCTTTTTAAAAATATGTGGCAATTAGCACTCTAGGAAAATACTGTTTTCTCATCAAATGCAATAATTAGATTTTGAACAAAACACAATGCATACATTTCTACTTATTTTTTTTAGTAGGTGAGTGGAGCTGACATTTATCCAGTATTGCAAATGTAAAAATGGGAAGCTATCTTAATCATATTTTATCTCATTCTCTTAATGACTCATTTCAAAATTCTAATTCAACTTTTCCTTCTGTATAATGGGGACAGTACGTATTATCAGTTCTTTGTGAAACAAACCTCTATTTGAATAATGGATTGAATCAGAATGACAAGACTACCCAGAAATATGTGAAACAATAGTGGCAAGTTCCAGTTTCAATTTGCCTTGTTCTTTTCCTTTTTCTTTTTTTTAAATTTTTGATACTGATCAGCTGAGTGTCTGCTGCTAATACTGACCTGAAGAACAGGAAGCATTAGTTTATTTTATATCTGAAACAGATTTTAATGTGTTTATGGCCAAACTGATCTGTGGAGATCCATTCCTTGGCTGTTCATTATCCTTTCAATGTCTTGCTGATAAAGCACACACAGAGAACACATTTCTAGAGCAACATGAGTGGGAAAAGAAGGTTTTTTTGGATTTCCATAATAATAGGCCATCCGAAGAATGCACTTACAGAAGACTATAAAACAATAAAAAATGATCACATAAACTTCTTCAGTAGGTTTGTTAGTTAAAAAAAAATTTACACTGGAATAAATATAATATTCACTACTAACTCATTATTATGTACAGACTAGCACAGTATAGTGGAAGAAACACCTTCAACTGTGACATTTTTTGTAGTATCATAGTTAGGCTGTGAAGAAGCGCTTGATTAATCAATATTTTTTCCATCTCTGTTTTTTGCACTCTAGTCTGACTCCTGTTAAGGTCAACAGTAGTAGTCTCATTGATTTCACAATGGGTTATATGAGCTAGGGCAGACACAAGCCCAGCCTAAATGTGATGCTTGGATAGCAGAGAGTTTGTGATCTAGCATTGTGATAAGGAAATTGTGCACTGTACTTAGTGATCCTCTGAAGACTTTGACTCTCAAAGCCATCTTGATAAATTATACAGGTAATACTGAATCTCTTATCAATGTACTTTGTGAACTATCTCATTCTGCAAAACCAGTTCAGTTTCAAATGGAAACATTTAACCTTGTAGTATACTTCTCTGGAGAATTATCCTATTCTACACAATGTTTTTCACTATTTGGAGTGCCTTATTGTAATCAGTTAGCACATCAGTTTTCCACAGCTTGTTCTCATTGTTACTCATGAGGAATAACGTATCAATAATTAAATAAAAACAGCAATACCCTCATCCTAATCTGAGTAATAAATGCTTAGCTTGGTACTAATAAAATTACAGCAAAATCCTGGTCTTGAAATTTCATTCATCATAGTATAAAAATAAGTGAATGTAAAACATAGTAGTTTATGAATAATCAAGAAATACATCGTGTTATATGTTGATGATTGAAGCTTCTGATACTCACACAGACAATAATTCAAGTTTCAAGCGTAACACATTGTAAACAGATTCTCTCCTGTTGCTTGGCTCAAAGATCTAAATCAATTGTCTTTATGCTGGGGGAGGAGAGGGTGTATTTTAAATCAAAGACTTTTTGCTAAGCTGCTTTACAGTGTAAACCCACTGGAAAAAAAATGTCATCAGAACAGCAGAGGAACATGATAAACTGGAAGTGATCCGGCAAATATAGGGGACTGAGACAGAAAAGGTTGTGTTAAAAATTCTTTACCACCAGAGGAATTGTGACATGGAACCATGCTCTCATTACCAAGCAGGAGCAGGTTAATCAAGTAGGGTAATCACATAGCAAACAATATAGAGGAGCATAATGCAATCAGCATGTCATAGATTTATAGGCCTGCAGGCCAGAAGGATTTGTTAGAGCTTTTCTTCTACTATTATTTTGCAGTGTACATCTGTCCTAGATCATGTCTGAATACTTTGCTGTTATATGTCATTACATTCCACCCCCTCTGCTGTGATATTTATAATTAATCAAAACACAGCTTATTCTTGACAAGATAATAATTACAACTCTTTAGTCTTGAGGTAGAAGCACAGAGAGAAGTTGCCTCTACCATGTTTGACAGTTTGTTATCAATGGTTAACACTATAGTTGTAAAAATGTGGCCTTAATTTCTCATTTGGATGTAGCTGAACTCTTCTCTATAACTCCTGTTATATCTTCTTACATTAAAATAAAAGCCTGCTCTTATGCTTCCCCCACCCCACCCCCCCCCCCCATTCTGGACATATATACAGCACAAATTAAACCACTTTTTCAAGGCTAAATATACCTTATTGTTATATGCTACTCTCCTCATGTCTCAAATAGTTTTTCTGGACTTACACTGATTTCCAAGTATTTTTGCTGAAAGGCTTGAAATGATTGTGTTTCAGTAGATTACCTTCCAACCTGTAGGAAAAGTTAAATTCCCAGAATTCTGGTAAGATGGCAGCAATGGATTTTTTCCCAGAGCTAGTTCTCACTTGAGGCAAATGTGTGATTCCTGACTTGTGAGTAATTAGGGTATTCAGAAATCTGTTTCCATTCCAATTTGGAGCAAGAGCCCATTTTTCAGATCTTACATACAAAATGGAATTTCATAATACTATTGTGCTAGCATACTAACTACATTTTTCCTATTTTTAGGCATCTAGCATCTTAGATATATCAAGGTTTTTTTAACAATTAGTGGGGAAAAAATAAGCACTTACATGTAGGATAAATCATAGTATTGATTAGAAATGTACATTAGAATGAGAGAATAACATGCTATTAAAGCATGTTTCTTTCCACCGATTGTAAAATATAGCCAACTAATTCAGATCCAGGTGCATGAATAATTGCCTACAGTTGTAGGAGGCAAATTCAGATACCAGCAGTGTTCTGTAATTCCACAGAACTTAAAACAGTAACAAAACCGTGGAAAATATCAAGCTGTGGAGTCTATGAGATCTTAAACTGGTCAGCCTGGGAGTCTCTGACCAAACACTGCAGAAGGATTGGTGTTATTAATCACAGAATCATTTAGGTTGGAAAAGATCCTTGGGATCATTGTGTCCAACCATTACCCTACTCTACAAGTTCACCCTTACCCCCCAACACCACATCTAAGCGATGCTTAAACACATCCAGGGATGGCAACTCAAACACCTCCCTGGGCAGCCCATTCCAATATCTTACCACTCATTCCATGAGGATTTTTTTTCTAGTGTCTGGTTTAAACCTACCTTGTTTCAGCTTTAGGCCATTCCCTCTGGTTCTGTCCCTAATTACCTGAGAGAAGAGACCAGCACCAGCCTCTCTACAATGTCCTTTCAGGTAGTTGTAGAGAGTTATAAGGTCTCCCCACATCCTCCTCTTCCTCAAACTAAACAGGCCCAGCTCCTTCAGACGATCCTCATATGATCTCTTCTCCAGTCCCCTGACCAGCTTCGTTGCCCTCTGCACCCACTCCAGCCCCTCGGTATCTCTCTTGTACTGAGGTGCCAAAACTGGACACAGCACTCGAGGTGAGGCCTCAGCAGTGCTGAGTGCAGGGGGACAATCACCTCCCTGCTTCTGCTGGTCACACTGTTTCTAACCCAGGCCAGGATGCCGTTGGCCTTCTTTGCCACCTGGGCACACTGCTGGCTCATATTCACTCGCTTGTCTATTATAACCCCCAGGTCCCTCTCCGCCAGACAGCTCCCCAACCACACTGCCCCAGCCTGTAGCTTTGCATGGGGTTGCTGCGGCCCCAGTGCAGGACCTGGCACTTGGCCTTGTTGAAACTCACACCATTAGCAGTGGCCCAGCAGCCCAGTCTATCTGGGTCTCTCTGGAGAGCCTCCCTATCCTCACACAAATTGACACATCCGCCTAACTTGGTGTCATCTGTGGATTTACTGATGGTAGACTCTATGTCCTCATCAAGATCATCAATAAAGATGTTAAATAGAAATGGTCCCAGCACTGAGCCCTGAGGAACACCACTTGTGACCTGCTGCCAGGAGACCACAGGAAATGTCCATCTTCTGATGAAGCTGGTGGGGTGTCACCCCCTATCTTTATGATTTTGGAGTATCTTTCTTAACCAGTTTCAGAGTTTGGGGTTTACAGTCCCCTGACTATGGACAACAGGACTCCACAGACAGCCTTTATGGGTTGTAAGGGAAATGTTGCAGGAATAAGAACTCAACCAGAGGTGTTTTCAGATTTAATGAATCACCCTTTTTCAGTGAATTTCTATTTCTGCTAGCAGTTTGTTGTCCATCTCTAAGCAAAATGTTCAATACTTCACAATCAAAAACATCAGAAGATGAAATCTATTGATCCAGACCATTTTTCTCCCCTGACTCTTTGGAGACATTCTTCAGAGCCAGGGGTGGATTATAAAGACCTTGGAAATGTCAGAATGATTCATCTTTGATCTTTATATTTATACAAGACTTCTATTAATCTTTCAGGAAGAGTCACAAGACTTATAATTAAACCAGAGTCTTTTGGTGTGGTGGGTTGACCCTGTCTGAATGTCAGGTGCCCATCAAAGCCACTCTATCACTCCCCCCTCCTCAGTTTAATTTATTATAAAACAATTCAGAGTAGTATAGTGAGAAATAGAAGCTAAATCTTAAAAAACCTTCCCCCTATACCTCCCTTATCAGGCTCCACTTCAATCATGAATTTTCTACCTCCTCCACTCCAACCGAGTGGCATAGGGGGATGGGGAATGGGGGTTGAGGTCAGTTCATCACACATTGTCTCTGCTGCTCCTTCCTTTTTAGGGGAAGGACTCTTCACATTCTTCCTCTGCTCCAGTGTGGAATCCCTCCCATGGGCTACAGTTCTTCATGAACTTCTCCAGCCTGGGTTCCTTCCACAGGGTCACATGTCCTGCCAGCAAACATGCTCCAGGGTGGGCTCCTATCTCCATGGGTCTGCAAGTCCTGCCAGGAGCCTGCTCCATCACAGGCTTCCCACAGGGTCACAGCCTCCTTCAGGCATCCAACTGCTCTGGCATGGAGTCTGCCATGGCCTGCAGATGGATATCTACTCTGCCATTAACTTCATGGACTGCAAGGTCACAGCCTGCCTCACCATGGTCTTCATCACAGGCTGCAGGGGAGTCTCTGCTCTGGCCCCTGGGGCACTTCCCCTTACTCCTTCATCACTGACTATGGTGTCTGCAGAGTTGTTTCTCTTTCCTATTCTCATTCATCTCTCTGGCTGAAGTTGCCACTTCACAGTAACATTTTCCCCTTTCTTAAGCATGTTGTCACAGAGATGCTACCACTGTTGCTGGTGGGCTCGGCTTTGGCCAGCAGCAGGTCCATCTTGGAGCCAGCTGACATTTTGTCTACCAGACATAAGGGAAGCTTCTAGCAGCTTCTCACAGAAAGCCACCCCTGCAGCCCCCCACTACTAAAACCATACTATATTCCACCCCTCACCTCTGTGAATCACATATTTAATAATTAACATTAAATTCCACATTCATCACACAAACTTCACTCACATCATCAAAAAGAACTCCCCACACCAAAATCAAAATAACATCATCACAACACCAAACAAAAGTGGACAATTTACACACAATCCACCCCTTGTTCCTTCACCACAATTACAACTGAAATTCCCCACCATCATTCAGCTCTACACTGACATTGTTCAGACCATGGGTTTTTTCCACTACCTCTCCCTATCCTTATTAAAATCTGTTTCTCACTGTGACTATAATCAAAAAGAAGTAGTAATATGTTGCCTTCATTCAGATAATTCTCTTGTTCACTGGTGTTTGACTCTGCTTTGTAGACATCTGTGACATTTACCAGCCAAACACATAGTGATGGATGTGTGAATGAAAAAACAAAACACAATAACAACTTTGCCTTAAGGAACATCTCTGACTTTTGAGTTTCTGACCCATAGTCATCAAAAAGGTGCAGGGATCAGCAGATAGGAAAATGGTCTAGAAGCCAACAATTGCTATTTCTGTTCTTAGCTCTGCACTGCACTGTCTTGCTGTGGGTCCCTGAACATATAATTTCATATTTCTGCTTTTATTTCCTCACTGAGGCATTGTTTTTTCTATTTAAGTTGAAATCATTGCAGCAGGGATTTGCACTTTGTCCTGTGCTGAGTGTGATGGATTCTCTAGAATGTATTGTCTGGGCTAGCTTGCTTCTCCAACTGTCAGCATGTAAAGCAGACATCTATCATCACCAATTAATCGTATCTGAGAAAGTTCTTTATGCCTGTTCAAGTTGACAGATGCATTTGTCATTATCATATTGTAAAGCATCTCCCAAGCTTCACTCTTTGCATGGTAGCTGCCCAAGCATGATTTTTTTTTTTTTTTTTTTTTTTTCAGGAGGCTTTCTCAAAATAGTCTCTAGGTTGGTACTGTCAGCAGAGACTTTGATAATATTTTCAGTTCTTCAGTATGTCATGTCTTTAGTGCATACGCAGGAAACACTCCCATTTTCCTTGAACAAAGAAATTATTTTACTCCATTTAATTCAGTATGTAATCTTACACTTACTTGTGAGTTCACTTCTGCATGGTGAGAAAGTTGCTTGAGGGCTGCCAGATACTTATCTCATTCTCCTCTTAATGTGAATAGTTTACACTCAGCCTCGTGTTACCAGAAACAGTATTTTTAATGTTATTTCTTTATTACACATTAAGTCATTCAGAAGATCACAGTATATGCTTGATGTATTCAGTATATAAGTTCCTTTTGCATGATTTTATTTGGAAGATAAGGTTGCCCTGAAGTACAAGGTTGCTTTGAAGTCATTTGTGGAGGTTTATTGAAAAATGCAAGCAAAGAGTCTCGGGAGGGGCTTATCAAATGTTCAGCGTCCACTTAAATTTTGGTCAGTAAAATCTGGAAAATAACTGACCTTTCTCTCTAACTCATTTCCATTAAGTGTTTATCTTATAATGTGAATCTTCCTCAGTTCTAGAACAAGATACTTTTAGAAAGATAGTAATCAGAACTGATATATCTGCTTTAAGTAGGCTTAAATTAGAAGTGATTTCTGGCAAAGCAGCACACCAGAATAGAACACATAAAAGAAAACATACTCCTATATTTTGTTAAGGACTTTGACATTTACAAAAACATTTTTCATTCAAAGAACAAACTATCAAAACTGTGTTTTCTTCAGGTACTGATCAATCTACTTCCACATTGATGTCTTACACAAGGGATACTTGTTTCGCGACAAACTGCTGTTAACTAGTTGGGTTTTGATCAAGTAGTTTCTACTTACAGTAATCTGCTCCTCATACTGTGTTTACCATTTACAGTTGAAAACATACACTTCATTAAAAACACATGTAATTCTACTACAAAGTAAAAAAACCCAGTTATTTGAAACTCCATGTGGCATATATATTTGTATGTCTTTTGTGTAAACTTCCTTGAAGAAATGAGGAAGTTCTTTGAAACTATTGTGACAGGCTTTATCTAAGTAATTTGTAACAAGCATGTTTGCTTTTTTTTAAAGCCAGTTTTTACTTTGCTTATCTAGTTGCTAGAATGACAAAAGACTGATAAAGACACTTTTTAATTTTTTCAATTAGCATCCAGTCCACTTATTAACTATGGTATAAGAGCTTCATGGCTGTGGGAGCTTTTGAGCACTATCTGCTACTTGTGCTATTTAAGGATATAAACTAAGTAAAACTGAAAGTTACATAATCTCTTTAAAATAGACAGGAAATACTTATTGATCTTTGTCACTGTTTTGTTATTGTTACTACTAATTACTTTACAGTGTGAAGAAGGATTTGCTGCTATTCAGCTAATAGAATACATCCATCCTAATCAATTTATTGGAAGTTGTCATATGTGAAGAACATGTTGCTTGGTTTCAGTATGTTGGAAGAAATTTATAGCATGATTAAACCGAGAGATTCCTTGTAGGCAAACTTTAATGATAGGAAGAAATCAGACTGTCACTTTCTATGGTGTGAAGCAAACCTGTATAATGATCCATAGAGGGCAGGTGATTTGGTAGAACCCAAGTTAGCAAATACTTCATCCTTTTTAGGATCAACTTGTCAAATTTTGGCACTGATGCTAAATCACTATTTATGCTTACGCATTTACCTCCGGAGGAAGAATACTTCACACCATACAACTTCTCTGTAGACTTTAGGATGATTTCCATGACAAAAGCATGTATCTTGAAAAAAAGCAAGGAAATGGACCACAATCTTAAATCAGTATCAAAGTGACTCCAAGCACTATAAAGACAACACTAGGCTTTGTTGTTGGGTTTTTTTTTTTTAATTATTTTTTTGTAAGTTTTATTTATTTATTTTAAATCTAGGATTGGTGGAAAGTTCAAATACAACTGTAAAGATTGTGCTGCTCTAAACAGGAAAAAGACATAAAGTTATCATTGCAGATATTTGGTGTTTTTTCCACCTGATTGTGATCACCTCTGATTTTTCCAGACCAAGTATGAGTCATTTACTTTTCATGCATGTCCCTGTTTTCCTCTGACAGTGACAAAAGGAAATGGGTATAGCCTGTACCTGTTGAGGAGATGTATTGTTGGCTGCTATCCATTTATTGATGGCATGGAAATCCATTAACTTTCACTGTCCCTCCTAATGGCATCCTATAAAGTATTGTCAAACTGGACTCCACAGTATTTCCAAGGAAAGTATGAGCACTCAGAGGAGAGGAGCACCTGTCCCTTGCAATTATCTTTGTTCTCACAAGTTGCAATGTCAAGTGGCTCTTTTTTCATAAAGTCTATATCAGCAGCATTTCTGAGTCTTTCCTCTTGCATTGATGCAAGGTTATGAAATCACACATCATTGCTGTGTTTGGGAAATGGGTTGGAGCGCTTTTCAGGAGGTGGCAATCAAGGTAGGTGAAGGTGGGTGAAAGTGGCCCAGGCTGATTTTCTGGTGGAGTTGTTTGCTGAGCCATTTAGTAACCTTGTAGCATTTTGCTTCGTTTAAACATCCATGTTTAGAACAGAGTCAAACTCCCAAATTAACCTACTTAGTTACCTAATGTTAAAATAGCATAAAATAAAGACTCTTACTCTTGCAGCCTTGGCTTCTCAAATAAGTCAGCCTGCTTACACTACGAATAGTTTGTTTTTAAACATTGCATAGAGCAGACAAGAGTTGGGTAGATTTTGTTTTCCCCAACCTTCACTATAATCTTTTCTTAATGAAACTATTTTGATTTGGGAGGAAGGAAACATTTGAATAGTTGGATAATTTCATGTTTCTTTGTGCAAATATTGTGAAGTAGATGTTATTTACCATCTTCCTCAAACATCTGAGAATATCTGATCACTAGTGGATCATTCATAGAGAAAGCTCTGCTTCTTCATTTATGCATGTTTTTTCTAATCAATCCCCTATTCAGGACATACGAGCTCTAATCCTACATTTACCACTGACTGTAGCTCCCTGTACAATCTTTTGTATTGTTTATTTGACATAGTTTATGCATTGGCTCACTGTGCATATGAATAGAACTAGAGATATTATGACCTCATGTAACATTTAAAAAGTTGGGAACATTAGCTGTTAAAATACTTCGGTGATTAAGGGAGTGTACTGTTACGTCTTTGCAAACAATGATATTTCTACTAAGGTAGCTATTATGTGAACATTATAAATAGTTATTTGTATCTATGTATATAAAATGCACACATCTACTCCTTATATGCTGAAGTGATTTTGGTACTGTCAGGCTTTGATTGCTGAAGCTTAAAAAGTGATGCAACAAATTCTTATTGCAGCACTGTTTTTCTGTCAGAAATGTTATGTTCGATACCCAGACACCCTTATCTCAGTTTCTGGTCATTTGATTAACCAGTTGTAACATATGTAATTATGTGCTTAAATTATATCAGTTAACATTCTACAGTCACCTTTTTTTTTTTTTTTTTTTTTCTGTTTGGGGGAAACCTAGAGGTGGTTAATTTTAGCCTTTATATTTCTGGAATATATATGTTCTCTGTCCCTGTGCAACTGTCATGTTTCACTCATTAACTGTTTATTTCAGCTGCACTGTCTGTTTACCTTGGGAAGTGTGAAGATTTGAGATGCTAATGTACTTTGAAAGACAGAAAACAATCTCAGTTATTCCTTTAAGACTGCCAGGCTGGTAGAAAAGCCTTTGATAACCTCAACTTATGTTTTGTTATATGTTGTTGTTTCAGGTTCAATGGATCCAAAGGACTTTCTGAGGGAAGCACAAATAATGAAGAACTTGAGACATCCAAAGCTTATACAGCTTTATGCTGTCTGTTCTTTGGAGGACCCAATTTATATTATTACTGAGCTGATGAGATATGGAAGTCTTCTAGAATACCTTCAAAGTAAGTAAATGATGATAAACTCATTTCAAGGGGGCCACAGCTGTCAGTTCAGTAAATACAGTAACATGAATGATAAAAGTACAGCGCTCTGGTTTAATATAAAAGGTACATAATTTGTTGCACATGGAGATGAGAAAAGAGGAAGAAAAGAGGTTTTTGGATTTTTGACACACCAAAGTATTTGAGAAGTAGGAAAGAATCACATTCACAGTTTGATTTTTGCCTTATAATGACCCACATTTTTCCACCCAGTTCTATGAGTGGATGGGAACATACACTGACAGAATAAAAATATAAGCATTCAGAAGGATAGGTCATCCTATTTGACATGAAATAGAGGCACTTCCACAAAATGTACTTAACAGCTTTGAAATCTATTACTAGGCAGGCATAGCCTTTCACTGTGAATTTGTCCCTTGCCTATCGCATCAGGGCTTTTATCTCAGCAGCACTTCAAAGGGCTCTTTTGAAGGCAAATAATAATTAAAAATAAAGTTGTACAGCCTGGAACAGACTAGAATAATGATTACACTTTAAGTTCAGCCCTGCCAGTGAGAAATGTTTGATTCTAGTGTTGTTACCCATTTTCTGTTTAGTGGAGGTCTCTGAGATGCTGAATGTCTCTAAAGCTGTAATGATCTTTTGAAGACAAAATGTTTACTGCAATGGTCTTGCTAAATTTCTTCTCTGTCTCCATCGAATAAGGCAAAGCCCTGTGAAATACCACAGACAGGATTTACCATGACAGGTGTCTTCTCCTGTCTTCTCTGGGGAACCATTTTTTAAGTGAGGCTCAGGACAGGGACAATTACAGATAAAGAAATCTCTGGTAGATGGACAGCCCCATCAGGAACTGTAAAGAGAGGTGCTGCAATGGGCTTGCGCCAGATCATCTACACTTTTGTAGGCATTTATTGGCCAGAGGTAGCAAGGCACAAATTGCCTTCAAGTTCTCATCTTTGACGCCTTTGTGTGCAGATTGCTACTTATCTGATTGAAAGAGCCTGGCACATCAGGAAGTGATTGCTGTACATAAAAAACATTTCTTGTACTGGAGAAATAGCTCTGAGAGAGGCAGGATGAGTCACAGCTATTGTAGAGGTGAAAACTGTCCTGTTCGTGCATGGAGTACAACGTGTCCAGGACATATCAGTGCTGCAACCTGTGTGTGGGCCAGTTGCCAGCATATGCACATCAGCTGTCCTTGCTGCAGGCAGCAGGTGTACGCAGCCTGGTCTTTGCCTCAGTGCTCATTCCTGTAGCCCTGCATCAGAGAGACTGGAAAGTCAGCCATCAAGATAACTGCAAAAATGGCCAGTTGAAACGCAGCCTAGTGTATCTCTCCTTGTCTGATGGCCTGTGCACAGAGGGGTAAAGAGAACTAAGAGGCAGAGGTTCAAGTGGTTTGATAGGTATTGGTCAAAGAAAAGTCATTGCCATTACTGAGAGTCATTGCCATTACTGAGAGTAATAAGGTAAGAGATGTGAAGCTTTCGTGGAGCTCTGCGACTGGAAGAGCTGTATCGGCTGGCACTCAGTGTACAGATCTTGACAAGCTTTCTTGAGACTCAGCCACTGCAGAAACCAGGAAAACATTTCCAGAAGGCTGCTGTCTCTGTGTGCACTATGGGTAAATATGACAAACTAGAACAGAGGGAAAGTCCAGAGATCATTCTTTGGTTTCCCTCCTAGATATGCATGTCATGTTTTTCCAGCTTTAAAAATCCCTAGTATTTAATGTACAGTGACTATTGCATTCTACCATAATGACAGCTACTTAATAATGATGGGCATGTGAATTCCCTGTGCACCCTGTGAATGTACTTTGAGATACTTCTTGATGAATACTGCTGTGCAGAGTTATTGAGCTGCCACCAGTATGAGAAAAAGGCAGCTGAAAACTTTCCTTTGTTATCGAATGTGAATGAAATTGTCATAAATGTATGAGTGTTTTTATCAATTCTGATAGACCTGGGACTTGTTCTGGCAGGGACGCTGTCTTGAAGTTTGGTGAATTATTATAGAGGCAATGCTCTCAAGTGGACAAAGTGCCGCTAATTTATTTATTTATTTATTTATTTATTTATGTTATTGTCAGATATCTGTCAATGAGAATATTTTCCTGTCTTTCCTATATGAGATACTGTGAATGATTGCTTCAAACAAGCCTTCTTTAATATTTTATCTAATAAATTTTTCATATAAGGTCATTAGTTTTGTCAGAAAATATCAGTAAAGATGGACATGGATGTGCTACATGGTCTTTATAAAGAGTAAGTCATGGGAAGCCTCCATAGTTGTGCTAATGCAGTGCTGTGCAGTACAGTGCAATGCTTGAACTTATGTCCTTTGGCTGGCCCAACCAGGGATTTTGGAGGTATAGCCGGAAAAAATTATGAGACAACCATACATGATTTGCACTTCAGATCCCAGATTGACCCATGCTTTTATCCTCTATCTCTGTGCACAGTTTGAAGCTCCTGATCAGTTAAGGCTCCTCCTTACAGCTTTCCCTTCTTTAGCTTCAGAACAACACCAGCATAGAACTGATTTACAGCAAGAAACCCTCCAAGAAATACTGCAGCAGCCAGGGCAATGGGGTCCTCTTCCCTTCCCTCAACCCACATGATAAATGCAGTAGAGGAGCCTGGTGTAGGATCCCTAACAGGCCCCAATGAAAGAAATAGTCTTTCATCTGCAACTCTACCATTAGAGTTGTCTCTTGTCCTTGTCCGTTAGCATGGTGCTCCTGTGTGTCCTGCAGGGAATAAGACAGGGAGGGCTTAGCAGATCTGACTCCTGTTCTGCACTGAAGCAACTCACTAAACAGGAGGCATATGAGTCATCTATTTTTCCTGTGACATTGTTGTGTTCTGCCTCTTGGAGTAAGCATGTGCCAGGCAGACCTGATGCATAGGCAGAGCAATGACAAACCTGTGCTCAAATCTGTCTGCATCTTTGTCTGATTTTACCAGGAGGTAGTTCACAGCCTGTGCAGATGAAGGAGCAATGTGAAAAGGGACATTGAGAGAGGGATTTTAAACAGAGTCACGTAGGTTAGTTTCCAAACCCCAGGCCCTCATGCAAGGTACTTAGGTACTTTAACATACTTATTTATTTTCTGATTAAAATACAACATAAACACCATTTGCAGATTTATATCTTTGTCCGGCAAGCTGAATAATAAATGCTGATGTCTGCCAGTTATCAGAACTGCAAAACTTCAGAGTGTTATGTATTTCTGTGGCCTGATGATAGATTTCCTTGATGGTTAAGCCATAGATTTTCACATAGCCTGATTTTTCTCCCTCTGTCTTTTAAAGGTCAAGGCAACCATTAAACATATGTGTGGGAGAGAAAAAGACTTTCTGAGTCAACAATATAAATAAATGGTCTTAGTGTTGGATTACCATGACAATGAGTATAGACTCAAAAAAGAAGTAGGACAATATGCATATGGTGCAAATTTAATAATTTAAAATTAATTTCTTTTACCTGTTCATCTCAGAACATCCAGATGAGCAGGTAATTCAAGACGGGGAGATTACAGAAGAAACAATGGAATTTCACACTCAGAAAAAAAGCTGAAACTGGAGGAGAATATGCAAAACAATTCTAAGACACACTTTCACTAAGAATCAATTCAAATTAAGCAACAAAAACTGCCAGCTACAAATATTTTATTTCTTTACCACAGAGGCAGTAAGGAAAAGTCACCATCCTAATGGGAAAGGAGAGCTGCCAATAAACCTATCAGCAAACACTCAGCTTTTTCATATTACTAAGGTTCTGAATCAGGAAGGTGAAACTGTTTTGAGTATTAGAGGCTACCAGAGGTAGACACTCATACTTCAATGCTGCAGCATTTGGGTTTGGGTGACAGTGATGCTTGAATATAACACTGATTTGTCTTACCTAGATTACCTTGGGGTGTATATTCTTTGCTATGAGGAGATCAGTTCTCCCCAGAATGCCACAAAGGCACTGAATTTGTATTCTGAAGTGTTATATGACTTTTTGTCACAGATACCTGTCTTACAGTTTTTGAGTGCAGTTTCTCATGGCCTAAGGCTCTTCATTTGCTCTGCTTAACATTGCTCTACTACTTTTTTTTTGAACAGCTGATCTTTGATTGCCAAATCACTGTATCTGGGACTTATCCATTTTACAGTGGTAGGAACGGCATTCACATTGCTTCAGAAAGTTCTACTAGAAAAGCAGGCATCTTGAAAGCAGCTCAAGGAGTCCTACTGTTGAGTAGCAGCAACAGAGATAACAACATGAATCAGTCAACTGGACTGGAAAGTGAAAATGAGAGTTACACTTGACAACAGATGATATATTTGCTAGTAAGCATCACTGGAGAACAGGGAACAAGAATAATTTTGTGCATTTCCATCCTTAGTCAGCTTTGGCTACACCCAGTGAGTACTGACATTAACTCTTAGTCCCAGTTTGGAATGGATTATGCACCTGTCAGAAAGGCAAACATCTGCATTACAGTAGCTCCTTTCAGGCCTGGATCGACTGCTGCATTTAGTATCTACACTTAGAAAAGATGGGACAGGCCTTGTTACTCAGTTATCAAGAAAGCAGCTGCATGACTTTAAGCAGAGTCAGTCACTAATCTCTGTCATTTTGTTGGGCTCTTATATTATTGTATTGCATGGTTTTGTTGATTTGTGTTGGCTATTTGAAACATCCAGGTGTTATGTTATTTATGTCTGAATACCATAAATCTTATGTTATCCTTATGATCTTCTTTTTAAACAGAAGATGCAGGCTCCCAAATCTTCCTGACACATCAAGTAGACATGGCTGCTCAGGTGGCTTCTGGGATGGCTTACCTTGAATCTCAGAACTATATCCATCGGGATCTGGCAGCCAGGAATGTTCTTGTTGGTGAACACAGTGTTTACAAAGTGGCAGACTTTGGACTTGCAAGAGTCTTTAAGGTGGGTTGTGAGAGGGTGAATTGTCTCTAACTCTGGGGAATGAGGTGGAAGCGGTCAACTAAAGGACAAACTGTAGCCTCTGAATTGCTGGGGTCATGTGAAAGGCATGCCAAGGGAGAAAAAGCCCCCTAACATGTTCAGTTCTATCCTCTACCTGCATTATCCCATGCAAATTTAGAAGCTTATGGCCTTTGCCTTTCTGGCTGAAGATGGCATACCAGTGTCTGCTTCCCACTCAGCCACCAAGGAAGGAGCCTGGGAAGCAATAACCTTTGCTGCACAACCTGTATCCACAACACTAGTGTCTGCCACATGAAGAGAGATCACAGGAATGATGGCAAAATTATATTCCTGAGACTGTAAGGGAAGGCATATAAAAATGTACTGACTGCTATGATTCTCTTGTTCACTTCCCCATTGCCTCCATGATGCTTGCAAGTGCAGGTAGTAATCATAAAATGATCTTATTCCTCTCCATGACCAACAGTGGAGTTCATAAAGCGGACTCTCAGAGCTTTAAGTCTAATGTAGTTTCAAGATCTTTGCCATTGCACTGGTTTTTTTTCTCTAGCCCTTGAGGATGTGGAATGCCAAGTAACGCTGACCAAGATCATCCTAGGAAAGAACTGTGTTCCTACCTCTGAAAATGATTTGATCACAGTTGGAAAGATTTGATTTGCCATATTTTATGCATTTCAATATGTGATCCATAATTTCTGAGGTCTTACTATTGTTTTTATTGATTTACGTTCTTGCTCTGGAAAGGAAAAATGCAGAAAAAAGATCTCTGCTTCTCATTTGTTTTTTGCCACTCAAGCAGCAGAAATTGAAGTTCATAACAGAGTTGGATTTATTACATAATGAAGTAGAGAATAATGGGTTAGCAATGGCATCAAGGGACTTTGAAACTGGTTTTTTGCTTAATTTTGATTTTTCTAGTTATGCATAAGTTCAGATTGCACATTATTTAACATGAAAAATACATATTTTTAAATGAACAATGCTTACAATGGGTATTTCTCCTCTGTCCTTACTAGAGAGGGTAATAATTTACAACTGTTGACATTTCTTGTTAAAACTGAACTTTACTAAAATACTCTGTCATGGAGTTATCTTGGCAGGCTTTCTTAGGAATATTCTGTCTCCTAAGCCAAATCTCCAACATGGTCACATGCAAAGATCCCAAAGGAGAAGGTGTGAAAAATGAAATCTGTATTTCTGTATGCATTAATGAGCTTAATGAAATGATTTCTTGTTTCTAGAGATGAGTATTACAGTCAAGATGCCAACTGCATCAGTATGTAGATACAAAGCACTAACAACCAATCTTTTCAAAGCTGTAAGACATTACAGCTGGGGAATATGCATTCTTCATGCAAAACGATCATGTAAACAAAGTCTTGTACCATTCACCTGGATTTGCATGTGAAAAACTTGACCAAGGCTTGCGCGTGACTGATGTACACTAATAACATTTAGGAATTAGAGAATAAATGTTCACAAACTCTAGATGTCTGTGCTATAAAACTTTAAAGACATGATTCTACAAATTTGAAAGTAAGATATTTTTCTTTTTCTATGTGTCTTTTATCTTTACATTAATTAATTTGATCCGTTGTAAGCTAATACGTTAATTTGAATCATTTGGAACTTGTTCTTTGGTCCCTAAAACACACTTAAGTGATTGTTGTCAAAGTCAATGGCCCTTCAACACCACAATAAATCACAGAAAAATGGTTCTGAAATTCATTAGCTCTTGCTTTTGCCTTCTTTGTTTACTGAAGACCAGACATGGAGCCATTTTATCTCTAGTGTCAGTAGGATGCTTACACTGCTGCTTGTGACAGACTTCTGAAATCTTGCATGCCATGTCCAAAATTCACAGTAGCAGGTCATAATTAATCATGAGCCATTCCAATGCTGCATGCTTGCCTGAAATAATAAATGCTTTTGAAAAGCCTCCAATGAACAGTAGCAGTTCTTAACTGTGAAGCCCAATTCAACAATAGGCTTCAGAAAGTGCGTGCTATAATATTATGAAAGGCAAGTGCTTGGCTAAAAGAGGAAAAGCTTAAGCATGTTCTTAGTTTAGTCAGGTGCTTAAGTGCTGTGCTGAAGCTGATATGAAATCAGGCTTGCTTTGTTTACCCCTGACAGGTAGAAAATGAAAATGTATATGAAGCTAGGCCTGAAACGAAACTCCCAGTGAAATGGACAGCCCCAGAGGCAATCCGCTACAACAAATTCAGTGTTAAATCAGATGTCTGGTCATTTGGAATACTTCTGTTTGAAATAATCACCTATGGGAAGATGCCTTACTCTGGTAAGTACTTTTACCTAAGGAATGATGCCTAATGTTTTCCTGCTTTAAGAATGGCACACAAAAAAGGTTGATTGCCTGTACTACAGGCATGTTAAAGGGTTAAAACTGTAAATACAGAAAGAAGGCTGTTGAGATGAGGTCCATTTAGTGGGTGAGACCTTCTGGCTGCCCCAGGCTCTCTGGAAGATTTCCATAGACGGTGATTAGCAGATATTCAAACTTCCTCTTGCTTGAGTCAACCTGCATTGCACAGACACCCAAGCCAACTGGCTGTTTCCCTCCAGCATCAGATCAAAGTTGCTAATTCTTGGAATGTGGAAAAAGGGAAGGTTTTTCTGTCCCTTATCATGCCCTTGTTTTTGTTCTGTTTTGTTGTTGCTTTTTTCTTAATTTATATTTTGAGGACATCTCATGGAAGAACAGATTATTATGTGTGAAGTGCTGCACAGGCACTTCGGGAAGAAGGCATCTGAAAAATGAATCATGGTGGTTTTACTCTCTTCATATTTGAGTATTGCAGTGGAATATCTTCAAAAAGAGAAAAATCACAAGAATTAGGAATAAAATGTCACCAACCTCAAAAGTAGATTTAATGGTATGAGAGCAGCTATTATACCTAGCACTGTGAGAAATAGTCAAGGAGTTGTGGCTCCAATAACACAAGATATCAGTGGGATGATTGACTGTGAGTCATTTTGTGCTGGTGAGAACACAAGGGAAAGACTAAAGCAAAAGAAAGTTATGCTGCATCTGTACAGGCCTGAGGGGTGTTGAATTTGCCATAAACTACATTTCACAGAGTCCCAAACTGGTATTTCCTGTAAAAGGAAAAATTGATTTTGCTTTTTGATTCTCACCCTTACCTCCTGTGAAACCGTTCTGAGGAAAAAAAAGAAAAAGAAAAAAGAAAAAGGAAAAGGAAAAGAAAAAGGAAGAGAAAAAAAGAAAA
>JANVCC010000018.1:51650788-51757641 GCA_025345505.1 Todiramphus chloris collaris | reverse complement strand
GGAAGGGAAGGGAAGGGAAGGGAAGGGAAGGGAAGGGAAGGGAAGGGAAGGGAAGGGAAGGGAAGGGAAGGGAAGGGAAGGGAAAGGGAGCCAAAAATCCTCAATTCTTTCTTATATAAACTATAGCCCGGAGGCCATTGCATATCTGCATCAGAGGAGACAATGCTGATGTTAAGGAAAACTTTCTAAATACGAGGAAACTTCAGCAGCAGGACATATTTTCTTGGGAGATTTTGGTGTCACTGAGACTAGAGGGATTTAGGAACAATCTAAGTGAAATAGATGCCAGAAAAAAATTGGCAAACCTGGGTGGCAGAGAAAAGCCTCACTCCAGAAAAACCCATTTTCTGTGCCTCTCAGGTGGTGCAGTCGGGGTGAGGGGGCTAGAAGATGCTGGGTATGTTTTTTTTAACTGCTGTTTTGGGATCCTCCAGTGACTGGCCTGTTGCCACTGATGGGGGGCTTGCTGAGGCTGGCCCTGCCTCCATGTGCTTGGACAGCTCATGGGGTCATCCCATCACCTCGTACTGGTAAGAGATAGAGACATGTGCTGTTGCTGAAGCTCCTTTTGGCTTGCAGGCATGCCAGGACACCAGGTGATCCAGATGCTGGACAAGGGGTACAGACTTCCTCAGCCAGAAGCCTGCCCAGAGCCTCTCTACCAGCTGATGCTGCAGTGCTGGAGCGCGGAGGCGGGTGGGCGGCCCACCTTCGAGGCTCTCTGCTGGCAGCTCGAGTGCTACTTTGAGACCAACTCCTCCTCTTATGCCCATGCCCAGGACATGGTGGTAAAATGAACCCCCAGGGCTCACTGGGGCTGACGGACAGACGCTAGTCAACATGGCTGAAGGTGAGGAGGAGGGCTGTGAAATCAGCCTAACCTCAGAAAAACATGGAAGTTATTAGGAGTTACTGAGGAATTCGGTTATGTTTTCATCCCGGCACTAATACTCAGAGACACTTAAAATTGTTGCTGCTGGCAAGTGTTTTGCAAGACTAAGCATCAAGAATCCAGAGGGATGGGGGCTTCTAAAGCATCACGTCTTCTATTTATTTTTTAAAATAACAGAATGCAAGAATAAACAAATTAAATGAGTGTTGCTCAATAGCCATTGTAGCATTTTGTTATTTCCTTGTTGGAATAACTGTTTGCTGTTCCTTAGATTTTTCATTCCTACCAGGTTGTTCTCATGAACGAATGTGATGGCTCTGCACAGCAGGATCTGTGTTTTCAGAGTCCTCTCATTATAAAGAAGAAATAAAAATAATCCCATGACTATGATGATGGCAGAATCCAGATTAATTGCCTTGCTTAGTCTTCAAGTACATGTGCTTTTGCTATATCAGAAAATAAAACAATTGTTCATGGGAGAAATGGAATTATTATGTTTTGTGGGTGCAGAGCGATCTTTTTTAGTTTGTCTACTGTTCTTCTTTACAAGAATAAACACAATTATTATTATATTCTTGAAGCTGTTTGTTCTTAATCTTGTTAAAAAGTGCCACGGAATCCATGAGTTATTTTCCAATGAAGTGTAAGGATTTGTTCATAGTTCTTCCTTTTAGGGTTATTGAAGGAAAATATATTTTAACATGAGCTTGAGACTGCCTTAGCCTTTTAGAGCGTCACCCTTTCCTATCCTGCTGCCCAAATGTTGGACCCTTTCCAACAGGACTAGGCTCAGGGCAGGTCTAGGTGTTTCTCAGAGGAACTAGCAATTCATGCTTCCATCTTCTCCAGATGTAACTTTAATATGAGAGATTTAAATAATAGATGATCCATTTTATTTTGTTCCATGGGGAAATGGAGCCCAGGTGCTTTAGCTAGCTATCTTTACAGCTACAGATTTTAGAATTTTTTGCAGTTTTTTTTTCTAATTAACTGCAATATGAGTTCTGTTAAAATCTGATATCACTGTGACAGTTTTATGTTCTCAATTGTGAGGCTTAGAGAACCAAGTTTTAATTATTTACTTATGATTCATCAGTTAATTATTTAACAACATAATCCAGGAATTAAGAGCTGTACTGTGTTAACATAGGGTGAGCTCAGCATAAGTGTGCTACCATTTTCCTCTAATATTAAAAAAGGGTATAAATAAATGAAAAGATTCATTACTTTAAAGGCCAGCAGCTTTTATTACATCGTTTGCATTTTCTTTTCTTCTCTTTATTCTTCAAATACATTCATCTCAGTGTCTTGATTCTAATTTTTAATTTCCTTTTCCCCTCCTCTACTTTTGGAAGGCAGCATGCCATTTTCTTTCATACACATATCTTATGAACTTGTTCAAAACTCCTTTCCTTATTTATTTTCTCCTCTTTCTATCCTACTATATGTAGAGTCTTTCTAGAATTCAGTCTGCTTACCTTCATTTTCTGTGCAGTATTTCTCCTTACTAACCCTCTTTATACTAATTATATTTGTGCAGAACATTATAGTGATAATTAATTAGCTGTCATGGCATCCAGGTGATTTTGGAAAGTAATCATCTACTCTGAAAGAAGAAGAGGTTAAATGGCATTGCCAGATCTATCCTGGTAAGAATTTGCATGGAAGGAATGGGGAGACTCCCAGGCAAAGTCTCCTGCTGTCCTCTAGCCATGTACATTTTAAGATTCATAGAATCATAGAATCATAAAATCATAGAATCGTCTGGTTGGAAGAGACCTTTAAGATCATCGAGTCCAACCGTTCACCCTGCACTGCCAGGGTCCCTAAACTATGTCCCTCAGCACCACATCCACACAGTTTTTAAACACTTCCAGGGATGGGGACTCCACCACCTCCCTGGGCAGCCCATTCCAATGCTTAACTACCCTCTCTGTAAAGAAATTTTTCCTGATATCTAACCTAAATTTCCCTTGGTGCAACTTGAAGCCATTCCCCCTCATCCTGTCATTTTTAATTTGGGAGAAGAGGTCAAACCCCACCTCCCTACAACCTCCCTTCAGGTAGTCGTAGAGAGCAATAAGGTCCCCCCTGAGCCTCCTCTTCTCCAAACTAAACAATCCCAGCTCCCTCAGCCTCTCCTCATAGGAGAAATTCTCCAGACCCTTCACCAGCTTCATTGCCCATCTCTAAACTCTCTCCAGTACCTCAACATCCTTCTTGTAGTGAGGGGCCCAAAACTGGACACAGTATTCAAGGTGTGGCCTCACCAGTGCCAAATACAGGGGTACAATCACCTCCCTGCTCCTGCTGGCCACACTGTTCTTGATACATGCCGGGATGCTGTTGGCCTTCTTGGCTGCTTGGGCACACTGCTGGCTCATATTCAGTTGGTTGTCTATCAGCACCGCCAAGTCCTTCTCTGCTGTTCAGCTTTCCAGACACTTCTTCCCAAGCCTGTAACACTGCAGGGGGTTGTTGTGACCCTGCACTTGGTCTTGTTGGTCTTGTTGAACCTCATGCAGTTGGCTTCAGCCCATTGTTCCAGCCTGGCCAGATCCCACCGCAGAGCCTCCCGACCCTCAGGCAGATCAACACACCCACCCAATTTAGTGTCATCTGCGAACTTGCTAAGGATGCACTCCATCCCCTCATCCAGGTCATAGACAAAGATATTGAAGAGAACTGGTCCCAGCACTGAGCCTTGGGGAACACCACTAGTGACCGTCCGCCAACTGGATTTAGCTCCATTCACCACCACTCGCTGGTCCCGGCCACCCAACCAGCTTTGGATCCAGTGAAGCATACATCCATCCAAGCCATAGGCAGCCAGTTTCTGCAGGAGAATGCTATGGGAAACAGTATCAAAGGCTTTGCTAAAATCAAGGTAGACAACATCCACAGCTCTTCCCTCATCCACTAGATGGGTCATTTTAACATAGAATGAGATCAGGTTTGTCAGACAAGACCTGCCCTTCATAAATCCATGTTGGCTGGGCCTCATCATCTGGCTGTCTTGTATATGTGCCATGATAACACTCAGAATGATCTGCTCCATGAGTTTACCTGGCACTGATGACAGACTGACAGGCCTGTAGCTCCCTGGGTCTTCCCTCTTACCTTTCTTGTATATTGGCGTCACGTTTGCCAGCTTCCAGTCAGCTGGTACCTCCCCAGCCAGGACTGTTTGTAAACAGCAGAAAGTGGCTTGGCGAGCACCTCCACTGGCTCTTTCAGCACTCTTGGGTGAATTTCACCTGGCTGCATAGACTTCTGTACATTTAAGATGTGCAGCAGTTTGTGTATTGTCTCCTCTTGAAAGAAACCTTGGTACTGTTCCCCATCTCCATCATTTGGTTCTAGAGGCAGATCGCTCAGTGAGTCAGTCTGACCATTAAAGACCGAAGCAAAAAAGGCATTGAGCACCTCAGCCTTTTCCTCATCCCCAGTCACTAATTCTCTGTTTGCATTTAGTAAGGGGGGAACATTCTCCCTAACCCTCCTTTTGCTGTTTAGGTATTTATAGAAGCTTTTTTAATTGTCTTTTATGTTAGTCGCCAGCTTAAGCTTGAGCTGAGTTTTTGCCTCTCTTATTCTATCCCTGCATGATCTCACAGAATCCTTGTAGTTTTTGTGAGTGACTTGCCCCTTCTTCCGTAGGTCATAGACCTTCTTTTTCTTCTTGAGCTCTAGCCAGAGCTCTCTGCTCAGCCAGGCTGGCCTTCTGCCCTTCCGGCTCATCTTATGGCTCACTGGGACAGCCTGCTCCTGAGCCTTAAAGATTTCCCTCTTGAGAGTTGTCCAGGCTTCCTGGGCCCCTTTGCCCTGCAGGACTGCCTCCCAAGGGACCCTGCCAACCAGTCTCCCGAAAAGGTCGAAGTCTGCCCTCTGGAAGTCCAAGGCAGCAGTCCTGCTGGCCCCCCTCCTTACTGCTTCTAGAACTGAAAATTCTATAATTTCATGATCACTGTGCCCAAGACATCCTCCAACCTTCACACCATCCACAAGTCCTTCTCTGTTGGTAAACAGCAGGTCCAGCATGGAGCCTTCCCTGGTTGGTTCCCTCACCAGCTGCATCAGGAAGTTGTCTTCCACACACTCCAGGAACCTCCTGGACTGCTTCCTCTCTGCTGTATTCAACTTCCAGCAAATATCTGGCAGATTGAAGTCACCCACAAGAACTAATGGCTGTGATCATGAAACTTCCTCTAATTGTTTATGGAATATTTCATCTATATCTTCTTCCTGCGTGGATGGTCTATAGCAGACTCCCACTATGTCAGCCCTGTTGGCCTTACCCCTGATTTTGACCCACAGGCATTCTACCCTTCTGTCACTATTGCTGATCTCCAGACTATCAATTCCCTGCCTAATGTACAATGCCATTCCCCCTCCTCTCCTGCCTGGCCTATCTCTCCTGAAGAGTTTGTAGCCATCTAGCATGGCACTCCAATTGTGTGCATCATCCCACCATGTCTCCGTGATGGCAACTATATCATAGTTTCCCTTTTGCACCTCAGCTTCCAGCTCTTCCTGTTTATTGCCCATGCTGCGTGCATTAGTGTAGAAGCACCTTAGCTGGGATAGTGATCTCCCTGCCTCTTTCTTGGAGGCAAGAGGCCTAACTCCTGCTTGACCTCTCCCCACCAGTGCCCCAACTACTAGCAGACCAGTGACCTTAGTGGCTGTCCTATCCCCAGACACAGCGCACTCAATCTCTGCTGGTGCAGCACCTCCAAGTAGCTCCCTGGGACATTGTCCAATTAGCACTGATGTGCAGCTCTTAGGTTTAGTCTCAGCAAGCCAGACACTATCCCCTTCCCCCTTCAAATCTAGTTTAAAGCTCTATCAATGAGCCCTGACAGCTCCAGTGCAAGGATTCTCCTTTCATGCTAGTTACTGTCTCATGGCCACAACAAGATGTTATTTATGATTATCAAACCTCCACCAATCCATGCATCTTTCATCTGGCTGGGAACTGTATTTAACATTGTTACAGTATGAGGTTACCAAATCCCACAGAGTAGGTTTATGTAATAAGATGAAGAATGCTATTATTTGGAAAGATCTCTGTGTCAAACTTGCATTCTTGATGTTCAAGCACTATTTCTAACATCATTTCTCAGGCTTAAAACATTAAGAATGTTGCAAATAAAAGTTGAGTTTATCCAGCTCAAAAAAACAGTTGATCAAAGAAATATAACTGTAAAAACCACAGATATGTGTGAGGTTCACAAGACATGAGCTGCCAGGTAAAAAAACTAAAATCAACATCAGGAAAATAGCAAAGTTTTCAGAATTCCAGATTATGCTAAGTGGCTCATGCTGCTCTGTGCTGGCCTCTCAGGTAGAAATCAGCAGTATCTTGTGGGACTCCACTAAAGTGACACCAGTAATTCTGAAGAAAGCACACTGGCACAATAAATATCTTCATAAACTAACATATAGGGAATAGAAGGTTTGTTCATCCAGCTGAATACTTTGTCTCCTTAATTTCTCCTATGGTCAAAGGAGAGAGAGAGGCTCCTTGGAATGGTAAGTCAGTGCACAAAAATTGCATTTCTCCTCTGAAACACCCCTGGTGGTCTTCTTTCTGCTTGCTGATGTAAAGGTATCCATGAGAGATGGGACTCTTTGCTGAGGAGTGTGTATAATATTCTGCATGCTGCAAAATGAAATCAGCTGTTTGAAGCTCCTTTTACCAAATATGGCCTTACGAACCACCTTTATCAGAAAGGAGCAGAAGCTCCACTTTTAGCAGAAAGGAGCAAGACGCACCCTGCTGGGCTGTGTGAGGAGTGGGCACCCGCAGGTGATAGCCTTCAGGTGATATGGCCTGGCATGCTGTGCTGCTGCTGGCAGGCATCTTCCCCTGCTGCTTCATCCTGCCATTTTATCTCTTGTGCTTTCTCTGTGCATGCTTGAATAGCCACAGCTAGTTAATAGAGTTTGGATGTGCCAGCTGTCTCTAGTATGTGCTGGCCCAGGGTTGGAGATGAGCAGCGACACTGGCTGAAAGGAGGTAGGTTCACTTTGGTGAGCCTCATTATAGGCACTGCATCAAAGAAATTAGTTTATTTTGTGTTCATCTTTGAAGCAGCCTGTGCATATTTAGCCTCCCCAAAGTGATGTATTGTAGGTGAAGAGGGGCAGCTAGTCCTTGTCTTCCATGCCTGGACACCATTTCCACACCATTGGTGTGTGTCCTGCTGCACACAGTGCATCCTCTTTTCTTAGAAGAAGTGGAAAGCAAGGAAAGGCTGGAAGGCAGGTACATTATAGGCCCAAGTTGTTAATTCTTCTTATGCATTGGGTTGCTCTGAGAAAGTCCGGTCAAGCCCCTTTGCTAGTATCAACAATCTAGCTGAGACCAAGCTTGGAAACCATGGGTGCTGCTATGAGATCCAGTGGTTCTTCTTACTGGGTTAAATCCATGCACTTTCACTTGCTCCCTTATTTTGCCTGTCCATGAACTGCCATTATACCAGTGAAAGGCTGCCACTCTAACATAAGCTCTAATTTTGGATCTCTTTTGCCTTGGGCTGTCAGGGGAACAAAGGAGAGAAAAATCAGCAATGCAATGGAATAATTGAAAATCTGAAAATATAGATTAATGTAGAAAATTAATAATTTGTTTTCACCTCTTTTGCTCCATATTTTTGCAGTCAAATGGATTCATTATGGAGAAAGACAAGGAAAAAGGCAGTAAATAGTGATAAACTTTCACAGAATTCACTTTGCTTACAGGCAATGCAACAAGCAAAACTATACCTTTCCAAGTCTAATTCCATTTTATAATAATTTTATTTATATGACAGATAGCAATTATATCAGAAGTCTTTTCTATGACTTGATTTAAATTAAACATCAAGTTTATTTCCAGCTATAGTGCACAGTGAGATGGGTTTAACTTATCTCATTCTATTCTTGAGGCCTTTTTTATTCAAGGTTCTTCTGGAGCTATCTATTGCACTTGTTTTTACCTGATGGATCATGGAGGGGATATAATGGATTCAGTTATGAGAAACAGTAATAGATTTTTTTTTGAACTGACATAAATTTCTATGTTTAGATAGAATAAAAGGATCAGGAAGAGATAAGTTGAATTTTCTACAATAGATCAGTCCTTGTGAAATTCACTTCACACAAATTGTACTGAGACTTTTTTCTATGTAATGTTTTATTTATGTAATTCAGTTATTCTTTGAGAACTACATCATTTTATCTGGTCTTACAAAAGAGAACTTAAAAATGTCCAACCAGAAAGAACGTACCTCTATTTTTCTTATACTCTCCTTTCTTCAGGATGTTATGGAGAATGCAGTTGAACTGTAAGTAATAGGGAGTCTTTAGTGTTTATTTTTGACTCCTATTGGAGAACCTTTGCTTACCTTTGCACTCAAGAATGTATGCAGGGATACTTAACATGTGATAGGGCAACAGAGAACCTTCTATCACTTGTACTGCTTTCTTTTTTTTTGTCCATTTTATCTCATACTTGCTCTCTGAATGACTTAACTACAAGCAGCAATTTTCTTTGTGTAGATTTGTGAATTATAGCATGCAAGGGACTGAACCAGCAGAGTGCATTATTTTGTTGTGGTTCAGGCTCAACAAACCATCAATGCATAGAAATGGAGCACATGACTCATTCAAGTGATTGCTCCTTATGATCTTCTACATGCTTTTATCTCACTCCTTTAAAAAAAACTGTAGTATCATGTCCACTCAGTGCTCCCATTTTCATTGTGACTCACTGGTCAGCTATTTGTAGTCTATCTTGGAGCAGATGAAAGTGCTGTGTGTAAGAGTTGTGCCACTGTGCTCAAAGAGATACAAACGTGTGGTGTATGAAAACCTCAGTGGCTTCCATTTTGATCTAACAACATCTGGGCCAGATGCATTCTCCAGTGTGTGTCAGACCTCTGCCTCAGTCATCTGCTGTAAAAGTTTCCCTGGAAGAACTCTGCATATTCTTGAACAAAATACTGAACTGGGATCTATGAAAAAGATTTCTTTCTATCCATGCTTACTATTAGCAGGTCCATGTAACTTACTTTTTTCAATCTCAGGCTTCTCAGGAATGACTAATACTGAAGAAAAAAAAATAAATCAATGACTCGTATAAGCAAGCTGGGGAAATCACTGAAAAGTAATTTGACATTTTAATCTTCAGGGCTACATTGTGCTGAAGAATTCAGACCTTCCTTATTTTGGTATAGAAAAAATTGAAACGTTTGAAGCATTCAGTATCCTAGAAATGAATTTTAGCCAAGTCCTCAATCTAAATATCACTAGAATTGAAAAATGTGATAGAAATTTTACCTTGGTTCCCACCACTATTTTCAACAAAATAAATTCTGCTAAAATTAGGCAGATACATGAGGAGACAGGTATACAATTTCTTCATTTATTCCCCCTATATCCAGTTCTTTAGCAATATTATTACAGGTGGGTTAGAATTCCCACAGAGTAAAAAGACTTTTTAGTTACGCAGAGAGATGAGAGTTCTGTCATTTTTCTAAAGTGAAAAAAACACCCAAACGTTGAAGACTATTCCCAAAACTACCCTTAAAAAAAAAAAAAAACAACCTTAAAAAAAAGTGTTTATCATGCTTTTACAACTGTTCATGTAATTAGAAAAGGCAATAGTAAAACATTTCAGAACAAAAAAAAAGATGCTGCTGAATTAGCTGGTTTTGCTATTTACACTATGAAAGAAAAGCAAAGCATATTGCACTGCATTTTTTAATTACTTAGATTAAAATATCTGAGTATACTGGTTACAATTCTGTGACTTAGTATACTAGAGAAGCCAAATGTATATACAGCAATATCAAAACAGTTTCTTTTTTTTTTTTTTTTTATTTCCTGTCTCACTCTGTAGCTGGATATTCATATCTCTCAGCTTAGAAGAATATGTAAACATGCTAATTTTTTTGTTGTTGGTCATGTATGGTTTTTAGCATTGTTTTTTATTTCACTAATTTTTTTCCAGTTCTTGATACTTACAAAAATTGACTAGAATGGTTTTATACTATAATTAGTTTAGTTACATTTGAGAACAGCAAAACCTGTTTGTGTTTCAAAGTGCTCCATTCCTCTGTCAAACATATAAAATGATCAAAAGTAGAACACAATGAATTCACTTTTGTTTGTTTTGTTTTGTTTTTTTATTTTCTGTGAGACAGGTTCTTGTAAACAAATATCCTTCCACTCTGTGCCATCCCCAACATCTCAGTTCCACATCCCTCTCAGAAATCAAAAGAATGAAAACTGAACTTGCTTTTTCTTCTACAACTCCTTGGCTCTGGTTTACTTTGCACAAAAATCAAAAATTTCAAAACAGTGTATTTCTCTGTTTCTTTCTTCTAAATATAGGCACCAGTTCTCCAAAGTCAGCTGTGTCAGCTGAAGTCACACTCTTATCACAACACTTCAATAATAACTGTCTCTCCTCCTTCAGTTGTTCTACCATCAGCATTGCCTGTCTCCTTAGGAAGCTAGCTGTCACCCATACTCTCATACCTGCCAGATACCAGATCAGTTACAGAAAGAGAGACATGCAGTAACAAATCAGAAGCCTATGGGTCTTCTCTGATTTATTTAATTGTTTCTCTGCTGCACACACATACATTAAGCTAAGATAAACTCTTATTGCAGCTCTTTGTAGCTGATGAGAAATGATCCAACACAAATCTTTGGGAACCTTCAACTATAAATGAATAATACTACTGTAGTCAGATTAATAAGGTACTGGAATTTGGAAGGCATGAGGTATGAAAGCTGCTATATCACAAACTTCACAACAGCCTTCTCTGAAAGAGAAACACAGGCCTATTTCTGTAGGAAGGGTTGGTGGGAAGAGAAAGTCATTGACGATAGAGCACCAGAGATTGTGATGGTTCCCTAAATTCCTGACATTAGGATATTAATATTGATCTGGCATTTTACTGTGAGACTAGACTAGAGGAATAATCAATGATACAGGGAATGACTATAGTCTAAGGTGTTAACAAAGTATAAATTTGTAACCATAGCTGAGTGCATTTTTTCTACCTGCTCTGTGACTACATGAGGGTCTGCCTTAAAAGGTGAACACACAATGGAAACCAAAACTGAGAGAAAATTTCATCACTGTCATTTGCCTTAAAGAAAACCTCTGCCTTTGCTTACAATGCTATAGAGCAAACACTAGTGACAAACTTTATTTGTTTGTACATGGTGGATGTGTGTAGGAATACCCCAAACAGCTCCAAGATTCCAGCTGGGGTAGCTGGCTATGACCATTTGAAAACAGCAGTTCCAAATTGGGATCGTTCTGACTTTTGATGTGGATGAGACCTCTGACTTCTGAGATGTCATTAATGCATGCTGCAGCTCATATACAACCAAGCCTATGTTCCTGCCTTGGAAATTCTGGAGGGAAAGGCTTTGTTTTGGCAAGTGTTTATACCCTGCTCAGCTCCTTTCCCAGGACCTTTGAGAGATTTTCAAGACTACAGGTTGCAGCAGCAGAAGGCTCATTCCTGGTGCTATTGACTCCCTGTACTAGCAGAAGTAGACAAAAGACTCATGTAGCTTAACACAATTTTTCAGAAGAATATAACTAAAAGAAGTAAGTAAGGAAACAGAAAATTCAGACCAAAAAATGAGACTTTTTTTGGATCAGGTCTCCATTTATATCTGTAGGTTTTCATGGACATTTCATTTTACCCTTTCCACTTTGAGGTTTTTCAAGCTTTTTTTTGGCCTCATAGAAAAACCTAGACCTAACCAAATGCATTACTAACTAATTTTAATTTAGCTTGGCAAGGGTAAATTTTAGTGTCAAATTGACTGAAGCAGCCAGAAGTTGGAAGCACTCCTATGACAAGTTCATTTCCCATCAAGCTTGTAGCTTTAGCACTGTATAGCCCTGGAACACCACAGCCTTCAATATAGGGACAGTGGTAGGATGCAACAGCTTAAGGGTGAACCAATAGCTCTCCCCATTCTGGCACCACAGTGATAAATGGTCATATTACTTCTGAATCCTGAAAACACTTCCCCACTTCACTTCTGGAGCACGCAATGTAGCTAATATTTTTCTCTAATCAATTTTCACGCTAATAAAGGGAGTGTATTTGCTAATCCTTGCCTCATACAATGATAAGACATTTCACTATACCAGTGGTTTCTGGAGCTCTGATAAGTGCATATGACATCCTTTTACAGGTTCCAAAGTTCTAAAATAATGTTGTTTTTCTCATTCACTCTTGAGATAAGAGATGTGGCTACAGCAGTCAATTATCATGTGAAATGGTTCTTAAGGGCAGAGATAAACCATCCAGAGTATTAGGCAATAATCATAATTTATTTCTTTAATTCTTCACATAACTAAATTATAAGTTATAATGAGATATTACACAAGATTTATTTAGGATGGATTTTGGAACTTTATTGCAGGAAACATACTTAAAGTAATAAATTGTTTATTACATTGGCCCTTCTTTAGCCTGATCTGTGGAATAACTGTATTCTGAACAGTGAATTCTTAATGTACTTTACAGCACTATAATTTAAATATAGTGCAAGTGTCAAATATTGATTTTGATTTAACTTATGACTGATATCTAAATCATAATGGCACTGTTTCTTAAGACTGAAAACATCTGACCCCTTCCTTTATTATCTTTTATATTTTATGAGTAAAATTAAACTTCACTCCTTCTGAAATTAAAATTTACAGTTTCACTCTCTCAGCTCGCATATTTCTGTGTCTCTGAAGGCTGTTAAGAAACCTTCCGGTACTTCAAGTAGGCTTTTTGAAATAAGGAAAGAGCAATTTTCCTTATGGTATTTCCATGCTCAAGAAAAGGTGTGACTTAAACCTGTGTGAATATAACAGGACAAGTTTTACAGTACAAGATAACTCTGGTACCACTACCAAATAGTTGTAGGAAAATCAAATCTGTTACCAGCCTTATAAAGAAAGCTGGAGAAATATGTCACCGAGTTAGTCTCTACAGGTTTGTGATGCTTTGACCTCACTGTTAGCTACCCTTGCACTACCATAAGTTTCAATAACTGAAATGAAGATATATCCTCTTGCATTTTTGAGAAATTGATAAGGAGAAGGCTAAACCACTTAGTCATCCAAGTCCAGTATTTTGGTTTCAAAAGTGAGAGATGAAGGTTTAATAAATATTCTCCTGAGTGGCACTTTGGGCTAGCTTTTAAAATGCCATTGCTCCTTACGCATCATAGGTAACTCAGAGTTCAGTAAGTTCATGGCAAACGTTTAGCTGAAAGCTTTTACCCTGGGTTATTGCGGATGTACTGTTTCCAGGCTCAGTTATTAGATAGGAACAGCCTGTACAAACTGCAGACTTGCTTTTGATTTGCAGTGTAAAACACTGAAAATAATTTATCTGTCTTAAGTGGGTGAAGGTGAAATGAAAAGACAGGCAAAGAGGAAAAATGTCTATGGGGATAAAGTGTTCTGGTCTAAAGACCATCACTGCAGTCAAGAACATACCACAGCTAAATACCTGGAGTCCTTCTCTGGATGTTTCCAAGATAATGAGGCTAAAAAACTGGGTCTCCTTGTGACACCACAGGAGTCCAATAGGACTTATATGTCAGTTCTTGATTTTGGCTAGAAAAAATCAAAGAAACCCATTAAGCTTTTTTTCAAAGACATAAATTCCTTTGGCTGTTGGACTACCTTTCCTTGTGTGGAGTAGGAGGTAGCAGTACTGGTATAAACTTCACAATGTTTACATGGTGCATGAGGTCAACAAGGCTTAGGTACACCAGTCCATGTAGTGAGAGCAGAGACGTACCCTGTGTGTCTTTAGAAACAGCCAACTCTGTCTTCCTCTTTTGAACAACCAGGCTTTTTGGCACATGGAAGAGCCAGAGAGAAACCTACATCTACAGACACCTAATGGCTGACATTAACTACTTGGTTTCTGCTGTAACAAGTAGGAAGCTACACATTAATACTGTTCAAGGATTCATACCTATGTTTAGAAGATGTGACTGAGAAGCTCATTCCTTCAGAGTAATTGATCATAAACCCCGAAGACCAAGATCAGATGGCTTGTCCTCTGCACGTGGTGACAGCACCCTTGCAGAAGCTCCTGGCAGATGCAGGACAGCTATACTGTACACAGAGGCCATTACACTGAGAGTCACACACCATGGGTTAAGGCAACAGGCAGGGGTAAATACTAGCCCTGGAACCCTCAATGCCAACCTTGCATCTGGCAGCAGGCTGGCACAGTATACCAAGGGATGTCAGATCTGGGCTGCCATCAGGTGTCAGCCATCTCTCCCTGGAGGGAGGCATTTGATTTCTATGGAAGGCTGGTAGATGAAGGAGGGAACAGTTGCCCTGTAAGTGGGCACTGCTGGGTATTTAGGAATTCTATCCTGACCTGCACCTTCAGGCCTCTCCTGTGCCTTTCTCATGCTGTTCTTCAGCTTAAAGAAGGGATATTCCAGAGTCCTGCAGGCTTTGAAGCTTTCATTTTTTTTTTTTTTTTTGGGGGAGGGTGAAAGTGATTTTACTATGTGTGTGTTTTTGTTTTGCTTTGCTTTCTTTTGTTTTGTTTTAAAAATTACTTCATCAAAGTTACAAGATACAGAACAGCTTGGGAAGCAATGTAAAACTCTGGGAAGGAGACCCTTCATGGTCAAACTCCCTCTTTACCCCATATTTCATTAAACCATCTTTCAGTTATGATGCTAAAGCACAATATTGAGGAACAGGTGTTTGCTCAACCCGACTTTGCCTGCTGTGACCCTTGTAGCTGTTATTGGAAAGCCCCGCTAGTCTTGAACTCGAATTCAACCTTTAACATTTTCTGAGAGATGTATTTCCTTTCCTGTCTTTACAGATGGGGGTATGATGGAGAACAAATGCCGGATGCAGAAGCAGATACTTGCTAGCATATTCTTATTTGATTCCTTTTCCCTCTCCTTCATGGAAGCTTACCAAAATCCAGGAAAAAAGTAGAGCAGAAACATACTGCTATAAATTATTCAAGGATGATGCTGTTTCTAAGAACCAGCCAGGAGGAGTCTGCCTATAAAACATTAACATGACATTTTTGAATTGTGAGCAGTGGGTTGGGAGAAGAAAGTTTAAGAATGAGCAGAACAACATTCTATGGAAAGAGCAAGTGACATTTTTTTAATTTAAAAACAAGACTGCTTTATCACTGAGTTGCACGCGAACTTCCAGTGATTATGAGTTTGGGAAAAAGGGAGATGAGGATGAAGAAGGGGATATTAAAATGTTAGAGAGTCTTGCCAATAGGTTACAAATAGGTTCAGTGCAGCTATGGGAAATCAGAAAGAGGGTCAGAGGCAGAGTCCAGCTGGATTTCTTTTCTATTCCACTCCTTTACTTAAAATTGGGAAGTGATCCACTTGCCCTATTTAAAATGTTGAAAACCCCTTTTTCCTCCAATTGACTATCTGGAATCTTACCTCAGTTGTGACCCGCTTGATTTCCCTGGAGACTCCAAAGTACAAAAGGTGCAATGAGGGTATAATTTTTTTTTTAACTTCAGTAGACAGTAACAATAAAATGATGCCAAATTCCCTCATCCACTAGAGCATTTTTTCAAATGGGAAGCCCTACGGCAATGTCAGATGCCCTCTATTTAATGACATCCCTGTATCTTAGAACTAAAATACTCTTTTCGGACAGACTGAAGACAGGTTTCTAGGTGAATAAAACATCTCCCAGGACTAGAGACAGCGAACAATAGTGAATGGAGCAACTATGTAGAATTTATGAATTTGCCTCTGTATTTTTATGCTTTGTACCTTTAGTTCAATGTTTCAAATCTTTGACTCCTATGATTTAGCCCTATGGCCTTTCTCTTTTTCCCCATAGGTGATTCAAGTTTTCTTTTCCTAATATAGGAATTTCTGCAAAAGCAAGGTCTGCTACCTATATAGAAGGTAAAGATAAAAGTGATACTCACAAAAAGCTAGATTTCCTTCTCTTTTTCTTTCTATATATAATTTGTATATAGTACTATTTTATTTCCCAGTTGAATTTCTCTCTTTATTGATTGTTTTTGGTTTTGTTTTTTACTCCTCTCTGTCCTACAGCATATGATTTTCTTTATACCTGCTCACTGTTCCTTTTTTCCAGATATACAATGCCAATGATATTTGAGTCAAATTTTTACCAGATGAGTACATTTGAAATGATGCAGTACAGGAAAATAACACCATTGCACGGTTAGTCAAAGGTAAGAATCAAAACTATATCTTTGATTAAGTTTTCATCAGACATCCCTAAAATGGAAATACCTTGTGTGGTTTAGATCAGTTTCAGCTCCCTGTTGTTATTTAATGCATGACAGAAATACCTTAATGCTTTTTAAAAATCCCCAAAAAAGAGACTTCCAACTTCCAGGACTGCTTGTAACACAGTGGGGACAATTTGGGGTACTTAATGTCCTTCCTGAGAAGAGCAGTCAGGCATTCTCCTCCTGCAAAAAGTTCCCCATCCTATTTAAGCAGGCCTGTGATCTCCTGTAAAAGCAAAGATCTTTATGTAGCAGCAGGTGATTATTAATTCAAAGAGAACCAAGGGTTACATCTGCCAGCCTACATAACTCTGAAGCAGGGAAGTATTCTCTGGTGTTTACTGCTTGTGTTTGCAACAGATTAGAAGATACTATTTAGGTGATGTATTTGTTTTCCATGCAGGTTTCTTTTTTTCTTTCATATACTCCAAGGTATAGGCTTCTGTAGCCATTCACACAGGCAGGTGATGGCAGAGAGCACCACTCAGCAGGTCATGCTGGCATGATGTAACATCTGTTATGTAGCTTCATGCCAAAACTCTGCTGCCAGAGTGCTCCGACTGTTCACTCTCCATTTTTGTCTTGGCTCAAGGAACAGCCACCTCCTGCCATGTCTGCTACTACAGGGCAGAAGCTAGATTCTTACCATTATGACAGTTCACCAGCCAACTCCTACTACTTCTACCAGCTGTAGAATGGGCATGAGCAATCACATTTATTCAGTGTGCTTGCTTCCCACATGTTAACCCAGACATGCCTTTGGCTTGCCAATCTCTTGCTCCTGTGCTATTACGATAATACATGTAACACACCTCTGACTTTTAGATAGAGGCAAGACTGACTAGATCTCACCTGTAAACTACATGCTTGGCTTGACAAGCCAGAAAGCTTTGTTCTCTGAAATAAAAATGCCAAGTCAAAGTGCTAAGATATAATCCCCCTCATACATTCAGCTTGGTGTTATGCTTGGACATGGTGTGCTGAGTAGCCATGTGGGAAATCTGTGAGACACTTTGGGCTTTTCCTTCACCAAGGACTGTATGTGAAAGGAAGTAAAGCTCTAATTTGCTGGGTCTTTAGTAGGAGTGAGCCAGGCAAAGCAGGGAATGATTCTTTGCTCCCAGCTGCTGGTTGATTGATGGGAACTGAATTGGTGATAACTCTGGAGGGACATGTTTGCCCTGTCTTCCATATGGAGCTACTGTGTTATGACTCACAGGGATGGCTATTGAACAGGCTGGGCTGGCAGACCTTCTCCGTCAAGTTAGATGGAAGGCTGGGGAAATAAGCAAGTTATCCAGGGGTGCTTGGAATGAATGGAGTTTGATGTATCTAATGCTGTTAGCTTTCATAATAACACAAAGTGCTGGGAAATTGTGGAGAGTAAAGGGAAAACAGAGTGTGTCTCCCTGTCTTTAAGAGAAGGAGACAATTGCATATGTCATCTTCTGTATCTCAAAACTGTTGCTTCCTCAGGGCCATATTCTGCCCTTGGATCTGCTTGATGCATCACTGTAATGTGCTCTAATTTAGCATGTAAAGGGGTGCCAGCTGCCAGAGTTTAAATTGCAGACAGAGACTATCTTGTCTTTCCTTTAGCCCATTGTCCTTCTGTGCCTGAGACTTACATGAAGTTCTGAACAAAACAGGACATTGCAACACAATGTGCAAGACAAAAGGAGCCGTGTTGTTATCTAAACATGAAATTCTTTAAACAGCATTCATAAAGGGGTATACAGTAGTATTTCTTCATCTGCAGCAGGTGCAGTATTAATAACTTGCTTCATTTTTGTATCCCAGGAGAAAATGTAAAGCTCTCAAGAGAATTCAGGAGAAAAGAAAGTATAGACATAAATGGGTTATATGGTATGCTGCAAAGGGATATCACATGCCAAGGATCACAACTGAGGGGTGATATCTAGGGCAAATATGCATGTTGAAAAGCATTTGGAAAACACTTCCGTTTCTATGGCTTTGTAACTGCACTGAGAAAAAGCGTTTCCAAGTTACAATATTGAAGAAAATACTAGGAGAGTTGCACAGAGCATGGCACATTTACACTTAAAATATTCTGAAACTGGTCTTTGTACATAAATTTCTACAGCAGTCCTGGGTAAAAAAGTGGAGAAAACAAAAAATGTTTAACTCGTTCATAGAATCCCCACATGCAAACCACTGGTGATGCAAGGTCAAACTATAATAGCTATTCAGTTGCTTCAGTTCTGAGAAAATTATCCATACATATAATATTAAAAGAATAAAATAATGTAATGCCTAGTAGGGTTTATTGTTTTGTTTGTGGTGTTTTGGTTTTTGTTGGGTTTTTTTTTGGTTTTTTTTTTTTTTTAGGTGGGGGTGGTTGGGAGTGGGTGGTTGTCGTTTGGCTTGGTTTTGTTTTACTTTGTAACCTACAAACAAATGGCTGAAATAGTAACAATTTTCACAATGTTTTCTATGTGTTAAAGAAGTTTTACTTTTTGTAATGATTGCTTTTGCTCTTCAATAAGGTCAATAGATACCTATACAGCACTGGAAAAATATTTTTCCTTTTAAAATTGCCCATCTATTTTAAATTACTTCTTCTTTTTAACAAAATCTTTAACTGCAAAGTCTCATTTTACTGCTTTTTTTTCTTTTTCATCTATAACGTCAGGTTGGACAAATACATGTAAGTTCACTTGTTTTGTATCTAATTTTATTTGTAACATTTTGTATGATACACCTTTTTCTGTAAAAAGATATCTTCCTGAAAAAACACATCCACTCTAAGTAAATTTGATTTCATAAAATAGAATGTCCCTTAAAAATAAAAATAAATGGAAGGCCACATATTGGAGGCAAAGAAAGTGCTTAACTGAAAGCTCTTCTAGTTGAAAGGTTTATAAAGTTTGGTATCTATCCAGAAGTCCTACCTCTAAGCTCTTTTGCATTCAAAGTGAAGCTCCTAGCATACAGAGTAGAAACACGCTGAGGGAAATGATTGCTGCTCATTTCTTGTCTCTTTAATGTTGTTGGAATTCCTCAACTAGCAGTGGAGTATTCTGCCCTTCATGGTGCCCTTGAATAAGCATAAATGACATTTTCTCATCTCTAGTAGGCACAGGTTTACTGAGCAGGTTGTAGATAAACCTGAAGAGTTTAGTAGATTTCTCAAGCTGAGAATTTCTCAAGTAACTTTTTTCTTCCTCCATGTACAGCTACTGGGTGAAAGAATTTAAATGTTTTGATTACCCTTTGTTAAACTGTGCAGACATATTCTGTGTAATCTGAATCAGAGCTCAGTACAATTTTTTAACAGATATACTAAGGTAAAGAGGATTTCTAAACACCCTTCTTCCTCAAATAGTTAAGGTAGAAAAGCTATCCCCACTGAAAAGACTATCTATGCAAAGCAATGTTTATCCTTGCCTGGTGTAAAAAGATTATGTTAATTGCTGTTTGTAACTAATAGTTTGCTAACAGAGCTATTTGACATTTCTTGACTCACACACACAAATTTGAAATATATGCTACTATCAAAAAAGACACCCAAATATTTCAGTTCTGATGTTTTTTCATTTTTCCAAATAATCCAATCAGAGGAATTTTAAAACATTTTGTCTTAAAATGTCAATTTGATTTCTTAACGATATAGTGAAATACTGAATCTAAATTCTCTTCAGATGTTAAAATGTTTTCCTTCATCAGGAATAGAAACATCTTTCAATTCTTGATTTTGGAATTTGCTCTGAACAAAGAACACTTCTGCTTTTCATTTCAATTATTGGCCAACTGGAATATACTAAAAATTCCATAGAAAGAAAATGCTATTTTCCTTTGAAACAACTTGTTTCACAGCTAGCCTCCAAGAGAGCTTGTTTAGACATCAAAAATCACTTTTTTATATTATTGGAATCCCAATACTGTTTCATATTGTGGTCAAATGAATTATCTCTAACCTGCACAATACCTGAACTACTAAATGTTATATTAGTTTAGATCAATGAATAATCTCTAGGTTTATGGAACTTTTGAGGGCATTCCAATGAATTATATTTTTAAAATGTGTTACCATTAGAGCTACAATTAAAGATTTAGAAATTGCCCAACAAATCTGGGTAATTAACATGAAAATACAGCAACAATAACAGATAAATTCCACACTAACTTGCAGTGAAAGCTTGATGAAACTTTCACTTAAGTAAAATGAAAAAGAATCTAAGTGTAGTGTTTCACTTATGCCAAAGCAAGATATGTCTTATTTGTCAACTTTTAAAGACTGTAACATAAAAATAATTAAATCAATGTTGAAATGATGTTTTGTACACCATATAAAAAGAAAAAATATTTCTGAAAGAAAATGTGGAATATATTGACTTTTTACCATGTTTTCTTTTCTATTATAAATAATAAATCCAAAATCAAACAACTAATTGAAAAAGACATGTTTTTAGAAAATGTGTTGCTGAACATGTATTTACATTTTGCTCCTTACTTTTCAGACAGGAATACTTAAGAATAACCTAAGATATTACTTGAATTTAATCACATCTTTAGTTAGTCATCCAGCTTGGAAGGAGAATTCAATGTTTGTAAGTTTTTGTTTGTAGTTGTACTTTCACTGTATCATGTGTATCAATGTTTGAAACTAAAATTATTTTGTCCAGCCTCTGTAAGTATTTTGGCAGCAGTGCACCCAAAGTAGTGAATTTGGAACTTCTTTAACTGTTTGGCTTTGAAGTACTGTGGAAACTATTTCCATTAGTTTTACAGGGAGAAAAAGATGCACCTACACTTTGTTTCAGGGTATTGTTATTAGATGAAGATCAAAATGCAAAGCGGAATAAAATCTGTGGATGCAGACAATACTCTTTAGACTAACTAATATACTGGGAAAAGATAGAATGTGGATTTAGGACCTTGTAATGGCTTGAGAAAGGGCTTCTGTGCTTTGTTTAGTTTTCTACAACTGTAACAATTCTAATTAATTCATCAATAAACATTTGTGTATGTTTATACACTATTTGTTCCAAACTGGTCAAACCTTACTACAGCAGGACTAGCACTAAACAACCCAAAATCTTAGAATACAAAACATGATAGCTGCATTTACACTGCATGTCACCTCCAGACTTAAAACTTGGGCTTAGATGTTAGATAACTTTTCACTTGTTTCAAACCTATCCTAGGCTTTCTCATCTCTTGGTCTCTTTTGGATCAGTATAAAAGAGCTCAGGTTTGGCCAGCCATTGCTAATCAGTTGGCTTTAGTAGCCCAGAGCAGAGATGAACTCTTCTACCAGCTCCAAAACACATCTGGGCAGTTGGGTCACCATTTCCCAGCTGGGCTGCATGCCTAACTATAGTTTCAATCCAGTAGACCAAAGCATGGAGTTCAGATTCTGTCTGAAGTCTCAGTGTGTGCATACTTTTGCCAGTTTAAGTTTTCTTAACAAGGGCAAGTTATGTGAAAGAAAGTGGTAAAGAGGCCTGATATGAGAAGGCTTGTCTCCCCCTTCCCCTTTCCAAAGGACCAGCCTCAGGCTGAAGTCAGTGTCAATCTTTCTATTCTCTATATATTGAAAACTGTCCAAATTGCCTTAAAAGATGCAGGAACAGTGTTGCTGCCTTCTTTGAGAACTGGCTCATCCCTTACATCTTTGACAATGAGGCACAGAGCTGCTCTTTATGGAAGAAATGGGAACTCCTGTAGATTGCTCTGTAGTCACTGCACAACTCTTGTTACCAGGTGAACTAATTCGGCCTGGACTTACTATTTAAGTCACAAAGTTCATAAGAAACAGAAAAACAAATCCTTTTCTCCCAATGCATACACTTAGACCACGCTTACCATTTCATTTTTGCGATACACAAGCTGTGATATTTGTGTTCTGCAATGGCCTGCTTATCCCCTTATTGCTCTTAATGCTTGAATGGCCTTTTATGTATGTATGTTAAGTGCTGCACATCTCCAGAAACATCTGACAGAAACCAGTGTATATACGCACAGACATGATGAAGTGCTCTCAGAAGAGTGTATTGTGGAAATGTAGAGTGTGTTACTGTTTTTATGCCTAGATAAAATGTGGCTGTTTTCCTGATTCATTCTTCTGCATTCTTCCCTTGGTGGGGGAGTTCTTATTTTATTTCTAGTGTGAGAACGGATAAAATAATAATACCCCACATATTTGCATAAGTCTCCCTATTATTTAGCAGCCTTTCAAAACACATTTAAAAGTTAACTGTGGAAAGAAAGAAACCTGGGACAGAACACCCCAAACATTCGCCCATTATGACACATAAAGAAGGCAGGAGGGTTTTCATTGGTTAGACTTCTCGAACATGCTTTTTTTCCTTAAAAAGTTTAACTGATTTTTCATTATATATATTTAGTTCTCTGCAGAAAGGAAGAATTGCACACAATTTCAAAGGCAAGAAATAAATCACAGTGAGGTCTGTTAACAATCAAATTGGAAATTATCCTTGGACTAAACAATATATGACAGTAAGTAATACTGGTTAGATGATCTGAGTCTGAGACACAAATACATGTTTCCTACCACAATGCAATGCCTTCATGTCCCAGGACCTATCAGGATTAATATTTTTTAGCCCAAATAAGTGACTGTGCAGGTAGTCCTACCATGTGAAAAAGCAGAGGTTTTGACTTATTTATGAATGTTTGTGAGCACAGTGGACTCAGTGAATATTTGATCCTGCTGTCTATAAGACACGGTACTCTTTTTTTTCACCTTCCCCTCAGTCCAAAAAGTAACTAAAATTCAAGTGATCAGTTCATCTAACTGGGTTGAAGAAGATTCTATTTTCTTCAAAAAGTGTATAATGGGAGACTTGAGTCCCTTCGTTCACTGATGACTATATTCTAGATTTTCTTTCTCTTCTTCCTTCCCTCCCTCTGGTCTTTACCAGAACTACACCATGCAAAAACTGTCTTGTCATGAACTAAATTTAAAGTGAGAAGTTTTTATTTCCAAAGTAGATTCCATCTGGATCAGCTCTCGGTTAAGTGTGATTTCTTTTCTTCCATGCACACTAATCCATCTCCTCAAGCCATTGCAACCTGGTTTTTTTTGTTTGATTTTTTAACTCCTCTGATGTTCATCCCCCAGGATTGTTGATTAGATGAAAACCAGGCAATCTTTAAGTTTGGGAGTGATAACTGACTGCTCCAGTGTTATGTAATTTATTAGCAATCAAACCTTTGTGTTGACCTCAGAATGACACCTTTGCTCTTTAGTGCAATGTTTGTATAACGAGTCTTCTGAGACGATCTTGTTACCAAAACAGAGAATATCCTGGAGTATCCCACCACTCAGATACAGACAGTTCTAGGTTTTGGGTGTCAGTTTGTACCATCTAAAAGAAGTAATGCTGTTACTGTGAGCCAGACATAGAATCTGTGTTGTCAGAAGCAGGAATATGTGTTACTATGATAGTAATGGATTCTAATAGAGTTATATAAAGTCTCTATAAAGTAAAATTCTAATATATCTATATAAGTATTCTCTAGTACTTATGTTAAGGAATGACAAACTAATTAAAGGCATTCAGATCGCTTAGTGCTCCAACTGTTACATAACTAAAATTCATGCGTTGATTTCCACACAGATCACAGGATACCTGTAGGTCAGAGTCAAGGCCAAGTGAGAGGCTATACCTCCCATTCTTGCTGTACTTCATTGTGTTACTTGGTGAATACATAATCAGTAGGTTTTTTTGGAAGGGAATAAAAAGGATGCAACACCTCCATTAGCATTTCTAGATTGACTTTAGATCCAGGCTTTTATTTGTTATGTCCCTGTTATGCTGAAAGCGAGCATGCTATGAAAATAAGCAAAATGTAGTGATGCACAAATAAAATAATTAATTTTGACAATTAATACTACATTATGCGTGCAATAATCTTCAATATTTTTGGAGGAAGTTTACCTGATAAGAAGCGAATGCAGTAAGTATTTCATCTTTGGCACCTGGCTGAAACCAAACCAGACATTTTCAGAAGAGAAATGAGAAAGGCACTCCCCTTAGTCAGTCACCTGAGATAAGAATAATAAATAATAACAATATAATTATAATTAATAATTGTAACATTATTACTTGAGATTAAATATTAAATGTTTCCCTTCACTTGAGTACTGCAAAGGTCTTTATAATGAAGAAATCTAACCGATGAAATGAGAGCACAACAGAGTGAGTGAATTGTTAAAGATCACCTGATACTTTTCTTGTAGAACTGTGAATCAAATCCTATGTGTATATACTCTGACTTTTGATGTAGATTTCAGTTCACCTGTCTTTAGATAGCTACAGTCTCAGCATCTGCACTTTGACTAGTCATTGCAGCTCCTTTTGTAGTTACTGGAGAGAAATGGGAAGACAGTTTTGGACTGTACTTTGTGTGATATAGTTTGGTTGGTTGCCTTAGAAGAGGATGGACCATTCCTTAAAGATGCTGCTTTCCTATGGCTGCAAAGAGAGCCTGGGGAGATTATCCTGGATGTATACACCTACATTTGTTGACTTCTCCATTTATTCAGAAGAATCTCACAATTAATTGCATCTGCACATTAATTACTAAATGTGCTGCCTATAGGGTGCTATGTTAATGATGTTACATCAGCAGAAATGACAACTAATATACCTTCTGAACAACATTTCCCAAGTACTATAATTGCCTCCTGTACTTTCTCTTTCATCAAAGTACATAATGCTGAAAGATGTCACTGATTCTATTTCTGTCATAAAAATCTACAAGAAATATTAATCAATTAATTTTAATATTAAGTTACTTATTTAATAATGTAACAGTAATTCAAAATTAATTAAATTATTAATTAACATTTAATTGAGTACATGTTATAATAATAATACTTTATATTTCTTATTTACCTTATTCAGAGCTTTTATTGGGGATCATTGTTACAAAACACATACTAATTTCCTTCCAAAGCTTTCAAATCTCTATCATGACCTGCACAAATATACCTTCTATTCACATGTAACAAAGTGCTAACGGCAGATAAACAGAGGCAGAAATTTATGTGACTTGCACAAAACCATAGCAAGCTAATGACCACATTTCAATCCGTTAACTACAATTGTCATTATTCTAAAATACCAGCAATTTTTTAAAATTTAGTTCAGATTTGACAGCATAAAACAAAACAAAAGATAGATAGGCTGTTAACTCATTTTCTTATCACAAAGAACAGGTGTGCCTTTTCAGTCACAGCCAGGCAGTGCAGGTGTAGTCATCAGAGGCACTGCGCAGTCTTTTGTAACTCGAAACATTTGTTTTAAAACGAAGTGTTTTCAGTTCTAAGCTTAGAAACATGAAAAATCCAAGAAGTGTTTTCGCCCTTGCAGTGTTCTCTGGAGGACACATGATGGAGCCAGCAAGTTCGCAAATATTAGTTTCTTTCTGCAAAAGATGTGCAGTGAAAACTGGATAATGCACACTGGCTTCTCTGAAATGTTTCCAGGCACAGAGGTGTCAAAGTGCTTCATCACCAGTGGCCATTAATGAATCTCTCCAAGTTCACACAGCGAACACAAGTAACACACACCTGAAGAGTGTCAGACAGTCTAATGTTTCAGTACATTTCTTTGGCAGAAATACCTACACCGAGGAAGATGATTCTTGAGATATCTGGCCAGAAAATCTTGCCTTGTAAGATCCCAGCCCCTCCCTTGTTCCTCTATTATTTTCACCTTGTGGAGAGACAGCTTCAAGGTAGGTGGATTTGAGCCTAAGTCCTTAAAGTATAGGCTTCTGTTAGGTGTATGTTTTGAAGCTCTGAAACACCTTCTTCGTGAGGAAGGGAATGGTGAGAATTTGAAAATGTTGTAAATGCTGGGTAAACTCACAGTTCTCAAGGGAGGACATGAAAAACTGGGATTGTTTCTGTATTAGTCTGTCACAGTAAGAATGTACTGGAAAAGTTAAGAAACTTCTCTGCCCTTGGGCTTTTTGCAATGCTTACAGCTACCTGAAAGGCAGATGTAGAGGCAAACCAGCTGGGCTCTTTAACCCTTGCCTCTACTCCCATCGTGCTTATGGGTAAGCTACTGGTTTACACAATCAGTACAAGTGGACAAGCAGTGTTGCATTTGCCTGGGTCCTTTCTCACTTTTTCACAAACTTGGGTATAACTTCCAAGTTTACACTGCAGTGAATCCATATCATTCTGTATTTGCCATAAAATGACCAAAAAAGTTTGAAATATATTTGCACAAAAAATGGTCCTTGTTGTAGAATAAAAATTTCCACTCTCCCTTTGTTTCATCTCCAATCCACAAAGTGGTGGAAAGTTAAGCAACTGGTTAGAAAAGTAGATGGGACACTGCAGCCAGCAATGTTTTGCAGAGAACATTTCTGAGTTGGTAGAAATAGTAACAAGTTTTCTTAACATACTTTTTTTCACCTATATTTTTTTTAATTGCTTGACCCTTTGGGGGAGGTTTCAGTTTTTAACTTAAATCTTGAACTAACAAGTTAAATATCACTGCACCTTAAACATGGCTCCTGAAATACCTACAGTTCAAGGTCTGTCTGGGTACATTCAGGGCCAGTTCTGATTTTCTACACTAAAAAAAAAAACAACTCCATTCTTTTCTTCAGAATGCCCTCTCAGGTGAAAGATTCTTCAGAGAAAGTGAACTGATTCTTTTTATTTCTATTGTCCCATTAGCCAAATTTTATCACAAGGCAGATTGTCCTTCAACCAGTAAGATAAATTAATTCCAGTCCTGCAGCCCTCACCTACAGTGAATGAACTAAACCACTCAGAACTGGAAGTTTCAAAACCATTTTGAATCTTTTAGGAAGAAAATGGCTCTCTCTCATTTGTAATCTTCAAGTTAAGAACACATATTTGGTACAAAACATTAAAGCTCAAATAAAGCTATGGGTTGGATGACAAAGATATCCAACCAGTGGAACCTCATATGAGCAGCAGGCCAGAGATCCTATTGATATGATTACTTATGCCTCAAAAGCTGTGAGAACAAGTGAGGAAATGGGTGGGGGGAAGGTGTGTGTGGAAGACAAATGCAAAAGCCTAGGAGCCTATGCAATAGGAGTTTTCCCTTTCCTTCAGCTGCCTGTTCCCTTCCCTCCCCCTTCTCCTCCCCTTCCCCTTCTCTCTTTTCATGTGGCTACAACAGCTATTCTTAAAAAGATGAATATACAGAGAGTTTTTCAAGCAAAGATAACAAAAGGATGCACTGCCATATACACACAGTGCTGAGGTGTTTGCAGTGAGGGACATACTTAATTAAGGATCATGTGGAGAGTGCAAGTATCCAAAAGAACATAGGAATAAAGTATGCTTATGAAAGAATTTCTCCTGCAGTCCTAGTACTTCACTGTTCAGCCTGGAAAATCTGTAAGAATGTAGTGGTTGAGTTCTAACCTAGGCACTTTCTTTCCCAATTGGAACCTCTCCTAATTTTCTTTCCCAAGGGCATCAGGACATGAAGATAGGAAAAATTGTTCCATCAGAACCTGGGAACTGCAAAAAGGCATTTTAGATGAACAGTGGTCTATTAATAGAATCTGGAGCTGAGGGATTCTCCTCTGGCTAAAGAGAAATAACCCAGAGCATATCTATGTCTATTAATGACTCCACATACAGAGCTGGTACTGCACAGGCTCACTCTGAACTGTGAACTGAGTATACACAACACTGATCCTGAGTAAATGTTCACTGTTTTCAGGGTCTGAGCTAATATTACTGTGAGCATGTCAGTCTGCTGTGTTCTGTTGAAAGATCAACACAGTCAGAGGTAGCTGAGGGACCAGGAGAGAGATGTTGCTTTTGGAGTATTCACTCTGCCTTTAATTGCTCAAGGTTGGGATGATATTGTAAGTTACTTGAGTCAATACAGGGAGGTTATTAAAAGTATCTTAAGATATATACAGCTGTGTGATAACCGATGGGAAGTGTTAGCAATAAAATGACCAGTAGCAAGCAGCTAGAATGAAAGGATCAGGCCTAACAAACTTTGCCAATAAATGACATTTGTGAAGAAGACATTTCAGGGGAGCCACTGCTCTACCTTTCAGTCCTTTCCTTCCATAAAACTCCACAGTGGCCTGGTTATCAAAGCAGGACTTTATTATTAAGCTATATTTCTGAGATCAATGATGTGGAATAGTTTTCTTGATCACTTAGTTTAAAGCAGGAAGGAATTACTTCATCATTTGGAAGTGCATCAAGATCAAAATCACAAACAAACATAGGGAAAAAGTAGTTATATATGTCAACATGAGAATTCAGATGATGAATTAAGAAATTCAGTTTTTGAGGGAAAGGAGTTCTTGAGGTGATACTGCAAAGGCAAATGTGTAACACTGCACTATTGAATAATTAACAAGTTCTGATAATTTCTTTGCTCTTACACTATGACAGATTTAGATTATATTAGACATTCCTATCACATAGCAAGGGTCAGAATTCAAACATCTGTTTTTCCAAGATGAAATTCACCCTGTTGAAATTCATCACTAGAGTCAGCAGGCGATGATGTGTTATCTGAAAGAATTTTAAAGTCTATAATAAGGAAACTAACCCTTCACAAGAAGCAGCATATAAAAGCAGATCAGAATATAGTATGAGCATAATAGCAATTCTATACTATTTGGGGCAAAATAAAATTAAAAAAAAAAAAGTCCTTTATGCACATTCCTGTGTTTAAACTCCCACCCATAGTGGGATTGAGTTGGCATTCTCTAATGAATTTCAATCTTCAAGCAAAGAAGGATCAGATCCAATGACACTTGCAATCAGAAGGTGCTGAAGTCTAGATGATCAGTTTTATTTATTTTTTTTTTCTTCTCAAAATATAAAACATTATGAGTCAAGGACCTTGATCTAACATATTAAAGGCCTATACCTCTACAGAGCTCAGACAGAGGTTTCTGTGTATTCTGTAACTGTAGTAATTCTTCTCTGCGATTGAGAATTTAGTAAGATTGAAGGACAAAGTAAACTGAATAGATAAACCATGGCTGATGCAGAAAGACAAGAATATCTGGGATGGTTTAGTAAAGGGAGGAAAAGACAGAAGGATATGTAAAAGATGGCTATGACATTGAAGGCAATAATCTCTTCCTTGACTTATGTCTGTATGACAAGAAGGGTTTCATTACAGCAGGGAAGACTTAGATTAGACACAGAGAAAAAACTGTAATTCTCATGGTTAAGAAGGTTAGGAGCAGGGTGCTGAGAAGTTGAGGAGTTCACATTTCTGGATGTTTTTGAAAACAGACTGGACAAACTTTTGTAAGGAATGACATTGGTACAGCTGATCCCACCTTTGTGGAAGGGGTAAATGAAACAACCTTTGGATGTTGCTTTCTAGTCTTACTGTCTATAATTCCAGTGATTTATGAGGCATAGAGCAGGCCAGGTCCTACATTTGTGCCAATTTGCATAGCTGAGAAGTTGGCTTATTGTGTGCCTAATTCTTTACTGGCCATTAATTTGTAGTTAATTATCCTACTGTTCTACCATGTTAGATTGATTTGCTATATATCATGGTCTGCATATACATTCTGAACAGCATTAATGGTGTGCTAGCAATCTCCTTCCTTCTTATTTTCATTGTACTTCAACCTGATGTAGAACTTGTGTGACTGGGATTAACTTTGGTCTTTGTGTGTATGTGTGTCTGCTAAAAAGAATTTGATTTACATAACTTCAGCAGTTATTCTGTTATACTGTTTAAAACCAGAATATAATTGCTGGTTTGCATTTCTTCAGCTTAAATAACTTATTGAACAAGAGATGATATTAAAAAGAATGGATTCTTTTCAAGCTCTTAATAACCAGATTAACCCCTTTTGGTGAAATGACGAAAAATATTGTTGAAATAGCAGAATTTTTAATGTCCAAAGTATGCTTTTTTTGACTCGCACTATAGCTATGCTACTTTCCATAATACTTTTGAATTTGAGCTGCATTCCATTTTTTACACTTTTTTTTTTACATTTGTCTACAGATTTACATTAGAACTGGTTCTGTGAGGCTGCTACCACAGCATTCTTCTGCAAGAGTGTAATGAAGATTACTACATAATCTATGGAATCCTTAAACCATATGGCTCAGCACATACAGCAGTGTCAATAAGTGATAAAATCCCAGCAGAGATTTGTGTAAATGGAAGAATGGGGACAATTCAGCTCAGGCCCCAGAAAGGAATGGAAATTAATAGTTCAGTTCAAATTCAGTTCCTTTTATATGTCTGCAGGTTTTATTCTAGTTTTTGTACACCAATCCAATGTTCCAGAGTACTCTGTATAATATTGAAGTGGTACAACTCTCCAGATCTGTTTCAGCTGATAAGCCTTTTGTCAGAAAATTCTGAACAGAGCATTGAGGGCTCTCTTCATCTTTGGCTTTTGGTACCTTTTAAAAGTTAGAGACTATTCCAAGTTAGGTACAAGAGGAAGGGTTTATTTTCTCTAAGCGCTGATTACTGAGGCAGTCTGGAGACCTAACTTGGGTTTGCCTTGTAATGTAGTTACCTATAGTTAAATGGGATAAATCTAGGGTTCAGAATACTAATAGATAACCTTAGTCTGATGTCACTGTCCCCACCTCCCACAGTACAATGATTAAGAGGGAACTCGTAGCTGTGTCTCAGCTGGGCAAAATAATCTGATACTGGAGAACACACAGCTTTTCTTCCATAAAATTATTGCTACAAATACAATGGAGGTTTTTAGGTGTTTTGCTTTTCAGTGTGTTTGTATTGTTTTTTGTATTGGTTTGTATTGTTTTTTTTTTCCTTAACATAGGCACACTTTGCATCTGTAGGGGTGCACTGTAAGATCGGCAGGATTACCTTTGGAGCTGGGAGTAAAGTTGAAAGAAGCTGAAAAAGACTGAAAAACATTTATAGCTACTCAGTGGCAGAAATTTCCACTTGGGAATTGTGTAAATGGCTGTGGTGGTTTGACCTTGTCTGGACATCAGGTGTCCACCAAGCTGCTCTATCACTCCCCACCTCCTCCTCTAAGCTGGATCAGGGGGAAGAAAATATGATGAAACTCGTGGGCTAAGAGAAATGCAGTTTAATGAAAAGTGAAGCAAGGCTGCTCATGGAAGCAAAGGAAAAGAGATTTATTCTCTGCTTCCCATCAGCAGGTGATGTCTGTCCCCTTTTTGGGAAGCAGGGCTCCAAACATGTAGCGTTTGCTCTGGAGGACAAGCAGATGTCTCCCTCTTTCTAGATTTTATAGTTCAACTGACATCATATGGTATGGAATATCCCCTTGGCCAGTTTGGGTCAGCTGTCCCAGCCATGTCCCCTCCCAAGATCTTGTCCACCCCATCCCACTGCAGGGGGAATGTTGAAAAACATCCCTGGTGCTCTGTGAGCCCTGCACAGCAGCAGACACAACACGGGTGTGTTACCAGCACCTTTCCAGCTCTCAGTGCAAAGCACAGCACTGGGAGGGCTACTGTGGGGAAAATTAACTCCAGCTCACTCAGGCCCAATACAGAGTGAAACTTCTGCATATTAGCAGGCCTTTCATTAACTGGAGATCTCCTGTTTCTTGGACTCTAAATCAGTTATAAACAGTTTGCTATTCTGGCTGGGATGATCAGAAAGGAGACCCCAGAACATCAATCACTAAGTGAACCTACATTATAGTCACACTATACCAATAAGTAAGCCTACAACCCCATCCACATGTCATTTAGCAGCCAGGCTTCCTTCCCTCATAGTGGCCCCTTGAAGGCTGCCAGTCCCTCTCATGAAACATCAGGCTTCCACTGAGATACTTTCGGAGGTAGCCTGTACCGATTTACAGGCCCATCTCCTAAAAGAGTCAAACCAGAGTAGTATTTGCCACTTCTCAGCCTGCAAGATATAGGGAGCCTGTTCAGTACCTCCTGAAAAGCATAGCTCTCAAATTCTGCAGACACTAGTAGAAAAGCTTTGAAGGGCCCGCAACACAGCACAGCTCTTGAGCACTGCCTATATGAGGGGAGGCAGAAATATGACATACTGCTAGGGGCCATGCCTCATCCACAAATACATCTTAATATCCTCTCTACTTTCCCTGGGACTTGAATTTCAGAACACTTTTTGGTGACAAGGCATAGATGACATTACATAACTTGAACATGAAGATGGCAGAAGTGGTTAGTCGACATCCCCAACATAAAAAAGGAATGATAATGATGGCAGATTTTTCTTTAAATACTGGTATGATTACAACTCTTTGCTATTTTAAGGGCTAAGAGTAATGTCTGTTATATATTTCTTGTCTTTCTCTTCCAGAGAATCCACAAGAAAGTCGGTATATATATGATTTTAGATGGTTCTGGGAATGGAGGCCCACCTCATGCCTTTGAAAGGACTGTGGATAAATTGAGTTTGCTCTATTAGAATAAGGCAGCCTACATGAATGTATTTTCCAGATATAGGCTGCAGTTAATCCCTGTAGGCACGAAGGAAGTGCAGCCTTTTTCATTCTCAACAGAGCAAAAATTCCTGTAAGAAATAGTCTGCAAACAGGAGTTAAATGCCTACTCCTTCCTAAAAGCCTTTTAGTGTGAGGACACCATTTTTGCTTTCTGTTGACAACAGGAAAGTGTTTTCTTAGTAATGAAAACAGTAATTTTCTTTTACAGTGGATAATAGGTATCTATTAGCTTACATCGATACCAGTGAAAACCTGCAGAAATTACATTCTCCCAAAAGCACCATTAGATGAACCCAGCTGCAGCTTCTTGTGGGAGTAGGTGGTAGGGTTCACATGCTGGAAGAGAATGGAAGCAGGTTGTAAGGTAGGGCAGTATCACTTGACTCAGCAGGGAAGTGGGAAGGGAAGTGATATATGAAAATTTCTAGGCAGGCATTGGTCACAGCACGATTATTTTGTGTGTTATAAGGTGATAGCAGAGTGGCAAGCAGATGGCAGAAAGGGTATTGCTTAAGACCTTGCAAAAATATTTTCTCCTTCCCATTATGAAGACAGTCGACTTCCATCAGAGTGAGGCAAAACTGTGTCTCAGGTAGAAATTGCTGGAAGGTGGAGGTAGAATGCAAAGAGAAAATGCCTTTTTCCAAGATACCCAAGTCTTTTGGATGCTTTAGAGTTTTCTACATGTTGTGTTTATCAGTGCTCTCTTTGTGAGTGCCAGGAGAAAGCAATTATCTTCCAGGGTCAAGCAAAATTTTCTTCTAGTCAACAAGATGAAGGATGCAGTCTTCCTCACATTATCAGTATTCATACAGTAAGCAAGTGTAGTACAGAGAAAGATATACCAGAACTCTGAAGTATGAAGGTGTTTTGCCCTTGCCTCCCTAAAACTGGTCTAATCATGCAAAAAAGACTTGTAATGTGACTTTTTTAGGGTCAGAATGCAATTGAAGAATAATCCCCAGCTGATACTGGATCAGAATATTTTAGCAGTACTACGGTACAATTGACTTTCCTGCTTTAAGGGCTGTGCTGACGTTTGGGATGTCACAGATGACAAACACAAGTAGACCAAACAGCAGATAGTTTTGTACATGCCACAGAATGGACTTGCTGATACAATTGTTGCTCCATATGTTATGTATATATCTGGTATAGATGTCTTCCAAAACCTAATGCCTGATCATTTCTGACCTGAGTTTAGATCCAGAAATAGGACTGCTTCAATCAGTCCCCCTTTGTTTCAGAAGGCAGAGAAAGTGTCTGTTTGTCCCTGGATATTTGTGGCTTGGTGCAGCTGTGACTCTGGAGTTGTCAAGGTACAGCAGGCTGAGGTGGTGTGATTTCCCACAGTGGTTCTGTTTTGCAGGGATAGAGATTAGTGTGCCCAGGACAAGGCGCAAGGCTGGTGCTTGCACTGAGGAGATGATCAGACAGCTGCATGGTTATCCACACAGCACCATGTGGGTGTGTGGGAACTAGCTTCTTGCTTATTTCTCCTATTCTATCTCATACCTTTCCCTTGTGATGTTAATATTTCTAGGCTAAGGCTGCTGATGAATTGATGTCAGGATGGACGACAGAGTGCAGTAGGCTTTTTATAAAATAAAAGACATTGCAAAGTACAGTGCGATATAGATGAGCCCAGATGTATGTAATTATCAAAAGGGCTTAAGTGTTAGCTAATATCTGTCGCGTACCTGGGCCTGGGGAATTAGTGTTATCCCTAAAATCTCTCATCTGTATATGCAAATTCCATAATGGGGGTATGCATAGAACATTTTAGAGACACACTGTATTTACGGACAACTCCTCCAGACTGTCTTCATCACACTGCTGTCTCAGGAGTGCTCCAAAAGATCAACAGGAATGTGTCATACAGGCTCTTAAGTTGTCAAAGTGCATGTGTGCGGCTGTTTCGCCTTAGAGAAGGACATGTTCGACTCCCATTGGCTTCAGAGGAATTAGACAGGTGCTTAAGCACTTATTATAATCAGCACCTTAAGCTCTTTCCTACCACATATAAAATGTGAGTTCAGAACTGAATTTACTAGGATTACCCTTAGCTCGGTGTTTAATATCCTTCCTTCTCATCTCTTTTCCTTGCACCACTGGATTATTTTTTTTGAGAATCAGTGAAGGTATTTTAATTATATCTTTCTTGTGCTTAATCACAATTTATTTAGTCCATGAACAGCTGTTTAAAGGTGATTTATTAAAAGCAATAAGTATTACTCTTTTTTTGACATGCTTTTATGTATATTAGCTATATTTACATTATAAAGTTAATATAATTTGTTGGAAATATTGATAAACTATTCCACTGGAAAAATAAGGATCAGATAATAGTGTATGGCTTATGCACCTCTTTGTGTAATTCTTATATTTGCACATATGGATCACTTAACATCCTCTCTATCAATACTTACATTTTCTATATTGAATGTATCACACCTTAGTGTAATACAGATACTGGCCAAAAGAAGTATGCTATATTTTTTAAGTTTAATAAAGCTACTGGCCAAAAGAAGGATGAAATATTTTTTTCTCTAAATGTCAAGTTTTATTTGTGAAGGAGAATGTGCTGTTATTTACTTAATTATCCATGAAAAATCTATTGTTGTAGCAATCCAAGCAATTAAGATGATTAATATTCATATCCTAACATAAGATCGTCAGATTAATTCTTTGCTTGTATATAAGAGAGATAAAGGCATATGTTGCTGTCAATAAAACCAATATGAGTGCACCTCTGCTGTTATTTTAAACTATCGATTTTTATTCATTTTTTTGGTTGATGATAAAATAAAGATTGATTTTATTTAAATGATTTGTTTTTTCTCTGGAGAAAATATTGTCTGTATTATATTCTCTTAATTATAAACAAAACAAAAGAGCTACTATTAGTATAATCCTTACTTAAACTTTATATTTTTAATTACTGTTACTGCTCTTGTTTTTGGGATATACAATATGAGCTGCAATTCATGACATAGACACATTCCAATTTCTTAGGCACCTCTGAAAATGTTGTAAATAAATGCCAACAATGAAAGCTTCATTGATACTATGTAATAAACTAAATTGTAAGAAAAAAGGAAATCCATTTGTGATGGTGGATTTTAATCATGAGGATTGCTAGCCTTGAAAAGTACTGTAGAAAACTAGATCCCTTTCTTGACAAATAAGCTACTGATTATACTTAAGCTTTTTACAGGTCTTTGGATTGGAAAAGTGATAGAGGCTACTTCAAGCCTGGGTGAAATACATTCTCAGGTTACCTGGGGATGACTGACCACTGAAACAACCTCTGCTGTCATGTCCACTGACACAGGTGATGTGTCCACTGCACACATGATTTTCAGTGTTTGTAGATAATAGTCCTCCTCCCTGAAGTCACTGGTCTCCGTTGTTGATAGATGGGCAACCCCAGTGGGTCTTTCATTCCATGCTGGTAATATCACAGGTGAATAAGAATACTCACCTCCTACAGTTCTTTTTATTTTTTTTTTTATTTTTTTTGCATTCCTCATAAAGAACCAAATGCAGCCTATGTTTTCCATAACTGAGTAAAATGTTATCCATTCAAAGAACATGAGCATGATTTTAGAGAAATCAAAGCAAAAGTCCTACATCTTTTTCTGATAGTGATCAAAAGTGGTTGTTCACAGAATCACAGAGTGTTTGAAGCTGGGAAAGACCTGTGGAGGTTGTCTGGTCCATCCTCTGGAGGTTGTCTTGTCCAACCTCCCTGTTCGACTATAGCCCCTTAGAGCTGGTTGCCTAGGACTATGTCCAGACATCTTTTGAATATCTCCAAGGAAGGCCACAACTTCTATGGGCAACCTGTGCCAATTCTCAGTAACCTTCAGAATAAGAATATGTATCCTGATGTTCAGATGGAACCACCCATGTTTCAGTTTGTGCCTCTTATCCTGTCACTGGGCACCACTGAAAATAGCCTGGTTCTTTCCTCATTGCAGCCTCTCTTCAGGTGTTTGTATACATTGGTAAGGTCCCCTCTGAGGTTCCTCTTCTCCAGACTGAACAGTGTCAGCTCTTTCAGCCTTTCCTCCTATGTGACATGATCTGGTCCTTTCATCATCTTCACAGCCCACTGCTGGACTCTCTCAAGTAGCTTCATATCTCTCTTGTACTGGGGAGCCCAGAACTGGACCTGGTACTGCAGGTGCTGGCCTCACTAGTACAGAATAGAGGGGAAGGATGACCTTAGTACTTTGTCTAATGCAAACCAGGACACCTTTATCTTGTTTTGAATCAAGGATGCTTTCCTAGGTCATTGTCAGCTTGGTGTCTGGCAGGATCCCCATCTCCTTTTCTGCCAAGCTGCTTCCAACAGGGTGATGCCCAGCGTATACTGGTGCCTGAGGCTGTTTGTACCCAGGTTCAGGACTTTGTACATCTCCTTGTTGAGGTTGTTGTCAGTCCATTTCTTCAGACTGTTCACGTCCTTCTGTACGGCAACACGACTGTCTGGCATACCAGCCACTCTTCCAGTTTTGTATCATCATCAGACTTGCTGAGGATACACTCTGACCCATCATCTGGTTCATGAATAAAGATATTAAATGATACTGAACCTAGTATTGACAGATGTGCTTCATGGTATTACTGGCCTTCAACTAGAGTTGAGTCTGACCAGCCTGTACTTCCCTGGTTCCTCCTTATTGCCCTTATTTAAGATACAAGTGACATTTGCTTTCCTCTAGTTCTGAGATACCTCTGATTGATCAAAGGTTATCAAGAGTGGTGTTACAATGACATCAAATAGCTGCCTCTGTGCTCATAGGTGCATCCTATCAGAGGCCATGGCATTGCATGGTATACAGGGTTCTTAAAAGAAATGACAAAAATTATCTACCGATCTTCCTGGCTATCATCTCCTTTTAGTTTTAAAATGAAATGTAAAATTAACTGTCCTCTATCGGTGTTTTATTTTAAACACCTATGTTATTATCTCTATCCCAAAACCATAAAAGCTTCCTGGCACTATACTTTATGTTCACACACACCAAATCTCACCAGGAAGTGAGAAACCTAGTGAGAGCAGTGTAAACTACAAAGTTCTACTACTTTATCAGTATTAGAAGCTACTACCAATTTCAAATGCAACTTTTAAAAAAAGACATATAAAGCTGTTTCTGTTGTAACACATTAAAATATCCTCTTACTCCTCCCCTAGCTACTCAGAGTTTAGTATTTCATCTTAATGTCCCCATTGCTTACCATAAGCGTGGATAACGCAGTTGACCTTATTAGAATATTTCATTAATGTTGTGATTCATCAGCCTGTTGTAGTGATAAAATAGATTTTTAATTATTACTATACAAAAATCTTTCATAGTAAAGGCCATTTACCCTCTGGCTCTGAACTCAACCTGTTTTAACATTTTTCATGGATGGGTAAAAATTACAGGTACAGAAATACAGCTATTTTCCACTTAAGATTCACTAAATCGTTATAAAAATGTCTGAGTTCAACCAAAATCTCTTCATGTTATCAAATGATTTATAGTTTTTCTATTGTTATGTGTCAACATGTTCTTATTATCCAATACAGTAAAAGATGTAGTCTGGCAACCACAAAAGCTGAAAGATCAGAGAGAAAAATGTCAATTATTAGAAAGACAGAATCTTCAGCTCTAATAAGTGACTCCTTAGCTGACACAAGGAGAGCAAAGCAGCTGTGTCATGAACTCACTAATAACCCTGTCCTCAAACAGTGAGATGAATGAATATTGTCTGTGAACTCATCAGCTCTCTCTGCTGCAGACATTTGGGTCCAATGGAGATAGACCTATCAGAAACATATTCTCTATGCTAATCAATCCTGTAGCCACATCTTCCAAAGGACTCTCCACTAGTGTAGAAATTCATGACTGAATTATCTGAGGCATCCAGTGTTAAGGCTACAGCTCTAGACAGAATCACAGAATGACAGAGGTTGGAAGGAGATTGTACACTTGAATGTACACTTCAACATACAGTTGGTGCCTTCACAAAGGCTCAGCCATGAAAAAAATGCTCACAGTCAGAGACACAGGATAACAACTTGTTTGAATCACCATACCAGCACAGACAGTTTCATAGGTATTAGGATATTTGCTAAACAAAATAAGGATCTAAAAACATGTGCTTACTTCCAGTTGTTTTGTCTTGGCTGTACATAATTGTGTTCTGTCACCTAACTTGCTATGGTATCCATAATATTATTGCTATATTAATAATCATAAATTAATTGAGCTAAGAGTAAGCATGCAGTACTGATTTAGTCATTATTAATAATGTACTGTCTCTAGAGAGCAATATTGCTTGTCTTCATCTTCTTTCTGTCTCTGAACTTCACAGCTGATTGTCATTCATAGGCCCAATTTAGATTGTAATTTCCCTGTAATAATTTTTTTTTTTTTAATCTGGAAAGTGCTGCAGCAATGATACTACATGTGATAAGTAATGGTGCAACACTAAGGATAAGATGATGCATCTCCTTTCATAACAAAACTAAAGTGCTTTATTTATGATCCTACATTGCTGTGCTCCTACTGGTGTGATTTTGCGTTTCTCTTTCTTCACATAGAATCAAATGTGAATTGGAAATGAAAAGCTGTACCAGAATATTTGTGAAGTAAAGTCATAGGAACACCTCAGAGTAGTCTACAGTCTAGATTTCAGACAGGAAAGGATGGGTAGATCCAACCTTAGCATTTTCCTTTGTGTAGATTCTCATGCATGTTAGAAATTGATTTAATGCTTACAATGAAAGTTTAATGATGCAGTAATGTTCTGCTCATTTATGGAAATAAAATATTAAAAAAAAAAATTTCTAAACTAAACTTCTTAAAAAACAAAATTTCAAAATACAAGACCTTCATCTTTGATTCTTTGGAAGAGAAATTTTTTTAGGAAAAGACCATTCTTAAGAACTACTCTTTCTCTTGTAGCATTTCTTACTGGTGTTTTTAAAAGTATTTATAAAACTAACAAATTCATACAAAAATAGTGCATAAGATGCAACTGAGCATGATTTTGTGTGTTTGTTCTCTGGGGCAGGAAGTTCCTCACCGGAGGAATTGGCTCTATTACATAGAGTTTAGTGCATTGTAAGGTGTTGTGGCAGAGACAATAAATTGCCAACACTTATTTAGTAAGTTTAGTTCTGGTTTTGATATCACATGGTATTTACCTTGTAGCTCAATGTATTATGTGGCCAATACTGTGCTGTATCATAAGTTAGTGATCAGACAGAAAAAAAAATCCAAGCCTGTATTTCTGCATTTTTAAAGGATTTTTTCACTCCTGTTCCTGAAAAATTTCAATCTTTCCACTCTCTTCTAGGTCAGATGTATGTTTTGTCTATATTGACCTACAGGTATACCAACTACACAATTATCAGTCAAAGCAACAGTGAAGAACAACTTTCATCATATCTTCTTTTCTGAGGAAGACCATTTATGTGTGGGTTCATTCAGGCTCCATACTCTCTCTGTAAGAGAATGTGTAATGGTCACTTTCTGCACCTGGAATATAGATGGACCAGCATGACAGTAATTTTTTGCTTCATTAGTGTGCTTAGAAACAGGCACTTCATGGGAGGCAGGAGAACCTGATAGCTTCTCTGATTAGCACAGAGGCAGGGAAATGTAATTCAAGGCTGGCTGCTAGCCAGTTCGTACTGGGCAAAGGGTTTGACTGGTCCAGATAGTTGGGAGGATGGGTGCCATGCAAAGTGGTGCTGGTAAGGAAACCATTGCACCACAAATCATTGATACTGTGGGGCAAATTCATACCCATGCACAATGTCCTTGTGACAGTGGGGCATGCGCCCTGGCTGTTCTTGAAATGGTTACCACGTAACTTGGCTGCATGGCATAAAAACATACTGTATGCTGTTCTGTTGCCACACAGGAAATGTTTACGGCACTCAGGTCACCTGGAAATGTTTAATGTGCTTTTGAGTCTTTTTCTTAAAAAAAAAAAAAAAGAAACAAAAAACAAATCCCAAACCAAACCAACAAAAAACAACAACACCCTCACCCCTACATTTCTCATAGTTAAATGTAGTTCATGGATTTCTGTCTCTCAGGGGTAATCTCTAACAGCTGGGCCTCTAGGCAGAATGGAAAAAAAAAAGAAAGAGAGGAGCAAGGAATGGTGAGAGTAATGTTACTTGTAGATAGTGTTCTTCAATAATTGATTATTTTCTGTATTTTCTGCAGATGTGTTGGCTATTTGACCAGCATAATGTGTCTGTTGCCATAATAAACTAATTGAGCATTTGGATGGCAATGGCCCACGGCTGTGCATAGTATGGCAAGTTTCACCACCTGCTCTGCCTGCAGTTTTCACCATGCTCACTTGGGAATTTGGAGGTTGCTCAAACTCCTTTCATCTGTGACCCTCTTTATAGATTTTCAGCATGTGTGATACTTGCCCCAAGGGAGACAGTTCTCTTCAGAAACTTGTGCTATAGGTAAAAGCAATAGACCATCCATTACCCTCTTCTTTCCACTCTCAGGTTAATGACTACATTAAGTATTAAACGGGGTTCCATCTCCAGAGTGCCTGTATAAGTGATTTTACATTATCTCATTCAGCCTTTCTCTGATTTCTTATAAAGTGTGTTGCTTCTTTCTAGCATAACTCAGTGAAAACCAATTGAATTGACAACCATTAGCATAATGTTTAATATTAACCTTCCTCATCAGTGAGTGAAGAAAATGGTGAAGATGGGAGGAAGAAAACAGGGATATGATGTGAAGTTTTCCCTTATTTAATTTTTTATTTCATATACAGCTTCTGCAAGTTACTACCCAGTAGACATGGGCTGCAGGCTTGCTGGATGAATGAATGAGCAATAAAAGGAACCTTTTGTACAGATTTTGATTAAATTCATAAACAAAGACTCAAGGTTAACAAGTGACGTAGTCCCCATTACTATATATGCTGTTCCTCTAAATCACCAGTGCATTTATTTGTTATTGCATGTTTTGCTGTCTGCTACACATCATGTTTGAATCAAGACAGTTCTGGGCTGTGATGTTCACAGAATGCCCTCTGTTGCATTTGTCAAGATGAAATATAAGATGAGGTTGTAGGAAAAAGATAGATGGAAAGTGGTGCAGGATGTTTATTCTAACTAGGTTTTCCTTATTCAGTGCTGATTACTAGCTAGTTTGGAACAGAGTGTAGAGGAGAACAGTTTCAAGATTCTGTATCTTTTGTGCTGCTAACCTAGGATTTGATCAAATACCAGGAAAAGCTGCAGTATAATACAGCCCAGCACCTGAGTAAGAGCCTTGCAAACTTCCACTGCAGAAACCAACATTCACTTTGACTGAGTTTGGGTATAACTACATAACTAATAGTACTATATAGGTGTTATTGTATATGGGGATTCTGGTTTGGATATTAGCAACTTTTTTATTTTGGCATCCAATCCATGAAGAAGGGATTTTAGGTTCTGCTCTAAAAGGTATCCTCTAAATCCTTTTAAAAGATTCATTGAAAATGACAAAAAATAAAATAAAATAAAATAAAATAAAATAAAATAAAATAATAAAATAGCAAGGCTATTATCAGTGGCTATAGGGATGCTATGAGAGATCTCCACCTCTGTTAGGAATATGTTACAGGCATAGCCAACTTGAAAATGAGGACTTCAGCAGGTTTTTTTCTGGATTTATTATAATGTTAAGAAAAGGTGAATCAAGAGGGTTACATTAGAAGTTCATTAAAACAGAGTTGGAGAAAATGCTCTATATACCAGTCACAACCATATAACCCTTTGTGTAGTTATTAAATGTCTGACACTTTTACACCTTAGTCCCTGACAGAAACCAGACAGTTCTACTGTTATTTCTATGAGCAGAAGAAATTAATGTATCTTTCTGCTATCTCCATCTTCTGGATTACCTAGGTGCAGTGAGCACAGCTCTACTGCACAGACTCAGCTCTCACAGTTGCAACCATGATGAATGACCAGAGGCTGAAAAACACCCTAACTTAAGATGCCACAGAAAAAGAACAGACATCTGTCATATAGCTGGGAGGGATCCATCATGAAACAAGGTCCTTTGATTTCATCAGTCCACTCTGCTGCTGCCCACCAATTCCCAGTGTTGCCCTCAGCAGCAGGTTATCTTAGAGCTGTCTGAATATGCAACCTCTGCATGACTCCTGGCGTGTGCTGCTGTAGGCTGAACCCCACATGTCAGGAATGAGGTGCACTGATGGGACTGCTGAACACAAAGGACTCTGTGAAGAAGCTTCATTGTTGTAAACCAAATAAAACAATCACTACAGAGGGAACTTCATTTTCAGCTTCCTTGAGCTCTCACCGTTAGATTGTAGTTAAGTCTAAATGTGTCACATAGAGATTTTATTTGTAATCTAGTATCTAATCTATGTGAATTTCAAGCAATAATTTTTTTGGGTTTTTTTCTTCTCCTTATTCCTCTCGTTTGACCTCTGGCTTGGTCTACCCATTATTACATCTGTAGTCAATCATCCTTACCAAACTAGCTTGCTAAATTATCCTCTGAATGTCAGAAGAAAGCAGTCTGAAATGATGATTTAGAGGAACGATGCTTACTTGGTCAAGTAAAGCACATAAAACCCAAGGAGGTATTATCATACTTTCTTTATCTCCATCGAATTACATTCCTCTTGACACCCCCTTTGTCATTATTGTCACCATTCAGCAACAAATCACTGGCAATTAACACTGAGGTAAAATGGTGAGATAACGTTTGCTATGTCGTTGTCATTATTCTGTGGCTGATACATAGGAAATCACAAGGAAGTGACAAAATGGGCTTGAAGATTAGAATTTAATGGCCAATAAATAATTAAATAAATAAAGGATAACAAAATACCAGGTATTTGGTAACACCTTGCAAATAGGACCGTTTGTTCTATAGAAGCACCAAACAGATTTTGCTTGGTATTTATCTTCATTTGTTGTTAACTGGAACAGGCTGTGAAAATCACAAAGGAGACATACTGTCTATATAAATTTAAAAAGCCATTTTTCCCCTTAAAATCTAAATACCAGTTAAAAAGAGTAATTCAGAACAGATTTAATTGGTATTTACACACACCAACATTAGCAATTAGTAAAGCATCAGCAGGGGGAGAAGAACAATTACTGCACCCAGTCTAATTGATCTTTTTAGATGAATTAAAAAAAAAAAAAAAGTCAAATTTAACAAGCTGCTTGCAGAAGGAATTTTTATTTATTTTCATAAATGTGTTTATTTGAATGAAAGTAATTCCCATTGGCAATTGGGCAGAATCAGAGTTGTTTTTCTCCTATTAGTTTGTGTATATTGTTGGGGAATATCAGATATTGCAAACATTAACAGCTTGCCTGCTTGGCTTAATGATCATCCAAGTATGATAAAGGGTGACAAATTAACAGTATTTTTACTCATGTAAAATAGCAAATGTCCACGGGTTTTCTCAGTATGATTTTCCACCTAGTTACTCAGATATATTAGGAGAAAGACCTGACTTACTTCCTCCTTCCTTTCCCTTTAAGACATTATTAGCAAAAGAGTAAATGATATTTGAATATGGAGACCCCTTTGATCCTTCTGAAAGTCAATAAACACACTGAGAGCTTATCTTGCAAGCATTAAAATCTTTCATAGCTGAGAGCTGAAAAGTAGGATTCTTAGAACTAATTTTATTGCCCCTGCATTTCAACTACTTTGACCAGGTGGTTGTTGATACATTATTCCTTCAAAGTCTGTGACTGATGAGAGATACTGGACATATTTTGTGAGAATTTGGCAAGCTGATGCCCATTCCTGAGTTTACAGCTCTGGGTGCTACAGTGATGGATAGCAGACTAGCTGCTGTAAGAGCCATTGCATGCAATGTGATCTGGCCTTCATTCTGAGAAGTCTTTATGGAAACAGCAGACAGTGACTATCAGAGTTTGGAATGGAATGTTAATCTTTGCCTAGTTTTTTTTTCTTTGCATATTTTATTTGATTGTAATTAGGACATTTATTTCAGGTTGGATTTTTTTTTCCTTCTTTTTTCTTTCCTTTTTTTTTTTTATTCCCCATGTTTAAATAAGGAAAGCCTAAATGTGCACAGAACTAAGGAAACACTTTTTCACACCAAAATACTATGTTATCTTCACAGAAAAGGTTGATTCATAGGAGCAATCTAAATGTAGACTTCACAGGCAGGCATCAAGATAAGACATCTCTAAAATTACTATCATGAACTGTAATTTGGAAACAAAATGGCATATTCAGCATCAATCTTTGACAAAACTCTCATGTCTAACCCATAGGATAATTTTAATATCACTGGAGACTTTCTGCATGTTTTATCTCAGAAAATTTTAGAAAAGGGACACAAGGTATGTCTATGATATTATTTATTCTAGAAATAATCACATGTCCAAACCCAATACATGCCAGAAACTCAGCCAACCAGAAGACCACATGGTGCATCTGCTCAGGCACAATTAAGAAGCAGCAGCCACAAGGGAAGGAGGCTTATGAGTAGATATGTGAAGAGACACTGGGACACACATACAGAGGAGTGACTCCTGGGGAAACATGCAGCCAGGGGTGCATTCTTGGAAGGAGGGACTCCAGCCTGAAGGGTCCTGTGTGGTGGATTCAAAGCAGGGCATGTACACAAAAGACTGTTGCCTGTGGAGTCATACCAAAAAGCAGAAAGGCGTGGAAGAAACTCAGTAAGAAGCGTGGAGGAGCAGAGGAAAGCCACTAAGAAATGAAGAACATCAGAAAGAAACCACTACAACCTCCTGTGCTGCCTGTCATCTTGCTGAAGCAATTGGGAGGGACTGACTGTAAAGTATGGCCAAGAAAAAGGCTGTGAGGACTAGGGAGGTGCAAGAAGAGGTGATTGGCTTAAATTAAGAAGGTGTCTTGCCTAAGTGTTTATTTTTTTTTTTCTGTTTTCTTTTACTTAATACTGAGATCAGTGATTACAAGTTTGTGTTTATTTGAAATAAATTAAATTAAGTAAAAATCCTTTGAGTTGAGACTGTTTTGACTGCTACTGTTTATAGGACTTGTGAAGATGTGTGTGTGATATTTGCCTTCTTGGCTGACAGCACAGGACTAAAGCAGAGCTCTAAGAAATATAGTAACATATTTTAGCCTTAGTTTTATCCCTTCATAGGTATTGTCCTGGAAAAGTTCCTCAGGTTTAGAATGAAACATGCAATAAAACTGTTACAGAAATTTTCTGAAAAAAAGAAAGAGAATACTATAAGAAGATACAAATCTTTTTGGAAAAGTGCTGAGCCATATATTTGTGGTAGTAATACTCTTGCTTTGCAACTCAGGTCAATGACTTTGTTGAATTCATGCCTTGGTCATGACTGGCTGCTCTGGAGTATGGTGCTATCTTTCACATGGGTCTACAGAATGGCTTCCTGAACTATAAATGCAAGCTGCTAACTAATCTCTGAGGCTTTGTAGCAGGAGCACCAAAGTCATATTCTCCTCAGTGCAGTGCAAATTTGGACCTGTAGCACATACTCCACAGTGCATCAAACTTGCAACAGGTGACTGTGTCCTAATGATAAGTGAATCAATGATAGCAGATCAAAAGTGTCTGTGTTCAACCTGAAGGGAACAGACAGAACTAAAATCAGAGAAGTTGAAAGAATGATAAAAACATGTGAGTATTTCTTTACAAAAAAAAAAAGATACAAAGAAAAGGTTAAGCTACATTGATAGAGGAAATGTAAACAGAGTAAACAGCAAGGAATAAGGAAAAAAACTCAAAACAAAAACTCAAAGAAAAACAACCCAGAGGAATAGATGTGTTGTGATGGAAAGAAACAGTGAGAATGAGCATCTTGCAGAATTGCGTCAGGACCTGAAATGTAATGAATGGCATGATACTGTGAATATTTAGCTCCTCTGAAAACCAAGTCAAAGACTCCTGCTCAAGGGAACTTTTCATTGCGTTTCTATTCTGTAACAAAGCTAGCCAGAGAAATTGAAGGGAAGTGAAATACATGAAAAGAAGTTTTCCAACATCAACACATCAAACGCAATTGATTCAAAATAGAGAAAAGTATGACAATAAAAGAGAAGAAATGAGGGTCACTGTGCAAAAGAAATATAAATAAGTAGCTAGGAAGAACTATTGCTGGTGGGTTCAAGTACAGAAAAGATGAAAATATGCCTTGAGTTTCATGAAATGCATTTTTCTTTCAGAAAATTGTTTCTGCTCTGTGGTCCTACCAGGAAGACCTGTGTCAGAATTCTTCTGTTTGGAAAGCAGCTACAGCACTTCTGCTTTATTTTGACTTTTCATTCCTTTTAATAAAATCTAGACCTCTCAGTATGGTCATTCTTAACTTGCCTCTTTCTTTTAAACATTTCCATTTTGTTCAGCATCTCAAGCAGTCATGTTGCTTGGGTGACACCTGAGGACTGCTGCCAGGATTGATTCACAGAGGCAGAGAAACAAGGTGATGTTGTCAGGGTATATTCAAAGAGAACTACAAGCAGAGGTGAGGGACTTCTGTTTGTTGATTATTAATACGGTCAGTATCTCTGAGTTGATATAGGACTTATCAGTTCATAAACACAAAGTGCATGACAATGAGGCGAATACTTGTTAATTGCTGATTTTTAGTGACCCTTTATTCAAAATGGCCTGCTACCAGCGTCAGCACCAGCCAGTGCTCAGTTTGCCTTTCTTTTGCCTGAGGTGTTGATGTGAGGTCTCACTTACGGTGATGTTAAAAGGAAAAGCAAAACATCTGCTGTGGTTTGGGCAGTGCTTCTGTCAGCTCCAAGCACGAATTTTCAAGTAAGATGTACTTTCTGTTTATAAATGTCTCTTCTACCAGTAGTAGGTAAGGAGGATGACTTTATTGATGGGTAGTGGGAAGAACACTAAACCCACAGAAAATAAAGCAAATACAAACATTACTGATTTAATGTATAAATTAATGAATTGATACTAAATATTATATAAGACTTCACAGTGTGTTTCTTACTATATAAAAAAACTTGCTAGTCCATCATTCTCACACTAACTTACCTGTTTTGTCTTATACACATAAAAAAAAATAAATCCAGATTTGAAGTTTCAGATGCATGGGTTAGACTTCCAGCTGAAAGAACCAGAGTGGAATTGAGAAATGTTAATTTTCTTCAAGGAACAGGACAGCAAGGCAGATAATAACATTACTAACAGGTCATTTAACTTTTGGTACCGCAACCCCACAGTGCTGGGAATGTCTACACAGACATACATACAAGACATGTAACCTCTCTTTTATTGCATGAAAAAAATTAAACCATATACAGAAGATAACCACTGGTGAGCTCAAACTTAAAGAGATTTGTTGACATGATATTCCCAGAAAAGGGGATTCATCAACATGCATAATCTACTGAACAAGATATGCCAAGATTTTGACCTTGGGGTCTCACTGAGTCTGGGATAGTCTTTCATATTCTAAAATTAATTGTTCAAGATCAATTACCTTTTTCTCACTGAAAACTGGAAAACTACTACTGGAGTGCAGTAGTTGGTTCAAATACCTGGGAAATGAGTGACCTGTTTTGAAGCAGGGGCTGAATCTTTGAGGTCCTTTGTGGCTGTTCACACAAATGGTCAATACATAACTTAGCTGCCCTCAAATTATTTGTGTCATGTCTTTGTCTAGATCCTCTAGAGTCTTCCTTTCAAATTACACCCTTATTCTTGTATCCAGATCTGTCTTTAACTGTTTTCACTTTTCTACTGTCTTAAGTTTTACACTTTGAAAGCATTTGGGACCTAACTTTGTGCCCCTTTCTGTTTCCAAAGTGGACACTTAATCACCAGAACAGAAATTTAGACTATTACAAAAGGATTTGTTTGATTAATAGTATTAAAGCAACTGCATCTACAGAAGAAGAAGGAAAAAAGGTTTCAACCTCTTGGCTGATTTGGAGAAGAGTGCATGGCAGTGTGCAGAGCCTTGACCAAAGTAGGTAACAGAGTAGGTTAAGCAAGAATGTGAAATGGGCAAGAGGTGGAAGTAAAACACCTGAGTTTAGTATGTTATGTAAGAATGTTTTCGGTTATTCTCTAGTTTCCTTTATTTTTTAGTTTTCTTCTCTGACTTTCTGGTTCCTTTCAGTAATTTTATCTGCAAAATGGATTGTTTTACTACTCTTAAAACTGGAGCAATGTACTCTTGATGATAAGGATTTTCACACTAAGAATTATGAAAGACACAAAATTAGGTAGAACAGTCAGTAAAGTGGTAGGTTTTGATTGAAATTCAGAGAATCATAGAATTGTTCTGGTTGGAAGATACCTTCAAGATCATCAAGTCCAACTGTTAACCCAGTAATGTCAGGTCACCACTAAACCATGTCCCTAAGCACCCCATCTACATGTCTTTTAAATACCTCCAGGGATGGTGACTCCATCACTTCCTTGGGCAGCCTGTTCCAATGCTTGACAACCCTTTCAGTGAAGAAATATTTCCTCATATCTAATCTAAACTTCCCCTGGCACAACTTTAGGCTGTTTTCTCTTGTCCTATTGCTTGCTACATGGGAGAACAGGCTGACCCCCACGTGACTACAAACTCCTTTCACGTAGTTGTAGAGAGCAAGAAGGTCTCCCCCCAGCCTCCTTTTTCTCCAGGCTAAATAACCTCAGTTCCCTGAGCTGCTCCAGATAGAACTTGCTCTGTAGACCCTTCATCAGCTTCATTGCTCTTCTTCAGACACACTCCAGCACCTCAATATCCTTCTAGTAGTGAGAACCCCAAAACTGAACACATTATTCAAGGTGCAGCCTCACCAGTGCTAAGTGAACCTCACCCCATTGTCCTCACCCCATTGATCCATCCTATCCAGATGCCTCTGTAGACCCTTCCTACCTTCAAACAGATTAACACACCTGCCTAACTTGGTGTCATCTGAAAACTTGCCAAGGGTGCCCTTGATCACCTCATCCAGATCATTAACAAAGATATTAAACAGAAAAGGCCCCAGTACTCATCCCTGGGGAACACCGCTTGGAACTGGCTTCCAACAGGACTTAACTCCATTTACCACCATTATTTGGGCCTGGACCAGCAGACAATATTTTATTCAGTGAAGAGTACACCCATCCAAGGCATGAGCAGCCAGTTTCTCCAGGAGAATGCTGTGGGAAACAATGTCAAAAGCTTCACTAAAGTCCAGGTAAAAAACATCCACAGCCTTTCCTTCATCCACTAAGTGGGTCATCTTTTCATAGAAGATCAGGTTAGTCAAGCAGGACATGCCTTTCATGAACCCATATTGCCTGGGCTTGATCACCTGGTTGTCATGTATTGTTGCCTCCTGTTTGTTGCCTATGCTCTGTGCATTAGCGTAGATGCACTTCTGTGGGATATTAGTACACATGGGCAATCCAAACTATAACCCGTTGTCTGAAGGATAACAAGATGGAGATCGACTGAAGGACAGTAGGTGGCGTGCGTGTCAGGAAAGGGAAGCAGGGCAACACAGTTCCGGGTATGGAAAGCTATCGCGATAGACTGGTTGCTGCCTGAACACCTGCAGCGAACCGATCAAGAAAGGACACGCGAACACTTACAACCAATCGTGATCTGTTTACGGGCACATGGCTAGTTGCCTGAGCTATATAAACCGGGTGTGTATTGCAATAAAGGGTCATCATTGTTTACTTTGGTCACATCAGTCGTGTGTGGTGTCCATTATTCCACCATGCATTTCAGTTCGGCTACTGAACCCATCACCTTTTTGGGGCAGGAAGACCTAATTCCTCCCTGACCATTCCCAAGTGCTTCCATGATTTCTACTCCATCAATATTATTTCTGTCTTTTCTACCACATGACACTCCATTCCCTACCTTGACTGGGATGGCAGACTTAAGGACCTCACTAGCATACCATCCCAAAAACACTGATGAGCCACCCCTAAGATTACCTCCAGCAAGTCAAGTTTTATCCCTTACCCTTTCAAAACTATTTTATATCTCTTTTGATGAGCCCTGCCAACTCCTGTACAAAAATCCTTTTTCCATTTTGAGACAGGTCTACTCTGTCTATCACCAGCAAGCCTGGTGTTGTGTAAACTGACCCATGATCAAAAAAGCCAAAGTCCTGCTGGTGACACTGGGTTCAGAGCCACATATTCATCTGATGGGTCTTCCTGTTTTTTCCCCCATTGTTCCCTGAAACTGGAGGGATAGAGGAAAATACTCCTTGTGCCCTGGTTGTTTGACCAGTTGTCCCAAGGCCCTGATTGCCCTTGGGATTCTTGTTACAAGTTCATCACTGCCTACTGAAAAGTCAGTAACTGATAATAATGTGAGGGCTGTGCCAGGATACAGAGTGTTTCTTCTAGCTACAGTGTCCTGGGTTCTTCTAGGACAGGGTTAATTTTTACCAGAAGCTGAGAGAGGGCCAGAGCCAGAATAGACAACCAAACCTGCCAATGGGATACGCAATACCATACTGATGTCATGCCTGTTATATAAGGGTGGGGAGTGGGCTGGGTGTGAGGGTCTCTGGCATGGGTCTGTGTGGTTCAGTGCATTTTATATCACTCAGTTTATATATTTTTTCATTAATATCATAGTTATTAGTGTTGTTTCTTCTTCTTTTTGTTGTTTTATTAAATTCTGCTTATCTCAACCCAAGGCATTTTGCCTTTTTGTCTCTGTTGTCCTTTCCATACCACTTGGAGGAGGGTGGAAGTGTGTGAGTGGCCAAGTGGTGCTAAGCTCCCAGATGGGTCTAAACCACAAAACTATAGGTTGGTTTATGAGTGTTATTTCCTAACACTGGCAGTTTTCATATTGTGTATTGTGATAGATGGTCATGTATTCATTAGCAGCAGTAACTGCTCAGTAGTTGGTAGGTCTGAAAGTAGCTACTATGGAAGGCAACCATTTCCAAACAGTTCAGCACAGTCTTTGTCATGAAGGTGTAGGACAGGAGAGGTTTGCAGCTTGTGGTTGTCCTGCCACTTGCCTCCATTTTTTGAGACACTTTTTTACCACTCTCTGACTCTAGAATTTCATTTTTTTAAAACAAGTTATTTCAGAGCACATCCCAGTCAGCCCTGCTTAGTAAGTTATATTAAACCTGCCATGTCTGTACCAATACAGACAGAAAGGAAACGTGTATGACAAATGGTTAAACCAGGTAACTTATTTTGCTCTTGAGAAAGAAATCCACTTCTCAGCAAGTCTGTAGTCTTTTCCTATCCCTTCTCAACAGTATTTGCTGGAATAGAAGACACAAGCTAAGACTCAGAGAAAAGCCTGATGTTTTTGAATTTCACAGTGGGAACTATGATGGGCTGGTTTGAAGTATAAGGAATAGAGAATGTTGTTTACTTCATGTCATGAACAGGACACTTTAAGGCTGGGACAAGCAATCATGATTCTCAAAAAAGAATTTGGTTTATCTTCCTTAAGAATTTTTTGCACCTTTCCACAGATTCCAACACTTGCACCATTTGTGAATTAATAACAAAGCCAAACAAAACATTGAAATAGTTGATGTATTAGAGGAACAGTGTAAAGTTTGCTCTTTTCTCCAGTTATTATAGTCACTGTGAAGAATCTGCACTTCTTCATTTAAATCTTTCCTGAAGTGGGTCACACAGGGAAGCTGATTGATAAGGTGTTGGAGAATTGGACTTTATGGCTGAGCACCAGACCTCTATCAACTATGGGAAGGGAGGTGTGCCACAAATAGAGCTGTCACTGCCACAAACCTGCTATTAAATCTTTAAAACTGACAAATTTACAGTCTGGAAGAAGGGGCACGGGCTGATCCATTCATAGAGACTGAATATGGAAGGTGAATAATTTGAAACTGCAGTGAGTTGTTGGCAGACTTGAACTCCAGTGAATAAACCTATCTGAGCTCAGTTGGCGAAAGCGTGTAGTTGTTCTGCCTTTCATCAGTTCAGTGACATGCTGAAAAGCATGCTAAATCTCCTAGTCCAGAAGCATTAAATTCAGTCTTCTTTTTAATTTTTTTTGGTGGTTTTTTTGAAAGTGTGAAACCATGAGAACAAAAAGAACAGATGTAAGCTGTAGCTCTTTTGTGCTATAAAAAGACAAAAGTAAAACGAAAAAGAATATGAAAGGAAAAAACTGCACAGAGAAGAAAGACATACGCACATGTAAAGGAGTAAAGAGGACTGCCTTTATTTACATCTCATGACCCTCATATATTGGCAAGTGGAGCAGGAGTCTTCTGACGCTTTGTCAAGGAAACTTGAAATGTTTGAGATGTTGTGAAACTATGACATACTTTGAAGAAATTGTTTAATTCTGCTGTACACCAGAAGGATGATGCAATTGTATAGGTATGACTAAGAGGTATTGTAATTATCAGCAGACATCATCAGTGCAGAATGTGTTTGAAGACATCTGGGGTTTTTTTTTTTTGCAACAAGGCTCTGGTATGAATCTCTGCTGCCAATGCAGTTCAACTGAGTCAGCATAAATGCAAAAACCTACATCTATCTAATCAAGGAAAAAATATGTGACTTTAAATTTTGTTAGTAAACAAAATCTAACAGAATATAAGCAAGGTAACGCTTTAATAACACTTCACAATCTTGTGCATTTTACCTGTTTCTGCACTGTTTGTTTGCTATATCATAAATGTAGGAAAGTTAGCTACATTACAGTACAAATCAGTGTACAACCTCTCTGAATTGTGTGTGTCGTTTCGATTGTGCTATCTATTTTTGTGTCTGCTCTGTGATATAATATTGGCTACATCTGAAATGCTGAACTGCTGAAATCATTCTGTTCTCTGGCTCCCAAGAGAGCTGAAATAGTGTCTTTTTGGAGCAGAGTATCAATGGCCATACATCACAGATTTTACGAGTGATCTCCCATAAAGTCCTTGTGTCAGAATCATACCCATCTTTTCTAAGTTACAATGTATTGACTTATGTCCTTAAGGAACTGGATATAGTTTACATTTCCTCTAATTGTTTGTTGGGTTTTTTTTTTTTCCTTAATTTTTTTTTTTAATATGTCATTCTTGTCAATCATTTCTGATTATGAGCTATACTTAGATCCCACGGCAGGATCAGAAAAAAGGTAAAGATTATGCACTTAACCCCAAAGTATTTGTAAAAGAACATAGAGATGGTTGAGTTGGTATTTGGTTGATGTCAAAGAAGAGAATGGGTAAAGATGGAGATATAATTTATAGTCACAACTTCGTGGAAAATAGTAAGAAAATGCCTTGCCCATGGATTGAATCCTAAAATTTACCATGTAAAAAATAGAGAATGAAAAAATAACTGTACTTTACCTCAGAGTAGCTACTAGTTCAAAATACTTGTGCAAACTGAATGAAAACATAGTCTTTGTTTCAGATGAGTCAAAACAGGGACTGGAACTTCATTATCTCACATGCCAGGTAAATATCATATCAGCTGTTGACCTTTCTTGTTACTACTGTCATTCTTGTCTCTAATTTTGATTAGCTATTCTATCTTTGCTGAAACTGATATGAACATTCCTGCAAAAGGGCTCAGTTTTAATGAACCAGAGCTTTCTAAAGAAAAAAAAAAAAAAAAAAAAAAATTTCACTGGAAATCCCCAAACAGTTCTATTTATTAGGAGGTTTATACTGCTGGTGCAATTCTGTTGTTACATTTACACTCAGAAAACACACCAAATGAGACAAAGACTGTTCTCTGGATCTGAGGCTGCTTGCTATGGCAGAGTTTGCATTCACATGGCCAAAATCTCCTGCCGTTTTTCACGGTGGGCATGTTTGTTAGCAATGTTTCTCAGACTGATTAGGTCTAGAAATATGCTGAGTATTGTTAAGGAGAGTGCTGATTGACTTAGCCCAAAACTGCACTAAACATTTAATAGCATGGAAAACTACAATATGGAAGCATATACTTGTGTTTTCAATTCACTAGCATAGATGTAGCCTGTGTATAAAGACTGCATCTTGTTTTAGTGCTGCACCTTGTTTAGTACTGTCAGTTTTGGTTACTGGACTGTATTTTTACATCAGTTTGTGGGAGAGCATGTATGTGTCAAATTAAAAATTCATAGTCTCATTGAACATCTTCACTAAACCTGATTTTTTTGTTGTTGTTGAAAAGATATATCAAAATCACTGTGGGTCAGGACAAGAACTAACTGCTTTTTTCTGTCTAACCTGTAGACTTAATGCAGTCTGAAACTTGAAAAAAATGTCAGTGTTGGTCATTTACATTTTAGGAAAATCAGTGAAGTATCAAGAAGAAAAAAATACTTCACAATATTGTGGAGTTTGACTAATAAGATAAATATTTCTGATTTTCTACAGCATCCCACTGGGGCAAACAGTAAGAGCCATAGGTCACATTTCTGATATACTAGGTTTATGTAATAAAATGAATGTCTCTGAATTAAAGCTGCTTCACAGGAAGGTGCCAGTTAAAAGGGTAAGAGGGTGATTTATATACAGAGTATCTGATATTTAGGAAGCAAGCTGAAGGAGAGATGTCTAGTTCATTATGTTGGAAAAAGAACTCACATCTGGATAGATTACAAGTCTTCTTCTGTGTTATCTTACATAATATTTCTCTTAAAGGCTTTTGCACACAAGTAAGTGTGTACTAATAAAATTTGATAATGACACATGGGTAGGTGGCTGGGATTTATTCTTTTAATACTGAAGCTAGAATCTATGATTTTCATTTTATCCTTCTGGTGTACATAGGGGAGTATATGTGGTCTCTAGAGAAGGATTTTCTTTTTCTTTTATTATTATTTTTTTTAAAATTGTTTTCTTTACACAATTAAATTTGGAGACAAAATGATTGAGCTTGGCTGTTGCTTTAGTGAACTGACTCTACCTAAACAATATATTCTTACCATAATGCAACTTAATTTATAGTACTAATTCAGGCCCTCAGAGGACTCATTATTTAAAGTAACTTAAGTAACATGAAGGTTTCTTTTTGTTTGTTTGCTTTGGGTTTTCTTTCGTACATCATTATTTAAAGTAACATAGCCATATTTGTTTGATTTTTATTGTGATGGTACATTTGACTAATGGTGAGTTATGAAGAAACTCTCATTGGAGGCAGAAATGAGCATTACTTGAATACAAAAGTAATTAATCATCCTTTGTGCTAATAAAAAAAAACCCTAGCTAATGAATTCATAATGGGATCACTTAATGTGCAACTTTTTTTTCTTTAATTGTCTTTAGAAGGTGAGAGAAGTGTTGCAAATCAAAGCAATACTGGAAATATTAATTTGTTAGTGCAGGAGAGGAGGCTTTCAAGAGTGTGTAAGGTGGCGTGCATCTTATATCTGATCTGTATACACATGTATAGGCACATATTAAAAAAACTTGCACGACAAATGTGTATTGTATCATGAAGATCTATAGAAATACATGCACATATACCTAAACGCAGTTATGCATATGGCTATTGGCCTGGATATAGACTAGTGTAATTCAGTAATAACACTATTAACTTCTGGTCCATGCTGAAGATCTATCTCTGAGGAGTTTAGAAATCCTTTAGAGTGGTACGAAGTGCAGACTTCTCAGCGTGCTCTCTCATGGTATGACCCTTACCGATATAAGGCTATGTCCATATGAAAAAGAAAATCCTGCCTCATGTGATCCTGGTTACACGTTCTCAGTCTTCAGTCTTCTCTTCATGTGCTTGTTATGATGTGACTCAGTTTCCTTGCTGGTCTCAAAACAACCACCAAAAAATCCTTTTAAATTAGACCAGAGAATTTTCTGAACACATCTCAAACGTACACTGTTCAGAGACAGCCTGAAAGGAGGAGTGGAAACCCATGCTTGAGGACAGACAAATAAGCCAGACCATTTCTTCACTCCATGACTCAGAGTTAGGTCAGCTAAAGCTGTCTATAAAATCTTAAGGTCTGAAGCATGAGTATCGTCTTTGTATATACCACACCACTTAAGTCTGGGAATTCTCTTTTAGGACTTTGTACTCCCATCGCAAACTCATTTTGGCTTTTTCCCCTGTCCCTTATTGCTTCATTTACACCTTAAGGAGCTAAATCACTGTTACCTCCTTTCCTTAAAACACACGTTTTGCATGCTGCTTTCTCGAAACTGTAAGAATAAGGAACGGAATTAGATTGACTTTTAAATGAAATCATTATCTAAGTTTTACTGAAAATTATTTTGATCTCAAGCCAGTGTAAGTGTAAAGGCACTCAACTCAAGAACATGACATAAGACACATCAGAACCTTTTCTCTTGTTGCTCAACTTTTAAATTTAAGTTTGGATGTAGGGGAAAAAGGAGACATGAGAAGCACATTTTCAACTGGTTTTAATTTACATAATGTATTTTTTCTTTACCATCTTCCAGAAGTTAAATTTGTGATCAAAATTTTTATTTTCCAAAAATGAACAGGACTTGGGATTTTAGGGTATTTTGACATTTCTACACCAAACAATTCTCACCCAAGGCAAAGAGAGACATGACCGTTACAGCATACTTTTCTGTGCTCAGCCACAGGGCTTTCATGCAAATTTGCACTTGACAATGGACTGGAACCAAGTCTGCTTTGACTCCATGCCCCAAGTGAATCAGGAACTCAGAAGAGTACTTCTTTTGTTTATCTCCTTACCTTTACTTGGTATTAAACTAACATTGGAAAGTAAATATAAATGAGATTAAGTATTTGTCTCCTGTGATTATTTCTGTTTAGTAAAAAGACCAGCTAAGTATGTGGGAGTCTGAGTACATAGTCTGTCCTCTAGATAACTATAATTCATGTTGAGACAGTTACTAGGCATAAACAAGCTAGTACGCATCCCTTTTCGGCTCTGTGACCACCAGCATGTCTATTTCTAATGGACTTCTGTGGTGCATTAACAAAGCCTTCTGATGTGCCTGTTCTGCTGATGAGCCTCTGTGATGAAGGTTTTTGCCAGGCCAGGACCATGACATGGAGTACTGTAAAATGGCTGCAACTTTAAGAAGTCATTTCCCAGGATAATTTCAAGGTCTGAATATTGTGTTCAGTAAAAAAGTTCAAAGCATTTAATTCTGGTGCTATTTTCCTTAAAAAAATCTCACTGGGATCCAAGTTCTTTCTGCCTTCTACTATCGGCTTCCTAGGGGAAAGGACTGAGGGCTGATGTTGCCTGTTTTACTACCTTTTTTGCTCACAGAAGGATCAGTCTTGGTGTAGTGGGTCTGTCGGAGTTGCTTTTCCCCACCCAGCCCTCATGCTGCAGCACTGGGAGCTGGAGGGTGTTGGTAACACACCCGTGTTGTGACTGCCAGTGCTCACACGGCACCAGAGGATGGGGGGCAAGATGGGGGAGAGGATACAGCCGACCTGAGCTGACCAGTGGGATATTCCATACCATATGACGTCAGCTCAATTATAAAGGGAGAGGGCAGGAGGAGGATGGGGGGGCATTCTGCTTTGTCCTCCAAGCAGCTGCTACGTGTTCCTGGAGCCCTGCTTCCTGGACTTGGCCCGACATCGCCTGCAGATGGGAAGTAGAAAACAACATCTTTATCTATCATAACCCACGGTTTGGGTTTTTTTTTTTTTTCTCTCTAATTGTCTCCCTGTGTGCTGTGCTGACTGGGATTTGGGGGAGTGATAGAAGGGCTTGGTGGGCACCTGGTGCCCAGCCAGGGTAAACCCACCACACTTGGTTTCATTCTCTGATGAAGGAGACGAAGCATGGAGCAAATTTGGTACTGCTGGGGAGCAACAGCAAAGAAGTGCTTCTCAGATCTAGAAAAGTGTTACCTGACAAAGACAGTTTTTATGGTTAAAACCCTGAGCTGGTGTCAAAAAAACAGAGTCCAAAAAGACGGGGACTGGTAGCTCTTTTAGGGATAGGGTCAGTACCTAAGGGACAGGATCAGTGTGGTAACATGGCTGATAGAGGCCTTGGCCTCTGGGTGTGCCTGGCTTGGCCTCATGGTTGGGCTGCCCAGGGATATGTAAGTGGAGACGAGACCTGCTGTAGTGTTACTGGGGCAGGCGCTGATGGCACTGTGGACTGACGTGGGGTCCTGGGCTGTGATCAAGCCCAGGGTTGCCCTGGACATGTCAGGCTTTTATTTTGTCAGGGTGTTTTTTTGTCTTGACTATGAATTATGTCTGGCACGACTGTGTATTGACCTCTGGTCTCTTTACCTGCTCCTGTACAAAGGATGAGTAAGTAGTAAATTTCACAGCAGATAAGTACTGCCATAGTGGAAACAGGATAATTTCTAATGCAGAGATAGTGACCATATACAAGTGCCTTAAAATTCATTAACAGGTTCAGGAAGCAGTGCAAATTCCACAATAATGATATGTTTTGCAAAGTGTTTAGTGATGCCTCAGTTTTCATTCTAGGTCTTCAACTATCATTTCTTCAGGACTCCTGTTGTCATCAGTGAAGTCTGGACCTGGTGCCATTGCATAGTGTGTTCTGGACAGACATCAAGTGCACACAGGGTATGCAGTGTGTCCACAGAAGGAAATTTGCAGCAGTGAGGAAGGGTGTTGCAAAGGTGGGGACATCAGTGCTCTGCCTCTGAAGACTGTCTGAGCCTTGGCACAAGGGGTATTTTAGTGCCAGGAAGGTATTTGGAGATGTCAAACTCAGAGCACTAGTGTAGACTGCAACAACCAGAAAATGTAGCATTTTACCCTTGTAGTTGTACCTCTGGATTTTTAAGCCACATAATAATACTGCCGAATGTTCATTAGTACTGAGTAAGTCCAATCACCATTTAAACAGAAACAAGTAGTGTGAGTAAATGAGGTATATGAAGTTCATTATTCCATTTTGTAAATCTGTAACTCTGGGTAAATTTCCATTTTAATATGCTGTTTGTTTTAACATAATGACTAAACTGTTAGGATCACATATATCCTGCGGATAATGTAAACAAGCATTTCTTGCAGCCTCTTTTATTATCTAAACAGAAGCTTATATTCTGTAAGATTTATTTACTTACTTACTTACACACTTTTTCAAGCCCTTTGATATTTTTCATTCTACTGCCTTTACTTCTACTGTCTGTATTCTTAATTCCTGTTGAAAATATTTGGTAATGATGGTGGTGTGTGTTAATAAGTTGTTTTAATGTAAAGAAAATGTGTCAGAATATGGCCTTACGCGTTAGCCTAGTATTTTATAGAAACCTTTATTTTCTCTGGACATATATTATTTATTACATTATTAGGTTTACACCAAAAGATCAGTGTTCATGCTCAGGTATTAGAAAATAAATCAGGCCCTGAATTTCAGATGTGTTTCGTATAACATATAAGGATCCGTTTTAACTCAGCATCTTACCCTGTTATTTTGCCTGTGTCTATTGCAGTGATGTTAAAGTCTTTAGAGAAAGCATAAACTGGATCTTTTACAATTCCGAAACAGAACTTGTTCTTTATATTTTTCTACTTCATTTTTCCCCTTGTATTTTACTGCTTCAGGTTATAATTACAATAACTTAGCAATATTAGGAGGAATGGTGATTCTACTACTTCAGAAAATAGTTTCCATGCTTATAAATAAATAAATAAAATAAAAATATTATCTGGTGCATTGCAGATTGACTTATCAGAGAGACTGAGGTCAAAGATTTTTACTTGTCTTAATGGTCTTCATTAGGGAACTAGAGCATCCTGCCAAGAAAGACTGGCATGCTTTGGCTCTGCCAGTGTCAGGCTGCACTATAAACATGCTAGTGCCTGAATTGTGAATTGCTTGCCATACAGATCAACATTTGTCACAGACTCTGGGAGACAGATGCCACAGCCTAGTGAAGGCTTGCTTATCATTCATGTGGTCACTTCTATTACCTCTGCTCGGACCGTGCTGACCTGCTATTAGTGACTCTAATTTAATTTCCCCCCTGAGTGTCATGGGTTATTTCTTCCATTACTTTAGAGATTTAATTTACAGAGTAAACTCCATCACTTGAAAGAAAGAATTTTTCATGACATGAAGAACAAGTTCATTTTGGAGATTAACATGGTTCTGGCTATTCATCTTGGTCATCTCTAAGTCATGAGGCTTAAACATCAATGAATGACAATATAATCAGCTGTTGGAGCTATTTCCAGAAGACATGAAATATGGTATGTTTTCTCATTTCAGCTATACTGCAATATCTAAAAATGATTCTGTGCACAGTGTTATGAAAGACCAATTACACTTTTGTTATAGCTATAAATAAGCTTGTGCAGAGTTGACACTGGGCTCATGTTGAGAAGACTGACAGATACAACAGTGACTGTAACAGGCAAATATGTTAGCACCTGTATCCTAGTTTTCCCACATATTTTTCATTTCAAATATTGAAATGTGGGAGGAAGCAATGCTGAATATCTCTGCATTAATTTCCTGTCATTAATATAAGGAAATTAATTTTCTAGAATAAAAATCCTTGTAGCGCCCATTGATTTCTCAGTGTGTTCAAATTCAAATGTATGCATATCCTGGAAAATATCAAACCTTGACTGCTTCTTAAGAAAAATATTAATTTCATTATAGAATCATAAGTGTAACTACCAGAGCTTAATATAATTCTATGTGTTAGTGAAATACTTTTAATCGTTATGAATATTCTCCAGGAAAATATTTGCCAGTGTTTCACTGATTTTTCAGATATGTTACCACAATTATTATCTGCCACCATGGGGAATTTTTACCCTTTATAGCCTCCAGTCTAAGGGTGAAATCAAGATCCGTGATAATGTGGCTTGGTCACTGAATGAGAGTGGGCAGGCCTCTCTGGGTCCAAACCAGGAAAGAAGGAAAGAATGAAGGGGAAAAAGCAGCCTGCTAAGTTCTTCAAGGGCTACATGACTCTCAGGTCAACAAAGGAGACAGCAAAGAACAAACACACCTGTGAGTAGTTTGAAGGACAAGGAGAAGGGACAGTATGGGGAGGTTCATGTGAGACTGGAGTGAAATTCATGCCAGATCATTTGGAAACTGGCCACAGTTTCAGCTGAATCAGCCCAAACTTTCATAACACAATGAAACTGTCTGTAAGGAGTGAAATAAATGATCTTGTACTTAAATGACTTCACCCACCCTCTGCCAGTCCACCTCACATTACTTTTCATAAAACAGAGATGCAGAGCTATGTGAAGATGTCTAGATTTCCCCGTTACTAAATTATGATTCAGCAAGACATATTCAAGGATATATGTAATGTGTGCATGAGTGTGCATGTTTTGTACTTGTTTGCTTTAAAGAAAAGTGTATAATTTAATTTTTCCCATTTTGACTGTCAATATGAAATCAGTGAAGAGTTCACTGGGAGTATTTCTTCAGTCTGTTTTCACTAGAAAAGTAGGTCATGTTGCTATTTCTGTTCTCATGAAACTTGGGAAGAATCAGATTTTCTCTGTGAAGACTTGTGACTATTAATTTATAATTTACTTTCTGCAACTGCCTTGCATTATTCAGTTTGAATTAAAGTTGTCTTACAATGATCTTACTTGGAAGCTTTAAAAAGAATTTCAGATTTTAACTGCTTCTTATATTATTCCTTGTGTTACTGCCACCTCTTGAAAACTGTTCCTAGTTCAATCAATAGGGGTACAAATATGATTTGAGTAGTAGAAAATGCAACGCTGAATCTTACTGCCAAGTATTTTTTCTATCAATGATCCTTGCTTACCTCTCAATAAGGTGGTCCTGAATTTGTGTCATCATACTCTTGTCATATTTGAAGAGGAATATTTCAGCATGGAACATGCAGTAGGATGATATTAAATTATAAAGAAATAAAAGTTCCAATTTTTCTGCAAAAGAATTTGTTTATTTAAAAGTGCAAGAAAAAAAAAGTGTAAATATCTGAAGACAGACTCTGGTGTCATAGATCTACACACAGAAATGTAAATGAAGTTTTCAGGAAGCTATTTTTATTTAGGATCAGGCTTTTCTGATTATTCTTTTGAGGCACCTAAGCAACTGAATAGCTGGCAGAAAAGAAAGGAACAAATGGGGTTGGACTCAAGGATCTTCAGAGGTCCCTTCCAACCCCTAACATACTGTGAAATTCTGTGTTTTGGGACTCCTCCCTTACCTGGCATGTGCAATGAAGCTTCTGTGGTTTCAGAAATGAAGGGCTTGGTGCGGAAGGGACTTCTGGCTACTGGATGGTATAAAGGATACAATTCAAACTAGAGAATCTGGTCCATGAAGCATAATATATGTTTAACCATTTTGCAAATACTTTTCAAACTCTCCAAACCTTTCCTGCATGTATTTGCCAAAATCACTGCTAGCTGTATATTCACTTTAAAACAAACATGTAAACCCTCTACTGAAATGTCTAGTCAAATGCTGCAGCAAATAATTCTGTTTTGATGTTGATCTACGAGTAATTTAACACAAACAAATAGGTACTACTCTGTTTTCTTACTGCAACGCTTCAGGGAGTGACATATTTCTGAGCGATAGCTCTCTTCCTTTCAAGTGCCTCTAAAAAAAGGTGTCACAGCAAAAGATATGTGTAAGGTAAAAGCCAAACTAACAAAACTAACATTTCCTTTTTTGAGTGCGCAGAATTTGAGCATGAAGTTGGTGTGTTGAGGTAGTGAGTGCCCCAGATTCAAACATAAATGAGAGCTTTTCTTCCAGTTTCTGCTGACAGAGCAGTCCAAAGGAATGCTGACTGCAACAAGCATCTGAGCCTTAGGCATGACTGAAGTTCACTTGACAAGATTCACTTACTAAACCCAATGTGCGTGATGAGACCCTGTCACAGTGGAGTGTCACAATAATGCAGAGTGGTGAGAAATAGAAAAGGCAGCTGAGTCACTATATTTACAAGTCACTAATCCACTCTGGGTATAATCGCTTAAAAAGCCTATGGATTTGGACAAAATATTTGTGAGAGTATTTTTTTTTTAAAGTAGCTTCTTGGATTAATCTTCCTGACTTAATAGTGTCAGTTAAACAGAAATTGAGTTTTATAATCAAAAATGCCAGAGGAGTAAAGGAAGAGGTTTATTTTATGGTGTGGAAAAAAATTTACAGACCTAACTGGGTTAGCTGTTATTGACAAAGGTCTCAGAGGAATTTATAGCCACATAGATGTATTCAGTAGTATTGATCATACACGTGTCTTCCAGTACTGGCACAAAATACCTCAAAGAAACAGGAAATAAACCTAAGCTCTTGCTAAAAAGACCATTCTCAAAGAAATATGTTTTGAGGGGCATAATTATGTGAGTTTTTAGTGTAGGATAAGGTACTGTTCTGTCTGAAGATATTTCATGTGGTATAAAGGTGTGCATGAGTTTAAAATCACCATGGATTAGTATGTTTGTTTTTTTGGACACACCATCTCTTTCTACTCCTGGAGTCCTGGCTGTATGGGTTCCTCATAAGAAGTGTCTACTTGATATTCATTCTAGAAACATTTAGTTTTGGCAAGACAGGCCATGGAAGTGCAGACTTGGCTTCAGCTATCACTAAGAGCTTGACATCAAACACCAGAATCCTGGGGAATGTGATGAGCAGGAGGTTAGAAGTGAATTGTTGGAAAGCTGAACCTAAACAAAAGAACAGTAAGATGAAGGAGGATGTTCAACATACATACATGGAGTTTGTATAAAATTTAAAGTAAAAAATATAATTATCATGTCTACCACCATCCTATATTTTAATATTTTGAGTAATAAGCTGTAGGTTTTAAAGTAAAGGTATGAATTAGGAGGTGATTATGCTGGAGACATGAAGAATATGGGGAGCTGATGTGAAACAAGTGATCTAGTTCACTGAGTGAAAAGAATGGGAGTATTTTGGTAGTCTGGGGGTGACTGCTCTGACTGGTCAGAAAGACACATCTGAGGAAGGAGAAATGGGAATCTGGAGCTCTCTGTTTCAGATTGGGGATGCTGAGAACCGACCTGCTTCTACTTGTGTTCTCTTTGCTGTTAGAAATGAAGTAGCGCAACATGGACTGAAGATTAGAGGTTACTTGAAATTCTGTAATGACAATAGTTGAATGGAGAATTCAGAATAAATAGAAGACAGCATTGCTGATAACCTACTGGACTGTAGTAAGAAAAAAAAAAGATAACAAGGAAGGAAAAATGTTCCCTTAAGTTGCAGAAACTGTAAACCATAATGCAAAAATTAATTCAAGAAAAATCCATAAAATAAGACTGATTCAGCTTCTCAGGTTTTAGATCTACTTATGGAACAGAAACCACATTGTTCCCATAGTAAACATTGCTCCCCTCTTTGGGGTGTTGATAAACTGCCTGCATTTATTTATTTCACTCTAGTATTATTCATGGATTCTGACAAATGCATATAGGCTTTTAAAAGCATAAATATTTAGTTAACAAGGAGATTTCAGGTTGTTACTGTGTCCCTATATCTTTGTCTTCTTGGGAGAGTAGGAGAATGTCATTTTACACTGAAGTAGTTTATTTCTCTGCAATACAGAGAAACTAGAGTTAATCTTGCTTTGATGCTAGAGACTGGACAAAACAATCAGAACTGGCACCTGTAACTAGACAATGTGATTGCTAAATGTGACATTGTGCAACAACTGGGCATTATTAGATCACAGCCTTAGATCCCAGCGCTGGAGGTAACAACTATATTCAAAAGTGTCTGGTATGTTTGGTGAGAAGAGGTTGATGTTTCCTGTTACACTTGGACCCACCCCTGCTCTCTGTGAATTTTGTTGTTCTAGTTCCTTCTCTAGGGGCTGCATAATCAGACTATTTGTTTTATAATATTAGCACATCTATAATTTACTATATACTCTGTAGTGGTGTCATGTAACCTATTCCTGTTACCCTCTTAGAAAGTACCTTCCTCTTAAATCAGATGTGGTCACTTTCTACAGGTGTTGTGTCTGAGGCCAGTGAGCTGTATTGGGATCTCTGGTCTTATTAGCACTGATTTGTTAATCTGGATAGTGTGAAGTTTAACATTGTATGACTAAGGATAAATTAATTGTGAAACTAAACATATTAATTTTAATATCGTTAAGTGCTAGTAATAGAAATAACCTGTCATGTTATGATTGAAATATATAGATGCAAAATACGTAGTAGAATCAATTTTAATTTCATACAGCTCAATCTTCCCCATCCATTTGTATGGCCAGCTATGCACTACCACTCAATAATAATGACAAGACCTATCTGTGTGCTTAAATTTAAATATACATGTATATGAATTAGATTAAATCACATAATTTCTGCATATTTTTAAATTAGAGACTGAGAACAGTCCCCTTGACTTCCATCTAGGTACTTCTAGAGGCCAAAATTGAGCATATGGTTCAATCCTTGCACCTTCTTATGTCTTCCATTGAATAATCTAGTAATGGATTCTCAGATGGAATTTCAGATTAAAGCACTGAACTGTGAGAACAGTCAGCTATTTCTGCTTGGCAAGTTTTGTGCATATAAATTGGTTCTGTGCATCATCTATGCAAGAAGGAGGTTTGACAAGAAATAATAAAAAAAAAATCATAAAATAAAACTTTAAAGACTTTTTAGTAACAAGGTTGTCTCAAACCAAGTATGCTATGCACATAGTTTGTGTGATGCAAGAATGAAATTGTTTTATCTTATATTATAGGGGAGAAAAAACCCCACAGTATCTAGACAAAGAAAGAATGTCATGAAAAGGAGCAATTGCAGGTCGTGAATACAGTGTAATCAGTATGCTGCAGTGCAGCTCAGAAAAGACCAAGGGTGAGGGCTGGGGGTGAACTGCAGCCTCTGAGTTATGGGGAAGCCCAGTGGGGCTGCTAGTAGATCTTTGCCTCCTTCCCAGCAGCCAGACCTCACAGCAATACAGCAGCAAAACTTTCTATGGACATGGATGGCCAGATAGTGGAGGTAGGGGAGCATTATCCTCTTGGAGTGCCTGGTGTCTTGGGTTAAATGGGCTCCCAGAGCAAAGAAGATTTAGTCTTTACTAAAAAAAAAAAAATCTCTATAGAGTTTGCTGTTATGTGTAATTCCTTGCTGTCACATAATTTTCTAACTTTTTATTTTATGGTTATTGCTTTATCTTGTATTGAACTAGTCCAGTTATTAATTTATTTTACATTAAATAGTATTTCCTGTAAAAGAAATTTATTTTAGATCAATAACTGAAGGTATTTAGAGGTAGGTATATTTATTCAAAGGTAGATTAATGTCTGTATTAAATACTCAGGAAAACTTTCTCTGTTTATGTCTATGAAGAACAGAAGTAAATAAGAAACTTCACATCAGTCTTTACCCAGCCAGGTCCTAAGAGTCTTTCAAAGATTTTGTCACAGCAATTGTCTTCTGATTGATATACCAGTTCAACCAGATATATCTTAATAATTTCCTTTGAAGAGAAAAAGAAAGCAGCAGCAATATTGACACAACTGCTTCTTTTTTTTCAGTTCTTCATCAGCTAACAGATGTACAGAGTCTGAGGAGAGCTAGGTTCTATGCCTTAGGTGGACCCATTTGTCACAGAGCAGGTCTCCTTGTGTCATCATCCCTTTGCCCCTGGGAAGTTAAGGACTCAGAGGAATGATGCCCTGTTGGGTCCTCTCCCAGGTCTGTCCCAGGAGAGCCTCAGCCCTGGTGTTCAGGTGTGACACCTACAGGATAACTGGGATCCACGGTAAATTCTATAGTAAGAACCCGTATTTTATATCTCTCTCTAGAAACATATATCTTCCACTAATCCTGAATCAGTCAGGGAAGGGGAATAGAATGAGACTGTTGGTGCCATTTGTGTTTGTGGGAGTGCTGAGTCCTGGCTGAGGGAAGGAAATGAAATTTAGTAAAATCCTCTGCTCACAAGCAGTCAAGGTGGAATTTGGAATTTTTGTGGATGGGAAACTTTCTGTTTTATATTCTTCTCCTATTGCTGAAAGCACATTCCCTCCTTGGTCTTTTTAATTTCACAACAGAGGACAGTAAATCCATTAGGTACGTTGGCATTAAAATGTAGGAAAACAATCTAATTGGGAGTTTAAAATTCCACAAGCATTTTTCCTTCAGTTTAACTCAAGTTTAATCACAAATTCAATACTGCAACTGGATGTGCAGTAATGTAGCTTGCCTACTATGTAATGATTTTCAATTAAAAAAATAATCCTTGGATTTATTTGTATAATAGTGGAATTACAGCATATTTGAACTTGATTTTGAAAGAACTGCTATACAACTATATACAGCATTTGTCCTTCTGGTGACCCTTTCTTTTTGTGATTGCAGTTTTGACAGGTGCTTTTGCTTCAGGCCACTCAGACACTTTACACTATTAACTGTGGTGACATTTTTCTCCCTTGAATTGTTCTAGGAGAAAAGCTGATGAGAAAGTTCGACTTTCCTTTTGTTTCTCTGTATATCTTAAGGGCTTAATATTAGTGCCATGGTGACAACCAAAAAGTTAATGTTCACCCCTAATGTCTTCAGAAGTATATCTGTTATGGCACAGCTATTTCAATGGGTTATGAAAAATTCGATAATGTGTGTCAACATATGTGGAAATTACCAATAGTAAACAGTCAACAGCAGTGAAATGGAATCACTGTTAATATTAAGATCCTGACCTTGATCTGTAGCCCAAAGAAATCAGTTATCTTCTTTTTATCCATTTCAAGTGACTCTCCATCAAATTTTTAAGCTATGGTTAAAGAAACACAGAGGACTTAGGTATCTATAACAGTAAACTTAGAATCATTTGGAAAAGATATCTTAAAAACCATTACCCATTTATTTAATCAGACACAACACTGTTTTGAGTAGCTCAAGCTGCATTTCATGAGAGACCTTTACTACATACAGAATTTTACCTTTTTTTCTTTTCTTTTCTTTTCTTTTCTTTTCTTTTCTTTTCTTTTCTTTTCTTTTCTTTTCTTTTCTTTTCTTTTCTTTTCTTTTCGATTTTTTGATTTTTTTTTTTTTGTCTTTGAGTATTCTGTTATTATGCTGAACAGGTTAACAGCACTGGAATTTCTGTAAATCAAAATGTTTTTCTCTGCCACATTTAGTTATATCAAATATGCCATAAAACATTTTATAGTTGTTGGAAGGTGAGAAAGTAATTGTCCACTGAAAGCTTGATTATACTCTGGAGCTGAGAATCTAAAAATTGTTTTATTTTTAATTTTTTTTAGTGCTACTGGATTAAAAGAGATTTTGCTTACATGAATAAATTAATTCAATGGTTATTTAGAAAAAACAAACAACAACAAATTAAATCAAAACAAAACCCAAGCACTCTTTGTCATTCAGGTGACATACAGATGTAAATCAACATACGTGGAATTTTTAAATATTTCCTAGCCTGATATTATGAGTTTAAATCTTATTTTACATGTCCTTTATTTGAATTAGTATCTCAAAAGCAGTAGTTACTTCTCTATTTAACACTATTTTCTTTGAATAAGCACATTTTCTTTGTCTTCTGTCTGTATGTATATATATGTATAGCTATATAAATATGCTTATGTTTAGGTATCCATTTTGTCTTACACCTCTTTGCATTGTTATTAAGCATCCTAGGAAGACTGCTGATGCTGAATGATTTTGTATTTTTACGCTAGAACGATTCTGACACTGAAAATACATTGCTTGAAACTTCTCTATGGAAAATGGATAATGTGTAGAGGGTGTCTATTCCAATGTTTACCTCATTAATCTGGCTCTAAGGAGTCCTGGATATTATTCTTTGCTCCCACATGGGTATCCTATTTGACCCTTGGCAAGTTGCTATTCCTATGTATCTCCATTCTGAAAGGTGCCAAATGATTGAGGATGCGTGTTTATCTCTCCTGAGAGGAGGTAGGGTAGGTAGAGAATAGGAGCAAAGAGGAAGGTTTTGATGATAAATATTCAATCATGACAATAATCAGGTTATGCTAGATCTCCCTGACTTCCCCCACCCCCCTCCTCTCTCCCCCAAAAGAAAAAAATAAAATAAAAAAAATCTATGTCAAATTATCTGCCCTGCTATTTTTGCAGACTGATGCTCCACTGTTGTCTCTCTGGTACTGTTAGTGATACTACTGTAAATCTGACAAAAATGCCATCAATCCATTCCTGCAGGAATACCTAGCTGGTGAAGGGAGTATAAAAAAGCAAACATTAATTTTTAGTCTGTTGTAGATACTATAACTTCATAAATTCAGGCTGAATCTCATTAACAATTTTTGGCTTTATTCCTCCTACGCCAATGATACATCCAGTTGTGTTCCTGATATTTGATTTGAGTGGGATGTCCTGTAGTGCTATGAATCACTCATCATTTTGTGTGTTAAACTGGTGTGTCTGGATATATTGAACCAACACCCTCCTAGAAATCATAGGGGTTTGATAGCATTGTTAAGCAGCCCTAAGAACAAAAAAAATCATACTGCATATAGGTCACTGGCAGAAGGTTTATCATCATATAAAATTTATTTTCTATATCTTTTATACAGATACCTTTGAGAAGCTATCTACATCTATCAGACGCTACTAAGAAAGGGACATCTTTCTGGATGTAATCTATGTCCAACAGATTTTATTTTTCCTTTTCACCCTGATAATTCTCATCAAAATAGCTATTTACTTCCAACAAAACATAGGATGAAGGGAATATGTTTCCATTCCATTCTAATGCCTGGAATTTATTTTTACAAGTAACCTCCTTTCATATAAGGCTGTTATTTTATATGAAGATCCTACATCAGAAGTACAATGACAGAAATGTCATTTGCAGCAAGAAGTAAAAATGAATGTCATAACTTAAGTAGACCTCAAATTAAATATCAATAACTTAAGAAGGAGATTATTGAATTTATTTGTGTCACCCTTGCCTTTCTCACTGGAAGAACTGGCTTTACCTCAATGTAATCATAAAATTTGTAGCTTAATAGCAAGAAAACTGGCAAGTTCTTATAACACAGCAAAAGGTAAAAATGATTAAGTTACTAGGCTATTGGATATTAAAGAGATTAATAGGCTTTTTAATGTCTGTATGAATTAATTTACATGAATGATACCTGGAACCTAAAGAAGAATGAAAAGCTCTTAATGCCAGCATAAATGATCTGTATTCTTTTAAATGATCATACACTGAAAAACAAAAGGGAAAATCCTTTGATGCAAATGTCACCTTTACCAAAATTCCCAAGTTCACAGAAAGTCTAATTAAGGTACTGGCCACGACAGCACTACTAATGATTTTCTAAAAGGTCTCATCATTTTTTGAGTGATCACAGGATGATTAAGCAAGGTTGTTTTAAAACAAATAGTCATTCTTCTTGTTTTGTACTTGATTCTGGTGCCACTGTGATTGCTAATTATAAAGACTCTGTTGCATCTTATTTGCAATCTTGAAAACATAGTAGTTTCAACATCACAGCATATATCTTTTCCCAGATTATCTAGATATCTTACTCAGGTTGTGCTTCAAGCTCACCCCATGTTTCTGTCATGATAGGACACCTACTTCATCAGTTCATTCATAAAAATTATTCACCTTTTAAAAAATTAATTCTCTTTGTACTTTCAGTCATCTAGTGAGGTGTTATGATAATATTATGATCTGCAGGAGGTCTTACTCATCATCATTTCCACTTGTTAGAAGAATGGGGATGGTTTGAAGACTGTGACATCTGAATATATCTCTCCATGCTTCCCCTCCTTTTTGAGAAGAGCTTCATACCTCTGTGTCACTGGATTGATCTACTTAGGATGTGCCACATGGCCTACACATGAACAGAAAGAGAACAGGAACTAATTTATATGTGCAAAGTAATGCAACATTGTATGCATGCTGACTCTGTGGTAGGCAATTGTATAGAAACCTCCATAAGCAATGGGGGCCACAAAAGGAGGAAAAAAAATATCCCAAATAAATTATTTCTTTGCAGTATCATTTTTCTTCAGATTTACTTCTGGCAAATGGATTTCATTGTCACAGATCACCAGAGACAGGTAAATTGCAATTCAACTGTACTTTGCATTTCTGCATCTTGATCACAGCCATAGGGATGCAAGATTATTTCTATATAGAATTAGAGCAGTACTGATCATCCCCAAGCTTGACTAAGCTTTTCTGAGGCAGGCAAAGTGTCAAAAAAAAGTCTTAAAACCTGCTATACAGTTTAAGAACATAATTTCAAAACAGGATTTTGCAAGTTTTCAAAAAATGATTATAAGAGAAGTATCTTACAACCTAGTCTCACAGAAGGACTTAGAATTTGGAGACCTTGAATATGGGTCTTGAGTTAGCTCATAGTTTCCTAGGGAACATAAGGTGGGAAGGGTATGGGAAGAATGTTAAATGAGTCACTGTAGTCAACACTCTGAGTGGAGGAGACATGTTATCTGGCCTAAGAGAAAAGGGGTTGTAGAGAAGCTCATCATTTAGAAGTAGGAATCATCTCACCTAATGGTAGATGTTTATAATATCACAGAATCATAGAATATTAGGGGCTGGAAGGGACCTCTAGAGATCATTGAGTCCAACTCTCCTGCCAAAGCAGGATCACCCAGGGCAGGTTACACAGGAATGCATCCAAGAGGGTTTTGAAAATCTCCAGAGGAGACTCCACAACCTCCCTGGGCAGCCTGTTCCAGTGTTCTGTCACCCTCACAGGAAAGAAGTTTCTCCTCATGTTGAGATGGAACCTTCTATGCTCAAGTTTATACCTGATATTCCTTGTCCTGTTACTGGGCACTACAGAAAAGAGATTGGCCCCTTCCATTTGATACCCACCCCTCCGATACTTGTAAACATTAATAAGATCCCCTCTCAGTCATCACCTCTTAAGACTAAACAGCTCCAGTTCTCTCAGTCACTCTTCATAGAGGAGATCCTCAAGTCCCTTAATCATCCTCATAGCTCTCTGTTGGACTATCTCCAGTAGATCCTTGTCTGTCTTAAACTGGGGAGCCCGAGAATGAATACAGTATTCCAGGTGTGGTCTCACATGGGCAGAGTAAAGGGAGACAAGAACATCCCTAGACCTGCTGGACAAAATTTCCTTAATGCATGCCAGGATGACATTGGCCTTTCTGGCCACAAGGGCACATTGCTGTCCCATGGACAACTTACTATCCACTAGGACTCCAAAGTTTTTCTCCTTGGTGATGCTTTCCAGCAGGACAACCCCTAATCTGTACTGGTGCCTGGTGTTATTCCACCCCAGATGCCGGACTCTACACTTGTCCTTATAGAACTTCAAGAGGTTCACCAGATCTCTAGCCTGTCCAGACCTCATTGGATAGCAGCATGGCCTTCTGGTGTGTCAGCCAACCCTCCCAGTTTCATATTATCAGCAAACTTGCTGAGGGTACACTCCATCCCCTCATCCAGGTAACTGATAAAAATATTGAACAAAACTGGACCCAGTACTGATCCCTGGGGAACACCACTGGCCACAGGCCTCCCACTTGACTCTGCACCGCTGATCACAACCCTCTGAACTCTGCTGTTGATTCAGTTTCCAATCCTCCTCACAGACCAATTGTCTATGCCACATTTCTTGAGTTTTTCTACAAGGATGTTGTGGGAGACAGTATCAAAAGCCTTACTGAGATCAAGGTATATGACATGCACTGCTCTCCCTTCATCTACCTATTTTGGCATGGCTTAGTAGAAGGATATCAGATTAGTCAAACAAAATTTCCCTTTGGTAAACACATGTTGGTTACTCTTAATAACCTTCTTTTCTTCCATGTGGTTACAGATGGCTTCCAGAATGAGCTGCTCCATCACCTTTCCAGGGATGGAGGTGAGGCTGGCCAGTAGTTGCCTGAGACTTCCCTCTTGCCCTTTTTGAAGACTGGTACGTAAGATAGGTAACTAGTTTGGTTTTTTCAGACTACAGTCTGTTGACAAAGAAAAGTTCCAGGAGCAGGTTTGTTCCAGAATGAATTTAATGTTTTGAACAGGTGATTCTTCAAAATGTCACTCAGTCCCACAATTTCCTCTGAATCTCCAACTCGACATGGAGGTTCAGAGAGAGCTACTTTACTGATTTGATTACTGATGTAGCTCTCAGTGGGATAAACGTATTGAAAGATCTGAAAGGAACCTCACTAGTGTCAACAGAAGAAGTCAGATTATACATGCCCAGGTATAATATTATGCAGAAAAAAAATCACAATTCTTTAATGAAGCAAATTTGTTACTGAGAAAATAGGGCAGAGATCAGTTTGAAATAAGAGTGATTCAAAAGTGAGTAGAGATGTCAGAATTTTACTAGTTAATAGCATTACTATTCAGTCAGGTGTGAGGCTTGTTTATACAATTCTTTTTCCTTTCCTGAATTTTATAGCAGGATTTCCAGCACACATCTCTGATAAGTCATAAAATCTGACAATAAATCTTCAGAAATATGGGCTAAAATTGCAATAGGCATTTCAAACTTTTACAACCACAAATATGTTTGGAAATAAAAGGTTTAGTTACAGTGAATATTCTGTACCTAACCAAAGGGCTGGCACAGGTTGTCAAGATGAAAACACTTTAATTTTCCATATTTTAGTGGTTTTGAAACAATATTAAATCAACAGGAAAAGCAGTTTTATTTTTTCTACTGACAGTCTTACTATCATAAATGTTGGTTTTGATAAGTCCTTACTTGGCAGTTTGTGTTCTGAGCTGTTTTCTTTCTACTGCTATGTACAATAAGAGAATAACTTGGCTTATCTCACTTTCTGCAACAGGGCCTTGAGAATCTCATTTTTTTAATGTCAAGTTTTTAATGCTATGGCTGCATAATACCTCTTTACTAAATGAGCTTATTTGGTTTTTTGTTTCTAAAATTTGAGCTGTCAGGAAATAAACAACTCTATTTTTTGTTAAAAACACTGAAGACATTTAAACTGGATATTTTAGTGAACAGGCAAAAAAGAAATGTTGCCGTTTAGAACATATTTGTATGATATTAAGTGGAAAATGCAACTCAGTGATCTGTGTTACCCTTCCACTTCGCTGGACAGACTTCCTAGATAGACTTTTTAATCACTGCTTCTTTATGATGCAGGGAGTATCCAAGGCCAGAGAATCTTAAGATTCTCCCTGAAAGGACATTGTAGAAATGTAGGTTCTGGTCTCTTCTCGCAAATAACTAGTTACAGAACAAGAGGGAATGGCCTCAAGCTGCACAAGAGGAGGTTTAAACTAGACATTAGGGAAATTTTTTTTTCACTGAAATGGTTGTTAGGCATTGGAACATGCTTCCCAGGGAGGTGGTTGAATCACCATCCCCGGATGTGTTTAAAAGACATATAGATGTAGTACTTGGGGATGTGGCTTAGTGGTGGACCTGGCACAGTAGGGTAAATGGTTGGACTCTATGATCTTAAAGGTCTTTTCCAACATAAATGATTCTATGATCCTATGAAGAGCAACCTTAATCCCCAGAAAATCTGTTAGTAGCATTTGAAAAGAGCAAATTGAGATTTAAGTTGGACAATTGACACTTATTTTGGACCTTTACATTTTATGCAGAAATACGCCTAATAGTCAGTGTTACTATTATTTAATTAATAACAACATCAGTACTGTTTTGAAATATTAACCTTTTGCAGGCAGATCTCATCTGAACTTGTTTTAGAACTTGTTTTAAAACCTTTTGACAGTGCTTACCTACTTGTGACCTGGCAATTAATTTTTGAGTGCTAAGCTTTATCACTGAAATGGTTGTGATAAACCATGCAACCAAAATATAAGCATTTTTCCAATACTTTTGGAATTTCCAATATTTTTTAAATTTTTTTTTCCTATGAATTCTCCCAAAATATTTTTTTTTTTTTACCATAGACATATTACAGTAATAACTTTTTGGTTTCATAAAATGTATAGATTTATGAATCTAAAAATTAAACCCATGAGTTTAAGAAGATTAAAAATAGGCTTTAGTTATAAAGAGGCTTGTTATAGATGAATAATTACACTTATCTGAATGATCTCCTTACTTGGTGTTAAATTTAAGCATCTCTAACTCCGACTAGATGTCCTAGGCATATGTCTGAAAATTCCCTAATTTACTTAGTGTCCTTTTCTTAGAATACTTTTCTAGATCATAAGACTAAGAAAATAGTTTTTGGTTTGGTTTGTTTTTTTTTGCCAGACCCTGTCTATCTTTTATTTTATTAGATTGTGTTCTGGCAACAGATATATTAATGGAATTCCAATACAGTCAAAACATAGATTGCACTAACAGTCTCATAAAAGGCACACTTACAATACGCTGATATCTGACCCAGTGTTATATAAAGGTCAGGCAAACTGGATAGCTTTTATGGAGCTCATTATTTAATCTTAATATTAAAGAGAACCCAGCATAGAAGACCCTAATCAGGAATTGTAATTAAGTGAGAACATCATTCATAACCTGATTATAATTGCAAGGTTTTATAGCCCTTTTCCAGAAAACAGCCTCTTGCACAGTTGATGTAATGCAAGAGATTTTACACAAAGCATGCCCTACACTGTTTGCAAATCAGTTATTAAATGCATTATATGAATTCTTAAATCTATAGTGGTATTTATAAAATGTTGCCTCACTGACAAAATTTTAAGTACTTCCCAAACCATGGTTTAAAACTGTAATAAAAAGAGTAAAATAGAAGTCAAAATAGCAACTGAATTAGATTATAAATGTATCATAGTCAGATTTCATCCTCCTGTACCGTGTGATTTTAACTAAAAAATACAAACTATGTAACTGTCCTCACCGTGCTTATATACCTGAAGTCTCCTTAAATACTCCTCCACAATATTCCAAATTAACTTTATGTGAAGGGAGTTCAAGCATCTTATTAGCTCAAGTATAAGTTACTCTTTATAGTAGAATGGCCCTGAAACTGATTAATCAGAATGCTCTTTTTAGCAAACTAGGTCATAATAGCTCCCCTGGTACCATTAATACTTAACTTCCCAAGATCATGATATCTCAAAGATACTTAGTTCATAGGGTATACATCCATTAGGCTGAAACACTTCTATTAATGTATTGTGGTCATGCATTTATCATGATTCCACCAAGCAGGATATGGTGCAGCATTCATACTGAATTAGACTAATTACAAAAGAGGTTACTTTACAAATTAGTTGAAATTAGTTAATGATATAATTAAAGCTGTAATATTTCCACATTTTTCCTCAGGATTTTTCATTAAATACTTCACTATCAGTGGCAGCTTTAGGTTAACTTGTTTATTACATATTGCAATGCACTCAGCAATACATATACTAAGTTTACACTTAGTGTATGGCCAGATCTTGTATGCATGTAATGACAACCAGATGACAGAAAAATAGATTGGTCTGTCTTGATAGCTTACAACTATTCCAACACAATATAAAACCAAACCTGGTAGGATTGTCTGAGATAACTAAGTAGATTAAGCAAGGTTTCCTTTTCATCAATCCATACTGACTACTCCTGATCACCTTCTTCTCCTTCACATATTCAAGTTTCCAGAATTATTAAATCCATCATGTTCCCAAGTATTGAGATGAGACTATACATCCTATAGTTTCCCAGATTTTCCTCCTTGCTCTTCTTGAAGACATGAGTGACACTTGCCTTCTTACAGTCTATCCAGACATGAAAAAGCAGAGCAGAACAGTGTCAGAGGAACCACAATCACCCAGTCAAAGACACAAGCAGTCCTAGTTCCCAAAGGCATCACAGGAAGACATCAGCTCCATAGATTTGGAGTGACATCCATCAACATGAATCTCTAGAAGAGGCTGTCCTGAAATCACCTACAGGCTGGGGTGTCGCTGCTCAGGATTATGGGATCATTAAGGAGGAAAGAGCATTTGGGGACTGCACAAAACTTATGGTGCTTAGACAGGAACCACAGGCAAGGAAAGGGAGGGATCAGGGTTGACTGAGGAGAAACAGATGTGGAAAAATAGAGGGAACAAGACATAATAGGGTGTGGCAGGTTTACCCTGTCTGGGCACCAGCTGCCCACCAAGCCCTTCCATCACTCCCCCCAACCTCTGTAAGCACAGCACGCAGGGAAAGAATAAGAGGAAAAGAGCCATGGGTTATGATAGATAAGATGTTATTCTCTACTTCCCATCTGCATGTGATGTCGGGCCAAGTCCAGGAAGCAGGGTTCCAGGACACGTAGCAGCTTCTTGGAGGACAAAGCCAAATGCCTCCCCATCCTTCTCCTGCTCTCTCCCTTTATAGTTGAGCTGACTTCACATGGTATGGAATATCCCAATAGTCAGCTCAGGTTGGCTGTATCCCCTCCCTCATCTGTGTGTCTGTGAGGGCCTTGCTACTGGCTGGGCCTGGGGACATGGAACTGTGGCAACCTCACCTCTGTCAGGCTACTATGAGAAAGAAAGAGAATAGTTATTCTTCTCTATTCTGACTTAACCTAACAACTCTAAATAATGTTGAACTTTTAAAAGTTTTTGTGATTTTTATAGTTAGCAATGATAACACCATGATAATGGTGTGGTACAGCTTGTCATAACACTGAGCTCTCCCGTGAAACTATAAAAGATCTTGATGAGAGTTCAGAAGGATGCTTAAAACATAGTTCTGTGATGACTTTGAAAGGCTAAATTGAAAGATTACATGCATTCTGCAAGAACAGCCAAGATTTACAATTCCAGCTATCCACTGTAATTTTGAAGCCTTTGTGACAGTGACCTGAGAACCTGAGGCAATCTGCAAGTTTCCCAGTCTTTCTCAATAGTTATTTAAACAGAGAAGCAAGAATTATTAAAAAAAAAAAAGAAAAAAAAGAAAAAACCAAAAAAGGCAAACAAAAAAACCCTAAACCAAACCAAAACAATGCAAAAAACCAACCAAGAGACAGGATAAGATAATATACAATATATTTGTAATATAAAATTTGTAAGATAATTAACAATGATATGATAGATAATTGTAAGATATATTTGTATATACAATATATATACAAGATACAAAACATTTTAAAAACTTAATTGCATAGTTTAGAAGCTCAACAGCAGATTAAAATGGTTTTCATTTACAGTGCTAACAAAGTGGAGTACAGTTTGCACTTCCTCTGTCTTTTGTGGCAACAGATTGAAGCATGTGTTTTATTTCAGAAAAAGCAAACAAACACAGCAGTTCAGCAAAAGACAGAAAGGAAAGATGATGGCCAAACCATATTGTTTTTAAAGTGCTTACAAAATCAGTATTGAAATGTAGTAAGTGACAGAGGAATATAAGTAAGCTTAAAAAGAAAAAAACCCAGAATCTACATTCTTCGGCTAAATGTCATAAAACATTAACAGAAACAGCTGTAAAGAGAGATGAATGAAGACTGTTGTTTTAAATTGAAGCAGTGAGTAAAAATGAAGACTTTGTCAAGCACACTTAACATTAAAATGAAGTTCCTTTAACCTTGAAATTTGGCAGCTGGGAGGAATCCTGAAAGCCTGTAGTATCACCTAAAGATTTTTTTTAAAGCCATCTTCAGGAGGCTGCCCAATGCAACATTAATGGCTGTAATAGAGATGAGCTTTGTCCAGAATTTCTGACAAGTCTGAAACTGAAATACTAGACTTTATTAATGAAATTGTACTACACAAGAAGAATGAAGAAGAGTGAGTGCCACCACTTCATAATAGTTAAAATTTATCACTGCTGAAGAGCTGAAACAAAACAGCATCTGTAAGCCTCTCTAGATAACTATGCTAATCTTCTTAGGCTCTGTTGCATAACAGCCAATTTTTAAATCTAGTATCATTATTCAAAAATGTAAATGAAAAATAAAAAATGGTGATCATTTTATTCTACTTATAACAATAATGATGTTCTTAACTAGTGATCCTAATGGCTTCTTTGCTGATGAACTCAAAATCCTTTCCCTGGCCAGACCCTACTGTGAGAGCTTCTTGACAGATTTCAGTGGTGTATATTTAGCCTCGCCACATGTTTTTAAGCATCCAGGTTTCTAATTTCAGGCAGAGTGACCGTAGGAGAAAAGGGAGCTGGAAAGTTTGTAAGCATGCCCGAGGGAACATGCCCTGTGTCTTTTGGTGTAGTGGTCATTGCAAGTCTCAAGGGTCAAATCCCAAAGCTATGAGTGGAGGCTGTATCATGATCAGAGCTGTGTCCAGCCTAAGAATAAGAGAAAACCTGGGGTAGATGGCTCTGCTGAGTTCTGCTAAGCTCTTTGCCATCCCAGAACTCAGAAGTAATCCTCAGGATGAAACTCTGAGGGTACTATAAGGATACATGAAAGATCTGATTCATTAATGTTATCCCGTCAAGGAAAACCAGTTAAATGGAAAGGGAAAAATAAGTAAAGAGGGCAATAATAAACAAAAATGTACAGTGCCACAAACCTGATAGACGAGGCATAATAGACACAATACCAAAGGTCAAAAGTTTCTAGGCACTAGCTGATGAGCCATTAACAAACTTTAGGCATAACTTTGGAGAGAGTCAGACTGAACTTTGTACTCCAAATTTCCCTTTTGTACAGAGGAAAGGAGAGCAACATGAGGATTTGAGGTATTCATGGGTACCTGTGGGAAGAGTGTAGTGAGCACTGAGCTGGTCTAGCTGGCAAGCTGGGGACCTGTGGGGCTGGTGAGAGGAGCTGGCATCAGGGTGGATGTGCTGGGTTGACAGAGGGGCCGTGCTGGTACCTGGGAGAATCTGTGTATGTGAATATGCCTTGAACCTGGTTAAGTGCTGTGCGTGTGCCTGTGCTAGTAGATGCCCCATCTCTGGAAACTTTCAAGATGAGGTTGAACGGGGATGTGAACAACCTGATCTAGTTGAAGATGTACCTGTCCATGACAGGGAGACTGAACTAGACGACCGTTAAAGGTCTCTTCCAACCCAAAGTATTCTCTAATTCTAATTCTGTATTATAATGATCGTATGATTTCACTCTTAACCTTTGCCCAGTTTATAAATTCAAGGCATTTGAACCAATCTGTTATAAAATTATTCTTTATAGCTTAATGAATATACATCCAAGATGTAAGATCTCTTTCATAAGAATGACAAATAGTACTCATAGTCTCTAATATAGGTCTGTAGTCTAGTTGTCAGAATAACCAAAAATAACTTGACATTGGACCAGGCATGCACAGACCTAATCTCAGTATAAGGCAGCCATAATGGCAAGCCTTTCCTTTTCAAATCCTTCTTGTATAGCATCAACTTAGTGGCTTATATATGAATCCTTTAGCCTTAAGAAATTCCACACAAATTCAGAGCAGCTAAGAATCCTTAGTCTTTAACACTTTGTTTACTCACAAAAAGCTTTCAGCACTAAACTTGTTTATTGTATTACTTGTCGATCTTTGGAGAGAGAAAGTGAGCAAAAGTATGAAGATCTAGAAATAAAACTCTGCTGTAATATTAATGAAGGAGACTAATTTTTTTTTGTTTTGTTTTGTTTTTTTGGTTTTTTTTTTATCAGACCAGTGGGGAGACCACAATGATTTAAGGTTTTACAGATTTATTAAAAGCTGTATTTAAAGTCCTCTGTGGGACAGTCACTCCTACTGTCTGATGTTATGATTAGGATTTGTAATTAAAGGATTTTACCACATGAAAAAGGTATCACTTGATTGAATAGTTAATTGTTATATAAGCTTAGACTCACTTTTCAGCTGATAAAGTACCACCAACCAACTTTCTGTACCATCTGAGTTTTCAGTTTTCCTTTTCTGTGTTTTTCTCAAATCACAGAATCACAGAATGGTAGAGGTTGGAAAGGACCTCTGGAGATCATCTAGTCTAACCCCACTGCTATAGCAGGTGATCACTTAGAGCAGGTTGCACTGGAATGCATCCAGGCAGGTTTTGGAAGTCTTCAGAGAAGGAAACTCCACAACCTTTCTGGACAGCCTGTTCCAGAGCTCCCTCCCAGCAAAGAACTTCCTGTGTTGCAGTTTATGACAGTTGCCCCTTGCCCTGTCACTGGGCACCACTGAAAAAAGCCTGACCTATCTTCTTGTCACTCATCCCTATGATTTTTTTAAACATTTATAAGATCCCCTCTCCCTTCCCCTTCCCCTTCCCCTTCCCCTTTCCCTTTCCCATTTTCTCTAATCTGACACTCCACAGTAAGTATCCATTATTAACTGCACTCCTGGGAGTCATCATCCAAAAGTAAATGAATTTGCAAACAAGTGGTTGAAAATATTGTCTCAGAAGCTCAATCCCTGATCTGTTAGGTTGCCATAAATTAATTTTGTTTATATTTATTAGAAAAGCCTATACTACTATGAAGCCTGAAATGAGTATTGTACACAATGCTCTAAAATTTACAAGACCAGATCCTCAGTCCAGAGTTTTGCTCTCTGCTTCACTACAATGTCTTCAATGGTCATCTAAAAATTACCATTCTTAACTCTCTCCCACTCATTCTCTCAGTTCCAAGGATAGTTTTTAAAAAGGAAAATAAGTGGTGACTTCTTTGAATATTGAGATGGATCAATGTATCTGAACTATACCATAGAAAACTATGTCCTAGTTACATTAATGAAGACCCACTAATCCAGAGGATACATGCAAAGCTTAAATTGCCATCCACTGCAAAATATCTCACAATAAGGTGACATAATTGGAATACCTTCACAGAATCAATATAGAAAGGAAGAGTAATTAAGTAAAGTCATTTAGAAAAAAACAAATTAGTCTGTTCTTGACCTTCATTTTACAAGAAAGGGACTGTGTCACAGCAGCGATTTAGTACAGTAGTTTCTTGCAGAAACTAACACAGATTATGGCAGAACATAATTTCAACTGAGAAAACATGTAACAGGACAAAATTATTCAGTATTAGATGTCAATTGATGCATGAATTGCAGAAAGGGAGGGAGAACCAAGTTAATCAAGTGCCCTGGAAGAATTTCAAAAAGTAAAACTCAGGAGATAGAATTCTTTTAAAAGGTTGCTTCAGGATGGGATCTTTAAGAAGATGTAGTAGGATTTCCATACTTTCTAAGAGGAGACAGTAATTCTCTCCCTGTAGACTGTGAGTTGACTAAGATTTTATGTCTCTGCTTCTATTAGTTCAAAAAGAAGTTACCTGCAGGGCTTGCAGGAAATCCCTTCCTCCTCATTGACTCCAGCAGAAAAAGGAATGAAGAAAAAGTTTAAATTAGTTTTTGGTTTGGTTTTTTTTTTTTTCTTTTTGTTCTAGACATTAAGCAATTGTATGGTAAGTTCTAGCTAGTGGATACAACTGAGATTAAAGTGGAGAAAGGGAATAAAACAGGGTGCCAGACAAATTGACTGACTGTGTCTTCTTTCAAAGAAGCTATCAGATCCCAGTTGGAGGATGAATAATAGTCAGTCAAATACTTGCCAAGCAGTATTTAGCTCACATAATCGTATCCTTTTTTTTTTTTTTTGTGCTGTTCTATAAGATGTATAGTTTTTATCTGCTTCTTTCTAAACTGCATAGATAAAATGTATAATTAAGATTAGGTTGGATGAGCACCCAGAGTATGAAGACTGGCAGAATGGTTAAGATCAGGGCAGTCCCCTGAGATGCAACAATGATGTGAAATGGTTTTCTTCATGTTGCTTTTCCATGTTTGGAAAAGAAATGTTTTTCAGCAACTCAGAAACATTTCTGTTAAGTTCTGGCAGACAGTTGCTTCACTCTTTTCTGCTGCTGTCAGGCATTCTGGGCCATTGGCATAGAAAGAAGTTTCTTAATTTCAGCAGTTTTGCCCTTTTCCAAGAAAGAGAGGGAATTATCTACCCTAGGCACACTCCCCTGATAAAACAGCAGAGGCTGTGGAAATTTCATGTATCTTTGTAGATGGGGTGAGTAAGAGGATGTTTAAAAGGATCCTTACAGTATGCTGTTGTTTGAATCACAGAATCATAGAATGTTAGGGGTTGGACGGGACCTCTGGAGATCATCAAGTTCAACTCTTCTGCCAGTGCAGGAACACCTCAGGCAGGCCACATGGTAACATATCCAGGCAGGTCTTGAAAGTGTCTAGAGAAGGAGACTCCACAATCTCCCTGGGCAGCCTGTTCCAGCTCTCTGTCACTCTCACAGGAGAGACGTTTCTCATGTTGAGGTGGAACTTCCTGTGTTTCAGCTTGCTACCATTACCTCTTGTCCTATCACAGAATCACAAAATCACAGAATGTTAAGGGTTGGAAGGGACCTCAAAAGATCATCTGTCCAACCTCCCTGCCAGAGCAGGGCACAACTCAAAAGAGACCAAGCCCTGTCTACTTGACACCCACCCTTCAGATATTTGTAAACATTAATAAGATCCCCTCTCAGTCTTCTCTTTTATATGATAAACAGTCTCAATAGCCAAAACTCTTGTTATAGAGTTTTGGGCTACAGCAAGGTACATGGATGAGATGAAGACAAGGCTGAAATTTGGCAGCCATTGCAGAATCCAGACATGTGCGAGTAGATGTTGGGAGAGCTGTTCCTGCAAACACCCGGAAATAAGTTCTTCTAGACAATGAAACCCTTGCATAAGGAAGGCCAAGCTACTAAATGTTTTCAACTGTGCAATGAAACACCATCTAGGGCCTCACTCAGTTCACTCACCACTTATAACAGACTAAACACACTTTTTTTTTTTTTGTTGTTGTTACATTTAACATCTGCAGTAGCCACTAACTTGCTTTGGAATTTCATCTACTTCAGTGTTGGTTAATTCAGAAAATACCTTGGTCAGGTTTGTTGTCTCAGCTTCCGCAGCTGACTGTGTTTCAGAAAACAACCTGGTTCTGTAGAGCATTTTGAAAAGCTGTTGTCTGCCAATGACCGGTAATAAAAGTGCAATGAATATAAAAAGGCAGTATAAATCATAGATGTGCAAAATAAACCTCTATACTGAGCAATCAGTTCCCTAAGATCTTAATATTCCCAGTTTACAATGTAAGAGTAAAATCAATGAAACATTAAGTCCTTGAAATATGAGTCTGTGTTTTCATCTTTCCTACAATATATTTGAGACAAAATCTAACAGCAGCTGACATGTTTTAACAGGACTATTTCTTAGGATGGAATATAAAACTACACCACAAAGAAAAAAAAAGACAGACACTAAACCAAAACCAATACAGAAGTTTTGATCGATAGGGAAATAGCTAAGTGGTGATGGTAGTTGAAAGAGATGATGAGAGAGAGAGTAGACTCTAAGAAAAAACTTATAAATATGAAACCCCCACACTTTTTTGTCATCAAACCTATCATTGCTCTAGTTTTATTCTGTTTGTTCTACACTCCCTGTGTTACAAACACTGCTTTGATGACTTCATCAGGTTCTCACTAGAATCTCTTCCTGTCACCATCACTAACATTCCTTGGGTGAAATCATGCCCCGCAAGGTCCAAAACTCAAACATGAGTCACATGGGTGACAGGGTATAGCAGTACTACTAGAAACAATTCTGTAAGAAACCAATATTCTGAAATATTACACAGTATTCACAGAATCACAGAATCACAGAGTGTAAGGGGTTGAAAGGGACCTTGGAGATCTTCGAGTTCAACCCCCCTGCCAGGCCAGGATCATATAATCTAACCTACAACCTAATCTAACCTACAATCTAATCTACCCTAACACAGGTCACTCAGGAACGCATCCAGGCGAATTTTGAAAATCTCCAGAGAAGGAGACTCCACAACCTCTCTGGACAGCCTGTTCCAGTGCTCTGTGACCCTTACTGTAAAGAAGTTCCTCCTCATGTTAAGGTGGAACCTCCTGTGCTCCAGCTTATATCCATTCCCCCTAGTCCTATCACAAGGCATGAGTGAGAAGAGGCTGTCCCTTTCCTCTTTACACTTAGCCCTCTTATCTTTATAAACATTTATCAAATCCCCTCTCAGTCTTCTCTTTTCCAGACTAAAGAGCCCCAGGTGTCTCAGCCTCGCCTCATAAGGCATGTGCTCCAGTCCCTTAATCATCCTCATAGCCCTCCTCTGGACTCTCTCAAGCAGATCCCTGTCTCTCTTGAACTGGGGAGCCCAGAACTGGACACAATACTCCAGGTGAGGTCTCACCAGTGCAGAGTAGAGGGGGAGGAGAACCTCCCTCGATCTGCTGGACACGTTCCTCTTGATACACCCCAGGATACCATTGGCCTTCCTGGACACAAGGGCACATTGCTGTTCCATGGAGAACTTGTTGTCCGCCAGGACTCCCAAGTCTTTCTCCACAAGACTGCTCTCCAGCAGATCACCTCCCAGTCTGTACTGGTGTAATTTATTATTCTTACCTAGATGCAGGACTCTACATTTATCCTTGTTAAACCTCATTTGGTTCTGCCCTGCCCAGTTCTCCAACCTGTCCAAGTCTCGCTGGATGGCTGCACAGCTTTCAGGTGTATCTGCCGATCCTCCCAGTTTTGTGTCATCAGCAAACTTGCTGAGCAGACACTCTGTCCTGTCATCAATGTCATTGATAAAGATGTTGAACAGGACCGGACCCAGCACTGATCCCTGGGGGACTCCACAGGTTACAGCTCTCCAGCTGGACTTGGCACCATTGACCACCACCCTCTGGACTCCATTGTCCAACCAGTTACTAATCCATCTTACTACCTGCTCTTCTATCCCATACTTCCCGAGCTTCTCCACAAGGATGTTATAGGAGACTGTGTCAAAAGCCTTGCTATAGGTCAAGGTAGACTATATCCACTGGTCTCCCTGCATCTAGCCATCCAGTTACAATATCATAGAAGGCTATTAGATTAGTCAAGCATGACTTCCCCTTGGTAAATTCATGTTGACTACTCCTGATAACCTTCTTATCTTCCATGTGCCTAGAGACAACCTCCAGAATGAGCCTCTCCATTATCTTTCCAGGGATGGAGGTAAGACTGACTGGTCTATAGTTTTCTGGAGTCTCTTTCCTGCCCTTTTTGAAGACTGGAGTGACATTGGCTTTCCTCCAGTCCTCCGGCACCTCTCCTGTTTGCCATGATTTTGCAAAAGTGATGGAGAGTGGCAGGGCAATAACACCAGCCAATTTGCTCAGCACTCTTGGGTGCATCTCATCAGGGCCCATGGACTTATGTACATTCAACTTATGTAACTGGTCCTTAACCCAGTCTTCATTGACCAGTGGAGAGTCATCCTTCCCCCAGGCTTTCTCCCCTTCAACCAGGGACTGGAGTTCACAGGGGCTGGTCTTAGAAGAAAAGACTGAAGCAAAGGAGGTGTTGAGCAACTCTGCCTTCTCTGCATCCTCGGTTATTAAGACTGCTTTCTCATTCAGCAGTGGCCCCACACTTTCCTTGTTCTTCCTCTTGGCACTTATGTATTTAAAGAAACTTTTCTTATTCTCTTTTACCTTACTCACCAACTTAAGCTCTAAGAGGGCTTTGGCCTTCCTTATTTCCTTCCTACATGCCCTGACTACTCTATAATTTTCCCAACCGACCAATCCTTTTTTCCATGAACTGTATAGTTCTTTCTTCCTTGAAATCTCCTTCAAAAGCTCCCTGCTCATCCATCTGGGCCTCCTAGTGTGCCTTCCAGATTTTTTCCTCAAGGGAATACATCTACCCTGGGCCTGAAGAAACTGTTTTTTAAAAATTAACCAACTTTTTTGGGCTCCTTTACCCTCCAGAGTACTAGCCCATGGGATTCCAGCAAGTAGATCTTTGAAGAGTTCAAAGTCAGCCCTGTGGAAGTCCAGGGTTGCAGTCCTACTTACTGCTCTAGATCCCCCTAGTATTTCCACAGTATAACTCCCTAGTATAAATATAAAAAAAAAAATAAAATTCTGTGCTGTCCATTTCAATATAGAAAAAAATTAAATGCTGGAATGCAGTGCAACTTACCTGTATAACTGGGAGGGAAAGGTTCAAGACACAGTATGCAAAACTATAGTATTTCAGAATTTATTAAAAAAAAAAAAATTGAAGTTCACATGTACAAATTATTTTTATTATTCAATTAATTGATCAGAAATTACATCTATTTTATGAATTATCCAGTGCATCTTTTATCTCTTTTTGCTGTTTTTCCATTTGGCTAATGCTGTTACTCCTATTTCTGATAAGTTACCTTTACAATTTTCACATTTCCTTGACCTTTTAGACATTGCTTAAAGAATTGTGAAATAATATAATCTGAAAAAGGATGGAATTTCACATTGCATGATTTACATTTAACACACCCAGAAATGCCTTTATTGTCTAAAAATGTGAGAAAAATGGTATTGAACAATTCAAAGTGCACCTGCTGTACAGGTTATTTCCCTTTAAAATGATATGTCAGCATGGTTACTATAAACCATAGCCTTTCTTACAGTGAGAAGGTAGTACAAGCAATGTGATCAACACCAAAGGTGCTCAGGAAATGGGTGTGACTGATTCAGATCTACACTAATGAAACAGAAATCATGTTTAAAATAGTGACTAGTTATTTTAAAGCCAGCATACTAAATGCCATAACAATAGCCTGACTATTTGCACTGACTGTTACCCTTAAATGAAGAAAAAGTTTAAGTGAATGTAGGATGTACATTTGAGTGAAGTTTAAATTCCTTTATCATGCTCTGTATACTTCAGAAAAGGAAGTCTGAGAAATATAAAGGTACTAAGATGCCTAATTCCATTTTTTTGTTTTTTTTTTTTTTTTTTTTTTTTTCCCTTCTGAATTATTACCTTGACAGTGTTTTTGACTGAAGAAAATAGGTTTAGCTTGTCCAGGCTACCTGATGCTTTTCAGTATAAGACCCCATGTTTAGTCTACTTTAATTTTGCTAAATTGAGGCTGAAATCTGTGTTGAAATCCTCCATGATTAATGTCTGTTCAGAGCATAGGTCTTTGGAAGCAATTCCACAAAAACTTAGGTATTGTTTGGTTTGTGGTTTTTGTTTGTTGTTTTGGTTTGATTTTGGTTTTGTTTGTTTAGTTGGTTTGTGGGGTTTTTTTTGATTGTTTTTTATGATTAGAAATGAGCATATTGCTTTGCTAAATTATTCTTACTTGTTTCATTGTAAGTCTTTAGTGCCTCCAATATAGTTGGATCTGGCAGAGGACAGTAGATGCCTTGGACTCCTGGATGGGATTTCTGCTGAGTTCGAGAAATTATACCTGTATATGGCTAAGTTAAATGTAGGAGATTTTCCTGACATTATTTACTCTTTTCTCTCTTTTTATGTCTATTTTATACCTTGGAGCATATGACTTTTATTAATTTTCAATAATTATGCCTATATCTGTCTAGTCCTTGTAACAATTTTTATACTTCCTTTATTTGCCTATTGATGTTTTGTCTGTGTTTCACAGGAATGAAGTCAGATATGAGGAAATTGACATGAGGAGTTTAGTTTTTCGATTTAGCTGAATCATTCTGAATGGTGTGACCAGAACTTGGAGTACATTTTGATTTTTACAATGGCATAACACAGTCTTTTCAGACTATGTTTTTTTTTAATACATTTTTTGCAGTAATATTCTGCTAATTCTGATAATTACTAGAACGAATTTTTGGAGAAATTCCTGTGCTGACTCCAAGTTGTCAACCTTGAGATGCAATATCCACTTTGGATCCTTAAAGGTCCTTCTGGAAACGTGATCCATATGTAATTGTGGCCTTTGACCAACGGAAAGTGACATTTGTCCTTTTTTTTTTTTTTTTTTTTCTGGAAGGGCCACTTTTGTCATAAAAAGAGTGGTTTAGGTTAACACAAGTAATTAGATAACTAGCCCAATCCTGGAAATGTAAGTAAATCATTGACAATGTACTCTGGCTTCTTTAACAAAATGTTTCTACTGCAATAATCACCTAAAAAGTATTGAAATAGCTTCACAGGACATGTCTGTGCTATGTGATGTACTTCAGAGAATTCATAGGGCATGCTTATGCCATGAAACGTATTTTAGAGCATGATCAGGAGAGTGACAGGAATAAGATGTCTCCTTTTCTCTCTTTTTTTTTTTTTTTAAATTAAAAATATAATATATTTTATAATGCTTGGCAATTCCTTTATATATGTGAGCCAATGATTTCTTTGAAAGCAAACGTTATTCACTCTTAAATTTGTGAAACATTTTGTATCAAAGTGTCAATAATTTTCATACGCCACTTGATTTCAAAGTATTTTTGGATAATTATCTTTTTAATGTTAGGACCAAATGAGACCAATGAGATAACTGAAAATTTGAAGAGGCCTTTATTTCATTCTGCAGTGGAACCTTTCTCCTCTCTGCAGGAGATGGAAGCACACAGGACCACTTCTTCTCAACAAAAATGTCTCAAAAGCATTGTGTCTACTACAGAATACAACATCCATCTTTACTACTAGAAATGTTGCATACATACATTGATATAGATATGGATGATATAGATAGGGATAGATATAGAGATAGATATAAATACAGATACATAAACTTTGACTCTAACCTCTGGTGTAAATGTCTGATTCAAGCAGAGGCATCAAATGTTTTATTTTCATTTCTTGGAAAGGACACAATAAGACCCAAGTTATGACTGCAAATGGAAGTATATATTTTTGCAGTAGGCCCTGCAGCTCAGTGAAGTCAGTTGCTACTTACAGTACAGAACTTTTAAAAATTTTTATTGCAGTACCAATGGCTCTGTGCATAATGGTGGTTTACACTTGACTAAAAAATAATTGCAGGTAATGGTTCTGTCAGCATGAACGGATTAGGGGTCTCAGCAGTGGTTCCATCATTGCAGCTAAAATACTAATTTAAAATCCTGCTTCCTTTCCTTTGACCTTATGCCTCATTACTTTAATGGCATTAAGAGTTAATTTCTAGCCAAGTTTTTTTATTTATTTATTTACTTATTTTGTTACTTTGCTTGGTATATTACATTGACTTTTTCATAAAGGAGCTTTATCTCTCTTAAGGCGTTTGGCATTTTATGGTTTAGTTCTAGAAAAGCTGGCTGTGTTTTACCAGTTTGAGGGCTGGCAATGAGCAGATGGTGAAAGATTTGGGTAATCACTTGGAATGTATAGGGAATGCAAAGACTGAGGTCAAACCATCCTCTTCACAAGAAGGAAAAGAGGAGGGATTCCTTCTCTCACCTTTTCATACTTTGCCCCTTTGATAAGAACACATGAAATAAGCTTTTCTAGTAACTATATTATATTAATATAATGTATTAATGACATGATATTATGTTAATATAATAAATTATTTATAGTGTTCATATTGTCTCATAACAATTGTGTAAAATTCTTTTTTTCACTTACAGTCTCCTATTTAAAAATATGAACTACCAGTGACACTTTCAGTATCATTTATTCTTGTGATTTGGAAACTGTTTTGCATAGAAATTAAGGAATTTAAGTATGCTCACAGGAATAAGATATTCCACAGCACATCCTGTGAGTCCATATTATGAGTCTCCATAGTGGAGAGAAGAATTCAAGGGAAGATTTTTACCTTCTGCTGAGAAAAATGCATAGCATTTAATGTTTTGCCTCAGCTGTTGATATCTATTTTACCTTCCCTTCAGATTAGCATGATTGAGTACTGCTGGTGGAGGATCTCTGCTATCAAGTAAAGGAGCTGTGGGAGGAGGCCAGCACACCGTGCAGTATCAGGGATGATGAGAAAGAGCAGCTGGATCTCCTCTGAGACCCTGCAGCTTCAAGAGTATGAATCCCTTCTGCTGTACTGCAAGAGAAGATTGTGCTTATCGGGTTGGGAAATGGAGACTCCCATGATGGTGAAGGCTGGGAGCTGGTGGCCCCAGGAGGTTGCCTTCCACTCCACTTGCAGCTTTGCAACTTGCAGAATAGGACCAGGCAGGGAGCTGGAAGCTGTGTCCAATGAAGCATCAAATCCAGCTGAGATTAAGCACTGCAACAGTACCTTGATCCTGTTACAAGAATTAATCTGAGTTACCTCAAAGAGATTGTTCCTAAAAACAAGTTTATGACAGGTTTCTGACATATAGAAACCTCAGAAAAATCAATCAGAATATAAAATGAATACTTGATCAGAAAATTAAAAAAAAAAGAAAAAATCAGTTCTCATCTTGAAATTTAGTTTCCTAATATTAAAAACTGATATAAATTCAAAAAGGTTTTTATCTGAGTATGAACTAAAATACACTGAATGGAATGAAATCTAAACAGAATCAAAGTTAATAGAGATGTCATTCCCTGCTTGTAATATAAGATAGTGAGCAAAAACAAGTAAAGAAAACAAAAAATCTTTTAAAAAGTGTGCTGAACATTGTATTCAATATTTTAATGTCTGATCTGCTTTTAAAGTTAGGAAGTAAGAAATTTCATTAAAGGAAATTTCTCTATGGCTCTTAATTCTTTCCTGAGTATAGGCAGTATTTGTCTCTGCCTTTTAGAGGCTCTATCCAAATAAAGGACTGCTTCCCAATTCACTTCTCTTACTCTGCCAGTAGGAGAGAAGAGAGACAGAAAAACAACAAAAAATCAAGGCAGGAGGAAAGAATTGCAGGAATGAAAGAAACCAGGACAGAGCAGAAAAAAATTGAATCAAATTTCCAGTCAATGAAATGAATTGAAAAAGAGACGTAAGGAAAAGTGAATAACCACAGGCAAAACTGTGCTGCCCCTGGTGAAGTCAACCAAAGCTGCTTCTGAGAACATGATGGATGCTTAAGAACTGCAGGAATCAGTCCACAGATTGTCAGAACAGTTGAAACAAAGCTCATGGAGAGAAGAGAAAAAACAGAATGTAAGGAGATTGAAGAAAGCCTGAGGGGAAATTGAGGAGAGATATGTGTAGAGAGAGAATCAGTAAAAGACAAAACCAGAAAGAGACAGGACAGATTCTCAGCAGAGGCTGACAATTTAACCCATTTTGTGGGCTGCTTCTGTCAGAGCTCTTTGCGGAACAGTGGTAAATAAATGATAGAATTGTAAGAAATGATAAAATATATTACATTTAGCATCAGTAGCATGGTGAAATCTATACGACTGATCTGGAGTATTATTTCACACCACATTTATTAGGGGAATTACATTTAGTTTCTGCTATAAAAACATAACAATTTGAGATTTTAAACTTTTTTTCCTTAGTATTAACTAATAGATTTACTGTAAAAGTGTCAGAAAAATCCCCAAATGTAATTGTGGGTTCTTAAAATTTATTTCTCACTTACATGTATGGTTTCAATCCTCTTTATCTGGAATTAATATCAGTAAATTTTCCCACATTTGATTTTTTTCTATTTGATAATTTGCTGATACCACATACACTGATTTTTTTATTATTATTTTTTTAATTTTTAAATAACATTGCATCATTTTTTCAGTCATTTGTTAAGATTAGGTAGACATGTAAATTGCTGTTCAATGATGTAAATAATTGTGATTATACTAAAGCCGATGGAACTACATGGATACATTTTACACTTATCTTTTCAAGGATGATGTATGTTAGAGGTTATTTGGTTTGTAAATTTCCTGGTGAGAAAACCATGGAGTAAAAGCATCCTATAATAATAGTTATGAAAGAGGAAAAAATATTTTAAATGAGTAAATATCTGTTGCAAACTTTAATGGGATTATGAAAAAATAATTTAAAACTAAGTAAGCTTGAAGTGAGGTTCAAATACAATTCTGAAATAGAAGTTAATTCTGGTCATGACACCAAATTTGAGGGTGACCAGAAGTCCATTGAAATAAATAGCAAAATCATAATCCAATCATTAAATGCCTTTCATTAAGCATTTTTGCATAGGTATTAATTGCTCATAACCATTAGAATCCCAGAACCTCTGAAAGTCAGTAACTTATGTAGGCAGGAATAAATATGGATTATTGCATCTAACTTCAGGCACTCATGCTAGATAATGATGCTGTCACTTACCATGTCAAAAGTCCATTGTTACTCACCCTTACCTCCTATTAAGTATTCTTTGCTTTTGCCAACAGCTTTGAACTGAATTCAGAAACTTAAGATACCTGAAGTAACTGAATAAATTTTTGTTTTAGAGACCAAGACTTATCAGTTAGGAGAAATTAACAGCAAGTAATTCATGTTCATAAAAAATATTCCATGTTTTCTGTGTGTATGTTATTCATAGAGAGGTTGTTGCATGATAAATGTTATTGTAGAGTAGTAGCTTGGTTGTTAGGTTGACATTCATGTGACAGTACTGAGGTTTCAATTATCTTCTTGCATCAATCAATCTGTTAGTTTCCAACACTGTTGCCTGCAGTAATGTCACAGCTTTTCTGTCAGACAGGAGAACTTTGCGGGAAATGTTATTCATTACAGCTGCAAATCTGTCACTGTGCCTGGCATGGTTTGTTAATGACAACATTTATTTCAAAGAGCCGTGTTTCGCTTTGTTGCAGGAGAGTTGACTTTGTGATCATAAAATATAATGAAATGCCAAGAAGATGAAGTGAATGAAGTTTGCCAAAAATGCAGCTAAAGTGATTCAGATCTACTAAAAAAATTACACACACGCACAAATACACTCTTTATATTTTGTTGAAAATATTTAATCACTTACTAGAAGCATGAACATGGGCAGAGGAAAATTGTTGGTTACAATACAGTACGTACAGCACGTGCACAAACCAGAAAGTTAGAGCTTCTTTAATCCATATTACTCAAAAGAAAAAGACTTTTCAATCAATCTTTTAAAACAAATAAACATAGGCAGTATTCAGCTCTTGTACTACTAATACTGAGTTGTCATCTTTCTCCCTCACCCTTTCTTAAAGGACTGGAGCATCTTTCATGTGAGGAGAGACTGAGACTGCTGGGACTGTTCAGCCTTGAGAGGAGAAGGCTCAGACAGGGAACTATATAAATTGCTGATGGAAGGAAATAAAGAAGAGGGAGCCAGACAGCTTCTTGGTAGTTCTTGGTGAGAGGAAAAGAGATAATAAATACACATTAAAAAACAAAAAAAAAAAAAAAAAAAGGAGCAAAACAACAGAAAATTCCATCTGATCACAAGAAAATGCTTCTTTACCATCAGGGTTGTCAAGCACTGGAGTAGGTTGCCCAGAGAGAGGTAATGGAGTCGCCATCTGTGGTGCTACTCAAAACTTGAGAGGACACAGTACTGTACAACATTTCCTAGCTGCCCCAGCCTGAGGAGAAGGTTTGGATCAGATGGCCTTGACTATCTTGCTGGGAAAGCTGATGGAACAGATCATCCTGAGTACCATCACACATTACATGCAAGACAACCAGATGACCAGACCCAGTTTATGAAAGGTTTATGAAAGGTAGGTCCTGCTTGACTAAACTGATCTTCTACTACATGGTCACCATCTTAGTAGATGAGGGGAAGGCTGTGGATTTTGTCTATCTGGATGTTAGTAAAGCCTTTGACACCACCTCCAACAGCATTGTCCTGTTGAAACTGGCTGCTCATGGCCTGGATATGTGTATGCTTTGCTGGGTAAAAAGCTGTCTGGACAGCCAGGCCCAAAGAGTGGTGATGAATGGAGTTAAATCCATTTGGCAGCCAGTCGTGAATGGTGTCCCCCAGGGCTTGGTACTGGGGCCTGTTCTGTTTAATATCTTTATCACTCATCTGGATGAGGGCATTGAGAGCATCCTTAGTAAGTTTGCAGAAGACGCCAAGCTGGGTGAAACTGTTGTTCTGCTTGAGTGTAGGGAGGTTCTGCAGAGGGATCTAGACAAACTTAATCAATGGACCAAGGCCAATTGTATGAGTTTCAATAAGGTCACATGCTGGGTTATGCACTTTGGCCACAACAATCTTCTGGCAGTGCTACAGGGGTGGGAAGGAGTGACTGGAAAGTTGCTCAGTAGAGAGGGACCTGGGGGTGTTGACTGATAGCTGGCTGAACATGAGCCAGCAGTATGCCCAGGAGGCCAAGAAGGCCAATGGCATCCTGGTCTGTGACTGGAATAGTGTGGCCAGTAGGACCAGGAAAGTGATTTTACTGTATTCAGTACAAGAAGGACACTGAGGTAATACAGCATGTCTAAAGAAGGGCAAAGAAGCAGGTCAAAGTTCTAGAACATGTCATATGAGGAGTGGCTGAAAGAACTGGGGTTGTTTAGCCTGGAGAAAAGAATGCTCAGGGGAGATGTTATTGCTCTCTACAACTTCCTGAAAGGAGGTTGTAGAGAGGTGGGGCTTGGTCTGTTCAACCGGGTAGCAAGTGATCAAACAAGAGGAAATGGCCTTCAGTTGCACCAAGGGAAGTTTACATTGGATATTTAGAAAGAATGTTGTTACTGAACAGGTTATCAGGCAGTGGAATGGTTTACTAAAGGAAGTGTTTGAGTCACCATCCCTGGAGGTATTTAAGAGTCATGTAGACATAGTGCTGAGTGATATATGGTTTAGTCAAGGTATTTTTAGTGTTAGGCTAATGATGGGACTAGATAATCTTAAAGGTCTTTTCCACTCTATGAAGTTCTGTGATACTGTGACCTTCAGAATTCCATTCTAACCTCAACCATTCTGTGATTTGTGCATGTCTAGCAGTTTTCTGGGGGACCTGTCAGAATGGGATCAGGTTCTTGGAGGGGAAGAAGATTAGGTACGGTTTTTTCCCGTGTGGAAGCACAAATTATGCCCATTACACACATCCTAAGGATCCAGATTTCTTGAAGTCGGAAGAATGTTCAGATTATCATGGGATTTATGAGTGTACCACATTCAAATGTGATCTTGCTACTTGAGTTTATTTTTTTGAATTTGTGCCTGCTCATCTATTAGGAGAGAGAAAAAACAACTGAACATGTGAAAAATTAAAAAAAAAAATGTCTACAGGTTCTACTCAAGAAATATAAATTACGAAGTTTTAGCTACAGGCATCTACAAATTGCTTTTGAATTTTTTTTACAACATTGTATTGTTCATGACATTCTATAAGAAGTAAATGACCCAAGATATACAATATAGGGCAGTTAGCAAAATCTCAAGGTATGAGTAACTGCTAGAAGGTTTGCTTCTGGTTCTTTGTCATAACCAGTAAAAGAAGCCGTTTGACTTTAGAAATCAACTTTCTATTAGATTACATTAGATTGGATGCATTCTATTTCTCTGTGCAAAGCTGTTGTGTGGAGTGCAATCAATAAAATATAAATGGAATTTATGCTAGACTTTACCTTATGCCTTTAAGAAAAGTGTAAGGGAATCATAGATATTAAATTTAATAAATACATGAGTACAAGACTTATGGAAATGTTTCTATTCTCTGTACATACAATGGAATTCCTTAAATCGTCTGTACATGTGATAAGAGAATGAAATGAAACCAGAACAAGAAGAATTCCTATTAATTACTTAATTCCTTGATTTCTTTCCTTTCTGGGATACCTCAAAGCAATTTAACATGCAGTATCATTGATTTATTCGTCATGTAAGAATGCTGTCTTGTGAGCTTTTGAGCTCTCAAATAATTCCTTATAAAATAAATAAATAAACATTTATTAAAAATTGACAAGCTGAATAATTGGTCCTAGCTAGTTTCCCTAGGAGATAAACATGAACTTTGTCTAGACATGCTGATTATAATCCATCAAGCAATGATTAAAGAGTAATTATTCAGAGAGAATATTACAGATATCCTTGAATTACAATTAGAATTCTGGAAACACAAATGCTAGAGAGATGTAATTTTCCACAGCTTTTCACTGATATAAACGTTTTGTGGGAACATGTAAGCGAGAGATGTACAAGTATAGAATCATAGAATCATAGAAGACCAAGTTGAAAGGGACTTCAAGAATCTCTTTTAACCTTCCTTCGCAGTAGCATGGTCTAAACAAGATGGCACAGCATGCTGTCCAGACCAATCATAAAAGTGTCCAAAGTTGGGGACTCCACCACTTCCCCGGGGAGAATATTCCAATGGCTGATTGTTCTCATCATGAAAAATTTTCCTCTTATGTCCAACCAGAATGCCCTCAGGAGTAACTTGTACCCATTGCCAGTCATCTTTTCCATGTGACTCCTTGTAAAAACAGAGTTGTAATTTTTGTAGCCATCCTTTAAATATTGGAATATTGCATTCTGTCTCAGAATTCAGCTAACATGTAACTTGAAATAAACAATGCAGTTAGCATATTGCTCATTCTGCAAATAAATATAGCCTACACTTAAAGGAAAAGTAGTTGTAATGTTAATCAAGATATAAAGCGAAGTTTTTGAGAATGAGGTAGCAAAAACTTACCCATCTTCCCACAGAGGAAATAGAGAATGCTTCTACAAGCGATAATTGGCTTTGAATGGTTTTGTATTTATATTGGTACGTATAGTTAATTTTGTAAATTCTATTTGAGAAGCACACTTGCATCTGATTTCTAACTATTTAAGGGTCAAATACATGTCAGACTATACAGTACTTAAATAAGAAACCATATAATCAAGACGACTAAAATGCCAAACAGTCCAGATAAAAACATAAGAATTGATTTTTATATCAACAGTCATTTTGATTCCCTTGGAAAGTTCAGTTTATTACAGAGTTATACACAGGGTTGTAAATAGATATTATGTAATCCTTACATTTCAGTATCAGCTTTGTTTCGTATTTCCTGAAAAAAGAAAATTTCATTGTATTTCTGAGTGGCATCTGACTGGTGACCATAAGTTAAATCACTGTCAAACCAGTAACAAAGTCTGTGCTTTAAGGTTCTTCTCATAAATATACCAAAGGGAATTTCTCATATAGTAGTCATATATTTATATATTTACAGATACACCATTGCAATTTATGGATATCACTGTATTAATGTGGTGTATATGAGAGATTGTGGAGAAGGAACATGTGAATAATAACTCTTGTTAAATATAGGCAATCCAATCTTCTAATTTAGTTGACTATCTGTAGGCCAGACTGCCAACCATCCTTCACAGAGGACAGACTATGACCACGCCAATCACCCTGGAAAAGGCACGTTCTTGTTACTTTTTGACATCTTGAGATTCTGTTTCCTTATACTCCAAATAGCCAAACTACTTCAACGTATTGTCTGCCTCCTCTTCTCCTTTCTCTTATTGTCCTTGTACTACATGCCATTTCCCATGAACAGTAAGGATTGATCCCTCTTTGGATTTTTCAAATGCTCTTCTTAACAAGTTAGTGTTTTGTGCCCTTTAGTAAATTGCCCATTTCTCCAGGAAATTTATTACCAATTGATTTCACATCTTGTGGCTGAGTTTGCCCCCTTATTCATAGCTGAATCTGCTCAGATAGGTTCTCCTGTTTGCTACTAGAAAATGCTAAAGGTGTTCTGATAGCTTCTTAGATGACTTAGGCATTGCAGTGTAAATTGTTCTGCTAGCACCTAGGGTATCTTTGTAGACGTGTTCTTTCTTCCTCTAAACAGGAAGATATCCTTTCTTGGAGGATTATTTCTGTTTGCAGGTATATGAACCAATGTGGATTTATTTTCCAGAAATTAAAAAAAAATCCAGCAAATCATGTTTACTCTGACTTGCTGTTCTGCCAACATAAACTCTTTTCCTCTCTTGTTACGTGTTAAAATGCACATCAGGAAACTTAAACCTGTATTTCTCTCTGTGACTGCAAAGAGCATATTTAACGAGTCAAGAAACACCTTTCCTGTTTCCAACAAAAAAACCTTACGAATAAATAATCTGCTGGCCTGCTACCAATTTTTCTCAATTCCTAATGAACTTTGTGATTCTTATTTCTAAGAAATATATCAAAATGACAAATCAATTTCTAGTTACTGTATTTCTAGTGTATTCAATTTTCTATTTTGACATATTTACCAAAGAAAGGTCATCTTCTAAGGGGACAATTTTGTCCCAACCTGATTTTGTAGATGCCATAAAACCCAACAGCATGGTTAATTTTCCACTGTGAGAGAAGTAGTTACTCCAGGCAATTGAAAGTCCAGATTAAATGGAAATAAAAGACAATGGCACACAGTTTACATGTCACCTTCATCTACCTGGGCTTGTTATCTCTATGAAACATGATCAGGCTCTACAAATGACTTCAAGTTATGTCTCTGTTTTAGAAGATCTGCCCTTAAACTACTGTGGACTTCTCTCCAGAGTACTGCAGGTGACTGGTATAGCTCACTTCCTCAGTGTGGTCAGTCATGCATTGTTTCTTAACCCCATAATCACCCTTCTTCCCCACATATCAATTTTAGAGTCTGGAAGAGTCCCCAAACTCTCTTTTATTAGGCTGCTGCCTGCCTGACAATTGCAGTCTATGTCATCTTTCCACCTCAGTGATATACCACCAGAAGAAAAATGTTCTTATTCACCTCTATGCAGAGCCTTCAGGTGTTCTGGGAGTATCCTACTCAAAGATCAGCTGCTCCACCACAGCCTCCCTTCTCAATGTAACTGAATCCCTAGTAGGTTCAAGAACCTACTTCTACATACCTGTCCCAAAGACTCTCCCAGAGTTTTGCTCTAAGTGAGAATCTTCAGGAGGTGCAATTAGTGGAAAGGTCCTTAAATCTGTGGCGACATTCAGCAACACTACTTTTCTGTGTACACAGACTGATCAGCTGGATGGTATTTCCAGGGTCATACATTACTGTATTGTTTTTTTATTTATAGATTCTGTTATATATGATCATGTTATATCATATGTTGTATTATGCATGGATTTTGTTATGGTTCATGTGTTTAGCTTTTTACTAGCCACATTTATCTAGACCAGCAAACATGATTGATGTGACAATATAATAGCTATGATCTTGTTTTCTGTGTATTGCAGCTTTCTATTTCTGAGTTTGTTGTCTTCATTATGTTTTGAACCATGTTAAATACAGGAGAAAGTCTCAGAAACAAAAACAAAAAAACAAACAAACAAAAAAGAGACCTTAATTAGAATAACTTGAGTGGAAAAGTATAACTGCTACTTGAAATGGAGAGTTTATTAAGAATTCTCATTACAAAAATGAGATCTAAATAGACCTAGAATTAGCCATGGAAAGCAAAAGAAATACTTTGCATATCATAGGAGTGCAATGTGCTTTTTCCAGATGGTTAGACCATATCCTCATTCTCTAGAAAAATGGACATGCTCTTAGAAATTGTTGTTTACTGTAAGAAACAGTCTTAGGTCTACTTAGGTTTTTTCATACCCTAAAATTGCTTATGCATAAAAAGCCTACTTAAATCACATAAGCTTTACTAAAAGTGCGAGGCAATGAAAGATCATATGAATGAAGTCATCTTCTTGAGTTTTTTTATGGAGTAATAGATTTTAATGGCAAGCCATTACGCTCTTTGACTATGATTTCAGTAATATCAGCCAGATCAATTAAGTTTCCTGAACTAATCTCTCTTAAATATTTGATATATATATATAAAAAAGAATATAGTCTACATCCAGGAACAGTCACTGTGAAAACATTCATCTTTTCCCCCTATGCCTCCAATACTCGTAAATTCCGTACTTTTTTAGGAAAAAAAAATAAATAAAAAAAATTCTTGTTTCCAGTCTGGATTTCTCTTGTTTCGGTTTGTGGACACTAAATGTTCATATAATAGATAACAATCAGAAAAGAAGACAGTGATTTCACACCCCTTATCTGTATATATAGAGACAGTCATAAAATCATCTGTTAAAACAGTATTTGAAAAATTAAATAATCATGACTAGTTTCCAGTCATCCTGTGATTTCCTGTGATTTTCCTCTAAAACTCCTGTTTATGAACAAACATGTTTAGCTGTGGACATCAAATCTGAAGGTAATCAAAACACAAGACAGGATGTCAGAAATGGAAGTTATATAGCTTCATTTCTCTGCTTTATGATTCTGTTTACATGTTCAAGGTTGTATTAATCTTCCAGATTTTTCTCTCAGACTTTTGTCTGTTGATGAGAAACATTGAAATTTCCAAGTCATTTTCAGAAACCTTTAAGAACAGTTAGCGAACATAGTCCTAAGTATATGACCCTGCATTTTATTACATTGGTACATATACTTAGTACGAAATTTATTAAGCAATTTATGTTGTTCAACACCAGTGGCCTGGTTTTATTATTTACTGCAATAAATCTTTTTATTTTTCAACCTGGCAACAATCAATTGTACAGTTACCTTCAGATGGTTGCCAAAAAGCATATAATTAAGAATTAGCTTTCCTTTAAATTTATAAACTTTCTTTCATTTACATTTATTTTTAGAGATGTACTGACCTGTTTTTAATTAATTTACCATTTAATCCATGCCCTATTAATTTTATATTATATTAATTTTGGACAGCAAGTAAAATTATACAGTTCCTGTGGCATATTAAATTAAAACTAGGGCTGTTATCATCCACTTTAAAAATCTAAAAAAATTCTCATATTATGTTACTTTGACAAGGTCTGATTGATATCAATTAAATTATTATCCTGCTTTGGTTTTTCCATTAATTGAACTTCATACAAATTGTTCCATCCTTCTGCCTATAACTGATGCTATGACAGGATTATAATTACTTGAGTCACTATGTAGCCTTTTAAAATATTGGAAGAAAATTATCTTCCTTCAACTCCTCTGGAATTTTCCCAGTGTTCCAAGATTTATTATGAATTAACATTAGGTTCCAAAGAGCTTCTCTTTCAACTCTTTAAAAATATTAGTTGTAAAAGTTTCATTATCTACTGTTTGGGGGTGGATAAGCACCGCTGCCCTAGAGAGTCCTTAAACTTTCCAAGAGTTCTTGCATTTCAAAAATCCTGTGCATTAGTTATATATTTTTCCATTGGGGCTTTATTTTTAGAACTATTTCCATAATACTGGCAGTTAGCAAATGATTTCCTAATAAATTAGCCTTGCCTTTTAATTTCCAATTTTCTCCTTAATTTAGAATTTCTACTTAATTTAGTACAGATCTTAGCCATAAATCAGGGTGTTGGTGCATAATTTAGCTCTACTGTACCACATTGTTCACAGGGCCTTGCCTGCTATAACGAGTGGCCCTACTGGGTGAATAGCAATAGGATTACAAACTAAGGTTGGTAGTGGGGTCCACTTGTCAAGCTTGACCAAATGCTGCAGCAGTTTGCTGTAGCTCTTCTTCCACTGTCTTCATTTCCTCACACAGATGAAAAAGAAGTTGAATCTCTAGGGCTGTCATTCATTGTCTTAATATGTCCATAGAAAAGATATTTCCAACAGGAAGGAATCCATTGCCACTCTTTTCTATTCTCTTCCTAGTCCCTTTCTCAGTAGTGGGCATGCATGGCAGGGAAGTATCCCAAAACAGGAGCCGTGGGATGCCTGGCTAAATACTCCACAGGGTGACTATGTTGGTTGTATATCAGAAAAAGCAGAAGAACTGCAAAAAGTGATCTACACTGGCAGAAATTTTTTTGGTTGAATGTCACTGGTATTTATAGTGTTTTTCAAAAGCTGCCCAGGGTTTCATTTTAATGGTATGAAAAAGAAACAAATCAGAAAACAAAAGTTTTCCTGTAAATGGAAGAGAACCGTAACAACTGTGTTCTATAGAATTATACTGAGGAATAAAACAATGTAAAAAAAATTAGCAGTATTTTTTTTGGTCAGGATATAGCTGCTAGGATTTTAATTTTCATTTTCATTCTATGAACCTGTTGTTATGTTTTTGTTAAAAATTGACTTTATGTTTTTTCTTTTTAATTTAGTCAATGTGAAATGCTTCCAGCAAATAACTTATATTTTGTCAACACATGGACTATTTTTTACATTTTATGCATAATGACTCGAATTGGTAAGATTAATTACCATAATTGTGGCCATAACCTTAATAATAATATTTTAAATTTCTCTGTACTATCAGTTAAAGAAAGCTTTTATTTCCACAGATGCTATTTTTGGAACTATTTTAGATGTAAAGTAAAATGATGGAAAATCCCAACTGATATACATATCTTTCATTTTTCTTAGTCCTGGTTATATATGTGCAAACCCTGAAATTTCTATTGTGTGTCATATGTTATTACTGATTCCATTTTCAGTAGTGATATTTTATCTTTTGAGGTTAGTATATAGCAGAGAGCTCATCAGTCCAAAACCAGATTGTTTAACAAAGGTCTAGTTGTGTCTGTCATAGCTTAGGTGATGCTTTCTCTGTGGCAGGTCCAATTACCACTCTATTTGATGATCTTTAAGGCTTACAGTGCACCTGATGCTGTCACAACAAGGTATATGTTCTCTCTTATGAATCACAACTAATAGGCGGGGCGGAAAAAAATGGTCTTGCAAGATACCTAGTGTTGCGCAGCACTCCCAGCAATGAAGTGCCTGCTGGATCAACCGGCTTGTGATGCTAATGTCTCTGCTACAGTGGAATAGACTTGTAGATAACATTACCCTGGATATCTTCCTTCCCTCATCCTTCCCACTTAAAAACTTAGGTGTACACCTTCTATTTAGAGAACAGCAGTCCCTACAGACCATATTTCAAATTTCTCTGCTAGTTGCTTAAAATTATATTGTTTCCTTAATTGGGCCTTTATCCAGTGGATATGAAACATTTATGATTTCCTTGGAACATAAAATGATTATATGACTGGTTTGGTAAAAATATGAATAGTCTCTCAGGTATTTTCAATGCATGAATTGGATTTTCTTGGTGATACAATAGATATTAAGAAGACATTAATTTTTTATAACTACTGGGCAATAGTGAGAATAAATGTGACAAGATCTGACACTAAGCATCTTGGTTGTGGGTAATGAGAAATGTTCCTGTGTAATACATTGGGAAGAGAGGGATACATGAACAACAGAGTAAAAAATATACTTAAGGGTAGACTTTATTTTTCTATTCCTATTTAAGACCACCACAAGCTATCCCATTAATAAATTTTGCTTTGTTTTGATTTTTTTTTTTTTCCCAGAATAGGGGAGATGTGAATGTAGGCATTCTCCTTTCATGTGGGTATCTGAGATACATCACTAAGCTTAGAACAGGGGGCTCCCAAGGAATATTAAATGTCCTGTGCATTTGTACATTTCCCCTGAAAAGTACATAAGAATTGTCACCCTCAGCCCAAAGGCAGAATGCAGCTTCCTTTCTCTGGGGGAGGATCTCTGGAGGACAAACCAGCTGTATATTGATTGGTCTGCCTGGTATCACATTCTCTTTGGCCAGAGGTAAGTGAAAGATGTAGGGCCTGACCAAATAAAAAGAACACAAGGCTTGATGGAAAGAATCGCCACGGGCTTCAGATCAAACCTTTCATCTCCAAAATGATATGTAGGCTCCATTCAGCGGCACTAAATGCAATGTGGAAAAGAAAATAAATGTTTGTTTCCATTAGGTAATGTATCACATTCCGCTTGGCTTGAACTAGACATGAGTGAGGCAACTAAGGTGTATTGCCAGAAAAATCTCTTCTTGTGAAGTATTAACTGGTCTTTTTAGGCTTTTGCTCCCTCTTTCTTTGTTTTTATTGGTTCCAGTTTTGTTGTTGTTTGGATTTTTTTTTGGTTTTTATTTTCCTAATGCAGAGAAGTAAGTAAGCTAGTACCTTGATGTGATAATATACAAAAAGAAAAGACAGTAATTTTCCTTGGTCTGCTCTATTTAGATGTCTAGAACTAAGGAAAGACCATTAAAACTGAAACAGCTGGATTTCTCTTATTTCTTTGAAGTAGTGAGAGATGATTTTCTTACAAGCCTTTAAATTAAATATTGTAATTTCTCAAATTGTCAGAAGAAAGAGAGAACAAGAACTCATTCATTGTAAAGTTGTCAGTATTCTTATTTTTCTCATTTTTATTTTTATTCTTGCTATAGCAATTATATTCACAATATATAGTATTTGCTTTCTTGATGTGCTGAGGGAACTATTTGACTGCCTAATGGGTTTTGAGAAAATTTAAACATTTCAGGATTTTTTTCCCTATACGAGCTTTTATACTTTCATTACAGTGTTCCAGGTACAATTGTTTTACGTAATGACAGACCTTTCTAAAGATTGTTTTTCTAAAGAGAGTTCAACCCCATCTGGCAACTAAGCAGCAAGAAGTGTTCACTCACTACATTCCTGGAGGAACTGGAAAAAATAAAGAAAAACTTGTGGGTTGAAATAAGAACAGTTTAATGATTTAAATAAAATATAATAATAACAATAATAAGAAGAATATTAATGAAAAGGAAAATAACAAAAAGAGAGAGAAATAAACGCCAAGAAAATCAAGTGATGCACAACACCATTGCTCACCACCCTCTGACTGTTGCCTGAGTAGCAATCCAGCTACCCAGCCACGTCACCCCAGTTTATATACTGAGCATGATGTCATATGGAATGGAATATCCCTTTGGCTAGTTTAGATCAGCTGTCCTGGCCATGCTCCCTCCCAGCTTCCTGTGCACCTGGCAGAGCACGGGAAATAGAGAAGTGTCTTAGGGTAAGTGCTTCTTAGCAACAATTGAAACATCAGTGTGTTATCAATGTTATTCTCATACTAAACCCAAAACACAGCACTGTACCAGCTACTGGGAGAAGATAAACTCTATCCCAGATGAAATCAGGATTTCTACTTAAAGTAATACGCTGCTGTCACTCTGATTCTATTCATTTGTTTAATAATAATTGCACTTTTTATTATACTTTTTGCGCAAGAAAATAGAATCTGTTTTTAAGAAAAACAAACTCAAGGTTATTTTGTCAGGAAAATAATGTATGCATATTGAATTATATACTTTACTGTTCAAGAAGCAATCTCTTAACAAGGAAGAAGTAGTAATTACAGTGTTTCAGTGCAGCCACAGTTAGTCCTATCTGAGAGAAAAGGCTGACCCAATGGATGGATAATGAACACAGGCAATAGACACAGAACCTTATGCTCAACAACATAGCTGTAGTGGTGAAAGATGATGTAAAATGAGGAAGAACAAATTGCCATCTAAGCACAAGGTAAAACTGTCAATTCCAGAGGCATCTAACTGGCTCTGGGTTAGCCCTGTATAACTCCCAGTGAAGGATTAACAGAGAAATAATGGGAGTGCTGCCTATGTGTAAGTGTATTACATACATGTAAGTGGAGAAGCTGGAATTTAAGTAATCATATTCCTTCTCCCCATCATCTGGTGTCAGCAAAAAAGTTTTGTCAAAAGGAGTGTTTGCTGTGATTTAACAGCATAAGGAACTAGAGATTGACCTGATTATGGCAGCAAGTCTCAGACCTTAGCACTTTTCTTAATCATGTAGAAGCCTAAAGATGACTTGGGAACTAAAATTTAAGCTTCAGGGTTTGAAAGCTTTGACAGGAGAGTATCTTAGCTACATGACTGGGACTGAGTATGTGTAGTGGGTCTGGCTGGGCTGCTTTTCCCCATCCAGCCCTCATGCT